>JAJTUV010000131.1:0-600000 GCA_021653895.1 Mastomys natalensis | reverse complement strand
CAAGAAAAGGCACATGGAACAGATACAGATATAAAACCCCATAAATTTATATGTACGTATAATAAATATATATAACACACACATATATATGTATTATACACACATATATATGTTACAATAAATAAAAATATGATAATTTTTATAAAAAGCCTTGACATGACATTAAGAGACAAGGAACCTCAAGTGATGCCCTTGACTTTGTTTTCTGTTGGCCCTCTATAGCAAAGAATGAGGCCTACACTTAAGTTTGTTTTCCCCAGTAAGTCTACCTTGGAGAAAACTAAATTTTCATTTGTAAGTGGTTCTCAAAAAGGAGATTGCTTTCGGATTGGAGATAGCAAATATATGTCCAATTCTTCCTTCAGCTCTAAGGCTCTGTCTGGTACAGATCCATGAATGCCTCGTGTATTGCTTCCTCCTCAGTCTTTGTGAGTTCATATGAGTTGTATCCTCTTGTTCAACATTTCAGTTTCTCCAGAAATTATTCTTGGGTTTAATTAATTAATTATTCTTCAGTATAGCTGATCCACAAGTATCGAGCATAGCATAATTAAACCTTGATTCATGGCTATCAGCATTCTGCTACTGTAACAAAATTCCTTTGAAAATATAACTTTAAAAGAAGAAAAGTTTGTTTGGGGGTTCATGATTTCATCCCATTGTTTTTGGTCTTGTTTTGAGGCTTGTGTTGAATTAAGATATTGTGGTGTGGTAGGTATGTTTGCACAAAGCTGTTCATTGCTTGATGGGAAAGAGAAAACAGAGAATGATAATGGTGACTAGTGTCACACAATCCTCTTTGAAGGCACATTCACAATGGCCTAAAAGTTTGTACTTTTAAAAGTACCTTTGAATAGAACATTACGGTAACGATCAAGCATTTACTTAATATATCAGTTGTATAGAGACAATTCATATTCTAACAATGGTCGTTATATGCCCTAAGTTATTATAATTGAGCCTACATCGATATTATCACTCAAGTTTCCCTAATAGATTTAACAGAAATCATCAGATTACCAGGACCTTAGATGGCGAGTACCTGAAGATGCAAACAGGAATTTTGATATCATTGCAGTTATCATTGACTAGTAATGGTTGAGGCTCAATGAAGATGGACAGAAGTTATGGAAATGCCATGAAGCACCTGTGAGTCAGAAAAGCACCAATAAGAGAGATTGTACATGCATTGAATACACTCAATTATGTCATAGTAACTTTTCCATTGCTCCAAAGAGACACTGTGGCCAAGACAACATATAGAAGAAAGCATTTCATTAAGGGCTTGTTTACAGTTTCAGAAGGTGAGTCCATGACTATCATGTTGGGGATCATGACAGCATGCATACAGACATGGTGCTCTAGTATTAGCTAAGAGCTTATATTTTATCTGAAAGTTGATGGCAGACAGATGATAGATAGATAGATAGATAGATAGATAGATAGATAGATAGATAGATAGAAAATAGAGTCACACTGTCATGGTGAAATTTGAAAGCTCAAAGCCTATCCCCAGTGACTCAGTTACCCAAACAAGGCCACACTTTCTAATCCTTCCCAAACAGTTTCACCAGTTAGGGACCAAACATTTAAATATAGGCTCTTATGGAGACATTCTCATTCAAACCTCAACAAATTGGTCGATGCTTGGGGTAATTGTTGAAAATGAAGACTATGGCTAGAGAGTCTTGAAGTGTAAATTTGTGAAGCTAAGTGTGTGATTTAATATGGTGCAGCAATGATGGTGAATAGTAGTGAGTTAAAGGAATGAAGGGACAGATAACAAGGAAAAATACACACAGACGAAGGATGCATCAGGTCTCAGATGGATAGTGAAGGGGCTCTTTACATCTCTAGGGTAACAAGAAGTCTCCTCAGGGATAGCTTTCCTGTGACCACTTTTAAACTCTTTCACTTCTCTAAAATTCACATCTCTCTGCAATGAAGTAGCTTGCCCAAGGAGCTGCCAGCCATGGTGCATATTTCTGCTGTCTGGAAAAGGGAGCACTGGCAATTACTTTCTGAAAGAACAGCCTTTATTTTCTCCTTTATAATAAACACTCTCCACACTTTTTCTTTGCCTGTTTCTCTTGTTTTGTTGGCCATAAAATAAAATCACAAATTTGACAAATTAGCAGGTGAGCTGCCTTCAGCAGAACAACAAGGTAGTTTTTAAAAAAAAAAAAAAAAAAACAAAACCAAAACCATATTATTTTATATTTAGCAATGAGCTTGGCTTCTGTAAATCTTGCTTTCTCAAACTGTGACATTTCAAATGGACCTGCACTGTAGAGAAGCAACATTTACAACACAGCCCCTTCTCTTTACAGGGCTCTGCAGGTTGGGACTCTATGCAGGAGAACTGTGTTTGGAAGAGAAGTCTTGCTTAAATATTTCTTTTACCTAGCACTCAGCAGCAAGCATTCTAGCTTCACCAAATAGTGACATCCGGGTTGAGCATAGAATCTTAGGGCCACTTATACAGAAAGCTTAAGTACTCCATGTAGCTTTAATGAATTAATTAGAAGCCACAGCCTGAGAATAAGATTAAACTCCCTTTTCCTTTTCAGTAGAAAGCACAAGAGAAGTAATGATTCTTAAAGCCACTGGAGCAAGAAGGAATTGCCTAGAAAAGATGGAAGTGTCAGGAGAGGGGAAAGAGGATGCCAAGCAGAAAATTTGCAGTCCACCTACATGATGAACACACACACCTAGGCAGCCTGTCCTACAACACATTCTGGTCAGACAGGCAATGGTCTAGAATGTTGATGAGGCAGAAGCAAAGATGGATTCTCCAAGCCATGTCACCTCCCATCCTGCCAGAGCCATACCACACCAGGCCCTGTAAGACCTCTCATAAGAAAATGACCTTTCAGGTTGCTATAGTACATTTTATGTTGCTATAATAAAGTGTCACATACAGAGTAAACTTGCCTGAACAGAATTCATTGTGTTATAGTTCTAGAAACAGATAAATCCAAGATAAAAGGATTGGATTTTAGTGAGAGCTTTTTTCCCCCTGTTAACATTAATAAAGGCATTACATGGGAGAAGGCCAAAGAGACAGTAAGAAGTGAATGAGGAAATATGGAAGAAGAGTGAGGAAGGAGAGAGAGAGAGAGAGAGAGAGAGAGAGAGAGAGAGAGAGAGAGAGAGAGAGAGGTGTTTTATCACTTGATACACTGAAGCTAAAACACTCTGCACTAAAGCAATTATGAGGACAGAATCATATTAAAGGTCCCATCTCTAGTAACATCACAATGTAACTGCCTTCATTAAAAAATAGTACACATTAATATCTCCTCCTCTCCTACTGGTCCCCAGCAACTCATGTGCATCTGCAGCCCCAGCATCTTTTCTGACCCTGTTGACCTATTTGTTTCTGTCTTCTCACTACTTTCCTCTGATGATGACTAAACATCTCTAGGTAAATATACTGCAGATTAAACTCTTATGACAAAACTGTGGCTGTCAGTATTATTCACTCAAAATCAATTCCTACTACTGGTACATAGCCAGCACACAAGCAAACATGACTCAAGTTGCTTCAGCACAGTCATGGCTGTGAGGTGATTGTACAGATGGCAAAGGCATCTGACTCGAAGACTGATCATCTAAATTTATTTCCCAGGCTCCATCTTCATGGGGGAAGAAGAGAACTAACTTCTTCACATTATCCCTTGACCTTTCCCCATGTGCTGTAGGAAAGCCAACTCCCCACTGCCCCGCAAAATACACGCGCGCGCGCACACACACACACACACAACACACACACTTACACACATGTCAGAAACTTTAAAAATATAGTGCTGCCTTCAGTCTTTCCCAGAGCTCTTCCATAAGTGTTCCCAAACTCAGTCCAATGTTTGGCTGTAGGTATCTGCATGTGTTTCAGTAATTTGTTGGGTAGAGCCTCTCAGAGGACAGTAATGCTAGGCTCCTGTCTGTAAGCATAACAGAACATCATTACTAGTATTAGGATTGGTGTTGACCATGGGATGGGTCTTAAGTTGGGCTGGTTATTGGTGGACCATTCCTTCACTCTCTGTTCCATCTTTGTCCATGCATTTCTTTTAGACAGTACAAATTTGGGGATAGGAACTCCATAGGAAGACCAACAGAGTCAACTAACCTAGATACCTGGAAGCCCTCAGAGACTTAGCCACCAACCAAAGAGCATAGATGGGCTAGACTTAGGCCCATATCACATATGTAGCAGAAATGCTGTTCAGTCTCCATGTGAGTCCTCCAACAACTGGAGCATGGGCTGTAACTAAAGCTGTAGCTTCACTGTGGAATCCATTTCACAATAGGCCTTCCTCGCCTGGTCTCAGTGCTAGGGGATGTGCCTAATACTGCAAAGACTTCATGTGTCAGGTTGGAAGGATACTGAGAGGAGCCCCACCCTCTCAAAGGAGAAGGGAAGGGGAGATGTGGGGAGGTATTCTGTGAAGAGGGGCAGTGTTTGGGATGTAAATAAATGAATAATGTAGCTTTGCTTTCTCTTTATAAGAGATAACACCATTTCTTACACATAATTCTCAAATGGAAGGGCTAGAACAATGAGTGACAGTGTCAGGTTTGAGTACCAGCTTAACTGTAACTGTAAGTTATCCATGTCAATTGTCCATTTTCACCTGTAAGTTACCACCTGCCCTCCTCACAATCATAAATCCCTGTGAGCATAAACTCCAGCATTTCTCTTGATATTCTTTGAAAGACCCAATCATTCTGCCAGGGATATCTTTAGGGATTAATTCCTATGAGTTTGGAGGAGAAGAATCACAATTAATATTAGACCTTGTCAGAACCAAGGTAGTGTCTCATTTCTCCATCACAGTGAACCCAAACTTTGGGCCTGCTTCCATCAAAGACCATCCAGAGGTCTGTGTTTCAGTTTTCTTATAGCGATAACATTTTCCTCATGTTGCTTTGATGAAAAATGAATGAAATCTTGTATGTAAGTGAGCCTGTCCTAAAATGTGTCACCTAAATAGATACATCTTTAATCCTCAGTCACTGGCTTGTCCTATTTTGCAAGTAAACATGGTAGACAACTTTTCTGCAGTATGGTCAAAAGGAGTAGCTGCCAACAACAAAGATGCCTCATTTGTGATTGTTTGTAGAATGACTTTGTGGCTCTATGTAGTCTGTGGCTTGAATCTTCTCTCTGCCTCTGCCACCATGGAGAGGAGCTTAGAGTTTGATAAAAAATAAAAAAATGTCCCAGACTTTATTATTTGGGGGATGAAGGAACAACCATAGTGCTGCCTAGGCAGCTATAGCTTGGCTTATCATTCTAATAACAATAGAAGGCAGACTGAACACAACAAAAAGGAATCTGTTTTAGTGATACTGTGGTCAGAATTTAAGGAAGAAATGAGACTGAGCAAATCATTAAATTGTTCTTGATTTGTTCATGGAATCACCTTCAAACCCCTGAGGCTGAACATGATAGCGTTTTCTCCCATAGTAAACATCTGACAATATTTGTTCCTTCCCTAATAGAAAGGAAGGAGTTAATGCCTGTGGGTTCTCTTTTGTCCTCCAGTCCTTGCCATGTTTGCATTCTGTCATCATTGAAGGAGTGAGCCTGAAGGATTTGGAAGATTAACTAAATGAGCCCTGCCTGTAGTTGCATCCCTGATTCTGTCCAGGTGAGAGATGCACCTCACCCCAAGGTGAATGCTGCCCTCTGGCTTTGAGGAGGCCCTGTGAAGGATGAGTCATGCTTCTTCCCAGCTCTGTGGAGGGTGAGGTCAGAGAAGCAGAAAATGACACTCACCAGGAGATGCTTTTCATTTTCTGTGATGAAATTTAGAGAGCTTGTTTTCAATCAGTGCTGTTCCCAGGAAGAAAAGAAGTCACTTTGTTTATTCTGAGTTAGCACAAAGGGAAACCTCGATGAGGCTGGCCTTTGCATTTGTCCTTTCACATAACACCATTGTCTTAGTCACTGTCCTGTTGCTGAGAGAAGACACCATGACCAACGCAACTCTTATAAAGGCAAGCATTTAATTGAGGGTTTGCTTACAGTTTCAGAGGTTTATACCATTGTTATCATGGCAAGGAGCATGGCAGCATGACGTTACAGATGGTGCTAGAAAGGTAGCTAAGAGCTACATCTTGATCCATAGCCTGATAGAGAACAGAGACCTGGCATGGGTTCTTGAAATCTTGAACCCCATCCTCAGTAGCACACTTCTTCCAACATGCCTACCCATCCTCTAATCTTTTTTTTTTTTTTTTTTTTTTTTTTTTTTTTTTTTGGTTTTTCGAGACAGGGTTTCTCTGTATAGCCCTGGCTGTCCTGGAACTCACTCTGTAGACCAGGCTGGCCTCGAACTCAGAAATCCGCCTGCCTCTGCCTCCCAAGTGCTGGGATTAAAGGCGTGAGCCACCACCGCCCGGCCCCATCCTCTAATCTTACCAATGAATTCTACTCCCTAGTTCCCTAGTAACTAAGCACTTAAATATATGAGCATCTGGGGCTCATTTGTATTTAAAGGACAGTCATCACACCTGAACTACCCATCACCTCCTCCTACCTATCACTTCTTCCCGTTATGCTCTGAGTGCAGTTGTCAACTACTGGAAGCTGTTGAACCCATTGTTTCTTCCGATCTTGTTGGCAGCACTTTGTTTCCTTCTAGCATCTCATTCAATACGGGAGGATTTGTGCTTGTGTCTCTTGTTGCTGTGGTATAGGTTGGGGATTCTAACACTCTGCCCCAACAGTCATTACTCTTGGCTCAGTTCCTGATCCCTGTCACTGTCACCACACCCATCATTTCTTTATGTTCCTCATCTGTCATTTTCAGAATCTTGAGAATCTTCTTCCCCCACACAGACTTGTACTTAGGTCTGTGACTTCAGCATGGGCACGTTTGCAAATTGCCTTACATTCCTTGACCTTGGAGTCTGTCAGTGTCACTCACATCTTTAGATGACTACTGTGCTTGTTGTAGTCCTGGCCAAGGGTAACCCAATCTATAATGAAATTCTTAAAGCTGGCCCTATGGCATTTTCTCCACTTCTATGTATTGATGTAAGCCCTTCTTGGATGTGACATTGTAATAATTGCTCATCACGTCTGCCTGTGCTGGCTTGTCTTGTTCTTCCTTGTGACCCTAGAGACAAATCTCTGAATTGCAGCAGGAGCATTCTTGTCAACATCATCATCATCATCATCATACACACCACACACACACAGCAGCAGCACAGCACGCAGCAGCAGCAAAATACAAGAAATATGTGAGATCTACTCAAATCCTTCTGGTAATTTTCTTTTATCTGGAAAAAAATAAAAGGCTTCAGGTATGCTAGTCCCCACCTCATCCCAGTGTACTCACTCTGACCTTCTCACCTCCTACCCTATCCTTCCATTCTGGCTGATTATCCCTTGCTGTTCTAAATAGGCCAAACTCATCTCAACTTCATGGAAGCACTTCTTCCAGAAATCCACATAGACTTTTTCTTTCTTTCTTTCTTTCTTTCTTTCTTTCTTTCTTTCTTTCTTTCTTTCTTTCTTTCTTTCTTTCTTCTCTTCCTTCTTCCTTTTTCTTTCCTTCTTTCTTTCTTCCTTCTTTTCTTTCTTTGCCATTTCCTATTTTTTTATGAGATGCTACTTACTTCTGGAAGTCTTCAGTTAACACTGTTCTAAATCATAACCTTTATATCCCGCTTTTGAGGTCTAACAATATTATTTCTCCCTTTTTAATTTCATTTTTCTTCATAGCACTTACCCTGTTCTACCACACTTAAGATTTCCTACTGTTTCTCTGTGTCCTTCTATTCTATCCTCATCTTCATGAGAGTGGGGGTTCTATCTGGACTTGTGCATAAAGAGTGCTTTCTGACACACAGTAGGCAAACTATTACTATATACTGACTAAATGGACCCTAATTACTGCAGCCACAATGGAGGTCTAGTCAATACCCATTTGTTTTCTCAGCTTGGTTCCCCATTATAGTTCATATAGCTGTGTGGTGAACCTTTCCAGAACTGGAAGATGACAAAGGCATGACCTTTTCCTTCAGAAAACAAATACCCAAACTGCTCTGTCATTATTTATGTCCTAAACCTAACTAGATTTTTCATTACCATGTGTCACTGGTTTTAAGGAGCACTACACAGTGCAGATGACCTTGTATACCCCCTGTTCTCCATTCAATGGCCATGTTCTACTTGCCTGACAGTTGGTTATCATAGAGGTGAAGGATGGCTCTGTTATTATTACAAGTTGTCAAGAAACTTCATTGGCTTGATCAATCTAGGGAACCTTTATTTAGAGGAAAGAGGAAAATCAGTCAAACCTGTTATTTGACATAGTGTCAAAGACACAATCAGTTATTTGACTAAAGTGACTTTTCTATCAGGGTGGGATGGATTTGTTCAGGCACTTTGTCTTCTTCCTAAAACTCTGTAAAGTTACATACAAGTCTGAAAGTTTGAGAATATTTGCTTCATTTACTTTTCATAAAACCAGCAACTTCTGGTGGAAACAGACCTGTGCTGATATGAATCATTCTGCTTTTCCAGTCTTGTGAGTAGTCAACTAGGAGAGGGTATACGGTTTGGAGTAGACAACTTAACATAGATGTAGTGGCTATCCTGGCTGTGCATTTAATATCATGAGAATAACTTTTCCTATAGGAAATGAAATTTATCACCACACCGTAGTGATGAGAAAATGGAGGCCTCAAGATGTTCAGCAGTTCTCCATACTTCCTCTATATGTAGTACCACAGCTGAGATTTGACCCATGTACAGTGTGAATCCAAACCCAAATCCTTTAGTGTCTCAGTCTCTTTCCTTACCCTGCTTTCCTTTCATCTGGGCTAGTTCTGTGGCAAGGATAATCAGAGCTCTGTTTAAAGTAGCCAAGAGTTCAAAAGGGAAAAGCTATTTGAAAATTCACTTCCTTCCCATTGCATGATCCTTGGAGTATGTCTGCTCTCTTATTATACACACAGTACTGGGAACTCAGCTAATCACTGTTAATCTCTAAGGTCATCCATTACCTATTTAATTCTATATTAAAACTCATCAAGTTACTAGTGAGAGAAATCCCTTGTAAGTTGTTTTAAGAAACAAAGGAAATGCATTGACTCTCTAAGAACCAGTATTTCAAGCACACTTCATAGATAGTGAAATATAGGTGTGATTCAGATATTCATAGTCCAAGACTTGGGCTTTGTCCTTCTGTACAACATCTGCTTTTCTTAATATCAGCTTTTGTCATCAAGATCTCTTCTTGTGGTTGAGATTTGCCATTATTAGTTTCACCTACCTTACCTAAGCAATTCTAGAAGCAAGGGATAATTCTTTATCAACATTTCCATGATAAAGTCTGAAAGTCAAGTCTTACCTGCTTAATGGGCTCTTCTTTGAACAATGGCCAGGACAATGGAACAATTTTTGTAATAGATATGGATCCTGGAATGGGTACATATCATTCAATTGCACATACTCAGGGAAGGAGAAAGAGTTTCCTGAAGGCAATTCAAATTGCTTGGGCCAGAAGAGTTATAAACAGAAGATCCATGAAAAATCAAGATAAGAACTGGAAGGGAAAGAGGACACCAAGTCACAAGACTCTATAAGACAACATGAGCAAAGTTCATATGGGCTCACAGAGACTGAGGCAACATGCACAGGGCCTGAATGGGTCCGCATCATGTTCTCTGCATATATATTTTGGCTTCCAGTTTAGTGTATTTATAGGATTCCTAAATGTAAGAATGAGTAGGTCTCTGATTCTTGTGCCTTCTTTGGGTTCCTTTTCTTCCATCAGTGCTACCCAACTCTGAAGTGATAGTTTTTGTTCTTTTTAATATATTTTATTTTGTTATATTTTAAAATACTTAATGAACAAAAGGATGGATTAATGAATGAATTAAAAGATAGGCACTAGGGTAAAGGTTAATAACTGAACTGTAACTTATATCTGTTGGGAGAGGAAATATCAGATTTCTCTTACAGAATGACACTCCATCTTCAGGAGTAGTTGACCAACATACAGTGAACTCCACCGTTTTTCTGTGTGCTTTTATTTGGTTACAGTTTGATGGGGTTTTTGGAGGGTGGTAGTTTTATTTTGTTTTCATAATTTGGGAATTTTTTGCTTTTGTATTGGTTTTTTTGTTTTTTTGAGAAAGAAATTAAAGGGAGGGGAAGGATATAGAGGAGCTTGGGGAAGGCCAAATTTTATTGTTTAAATAATAAAAAATATATAAAATAGCACCAGAGAAAGAAATTAAAACAAAATTAAACAAGAATAAGAACAAATAAATGCATTTCATTTACATGGGTCAGTTATCTTAGTCCATAAAGAGTCATGTCATGTATCTCTTGACATTCTCATGGCTCCAAGCACATAATGTTTGAAAATCCAGCATCCAATGCTGGTGCTTGGGAGGTGATTCAAACAGCATGCTATTATTTTATATTACAATGTACCAATCCTCATATCTTTTATGTATTCCTACATGCAACAGTATTGCCTTATTTTCTTTGTGCCTCTGGCTCTTTATTTAAGTGGCTCAGAACTTAACAGACAATCCTTGGAAGTGCTGATGGCCAGAAGGTCTGTTGGAAACCAAAACTTTCAAAAGACTTCTATAATAGTTGCTGGCATCCCTCATTTTTCAACAGGGGGTATGCATTCTGACTTGTGCAGACACAGTATGAAGCAGAGGTACACATCTCATTATCCTATTAATCCTCTAGCATGTTGTTATTTGGCCATAATCTCCTTTCCCAAAAGACAAAGAGAGGGAAGGAGAAAGCAGCAGTAACACACACAACAGATTGTGCTTTGATATACATGAAAGGTCTAGGGGTATGTTTCAGGGGGAATAGCTTCATCCCTTTAGCAATTAACTGATTGGGGAACATCTTGAAGGGGAAGTCACATTAAATAAGCAGTGGAGATAAGCTACTAGGGACTATTTCTTCCCTTCTCTTCCTTCAAATCCATTCTGTAAATATTTCAGGATAAACGCTGAAATCTGACTTTGCCTCCCTGGTGGCAGGTATCATTGTCTTAGGAAACACAGTTTATAAGCAAGCATCTTTAAAATGCTTCAAAACAGCCAGCTGAATTTCCACTGATGCGAAATAAAAAATGATCCAGGAAACAGAACAACTCTAGAGAACAGGTACCCTTGACAAGGACAATTCAGTGCTCACCTTTGTTGTTGATACATTCTTCTTCTGAAATTAGCCTGTTTTCTGTTTCAGATGAGAATCCATGTGATAGTCCACAATCTTTTGTTACAACATTTGCTCTAGAGTTTACAGAGCATCCGTGGAACAAACAGATGAGGGTCTCATCCTTAAGATCTTACAGACTAGTTATGGAGCAAATAAGCAAAGGGAAATGTCATCCAAGAATATTAGTAAGCCCCCAAGAGTTGAAGTAAGATTATTATTAGTCTATATAGGTGGATCCTGTGGGTCTATAGGTGAACTAATGCTTAATAGGTCCTTTTATGTATTTCTCCAGAAGCTGGAGCATAAGTCAATACCTTAGACTTGTAGCCATTTTTAGATTGGTCCTTAGCAGATAGAAGATGACTGTGAAAATGTCCGTAACTGGTTGCTGCAGTAGACAAAACCTTGGAACCTTACTTCTAGTCAGACTATTTTAGGAGACTCAGGTTTACCACCACCATCATAACTGTAGGTTAACCCTAGTCTAGACAACACTTATTGCCACACCTTAAACCCTATCCTTGTTCTCTTTATTCTCAGTTTTCTTCTTCTCTGTCCCATTGCTAGTTTTTCCAAGGCCTCATCATTAGGAAATACAACCAAGATAGCAGGAGAAAAAATTTTCTTTAGAGTTCTGAGAAGCAAGCCCTGAACACAGTCCAAGGAGTAGTGAGATTACCAACTGTGGTAGAATAAACTTGGCATAGTAAAAAGTGATAGAAAAAGTTGGATGTATGTATAGACCTAGAGCTTAAAGGCTAAAGACCCTTGGTTTTAGCTAAAGTATAATGGAGACTTGTTGGGAAATTTTCAGTAGATGCAAACTCTGATTTATGTTTTAAAAGATTTATCTGTAGAATGCATCACCCTGAGAGCAGACTGGAAGCCGGAAAACTATTCAGATGTTTAGCCAATGTGACCCTGCTTTATACTTTCAGTGTCTGTTGTGTGCTAGGCAATTGACATATTTCCTATAATTTACTAGCCTCTGTTGAGGTAATGGGAATATCATTCTGGTCCTTTTAGTGATGAGAAAAGTCATCATTTTCTTAAATGGTGAAGTCACATGACTATTCTTTGGGATATGAACCAGATCAGTTGGAACAAAAACATGAGTGTTTGTTCATTCATTCATTTGTTTGTTTTATTCTACTTCTTTCAAATAGTTTCCTTATGTACATTTTTCTGTGGAAATAACTTGATCATTTTGAGTGGCCATGGTGAGGATGTTAGAAGTATTGAAGGACTTCAGCCCTGTTTTCCACTGAAGCATTGCTCTGTTGGGACATTGAAAGACTAGTTGCTGTTATCCAAATACATCTGTTTTTAATTACCAGGTGCCCTTACACTTCCCCTTGTTGTCAACATAATTATTCTCAATCATGTGAACACTGCCCTGACCAGCCCAGAGATCCACTCCCCTGCCAACTTCAGTTCCAAAGCCCTTTACACTCTAGTCCAAACATATGGACTCTCCTTTCAGCTCCAAGATCAAGAGAGTTTGATTCCAAAAGCAGTGCAAATGGAAGTTACTTCTTGCTTTGACTGTGTTACCTGATAGGGCAAAAACTAGTTAAATTACTAAGGCAATGTCTGGAAGAGTAACAAAATCAATGATTTTGTCAATTAAAGGGGCATTTGAAATAGGAATTTAATTTGGAAATGCCACTCTTGATATGAAAACCATGATAATCCAAAAACCCCTCTTCACTATGTGAAGCAAATAGAAGAGAAAAGCCAAATCTATCTCCACTGATGAGTCTAGAAATAAAAAAAAAAAGGACCTCTCAGAATCCAAATGGAGCCCTCAGACTGAGGCTATACAGACAGCATCTGAACTTTGGTCTCTCTTGTTTCCTCTCTACAGAATCTTCCCATTTTACAACATTGAAATGGAAAAGTAGGTGTACCAGGACAGCACCAAAAAGCAGCACAAATAGGAACTGTAAAGAGATACATTTTTAAGGATATCAGACCCAAAGTATTAGACACCTTTTTAATTTGATGATGAGGGAATTATTAGACATAGCATAAAATCCTAAGTATATGTGATGGATGTACTTATATGTACATCAAAAATAACTGTCTATAATTGCTTATCATTGGTTTTGTTGTTTTAAATATTCCTCCTTGACCCTGGGTAATATTGATGAAATGTCTAAGTCCAGGTGAACCACCATAACTGAGCTGCAGTATCTGTATCAACAGCTTGAAGGGGCATTACTTCACATCAGCAAGAGCATTTGCACTAAAATGGGTTAAAGCTTCGGACTATGTTCCTAAAAGAGGCTTGTTACTTATCCTAATTCCAAGTCTAGAGCTGCAGAGAAGACTTGAAGTTAAACCCACCATAGAGGGCTCTTCTATTGATAGTTTTTCACCAGTATTTCAAGTGGCCTACTTGGACTTTCTTTGTTCCATCCTACTTTTTTATCAGAGATTCTTTAAGCAGTTCTACTTGTTCTAGAAGGGTGTTTCTGCACAGAGCTAGCTGGCAGGCTGACTCAGCAGATTGCTTGCCTAGGGATAAGAAGCTACTCTTGAGCTCCTAAATGGAGTTCCAGCTTCCTTTTTGTAGTGTTCTATTTGGTGAAACCTCTTGGGAACATCTTGATTTTAGCAAGTTTCCTTTAAATCTTCTTTCCTCTTTTAAGGTAGTCTTGCTTCTATTTAAAAGTCAGACAGAGCAACCTTTTTTCCTTCCTTCCTTCCTTCCTTCCTTCCTTCCTTCCTTCCTTCCTTCCTTCCTTCCTTTCCTCCTTTCTCACTCCTTCTCCTCACCTCCTTCCTCCTTTCTTTCTTCCTTCTTCTCCCACCTCTCTCCCCATTGCTTTTTGGATTTCTTTATTACTCTGTTTAGTTCAGCCTTTACAGTTTTTCATATGAACCATCAAGTCAAGCTGGTCTCCTATGAATTATTTTCTGAGTAATAAACAGACAACAACAGTGAATGGAATTTCTTATTTTTTTCCCTGTACACCCATTGAGAATTGAAAAATACAACTGCCAATCTTAGCAGAACTCAGTAAGTGCTGTATCTAGAAATAGTAAGTGGAAAGATGATCAACTCGCACTTTCAAGTTTCAGTAAAATGCAGTATGATGAACTGACAAGACTGATAAGCAACTTATAAGAGGCAATCTTCTAACCAAAACATTCTTGTGATGCCCTCTGTCTTCAAGATTGCCTCTCCTGGCAAGAAGAACGTACAACAGGGTGTATTAAATTTGGAGGGTCCTGATAGACTATTAGGGTCTGCCAAACCCTGTGCCAATTTAAATATTTTTCTTTCCATGTGTTAGTTGGGTCTCTGTGATGGATATAAACAATAAAAATATCAAGGTTTGAGTATCATTCCAGGCCTTTTCTATGCATATCTCAAAGTTTTTCAACAATAATCTTATAAGGTATTATTAAAACTGTCACTTTATCTGTGAAGGAAAAAAATGAAGCATACAGGACATAATGCACTGCATGTTTACTTTCTATACAGCAATTAGATCTCACTACCAGCTGTCCTTTTTTAGAAGAGAAACTGCAGACTGAAAACAGGCCCCACCACGCTGGGAGGATGGGAAAAACAGCAAAGGAGCTTGAAAGTAAGGAGAGCCATTTTGTGTTCTGGTCACCAGGTAAGACCACCCAAAGAGACTTTAAAATATAACCCTAATGTTAAATAAAATTCCCAATACATTATTTGTACTGTCTTCATTCTGTATTTTACAGTATCTACTTAGTTTCAGGAAATTCTGCTCAAATACCCCAATGGATGCCTGAAACCTTGATAGTAGTGAATAATGTAGATACTGTGTTGTAAACAACCCACACTTACTTACTGTTAAATATAATGTGCAAATTAGGCACAGTGATGGATTAATGATAAATACCAAGTAATTAATTTAATGTTGAACATCTGGAATTTCCTTTAAATTCTACCTGGTGAGTTCTTGGTTACAAGCATGTGGTGCTACTGAAGTTGGTAGATAATTGGTTTAGGAGGTAGAAGGAAGTTAGGTTATGGGGTATGCCTTTGAAAGTGATAATGGGACTGTCTCTTTTTGTGCTGTCTAGACACCATGAATTGAGTAGGTTTGCTCTACTGAAGGCCGAGTATCATGAAGTTCTGTCTTCCTACAGATTCTCAAACATGGAGCATGCTGATTTTGTATTGATAACTGGAAGTGTGAGACAAATAAATATTTTTTCCTTGTGAATCATCACAAGATTTTTGTCACAGTAATGGAAAGATGGCTGTCTTCCCTTTTCCTTTCAGTTACCAGTACTAGGATTAAACCTTGCCCATAATAAACTCATATTCTACCATTAAGTTACGTCCCCACCCTAACATATTCTCCACATTCTAAATGAATTTTTTGAAAATTTCATACATGAATACTTTATTTATATAATTTTTACCCCTCCCTTCTCCTCTGAAACTAATAGCCATATTCCTACCATTCCCTTATTCCCTCTCAAATTCATACCTCTTCTTCAATTAACAATGCACACACACACACATACATACATATACACATACATACATACATATATAAAATTTGCTGAGTCCTTTTATTGTTGCTCATATGTGTATATGTTCATGATTAACCACTTGAGAGATTAGATGATGTTTTTCTATAGAGGAGACAGATACTTTTACTCTCAGTAACCATTAATTGCCTGTAGTATTTCATTTAGAGTTAGGGACTTGAAAAATTTCACTCATGCATATTGGCATATCAAAAAGTGTTGTATAAACCTTGCTACAATAGTTCCATGGTGTTGCTTCCATGTCATATATAGAAGATATGATCTCATAGTAGATGTCCTGGTCCTATGGCTCTTATAATTTCTCCCCATCTTCTGCAATATTTCTTAAGCCTTAGGGATAGGGGTTGGGTTAGAGATGTATCAATGGACTTAAGCATGTCATGATCAGTTCTTCTCTGCAGTTTGAACAATCATTGATTTCTATTATGACTTTATATGCTGCAAAAACAAGCTTCTTTCATGAAGAATGAAAGCTACACTTATTTGTCTGTGTAAGGATATGTGTTTAGAATGTATATAGAAATTATACTGACATAGGAAAGTGATAGTAGTAAGTTCTTCAGGATTGTGGCATCCAGCCACCAGTAGTTTGTTAGGTTTACAGTACAAGGTGCAACTGTTAGTTGTCACCAAAGATGTAAATACCATTACTATATTTATAGAGACACCTTGCTTTGCTGGTCATTGTTGTAGTCCATAGAGTTTATTGTTGTCTAGGAATATTAATTGTTTACCTTGGAAGCTTGTATAATGACTTTGGATATTACCAGAACTAGTCTTCAGGAAGAAGGTCTTCATGTCATATCAACTCAATGTCTCAAGTGTGCAATGTCTTCAGCAATACATACTGACTTTCTAGTCCTGGAAGTCAAGCAAAGACAACAAAAATAGCCTATATTATTTTTGGCATCTCTGAATCCCCTGATCAACAACTGGAAGGGAAGTTTTCCATGTCTGGCACTGGGATTTTTGTCATTTACAGTGCTTCAGGGGAGCATTATCACCCCAAGTGACATAACTATATCCAATATATGTAACATATATGTATGTTCATTATATATACTTATATACATATATTGAATAAACATAAAATAATGTTTTCTTGTGGATTTTTCAAACATTTTTAGTGTTATTTATTGCTCCCTTCCTCTTCCCAGCATAATCCCCTCTCCTCATTTTTCCATTTATACATTTAACTTCAACTGTGCCAGAAATACAAGAATAGCAGCCTCATTGGCAAACACATCCTTTCCAATAATCTTTATGCTCTTCAGAGATGTTATGTTTAGGTCTTGGTAGATGCTCAATTCTTTGGGGTGCAAACACATTGCTGTCAACTGGCACATGTTTTCTTTTTGTCTTCTGCCCACAGATTTATGCCTTCTCCCTCCTTATGCTAGCTCTCATCACACATCAGAACCGTAACTTTTGCACTCTAGCTGTCACCGCAAACCTTGCACAAATTTCCTTTTCATTCTTTATAATTTCATAGGCAGTAGATGCCATCTTACTGTAGACCTTAGCAAAACAGCGTGCTGTAGAATACCGTTGTTTACTCTTAGAATCAAATGGCTGGCTGGTAGCTGAGGCTCACTGCCTCTGCCCAGCATCACAAAAGTAGATCATATCACATAACACCAGCTTGGGAAATAAAAATAAAACTTCAAAACTTGAAATGCCTTCTACTGTATATGTGTTACTTTTACACGTCTGTGAAGTGAAAAATCTCAAGCCAGAGCATTCCTGATTCAGTGACATATGGAGCTGTGGGCTCAGTTGGGGTTAATACATTTAGATGGGTATTATTCTCTTACACATTCATCCTTCAATTATTCAACCTTCAGATCAGATATATCATGCCTTCTATTGAATGCTGGAATGAATGGGATGAGTGAAATTATAGCCCAGAGAATGAGCTGGAAACTAATTAAAACTCCACACAAGAAAAGAAGTGATTGCAAGTGTCACAAATGCAGGTGGTGGCCCTCAGGGAGTAAGTAGCCTTATTAGGATGGAAGGGGGCAGTAGGATAGGTTTCCAACAGAAAGTGACACCTGGACTGCCCAAAGACAAAGGTAACAAATGGTTAAAGATACTAACTTGTTTTACTTTTAATTCAAGTATATGACAGTATCATTTCATGACATTAGTGTTTTATGGGCATAGAGGAAGAGGTTGTTTATACAGACACACAGGAACTCAGAAAGCAAATGCAAAGAATGAAAGTTGCTTGGTATTTCAAAATTAATTTGAATTAAGGGAAAGAACTTCATTGTCAAGTCAATTGAAATGATATTCCTTGGCACATTTGGCTTTTTCTGTCTTTCCTTATGTTATTGGGTTCGGTAAGCAAAAAATTAGTTTTAGTTCAATATCCTGGAACTTGAGTGGCAGTAGTATCTCTAGTACAATGGTCCCATGATATATGCATTTAACAGAATTAAAATTTAATTCATCCATAGGAAGCACTCAATAAAAAAGAAGGAGGGCTGTCTCAGACAGACATGAAAGGTAGTGTGGAAACTCAGTAGAGGTGTGACCATTTGAGAAGCCTGGTGACAATAGTAGGAATACAGGAGAACAACCTGGCCACAGAATCCAATGAGGGCAAAAATGATAAGCAAGGACAAGAATTTGCTGTGCCATTTTAAGAACAGAATAGAATTCACTGGGGCCCCATTTGATTTGATCTATTCCTTTGTATTGGGTGACAGGGTTCTCCAAAGTTATTTATTATCTACTTCAAAGACTGAGGTGATGCTAGAGAATGAAGTGAGCCTGTTCTGCCAGAAGCTGGCTCAAGCAGAAGAAGACCAAGGAATGGCTTTACCCCATTTGGTAGGAATGACTAGCTATGGTCAGGTAGAGATGTAGAAGTAGTATTTACAGGTAGAATACATGCCAATTTTGCTATGAGGGTCTTGCTTTCAAGTGCAGAGGTCGTGCCCATGCGTATGGAGTATAGTTGTGGGACAAGTTCATGGTTGGTCTCATTCTTATGGAAAAATCAGAAGACCAGAAGTCTCTTATATAGGGCCTAAGGTCTTGGTAGGCTATCTCTAACTAACAGGATTGCTCATTGCTCAAGTCTATCTGTAGTGAGCTGAATACTTTGTGGTATGGATTTGCTGAACTAAAAGAGCAGCCTCTTGAACCAGATGTATACAGCAGTCCCTCACCTATGATCTGTGTGTACTCATGGTTCAAGTTTTAAAACATAAAAAATATTAAATAGAAAATTACAGAAATAAATCATTCAAATATTTTCTACCATGCTCCATTCTAAGTGAAGTGAAGAAACATTATGCCACCATGCTTCATCTAACAGAACAGTGAATCCTCCTTGTGTCCTCTGTATCACTGTGATCTATGGTTTCAATTCATAGGGCAGGTATCACAGTCCTCAGGTTAATTGTCATGGTACTGTATTCACACAACCCTTTTCTGGCCCTGAATCACAAGAAAACTGGGGCCGACAATTGTTCTAGTTATTGTTACTAATAATTATTGTTATAACTATTCTAACTATTTTTTAAAATGCTTAATTTATAAATTAAGTTTCACCGTAGTGTATGTAAAACTTAAGAGTAGGTATGGTACATACTCGATTTGGTGTTAACTGTGGTTTTAGGTCTCCTCTGAGATTAGAGAAAGTAAACTCTATAGTTAATATACAAAGTGTTGAGCCCATCCCTAGCTTTGTGGAGCTCTTATGTAGTGAAGAAAAGGGATACAGGAAGTAAAACTTCAAGAAGCTATAGTACCAATGTACAGGGCATCACAGCTTGTCTTACCTGTCTGTTAGGGTAAGACTCCACAAGAAAAATCCACATACACATCTTTGTTAAGTCTATATTCACTAGTCTAATGTGAAGGATCTTCTCAGCCATTGCAGAATCAGAATGGCCTACTTCATAAACACAGTGTCCATTCAACTCTGCCTTAAGAGAATAACCATTACCCAATAATTATATACTTGAACATGACCAGAGAATGTGGGTAGCAAGGACACCTGTCTTTTTATAATCACAGAATTAACCAAAGGCGAGTCATCTTGTCATAGGAAAACATTCCTCTGGTGATGTTCACCAATGTCTGCGGTGGTCTCTGATCTCACTATTGTGGTACCTGAACCTCAAATCAACTTAGCAGCCTATTATCAGCTGAATTATTATCTCCAGCAATCACCAGCTCTCATCTGGCCATCCTCCTGTAGTGTCCAGGACACCTGATGCCACCCGTTTGCCAATTATCTGTTCATCCTGTGCTTGAAGAGCCACTTTGGACACAGGATTCCAATTTATCTCCTTGCCAGAAACACTTTCCTGCCACCTGTTTCCCCTTACAGGGATAGATAGTTTAGTTTCCTGCTTACCTTTAAATATTTGTGTTGGCTTCTGACCTCTGCAATCCTATTCTCCTAGGGTACATGACATACAGAAACTTCATACTGAAGACATCTGTGCCCTGAGTAAAGCTGGCTAAGTTTTAGCATGCTGTATGCAGACAGGGATTAGATGGATTTTAGTGCCTGTCCTTGGATAGTAACTTATGCTTAATAGCTGTCGACCTTCACTGATCCCACCACATGTTCACCATGCAATATACTTGTCCTCTCCCTTACCCTTTGGCTTTCTACACTTTTCTTGGTCCTAAGATTCTGCCTACTCACTACCACCTTGGCCTTATAAATACAGTCTCCAGCAGGTGATTTTTCCTAAACATCAGATAGTGTGTCATCATCTGTTATCTAGGTTTTAATAATATTTACTTAATATTTAAATTATTTAATATTTTATAATTTTAAAATATTTAATATTCTTCCTCAAGACCAGCCTTCATCTGCTTCTGACATTTGGACTATGTGTCCTATCATTGTGGTTAGTGCCACACCCTCCAATGATGGATTCTTAAAAGCTCATCCTACCTAGAAAGGCAATATAAGATAGGAGTCAAATGACTTGAATTTAAATCCTTGCTCTGACTTCTGCCAGCAGAAGATCTTTGAGTAAGTTACATAGAGTCTTAGGGGCTCTGTTTTCTCACCTGCTAGTGGAGTTGATAATTGTGTCTGTATTACTGGGATGTTATGAAGATTAAACATAAAAACATATGGGTTTGATATAATGCCTGAACGATGGTACAACTGGGCCATCACTGATAAACTTTTTTTATTTCCTATCTTTCCCCACTGGTTTGCTGTAGATAAGTGTTTGCCTAACTTAGGTAAATATGATAGACTATCTTGCAGACCTAGAATGGTTAGTCAAATTATTAAATTACTCTGGATCCTCACTTGTTCAAATTATATATTCCATGAGAACCAGAAATTAGAAAGGGATGGATGACAGCTGTCCATTCTTCATTTCACTAATTTGACAAGTATTAATAATTCAACCTCTGGTCCCACAATGGCACTAGGCTCAGCACTCTGTGTCTCTAATCTCTTGGAAGCAGTTTTCCTTGTTTTAAGTATTTCTGAGGATGTAGACCACTCTTGTGTGGAAAGTTGGGTCTACAAATCCTGCTGAAGCACATTCTGCTTGGTGAGTAATAAATTCTCTATGAAACAGTGGCCTACAGAAGCAGAAGTGGAAAGCCCTTCAGTACAACACATGTCCCTCATTTCTGCAGTTGTCACTGCATCTAGACATTTTCTGGGGAAGTGGGACACTTTAGGGCATTTCTAATATAACCCATCTAAGAGTCTTCTTCATACTTGTAGTTCTGACTGGGATCTTATCACAAGATTAGCAGAGAAATAAGGTTAGAGGAAAGAAAGAAAAAGATAGAGAGCCTTGAATATAATTTATTTCTTCTTGTTTCATCTTTGCTTGTAGCTGGTCTTTGTTACTCTGTGAGTTTTTCTTTTCCCTATTTTCATCCACAAATTTTCATACCCTATCACTAGGAGAGAAGAGAGAGAGAGAAAAGAGAGAGAGAGACAGAGAGAGAGAGAGAGACAGAGACAGAGAGACAGAGAGACAGAGAGACAGAGAGACAGAGAGACAGAGATTATTCGCCCAGTAGAATTTACTTCAGCAGGATTTTTAGACCTAACTTTCCATTTAAGTTTGGTCTACATCCCCAGAAATACTTAAACAAGGAATCTAATTTCTTTCTTCATGTTTTTTTTCTTTGAGTGCAACTACTAACAAATGCAACCAATCCTTGTGAACGACCAACAACTAACCCTCTGAAAAGTTTCCAGAATTCCAAATGTCAAATAATTTCAGAAACTATCTGCAACTGGCAAAACCATGCTTCTATTAGAGCACAAGGCAAATCATAGTCAGCTGCTGAGAATACCTTGTATTCTCACACCTGTGATTAAAACAAAAACATAATCTATATTATTTCTGTTTTTTTAATCAAAATTTCAGAATTCTCACTACAAGGTATTCACCAAATATAAGAGACTTTCTCATTGTTAAGACAAACATACTAATATGGGATATAAAACTCCTGTAGAAGATTAAAGAAATTATTATATGTAAAGCCATAAATACATAAATACACAAAATTAAATACATTTCCGTGGATCCTTCCCATAAGTACAAGCCACCAGGAGACTCAGACTCACATCCTGTCCCTTCCATCCCTGCTTGTCTCAGCCATTCCTAACATCTTTATGTGCCTGTAAGCCCTTTAGGGCAGATTCCCCATCTGTTTGAATTATCCATGTCCTTCATCAATCCAGTGCTCTTGGTTGCCATAATGTTAAGCAAGCACTCTGGGCAACTGAAAGGATTATTTTTTTCTTCTGGAATAAAACATAAAATCACAGTCCAATATTTTTTGGTACTCTGATCAGATTTGGATAAATGTCCATAATTAAAATTGCCAAATTGAATGCTAGTTCTAAAAATTGGTTTCATTAGAGTAATTGGTAAAGTATTTCAATTCATCAGATTATAGATAGTTTGACTGCTTTTAGAGAACAAATAAATCTTAATAAAAACAATTGGCTAAGATTCTAGAAAATGACCCATCTCGGGGCAGCAAGGCAACTAGCTCCTAGGAAGACTCTTCTACCCTCCTCTTCTAGTATCTGGCTATTGGAAGGGTAAAAGGACTGTTTGAAGGACAACTTTCTTTTACTAATTTACAAAAAATATTTTACTACTTTACCAAAATTAATTGATTGTTTGATTGGAGAATGATGGATACTTTCTGGCTGAAGAGGGTGAAGAAACTCTTCCATGTGGCCTGCAGCTGGTTTGGCTGGCAAACATCCATTTGATGCTTAAGTAGATATTAATCTAGACCATATCTAAGTGCAGCTGAAAGACTTGGGGACATAGTTACTGTCATGAACAGCCTAGGGAGGAGAGAAGTGAATTCTCTTCTAAATGTAGACTCTGTTACTAGCTCACTGGGAATCAAGGTCAAATTGCTTCACTACACTTGGTGTTGTGAACTCAGATGGAAAATTGGGTTAGAAGCAATCACATGTATAGGGAATGGCTGCCCCTACCTAATGCAGCCTTTCCTGGCTTATGTGTGAGGCCTCTGAGGATAGATAGTTAGGGCATATGGGTAGAGAGGGACATGGAAGGAGACAGACCCATAGGAAGTAGGAATTTTTTACTACCTTAGCAGGCACTATACTGAAAAGGTTTCTTCCTTTTCAACACCCAAAGTCCTTGCCTCCTCTCAGACCCACAGTGGACATTATTGCCCAAACTTTGGTGCGGACATTTCTGGACTTTAGGAGCATTGAGTAGATATTTTGAGAAAAGTAAAATGCTATGGATGAATGACACCCAATGTATGTCATGGCAGTGAAAATGAAAAAGGGAGTTGCTTTTAATCTGTCCTCCAACTCACTGTCAACTTGAAACTTTGGTTCCATTGCTCCTAGGGAACATTGGGCATTTCTAGTTAACTCATCTGGGATTCAACCCTGTTGATCTCACTGTCTGACAATCAGCTGTGTGCTTTGGCTTTAACTCAGTACCTCTTCATTGCATGTCTGTCCAAATATATTCGAGCAGCCCAAATCTGAGAAGACTAGCTATCAAAACTTCCTATACAAGGCAAATGCTTGGCTGTATCTTTCCTAAGGTAAATTTATCCAATGCCTTTCTGTGAAGATAGTGATGAAAGAGTCCACGTTAGGTGTGCCTGCTCTCTGCACCTCCAGTCAAGCATAACCTCGGAAAAGAGAAATAAATTGATGTTCTCCACCTGCCATATAAAATGAAAATTTTCTGCCAGATACCCAGAGCTAGACAGGAAGCCATTGATCAACCTGAATAAACATCCTTTAATAAATCTTTATCTCTCCAGAAGATAATTGGGAGGACAGTGGCTTCCTAGTTTACTCTCTTTCAGCAATGCCCTCCCTTTCACTCTCATAGGTATATTTGCTTTCAAAGCCAAAATGTACTACATGGCCCCATCCATCAAGGTGACAGAAGACCAAATGATTTGCTATTTCAGTTCCAATGTGTCAAGCTTTTAAGAATTCTCTTAATCCACTGGCTTTGTAAGGTGCCTGGCATTTTCCATTATAGGTGGGCATGTTGTGTTGTCAATGCTCCTTCTGAAGGATGTGTCCATACTACCAATGTCAGCATTCCATTAGGATTCAAGACAACTACTCATCCCCTTTCATCATTCATGTTCCAAATTACATATTGACAGTCAATGTTCATCATTGCATCAATATTACCCTTTGATAAGGAAAAAGTGATGTGCAACTTTAAGATGTGCCTGCAGATATATATTCAAATATCATCACTGTGGTCTTGGCTTTTTGATCAAAGTTTTTACGATATAAAATTTAAGTAAAAGAAATGATTTTGATGGCCACTGCCATTACCAAACCCATGTGCCTCTCATTCCTAAGAATCATTTGAAACATTCAAAGCTTTAAGTTTAGTAATTTTGACTTTTCTGAACTCTTAATTAGCCGTGTAGTTGGTACATCAGTATCTTAAACCACATATTCATTTTTTAAAATCTAGGTTATTATAATGTATAACTTTTAATAAAACCTTCCAACTATAGTAATGCAAATCATAAAAGCCCTGAAAGGCCTATGAATCAAAGCTACCACCTCATGCCCAGCAGTGGTAGTTATTTGGTATTCACACAATAACCTTTAAATAGAAGAGTGTGTTTTTAAACATATTGGGTCTCTGCAAGGGGCCCACCCACATGATTAAGAGGCTCAGCCTCTCTATTGAACTGTTATATGCAAATATAATGGAAAGAACTTTAAATGCAGCAGAAACAAATGCAGACCCTTACTAGATTTCCCTGGGACCTATTGAGCTTAAAGGTTGCTGATACAATCTAAATGTTTTTTTTTTTCCTGTAAGTCTATGAAATGTTAGATAATGCCAATGAACTGAGGAAGATATCAATCATCAGTACATGTTATTTGAATAGATCTAAAATAATAAATTAGGAATGATAAAATAGTTTTCTTTACAGTGAAAAATATGCATAATGCACATTTACTGATGGGTTACTGTAAACTTGGTAGAATAAGTTGGTCTTAGGTGTCTCTCCACAGAGTACATGGACATGATAGAGTCTCATTTCTATAGTAGAACTTTTAACATTGTGTAGTGTGAAAAAATTGAAGGATATGCTATGAAGAAAGCTGCTTGCTTTTCTTCCAAAAATGCTAAGTTGTGAAAGACAATCAAGAAACAAAAATGAACAGACAAAATGAAATGCATCACCTTGGTTGGAGCCTGGAACAGCAAGGGAACTGTATAAAGACACAAATTAGAGTAATCTGATCTTACTTATCATCTGTCAGTATATCATCTATCTGTCTATCATCTATCTATCTACCTATCTAGCCGTCCATCCATCCATCCATCATCTATCAAATCTATCATCTATCTAGAAGTGCTTTATTTTACTTCTATATGAATCTGTGTGTATAATCTCACATAAAGAATATTCTCTGACACAATTACTACACATTGATCAATATTATGAATTTAACCATGGTAACTCAGAAGCATTATTCCTTGGTTAATAATTGAATCTTTTCTAGCCATTCCTAATAAAGTCATTTAGAGGAGGAGTCTGCAAACCACAGGGTGCTTGCTTTCTGCTCTCCATAGCCAAGTAGTTTGGGGATAGAATAGTTCCCATTTGTTTACATGTTGTCTGTGGCTGCTTGCACATCACAACCAGAGTTGAGAACTTGAAGTAGAAACCATATGGTCCATAAAGCCCAAAATATCTACTATCTGGCATTTTACAGAAATAATTTGCCAGCCTCTGCTTTCCAGTCATTCACTCCAACCCAAACCAAAGCCTCATTTTGTACACTTTCATCAGGTCCTCTAATTCTCCTGCACTAGTTCCTACCTCCTACTTGTGTTTCTTATCATTGACATTCTTAAAGAGTTTATCTGGTAGTTTTGTAGAGTTCTATTTATTTTGAGATCTCATGGAGTTTATTTATGATTAGATTCAGGTTTATGTAACTTTGAACAGGGCACCTCTGAAGAAGACTTTATTCTCATTATTTTCTACCACAGGATAAAATTTTGTGCCAAAACTGATAATGCTAGCTCTGGACTCCTGATTCAAGTAGTGTCCACCAAATGAAAACAGGTTATGCTATCCCTAAGTGTTATTATTGACATACTTAGAGCATTCAAATACAGATAGTATATTAAGTAATGACACATATGTCAACATTAAATTCCACTATTTGTCAGTGTTGTAATTACATAAGACTTGTTTTTCTGAGAAACTTGTGTAGATCGAGGATCATCTATCTCACATATAAGTTGGCCATTACTAGAAAGTGATTCAGTACACAAACATGAACACACACACACACACACACACACACAAATTATTGAAATGTTACTGTCTGGCCAATATAGGTCAAGTACATGGTTGTCTTTTGTGTTATTCTTAAAATTTGACTAGATTTAAGAACTAAAAGCTTAGAAAAATAATGAACCTATATCACCTGGTATACAAGGGAAAACAGAGTAAGCATAAAGGAGAGAACCTGAGCAAGGAAACCATCACTTCCACAGTTGCAAGGAGTCAGACTTGAAGTTAACTATGGAGGGTGATAAAGGAGCTTGCAGAGGAAGAAACCAGGGCATTTACACATTTAAAGACCATGACATTCACCCATTGTCTGGATAAAATTGATTTTTATTTAATTGAATTGAATGCCTCAGCAGAGTTTTTAATTTCCCCAGGAAGGCTACAATTTCCAAATCACTCAGGGGGATAAAAAAGAAAGAAAAGAAAACAAAAAAAAAAAAGGTACAGCACAGACTCATGAGAAAATTGAAGTAAGTAAAATATTTCATATATAGCAATTATTAAAATGCAATGTCTCACATAAGGTCAAAACACAACAGCAAACTAGAATGTGAGCTTTTGCAAACAGACAGCCCAGCAACAAATGCTACAGAAGGAAGAGAAGAACATTAGAATGTGGAAAGTGAAGTACAGGCTGCAGATGTAGAAAAGTTAATGTCAGGCAAAAGGAAATTTAAGCATAAAAGTGTAAAGACTGCTGAATCTGTTATTTATATTTACTTATGCATTTATTAATGCATCTTTGGTTCTGAGGAATGATCCAAGAGCCTTGCAAATGCTAAGAATATTCTGTATCCACAGCCCAATATTTAGTGTATCCTCATACCCCTCTCTTTCTCTCTTTCCCTACCTACTTCCTGATCTCCTCCCCAGCCCTTCTTGATCTCTTTCCATTGCTGAATATACAACCAATGTTTGCAAATGTTAGCTTGTGCTCTAACACTGATATAACCTCCAGTCTAAATTTTAAAAAAGGATTTACATAACAATATATTAAACACAAACTGAATAAGTCATTGAAGACTACAAAGAAATCACTGTTAAAAGTTACCGTAAAAGGAAACTGGTAATATATATTTCACACATTTTCACAAATTTCAGTTTTTGACACACTCAGAAATAAGTAATTTTTTAAAAATCACTTGGAGAAATGGGCTTCAGGTAGCAATCTGACATTAGGCTAGAACAAAGAAATAATCTCAGGCAGGAATCTAAATCTTAGGCTAGAATAAAGAAGTAGGCTTCAGTCATGAGAATGACTTCAGGCTAGGACAGGGAAATGGGCTCAGATATTTGGTCATCCTGATAAGCCCTTGGAAACAGTGATCACAGGAGTGGTCATGGGAAATTGTTTATTGCCTTGTTTGTTCTTTGGCTATTTGTGTTTATTGTCTTGCTTGTTCCTTGACTATTTGCATCTATTGTATTGCTAGTTCCTCAACCTAGAATAACCTTTAATACTTGCATGGTATTGAAATGGTATAAAAGCATAATAGGAAAAAATAAAAAATAAAATTAAAAAATCACATGGAAAAATCAATTAATCAGTTAAGTATTAAAATATATACTTATATATCAAATACATAGATGCACAGTTTGGGGGCTGAAAATATACTTTAGCAGTTTAGAGCACTGACTGAGTTCAGTTCTCAGTTACAAACACTGTAACTCCATCTCCAAAGGATTTGTCTTCCCTTTCTGATCTCCATGTGCAACTATATTCATTGTCACACACCCCTGTCCATACACTGATTAAAATAAAATAAATTTATGAATTCTGGAAATAAAGAAATACACCTTTGTCATGCCAATGGAGTATTTCCACAGCTGGTTTGTAATTTGTACTGAAAACAAAAGAATCTCTTGGCAACATCAGTAGAAATTCTTCAAGTTCTAATTAAGTAATTATAATGCAATATACCAAGTATTCAGTATTTAATAATATCCTTTGATAAAATATCCACTTAATAATTACAGAACACTTAATGTGGTTTTAGACTAAATAACAAAGAATTCATTAAAAGCTACAATTATTTTTAATTTTTAATTTTGATTGTCACAAAGCAAAAATACTTTCCTGGCCTTTCTTTCAAAATCTTTTAGTATCAAGCTATTACTACAGTTTCAAAGTATTCTACACCAAGCTATACTAAAGAAATGCAGAAGCTAATAAAGTTACTCTATGATAGGTGCATGATATCATGCACAGATTAATGTGAATGTATTCAGAGACCACATGTCTTCATTAAGATTCTGTTGCTTGAAGAAACACTTGACAATGGCAACTCTTATAATGGAAATTGGGGCTGGCTTACAGTTCAGAGGTTTAGTCCATTGTTGTCATGGCAAGAAGAATGGCAGTGCACAGGCAGACATGGTGTTGGAGAAGGAGATGAGAGTGCTATTTGTAGGATGCAGAAAAAGATACACACTGGTTTGACTTGAACTTCTGAGACTTGAAAGCCCACCTACAGTGACACACCACCTCCAACAAGGCCAAACTTCCTAGTAGAACCACTCCCTGTGGGCCAAGCATTCACACATATGAGTCCATGGAGGATATTCTTATTCACAACTACCACACATGGGGACAACTTTCACTCTTGTCCAGTGACCATCCAGCTCATTTTTGTTCAGTTTTAAGATAGAGTCTCTTAATGGAATCTGAGTACCTGCTACTAAACCCCAGACAACATCCTGTCTCTACTTCCTCAGCTCTGAATAACAAGCACATATCACCATGTTTGATTTTCTTTTAAGATGCATTTTATTAATGTATATTAATTATATGTTATGGATTTTATTATATCAAATATATATGATGCATTTTGATTATTTATCCCATTATCCTCTACTGTCCTGTCCCACTTTTATTAGTCCCTTTATTTTCATAACGTCTCACTTTCAACTTACCTTATTTTTGTTATGTTTTATTAGCCTTCATAGCATGGGTGAGGGTTGTTTATTTGAGCAGTGATACCTTATCAATGACTACACTACTGAAGAAAATATCTGTTCCTTCTTTATCAGTCATTAACTGATTAAATCCTCAAGATGTGGTTCTTGCCTCTTCCATCCATGATGGAATGTGAAATATTATATTTTACCCAATATTATGCATCAGTACAGCCCATCAGATTTGTGAGTTCAAGAGTACAATGACCATGTCATCTCTGAAAGTCAGTGCTCTACAGCGCTCCTCCTTTTCTCTGGCTCTTACATTCTTTCTTCACCTTGTCAAAATATTCCCTGACTCACAAAGGGGATGATATTCATGACATCATTTTTATGCATGTTTGGTGGATCAAAATTAATCCTTGTGCTTGCAAAGCCATTATTTTAACAACTGAGCTACCTTCCCAGTCCCTGACGCCACCCTTAAATGTGAAGAAAATAGTTAATGAAATATTTATAATGAAAGAAAAGGATAGCTGAAGAGATGGTTCAGCAGGTCAGTTCCTGCTACAGAGATTAAGGGGTTCACCACTATCTGCAACTCCAGCTCCAGAAGACCTAAAGAACAAACCTAGGTGCCTTGGAGAACTGTACTCTGGCATGCCCTTAAGCCTCATACACACATATTCATATATGCACAATGAAAAATAAAAATGGACTCAAAGAACTAAAAAAATAAAAATCTTCCTTGAGAGACATTGAAAATGTAATGGAAACATGACAAAACATGAATTGCAATGAAATTGAATCAAATCAAGAATAAAGACATAGCTATAAAAAAAAGTAATAATTTTGAAAGGGTTATTGTTATACTAAAATTTCCACATGTAAAACCATGAAAATGTATGTAAAAAAGGATAACTGATAATTTAAAACTTGATAACATCAGTATATGGATGGCTTTTGTCCAGAAAAAGTTGGAAAAATGTAGATTATAATTATTATTCAAAATATAGATGAGATTTCAAATGTGTTAAATGACAAAAGTTTTGAAATTGCCTCAAAAGTAAGTGTCCAGTTTTATTATTCTTTGAAAGTTGTTTGTCCAGTGCTATTTCAACTGGCAATCTATCATTGATTAATTGAGAGACAAGTAAGGATTTCCATTTGTTTCAAATGTTTTTATAATTGGTCTCCAAAATGTCACTTGTTCCCAGTCTCACATGGATATTAGGTGCCAGATATTGTGGATGCTGGATAGACACACTTATAATACTACTGGGTTTGTAATTTTTAAAATTTGATTTATAAGTGCATGTGGGGATAAACAGATGTACGTGTGTGAATTCCAGCGCCCACAGAATCCAGAAGAGGGTGTTAGATCCCCTAAAACTGATGTCACAGGCAATTGTGAACCACTTGACGTAAGTTTAGAAGTAGAACTCAGGACTTCTGGAAGGTCAGACTCAATAGTGTGTTTACACAGTAGTGGAATAGTGGCCAATAAACCAGTAAACTAAAGTAAGCCAACTATAACTACATGCAGGAAGATTCAGGTGGGCAGTAGCTGGATACATCTTCAGAAAAAGAAACCAAGGTATGTATGATTCTAGGATAGGAAAACACTTCAAATGAAGCCTGGAAGAAGAAACTAAATCAACTGGGGGATGTGTCAGGAGTGCAGGTGTTAAGAGGACAGGGAAATGGCACATGTCATGCTTTGGACAGGTAATGGCCAAGTGTATCACAAGTACTGACACGAAACAGCAGTGGCTATAGGGTAGACAATGTCTGGCTGATCTGAGTAGGACCAGAGAATTCTGTTCTTACTCTAGTTGGAGTATAATTCTCACAAATACTGTGAAGAAAAGGCTGTGCTAGCACACACAAGGGAGACCAGCTGGCTTTTATCTAAAGCAGTAGTCATGCACAAGGAGACAATTCACCTTCACTTGGTGTAGGTCGGGCAGTGATGCGACAGACACACACACAAACACACACATTTTTTTCATATAATGTATCCTGGTTATGGATTTTCTTTCCTCTACCCCTCCTAACTCCTCCCCATATCTCCTCTCATCTGGATCAACCCCTTTTCTGTTTCTCAATAGGAAACAGGCAGACTTCTAATGCATAATAATACAATGAGATAAAACTAACACAGAGGAGGTAAAGAGTCCAGGAAAAAGCACAAGAAACAGATATAGACACATAGGGATACTGACATGAACACTCAGGAATCTCATAAAACCATAACATGTTGCAATGACTGGAGGAATCCAGAACAGGAGGTAAGTCTTGTGGAACCCTTGTTTCAGTTTACCTGGTAGCTTTTGTTCTCAGAAGCATTCACTTCAAAGGTAAGGAAAGCCTAGAATAATCCAGATGGAAATGGCTGGAGTCAGGCAAATGCTGAGAGAAAGTTACAGGAGGGACATAAAACTGGTGATGGATCCAGACATAAATGAGCTGTGGCTGTACTGAATTTGGGGCCTGTGGATGAAAGCTCAGGAACTCAGAGTGGAGCTGGACTCATGAATAACTTTTCACTAGAGTATCTCAAGGAGATAATAGTAGTGGGGAAAGCAGACAGAGAAGAGGTCTGACCAATCACCAACACGATAGTAGAATAGCTAATGCCCTTCTTCTATTTCAGGCATAACTGCCACCTGTTATTAGTTGCTCCATTGTAGCAATTATCCTGGCCAAGAATCCTGGCACTTTTTTTCTTGTTTTCTTCTCTCTGCTGTTCTTCTAGAATACATGCATACGTCTTCAAGATGTCTTCAACACCCAAATGCTTGTCATCTATGCAAGACTCCTGTCATCCTACATAAACCATCCTGACATCTCCTAGCTCTATCCATCCTTCTGATCATTTTAGTCAGTTTGCATGGTAACCTACAAAAATGTCTTTTCAGAGCTAAGCTACTTCCCCAATAATTTTTAGTCTTATTGAGAACAAATTCAAACCTCTGCTAACCAAGAATGTGACTTGTAGGCTTCTCTCTGATCTCTTCAGCCACATCCTGGCCTTTTATTATTTCTGAATTCTTCTAGCACGGCTTCATTTCAGGTAAGATGCTGGCTATCCCTATATTCAGAAGATATTTAGGACTCTAATTTCCTCACCTATCTCAAGTGTCTGTTCCCCACTGGGGCTTGGGGGGAAGTCTCTCTATTTTCTATGTAGAAGTGACCATGTTACTATTTACATGAGCTCCATGATACTAGTGAGCACTATCATGGATGTGTTTCAACTCTGCAAACAACAGCAGTCCTAAACTCAGCAAGGAAAAATAGTGGTAAATTAGGAAACATCAGTGAAAGCCATTTTAAAGTCAGAAACCAAAGAGAGTCTAAGGACAAATACACACTGAGAACAATAAAGTCAACAGTGAGCTAGAGGAGAAGATGCAAAGGTGAGAGGAAATGGCTTGAGAGCAGCTGTACTGGGGATCTTCTTGAAGAGTGCTTGCCTCATGCAGGACAGCATATTGTTAACCCCCACAACTCTATGATGATGGCACATAGTCATTATCTTGAAGGGGACACAAGTGTCCATTGTGCAGATACTTTAGAAGATACACATGATTAATAATACAGTTTAGGAAGATAGTTTGTGGTACACTGTAATTGGTGTGTGTGATACTGGCTACTGTTATAATATTTTCAATAAGACTTGCTCTATGCTTGAACTTAAACCACATATCCATGAGGATGTAGGCAAACAAATGGCTTTTAGAAAGAGGTAGGCAGTGGAACCCTGGAACTCAGTAATACAAAACCATAAATCAAACATTATCTTGGCAGAAAGATTTTGTCCCCAGAAGTGTCTTCCTTTATCCGCTAGAGCTTGTTTTTCATGGCATTTGATGGCAGCAATTATACATACCTTCAGAATGTCTTTTTCTTCACAAACAACTTGTCATTCTGCACATTCAAGAGGAGTAGATGCAACTCTAATTACTCTCAGTCCCATACTTTGTGGCAAGCTCATCATGCTTGCAGAGTGATAAAACTCTACAACGACCTGACTATCATAGACCTGTGCCCCAATCCACAGAAAAACACACACCCTGAACATGTTTAATGGTGACACTCATTTGTAGGTGTGTTTTAAGTTTCAAAACCTCAAGCCAGGCCCAGTAACTCTCTTTTCTTGCTGCCTGAAGATTCAAATGTAAAACTCGTAGCTCCTTCTTCCAGCCTCATTCCACCATGCCTCCTGCCATGATGATAATTAACTAAACCTCTGAAACTGTAAACAAGCTCCAATTAAATGTTTTCTTTTATAAGAGATATTGTGGTAATGGTGTCTCTTCACAGCAATAGAATATTGATTAAGACACATACATAAACATATATGTATATAAAAATATATTACTAAATACATACATATACCCTTCTCAAGCTGTATGATGTTATGTGTATAAGTCTTCAGAGCTGACTATTTAGTATTGGATAAACAGTTGGTGTGCACTTCCCAGGAAAAGACTATTTCCCCAGTTTTCAGTATTTTTTAGTGCCTGTAACTCTTTGTATAGTTTTAAGGTCTTATGTGCTTTCCCCCATCCACTTTAGCATGTCTACAGTTGGTTTTGCTCAGCTATGTCTGTGAGACTTATGAATTACTCGGATGCACATTCTCACAGCAAACTCCGTGACTCTCATTGGCTCTCACTATCTTTCTTTCCTGTCTTCAGTAATGAACTCTGAGCCTTAGGTACAGTAGTTGTTTAACTTTGACATTGGTATTTCTAAGGAGACACTTATTTCCTGTTCCTGGGGATTCTATTTACCCACAGATCTTGGACTCTCTACCTTGCCTCGTTTTATTTTTTAGAATTTTATTTTATGAATATGGATGTTTTGCCTACTTGTAAGTCCATGGATCACTAGTATGATCAGTGTTCATAGAGATTAGAAAGGGGCACTGGATCCCCTGAAAGTTAGAGTTATGGATGTCTGTGAGTCACCATGTGCATGTAGGGTATTGAACTAAAGTCCTCTGGAAGAGCAACAAGTGCTTGTAACCATTGAGTCGTCTCTGTGGTCCACTTGATCTCTTAAAAATGTGGTGCGTGTGCCTGTGCGTGTGTGTGTGTGTGTGTGTTGTGTGTGTGTGTGTGTGTGTGATGTGTTTACAGGAATTGAAATCAGGTGGTTTACCCACTGACCCATCTTGTTGGCCTCACCTTGATTTCTTTTCTAAAGAATGTACAAAACCCAGAGAATTTTTATCTTATAGACATAACTAACTCATAGGAAATTTTGGTAGTGGGACAATAAACACATAAAGGAGAAACATTGCAAAAGTTGAAGGAGCATTTATTTTTGTCTTCTTAATTTGGAGATTACAATATATCATGGAAAATGTGGTTTAATACAACACACACACACACAGATACATACATACACATGCACAAAACTGATGATGGTTAACCACAATAGGGCCTCCATTCAGACAAACTAGAAAGAGCACAATCAAAATTAGAGAACCATGACACCTGCAGAAAGAGTGAGCGTATGCTAAGTAGACATATCTCTGCTTTCACAGCCTACTTCCTCAATTTAGCATTGAACCAGACAAGGAGAGGCTGAGCAGAACAATGAAGGCCTCAATATTGCAGGCTCTACAACTAGGCCCTGATGAAAGCTGGGAGGTACAAGCAGAGGCAACATTAAAATAACATCAGTAAGGTAGGATTTACTTCAAGGAATCCTTGGTGGAAAATCAACAGTGAGAAGATGTGCAATACTAGTAATGAATTTATACCCTGTGAAAATTGTCACCGCTGTATATCTATCCATGCAAAGAACCCTTTGTGTGCATTCATTACTGGGCAAGAAGTATGAGGGGAAAAAAGTTATCCCTCTTCTGTCTTCCCTGCCTATATAGAACTAGCCTCTGATAGATGCCGTGATTTATGTCAAGGAGCCCAATGACCACTCTGCCATCTCTCCCACAACTCTCTATTGAAGACCTGTGCCTCTCCCACATCTGTTGCAACAGTGCAGTGAGGCACAGGTCTGATTTGATGGTGGTAATTCAACATACAGCTCATTGATGCTTTATATTCCTGATTTTGAATTCATAGGTCATAATAAAGCATTGCATATCCACCGACCAGCAAGAAAAATTAATTAAGAGGAGCCTTTTAACGTAGAAAGCAGCTTACTGAGATAATGGAATAGGCTTTGGTAAGACTTGGCTTAATTGGAATTTCAAGCAATTCTTTGCTTGTTGTACCAAGGATTTTTACTGTTATAGACTGGATGAGCAAGCTGTTTAAAGAGCTTACTGGAAGAACTGGACTCAGAGGTTTCAGCAGAGATGGATTTGGTTCAAAGAATCAGGGTTGTCTCAGAAAAACAGCAAGCAGAGGATACGGACTTGTTCTCTAGTCAATGCATGGACTTGTGAATCTTGTAAATATCTAGAGTCCTACATAATACCAAACAAGAGGCTGCTGCAGAAGGTCATGTCCAGATAACAAGCTGGCTGCCTCTCTCTAGACACAAAGATGAGATGTGGGAAAGAGGGACCAAAATCAGTGTGTGAATTGCTGTTTGAAATGCATGAGTCTGTGTCCTGATTCTTGCTCATGCTTCCTGGTAAATTCCATCCAATAATGCCCATCTCACAGGAACCGGGTAAGGATCAACTGTTAATAGACTTTGGTATGACTATGGTATGATGCTCAGTCAGAATGTGCAGGATTCTTAGAATTTGTACACCAGGGAACAAGACAAATACTTTCTTTGAGAAGTATACTGAAGTGGAAAAACAACTGACTTTCCAAAGAACCCTCAAGTTTCCACTTCAGTATGCAGTTGGGCAAAAGTGGGAACCCTTGGCTGGTGTGAAGTCATTTCTATTTGTACTGTGCTACATTAGTTGATCAACTGAAAGACAAAGCCAGTTAAAAAGAAAGCCTTTCAGGTACAAGAAATGGATTCAGGGTAGAAGATGGCTGCTTTGTGTTTCTGTGAGTAGGCTAAGGGAGGGAACACACACACACACAAAAATGATGGGGGCTTCGATCACTCACTCACTCCCCATGGTAGAATTGTGTGGCTTTCCTTCCTGTGTCCAAATGCTATGAAAACCCACATATTCTTACAATTCATTTGAATCATCCAAGGGCTTTTTGTCTATAAAAATTAGCTTGATTCATATTAGCTTGATTACCAAAGATTAGTTAACTGTCTTAAGTTGAGCTTCAATTATTATAAACTGCTATATGTCAACCTGAAATGTATTATATGGAAATCTGATTCTGTGATTTCCATCTCATTGGGACTGAACTCAAATAGACAGCACATGTCTTGATGGCTTTGGCAGGTATGCATGCACTCTTCTTTTGTGATGTTTAGCCTACCTACTAAGTTAAGGACTGTAAAGAATGATTCCTTGGTTCCAGGATAAGGACCAAAGCCCTTTCAGGGGTGGCAATTTCTTCAGTAAAAGTACTGTATCTGTTCTTCTGATAACAAGGAGGATGAGGCTGAATACAGGGTATTGTCCTGAAGCCCTTTCCAGCACACTAGATGCATGTGACTTTGAAAATAAGCAGCCTGAAAGAAGACCTGAGGCAAAGAAAGAACCTGAAGAATGTACATTTGCTAGAATAACAGCCTTCTAAATATAGCAGAAGAAAGACTCTCAAATGCTAAGAAAATTCAAGGATGGACTTCTCAAAAGAGGCTAAATTATAGCAGTTTCTATGAAGATAAAATGGCCCCAATAACTCTTATTCTTGACACACATTGTACAAATGCCTGATAAAAGTCTATCAGTGCTAAAAGCCTTTCTGTTTCCCTCTGAATTTATCAGCACAGCAAGCCTGAAGTGCAAACTTGTCTACTCCCATGTACAGATAAGGCTGCCAAGAATGACACAAGGCAGGTTTGTGTTTTGTTTGTTTTGTTTTGTTTTTTGCCAGGTTCCAGGTGCCATCACTAGTAAACATGAAGGGATATGGGTGTAGCTTCGTAGTAAAACCCTCACACAGCATGCACGAGACCCTGAGTTCTAGCCTCAGCACTAAACAGGGAGGTGGAATGAAAGGAGTGGAAATAAAAATCTGTCTCAACACTCATTACAAAGGGATTTTATTCCTTTCTGGAATACAATTTTGCTTTCCTGTAAGCAATTACTCTGAGTGGTTGTCTTTGTACCCTAAAACTTCTCCCAGAACACTTTCTCAGCTGCAAGTGCCCCTCAGAGTCTCCTGAAGGACTCATTAAACACAGGGTGCTGTCTTCCACTCTAGATCTATTAGGTCTTGGTAAAGCCAGAGAATTTTCATGTTTTCCCACTGAGATACACTTTACACACAATAATGGCTTCATTGAGATATATGATCCATATTATAAAGTTCAACCATTTTAAACAGACTATACAATGAATTTTTTGAAACTTTGCCTACTTATAAAGCTGTGTTAGATTAATTTTTGTTGCTGTGAAGAAAACTCCCAGACCAAAAGAGACTTAGGGGAGGGAAAGGTTTGTAATTTGGCTTATAATTCCATGTTACAGTCCATGACAGCAGGAATACCGTGGCAGGAACCTGAAACATCACAGCTATAGTCAAGAGCAATAAGGGACATGTACTACTGCTGCTTCGTTGATGGCTAGCTAGCACTCAGGTACTTCCCTCTACTCTTATGATTATAGGGCTCCTCAGCTCAAGGATGTTGTGACAGACAGTAGACTGGGCCTTTCTAGAACAATAAACAACCAAAAAATAGTTCCCCTGCAGACATACCTCCCCAGCCAACTTGATCTATGTCATTCTTCATTCAGTCTCTCTTCATTCCAGGTTGTTCCAAGTTAACAGCTAAAGCTGGCCAGCATGAACTACCAATAGAGTTCAGTTTAGGAGCATTTATACCTTTTCTCCAGGGCCCTGGCAAATTTTACTTTTGCTCTCTACAAAATTTCTAAATTGGGATCCATAAATATGTGACCTTTTACTTCTAGTTAGCATAATGTTTTATTGAGATCTGTTCATTTTTGTAGCATGAATCAGTACTTCCTTCTGTCTTCTTATTACACAGTGCTCTCTTTTCACTATATTTGACAGAATGGATAAACATATTCACTGATGTTGTGCATTTCTGATTCGTTTATATACAACACCAAGCCACTGTTCTAGTCTCAGAACATTTGTTAATGGCATTAATTGCTATTTGCTTGTTAACCAGGTTTCTCTATACAGCCAAGGATAGCTTTGAACTCACTGTCTTTTTGTCACTCTTCCTGAAGTGCTTGGGATACAATGCGTGAGCTACATATCCATCTCCACCTTAACGTTTGAGAATAAGAATATACAAATGGGCCACCTTGGTTGCCAAGTGTGTGTTTCATAGAAGATTTATGAAATACCATGGCCTGAGCTTCATGTGTGTTTTGACTTGGTCTGAAGTAGTACTTGGGACCAGGTGCCTTTCTACAACTCTCCAGTTGACTAAGAAGGACCACTGAGGCAGAGAACTGCACATCCTTGCTATCCACTGTGTCTTCTATAGACTCAATGCTTCAGCCCTTAACCTGGGAACATGCTGCAAAATCTCTAAATGTCTCAGGCCCTACGCAGAAACTTGCCAAATCAGAGTCAAAACATTAGCAACACTGCAGGCAACACATGGGGCTTAGGGGCATGAGGCTTCCAGTGGAACAGAAAACAGAGACAGGAGGAAAATATTCACTTTCAGCCAGAACTATGAAGATTCAAAAGGGGCCTTAGTGAACAGGTGGTTCCTTCAGGCTGAATTGCTGAGATTAGCCCTCCATTGATGAAATCACTAGATAATTGCTGACCTTACTCCCACTGCCCGAAGCTATAGATGAACTTAGTGAGGGGAGCAGGTTAACTGTCTGTTCTAAATAGATCCCATTTGCTTGCAGGGAGTGTGGATGGGACATTCTAATGACTTTTATCTGTGCCCATTCTAATGAGAATGTACTGGAAGTCTTCCAACAATATCTTATCTGAATGGCTAAAGTCATTTGGATTCCAAAGCAACTCATTTTCACCAGATTAATTAATCTAGTTAAATGTAACCATATTTTTTAACCATTTTAGTTCTGTGTATAAGTAAATACATAGATATAGACTGGGTCTGGAAGGGCTTAGTATATTTTAAAAAAATGGTGAGGGTAAACAAAGAAACACTAGCCAGTATAGCAACAGATAGAAGCCTCGAAAAGAAAGATTCATAGCCATATGCGGTAGGAGGCATCTGGTCAAGGATGGCTTCAGGAGAAGATAATTATTGGAATGATACTGAATAATTCATAAGGTACCAGTCTGTGGACATGAGAAAGTACAATGAACCCTTTAGCAGATAACAAGAAGAATGAGAGCAAGGACCTCAAGACAGAAATGCTTAGAGTATTGTTTCCTTTTGAGATCTATTCTTTTGTTTTTTTTTTTTTTTACAGATTCTATCCCCTGACTCCCTCTGACTGTTCTACATCCCATATCTCCCTGCCCTTATGTCTCCATGATGATGTCCCCATCATCCTACCCCTGATCCCACCAGACCTCCCTTGCTTTGTTTTTAAAAATAGTTTTTGATTCATAAACTCAAATCAATATATTTTGCAAAGGTAGAAGAGAATAAACTGTGTTTAGTTTTGAACATGAAAGTGGGAATACTTTCAATGCAGACAGAGAGGCAGGCTGTCCAATGAAACGACAACACTAGTCGGAGTCAGTGGTCTCTGGCACATGGAGAGTCACCATACACCTCACTAAGGATGGGCAAACTGAAAGTCTTGCAGCATGGTGTTACTCAAGGATATAAACTGGACGTAGGAAGCTGGTAACCAGCCAGATATAAAGTCTTCATCTCAGTGAATAAATAGGCCCAACAAAGCAGATCACAGATGGACAAAGATTTGGTTTCAAGTCAAAGCCTCGAAACACATCAATTATATCAGGAGCATTTGAGTTAAACATTAAACACAGAGCCAAATTGGCACAGTAATTAATGGTCATTTTCTTTCCTGCCATGGCCTTTGCATAACAATGCTCTAAGATCAAGACCATATCCCAATTCACTCTTTATACCCCCTTTCTTTTATAGTTTGACACTTCTCTGTATAGAAGAGCCTTTCCTGTTGCTGACTCTGTATCCCTGAGATAGTCAACCAAAAAGTTTAAATGTCCTGACTCTCATCCACTCCTTCCTTCTCTTCCTTCCTTCCTTCCTTCCTTCCTTCCTTCCTTCTTCCTTCCTTCCTTCCTTCCTTCCTTTTCCTTTTTTCTCTTCCTTAATTATGCTGTCCTCTGGTGGGGACAAAGAATAAGGTTAATCTATTACATTCTATTCCTTCCTTCCTTCCATCCATCCTTTCTTCCAAGTTAAATGAACTCTTCTGCAGCTGCCTGAATGCTGAGGATCTAATCACATTCACAGTGAGTGAAGACAATTAACATGCAAGGGATTATTTCATTTCAATACCCAAAATAACTCCACGAAGTAGATAATAACATACTATCCCCACTTTACAAGTTTAGAAACATTGAATCATGTAATTTTGCCTAAGACCAGCCAGCTGGGAAGAGGAGGAACTGCTCTATCCAAGTTTACACTGGACCAGGTTGCTCCTCAAGGAGACTCTTTTTCTGGTAGCTCAGCAGACATATGTCCTTGGATGCCCCAAGTATAAAAGTGTTGAGGTCACACCTTAGGAAACACTCTGATAGTTTTAGGCACCATCATGGGATTGTAAGATATTGCTGTGAAAATGAGCAGAGAGGAATAAAGGCAACCAGTAAGGCCTGTAATTCCAAGTGGAAAGGGTAAAGCACTATTCTGAGTATATGCACCTGATGTTTCTATGAATGTCATTTAGAAGTGGTGCTATATCGAGGTTAAAGACATGGCTCAGTAGTTTAAAAACCTGCCTTATAAAAGTAAGAGCCAGAATTCAATTGCCCAGAACCTATTAAAAAAATCAGGTGGAATAGACATGCCAGCGTGGAGGGGGAAAACCCATGGGGCCTCAATCTACACAAAGAACTACAGGCAACTAAGACATGCTGAGAATAGGAGAAATGGTCACCACTATGGAAAAGCATCTTACTAGTTATCAAGTAATAAATGGTCAGCCCTGGAAGCCTAAATACAAGTAACACCATACACACTAAGGAGTTTGTATTTACGAATACATGTGTGAATACAAATATGTGTGCAGTAATATTCGATAAAAAGATGCCATGAATTTGAAATAGAATAAAGAAGGATTTGCCAGAGGATTTGTAGAGAAGAAATTGAAGGAATAAATTATGTAATTATATATTTTATATTTTGTATAAATGGTATAAATTATGTTATATATATGTGTATATATATATATATATATATATATATATACATGTATATGTGTATATATTGTGTGTGTGCATGTAAACATGCATATATAAAAAAATCAGGTGTCATGTTAGGCAACCTCAAATTCCAGGGATAGGAGAGTAGAGAAAGGGTATCCTTAGAGCAAACTGGCCATCATCATAGCCTTATAATTGAGCTCTGTGTTCTACTGATAGAACCTGCCTCAGTGAATAGGTCGCAGAGTGATTGAGGAGGACTCCCCATGACAATACTGAGCATTCTCATGCACAGAGACATATGTGCATCATCACAGGTATTCCTATGCATGTGTGAACATTCATAAACACACATAACACACACACACACACACAGTGCAGATAGATTTGTACTGTACTGGAGTTCAACTCAGGACTCTGATCTGGGAAAGGCAACCTGAATCACAGCTGCAGAACAATTCCATTTTGTTGGATACCAGCAGGCTAGTTATCTTGAAAACAAATTATGCTTACGAAAGGCTTGGATGAATCCATTGTGGACAGCCCTGCAATGGAGCAGGTTATTTTTTGTCCTTAATTATGCTGTCCTCTGGTGGGGACAAAGAATAAGGTTAATCTATTACATTCTATTCTCAAATAGAAGACCCCTCCCTTTGATTATTTCTGTGTTTAAGATACTCATTCTTTTTGAATGAATGTGATTATTGTTTTAAATTTGTAAATTAATATAATTAAGGAAGAAATTCTAACTGAAGTGTGGGATTACATTTATTTGGCATCTACTCCATTAATTTCTAGCATCTAGAAAGCATTGTTAATCATGTGCACACTGTTAATTATCTCAACGTGTTTAATTGTTGTTTTCTTAAATAACTAGTAGGCCATATGTAAATGATCTTTCTCACATTAGCATTTCATTGTGTGAAAAAGTATAACACAGAACAGATTGCATGATACATTAGCCCTTGTATGGTTCTTGGGCCATTCATTCTGTATTACAGAAACAGACATGCCAGACACAGTCCTCCCTCACCCAGTACCCCAAAGATCTCAGCCTAATATCTCAAAAGCCCAGACAGGCAAACAAAGCTCCTCTTGGAACTATTACAGGATTGTCAAAGGAGCAGTGGGGCTGCCATGCATATTAGCAAACATATGGTTGGATTCTGCTTCCTTGTGTTATGAGTTTTGTAGGTTTTGTCAGGCTTGGAAATAAAATAATAATATCTAACATCCAGGGAGCAATTGCTGTATTCCCAGTTCTGCATGCATTTTTCTACATTTCATTTTCATAATGGTAGTTTGATGAAGAGAATGCAATTACCACCCCATTTTATAAATCTTAATGAAAAAGTTCATGGCTTGCCCAAAGTCATGTACCTGGAAAAATGTCTACTTGGGGTGCTTTTTTAGGTATTTTTATTTACCCTTTTAAGTGGGATTGACCAACAACCTCTGTTAATATATAGTCCTTGGGAGAATGTAATTATTCTATTTTACTGCTTGTAGAACTTCTAACCTTCACATAGGTGATGTAAGACTCTCATCCTCTCTCTCTCCCTTTGGCAATCCTGAAAAGCCTCTTACAACTCTGCCTTCTAGTATACACAATATACTGGGCATACTATATTACCCTATTAAAGAGAAAGGTTTAGTGAGTGAAAATAAATGCTTTAAAAATGTTCCCTTCTGTAATCAGGAAAGCATTCAGATGAATAAGAACAAGAAGGAACACCCCAACCTCGTGTGTGTGTGTGTGTGTGTGTGTGTGTGTGTGTGTGTGTGTGTGTTGAGGTGCACATATGTGTAGCAGTAAAAGAAGATGGTATGACTACATTCATGGCTGTAGTTACAAGTGTTTTCTCTCTTTCTCTATGTACTGTGTGTACTTCCTCAGTGTATCAGTCAGAGGAACTATAGCAACAGCATTCATCTAGGCATTTAAAATCTCTGAAGAACCCACATCATTGAATTTATAACTGATCTATGAAGGGCAGAAACTAGAGAGAGGGGAAAGTAGTGACTCTCAAAAGATGGCTTCTTGCAGATTATGTCAACTTTGAGTAATGGTTTACATATGTGTTCTTTTTTGGAAGGGTTTGAGGCTTGGCTGGCCATTTGTGACACTATTGAGAGGTGGTAAAATGTTTATGAGGAAGGAAAGAAGGAAGAAAGGAAGATAGGAGAAGGAGGAAGACAAGAAGAAGGAGGAAAGGAGGAAGAGAAGGAGGAGGAGGAGGAGAAGGAGGAGGAGGAGGAGGAGGAGAGGAGGAGGAGGAGGAGGAGGAGGAGGAGGAGAGGAGAAGGAGAAGGAGAAGGAGAAGGAGAAGAGAAGGAGAAGGAGAAGGAGAAAGGGAGAAGGAAAGGAAAGGAGAAGGAGAAGGAGAAGGAGAAGGAGAAGGAAGGAGAAGAAGAAGAAGACGACTGCGTGTGGTTTTGCTTTTCCACAGGCTTAAAATCCACAGATCCAGGCCGGGTGGTGGTGGCACACGCCTTTAATCCCAGCACTTGGGAGGCAGAGGCAGGTGGATTCCTGAGTTCGAGGCCAGCCTGGGCTACAGAGTGAGTTCCAGGACGGCCAGGACTACACAGAGAAACCTTGTCTCAAAAAACCAAAAAAAAAAAAAAAAAATCCACAGATCCAGGCCATCCACAGATCCAAATCTACAGCTACAGAAGAAACTTTTCTGCTTTTATTTTGTTTGCTCAGATGTTCTGTTACAGTGATAGAAAAGATGACTAATATACACTGCGAAAGAGACCCAACATTATAGTAACATGGGGGAGCTTCAGACCCATATAGTCTTGTTTAAGTGATGAGGCTCCTAATAGAGAGCAGGCATCCAACAAAGACAGAGCAAGAGCTGTGTATGTGGTGACAAGCCTATAGCTTATCGTCAAACATAAGCTTATCATGCTTACAGTGAAGCATATAATATTTAAATGTAAATACCAGCCTGACAAATGCTGTCAATCAACCTCTTAATACCAGCTTATGATAAATGCATATAGTTTATTGATATCAACGGGCATAGAAAATGAAGGCAAGAAAATGATTTAGCCATAAGCACAAGCCACTACTAAAATAAATAAAAATAAAAATTGCTCATTATAAATTTCCTGAAGTTACAGTAATGACACTAACTAGATTTTTAAAGGAAACTGAAAATTTTAAACTGACTGTCTTCAACCTATCCATGAGGAAACAGAGGCACAGGGTCATATCATTTGCTAGGCTCTCTGGAATGTGATTGCTAAGATAAATGCACATATTGTAGTCATTGTACAGGAGCCACTACAGAGGTATACTTAGCCAAGAGGAGCCTTCAGGCCATGGTGTGAGCACAGAAAATCTCTACAGACCCAGTAGAGCACAGAGGCAAAGACTGTCCATTTACACCTTGCCTGGATTGTGTAAATGCTTACAGAAGAACAAAATGTTATACATCATACTAATATGCTGGCAGGGGTTGTCCCATGAGCAGCTGACCTCCATCAGAAAGCTGAAGTAGACACTGCTAGTAGCTGGAATATGATAGCTGTCCACCTTCCTATCAACTGATGAATGACTCTGTTTTTGTTTTTTTAATTTTTATTATTTTATCTATTTACATCCCAGTCATTACCCCTGTTTCCCCCACACAGTTCCTCATCCCATTTCTCATCCCCCTTGCCTCTGAAAGGGTGCTACCTCCCACCAAACCTCCCCCTTCCCTGGGGCCTCAAGTTCCTTGAGGATTAAGTGCATCTTCTCCCACTAAGGAAGATCAGACAGACCTCTGCTATATTTGTGCCAGGGTCCTCAAAATGGCCCATGTATGATCCTGATTGGTGGCTCAGTCTCTGGAAGCTCCCTGAGGTCTGGGTAAGTTGAGACTGCTGGCCTTCCTATGAAGTCATGCTCCCCTTCAGCTTCTTCAATTCTTCCCCGAATTCAACCATAGGGATCCCCAACTTCAGTTCAGTGGTTGAGTGTAAATATCTGCCTCTGTCTCAGTCAGCTGCTAGTAGGGGCTCTCAGAGAACTGTCATGCCAGGCTCCTGTTTATAAGCACATAATAGCATCAGTAATAATGTCAGGCCTTGCCCCACCTCCTCTATCAGATGGATCCCAAGCTGGGCCAGTCATTTCATCACCATTTCCTTCAGTTTCTTCTTCATTTTTGTCCTTGCATTCTTTTAGACAAGAACAGTTCTGGGTCAGAAATTTTGACTGTGGGTTAGTAACCCCATCCCTCCCCTTGAGGAGTCTATCTACTGGAGGTGGATGCTTCTCCTCAATGTTGGGCCTTTTGGCTAAGATCACCCCCATTGAGTCCATAGAGTTTCTTAACCTCCCAGGTCTCTGGTACTTTCTAGAGGGACTACCCCCACTTCCTTCACACCAATGTTGCTCATCTCCACTCATTCTCTTTGCCCTCTAGGCTTCTCTCTGGTCCCCCACCATACCTGATCCTGTTCCCTTTTCCCTTTCACCTGTCCTCTCCCACACAGGTACCCACTCCCTCTGCTACCCATGATTAATTCTGTCCCCCTTCTAAGTGGAGTTGAAACATCTTCAATTGGGCATTTCTACTTGTTACACATCTTATAGTCTGTATGTTGTATCCTAGGTATTCTGTATTTTTTGGCTAATATCCACTTATCAGTGAGTAGATACTGTGTATGTCCTTTTGTGTCTGAATTATCTCACTCAGGAAGATATTTTATAGCTTCATCCATTTACCTGCATAATTTATTTTGTCCTCATTTTTAATAGCTGAATAGTATTCCATTGTGTAAATGAATCACATTTTCTGTATCCATTTTTTGGTTGGGGGAGATCTGAGCTGTTTCTAGCTTCTGGCTATTATAAATAAGACAGCTATGAACATGGTAGAGCACATGTCCTTGGAGTATGGTGAGGCATCTTTTGTGTATATGCTCAAGTGTGGTATAGCTGGGTCTTCAGGTAAAACTATTTCTAGCTTTCCGAGGAACTGCCAGATTGATTTCCAGAGTGGTTGTAACAGCTTGCAATCCCACCAGCAATGGAAGAGTGTTCCTCTTCTCCATATCCTTGCCAGCATCTGCTATCACCTGAGTTTTTGATCTTAGCCATTCTAATTGTTTTAAGGTAGAATCTCAGGAAGGTTTTGATTTGCATTTCTCTGATGACTAAGGAATTTGAAATTTTGTTTAAATGCTTTGTGGCCATTCAAGATTCTTTGGTTATGAATTCTCTGTTTAGCTCTACTCCATTTTTTAATTGGGGTATTTGGTATATTTGAAGTTAACTTCTTGAGTTCTTTATATATTTTGGATATTAGCCCTTTTTCAAATGAAGGGTTAGTGAAAATATTTTCCCAATCTGTAGGTTGCTGATTTGTTCTAATGATGGTGCTTCTTTTACAGAAGCTTTTCAGTTTCATGAGGTCCCATTTACCAACTGTTGATCTTAGAGCTTGAGCCATTGGTGATGTGTTCAGGACATTTTTCCCTGTGCCAATGCATTTGAGTTTATTTCCCACTTTCTCTTCAATTAGATTTGGTGTGTCTGGTTTTATAGTGAGGTCCTTGATCCACTTGGACTTGAGCTTTGTGCAGTGTGATAAATATGGATCTGTTTTCATTCTCCCACATGCAGACTGCCAGTTAGACTAGGACCATTTATTGAAGATGCTTTCTTTTTTCCCCACTTCATGTTTTTGGCTTCTTTGTCAAAGATAAAGTGTCAATAGGTGTGTGGGTTTAATTCTAGGTCTTTGATTCTATTCCATTGGTCGACCTGTTCTGTAGTATAACTTGAGGTCAGGAATGGTGATTCTTCCAGAAGCTCTATTATTGAGAATTGTTTTTGCTATCCCAGGTTTTTTGTTTTTTTGTTTCCATATGAAGTTGAGAACTGCTCTTTCCATGTCTGTGAAGAATTGTGTTGGAATTTTGATGGGGATTGCATTGAATCTGTAGATTACTTTTGGGAAGATGACCATTTTCATTATGTTAATTCTACCAATCCATGAGTATGGAAGACCTTTCTATCTTCTGAAGTCTTCTTTGATTTCTTATTTCAGAGATTTGAAGTTCTTGTCAAATAAATCATTCACTTGCTTGGTAAGAGGTACATCAAGGTATGTTATACTACTTGTGGCTATTGTGAAAGGTATTGTTTCCCTTATTTTTTTTTCCAACCTGTTTATTATTTGTATAAAGGAAGACTACTGATATGTTTGAGTTCATTTTATATCCTGCTACTTTGTTGAAGTTATTTATCAGCTGTAGGTGTTCTCTAGTGGAATTATAGGGGTCACTTAAGTATACTATCATATCATCTGCAGATAGTGATACTTTAACTTCTTTATTTCCAATTTGTATCCCCTTTATCTCTTTTTGTTGTCTAATTGCTTTGAGTAGAACTTCTAGTACTATATTAAATAGATAGGAAGTGTGGTCAACCTAGTCTTGTACCAGATTTGGGATTGTTTCTAGTTTCTCTCCATTTAATTTGATGTGGGCTATTGGTTTGCTTTATATTGCTTTTGTTATGTTCAGATAGGGGCCTTGAATTCATGATCCCCCAAGACTTTTAACATAAATGGGTGTTGTATTTTGTCTAAGGCTTTTTCAGAATCTAGTAAGATGTTCATGGGGCTTTTTACCTTGAGTTTGTTTATATAGTAGATTATGTTGATGGGTTTTCTTATATTGAACCATCCCTGCATCCCTGTGATTAAGCCTACTTGATCATGGTGAATGATGGTTTTGATGTGTTCTTGGATTCAGTTTGCAAGAATTTTATTGCATAATTTGCATCAAAATTCATAAGTGAAATTGGTTTGAAGTATTCTTTCTTGGTTGGGTCTTTGTTGGTTTAGGTATCAGAGTAACAATAGGTACTTCATAGGCTTCATAGAATGAATTAAGCAGTGTTTCTTCTGATTTAATTTTTTGAAATAATTTGAGGAGTATTGGTGTTAGCTCTTCTTTGAAGGTCTGGTAGAATTCTTCACTAAAACCATCTGGCCTTGGGCTTTTGTTTGTTTGTTTGTTTGTTTGTTTGGGAAGTTTTAGATGAGCCCTTTTATTTCCTTGGGGGTTATGGGACTGTTTAGATAGTTTACCGGATCTTGATTTAATTCTGGTAAGTTGTATCTATCTGGAAAATAATCCATTTCATCTAGATTTTCTAGGTTTTTTGGAATATAAACTTTTGTAATAGATTCTGATGATTTTTTTTTTAAATTTACTCAGTTTTTGTTGTTCAGTCTCCCTTTTCATTTCTGATTTTGTTAATTTGTATACTGTCTCTGTATCTTTTAGTTAGTTTGGCTAAAGGCTTATCTATCTTGTTAATTTTCTCAAAGAACCATATCTGGGTTTTGTTAATTCTTTGTATTGTTCTCTTTGTTTCTACTTGGTTGATTTCAGCTCTGAGATTGAACATTTTATGCTGTCTACTCCTCTTGGGTGTGTTTGCTTCTTTCTGTTCTAGAGCTTTGTGGTATAATGTTAAGTTGCTTGAATGGGACCTCTCAAATTTCTTTATGAAGGCACTTAATGCTATGAACTGTCCTCTTAAAGCTGCTTTCATTGTACCCATAAGTTTGGGTATAATATGTCTTTGTTTTTATTGAATTCTATAAAGTATTTGATTTCTTTCTTTATTTCTTCCCTAATCAAGTTATCATTGGGCAAAGAGTTGTTTAGTTTCCATGAGTATGTGGGATTTCTGTTGTTTTTGTTGTTATTGAAGTCTAGCCTTAATCATTGGTGATCTCAAGTATTCATGGGATTATTTTGAACATCTTTTATCTGTTGAGGCTTGTTTTATGTGCGATTATATGGTCAATTTTGGAGAGGGTTCCATGAGTTTCTGAGAAGAAGGTATATTCTCTTGTTTTGGGATGAGATGTATGTTAACTCCATTTGGATCATAACTTCTGTTAATTTCATGGTTTCTCTGTTGAATTTCTGTGTCAATGACCTGTACATTGGTGAGAGTAGGGTGTTGAAGTCTCCCACTATTATTGTATGAGGTTCAATGTGTATTTTGAACTTTAGTAGTGTTTCTCTTATGAATGTGGGTGCCCTTGCATTTGGGGCATAGATGTTCAGAATTGAGACTTCTTCTTGGTGGAATTTTCTTTTGATGGATATAAAGTATCCTTCCCCAACTCTTTGATAACTTTTGGTTGATAGTCTATTTTATTGGATATTAGAATAGGACTATTTGCTTGGAAATTTTTTTTCTTGTCTTTTAACCTGAGTAGTGTCTGTCTTTGTCACTGAGGTGTGGTTTTGATCCTGTTCATGTATCAGGTCTATTAGCCTGTATCCTTTTATTGGGGAATTGATTCCATTGATGTTGAGAGATATTAAAGACAGATGATTGTTAGTTCATGAAATTTTGTTGTTGGAAGTGGTATTATGTGTGTATGATTCTCTTCTTTTGAGTTTGTTGTGAAATGATTAATTTCTTATGTTCTTGGATGTAGTTACTCTCCTTGTACTGGATATTTCGTTCCGGTGTTTTCTGTAGATCTGTATTAGTAGAAAGGTATTGTTTAAAATTGATTTTGTCATGGAATATCTTGGTTTCTCCATCTATAGTGATTGAGAGTTTTGCTTGGTATATTATCCTGGACTGGCATTTATGTTCTCTTGGGGTCTGATTGACATCTGTCTAGGATCTTCTGGCTTTTAGAATGTCTCTGTTGAGAAGTCTGATGTAATTCTGATAGGTCTGCCTTTATATGTTGCTTGGCCTTTTTCCTTTACAGCTTTTAATATTCTTTCTTCTGTATATTTAGTATTTTGATGTGTCAGGGGAATTTCTTTTCTGGTCCACTCTATTTGGTGTTTAGTAGGCTTCTTGTACATTTATGGTCATCTCTTTCTTTAGGTTAGGGGAGTAGTTTTCTTGTATGATTTTGTTGAAGATGTTTTCTGACCCTGTGAGCTGGGATTTTTCACCTGCTTCTATTACTATTATTTTTAGTTTTGATCCTTTCATTGTGTCTTGAATTTTCTGGTAATTTGAGATAGGAGCTTTTCATACTTTGAATTTCCTTTGACCCTTGTGTCAATATATCATGGTATCTTCTAGGCCTGAGATTCTCTTTTCTAACTCTTGTATTCTGTTGGTGATACTTATATCTGTAGTTCCTGATCTTTTTCCTAAGTTGTCCATCTCCAGGATGGCCTCCCTTTGTGTTTTCTTTATTGTTTCTATTTCAATTTTTAGTTCTTAGACCATTTTGTTCAGTTCTTTCACCTGCTTGATTATATTTTTCTATATTTTTAAGGGATTTATTTGTTTCCTCTTTAAGGTCTTCTACCTGTTTACCTGTCTTTTCCTTTATTTTTTTAAGGGAGTTCTTTATAGCCTCCTTAAAGTCCTCTATCCTGTTGGAAGAACTAGGTTCTGGTGGTGCAAGATTGCATTCGGTTCTGTTGCTTATGACCTTGCTTATCTGGTTATCTCTGTTGTTAACTGGCCTGGGTGTCTCTGACTAGCGCCAGTATCCTTGGAGGCAGGTAGAGCTGGTCTCTTCGCAGACAGGCAGTGCTGGTTTCCTTGCAGACAGGCAGTGCTGTCTCTGGTTAGGGTGGGCCTCTTATGTCTCTGGTTAGAGCAGGCCTCCTGTGTCCCTGGTTGCTGTAGACCTTCTGGGAGCAGACAGGCTGTCAGGTATGGGAGAGTATTAGGCCCGCTGCTCTGGTCAGGGTAGGAAAAGGGCAGAAAGAAAGGTGTAGTTCTCAATGTATGGGTTGGGGAGGTGGATCCTACATCAGCTGGGCCCTGTGGTTTTCCCAGATGACTGAGTATTTGGCTGAGATTCTCACCTGTGTATTTGATTACTGTGGATTTCCTGGGAGGCATGCAGACTGTAGGTGTGGGCCGGTCAATGAGTCTGGTTTTAAAGCTAATGTTGTACCTTTATACTTGATGTAGACAATAATCTCTCCCTATTTCAACATCATGTCTAATAATTGGCACTGCCAGTATTTGCATGGAAATGGAGGGGCTTCAGTAGTATAGAAGCACCCCCATGGATAGCAGATTTTCTACAGCTGTCACAAGTAGAGACTTGTCATTAGATTGTAGGTGCTTGCATTCATTTCTCTTACCCATTCCTCGCATAGCACCAACAAGTCCTTTTGTTTCGAGGTCTAACACAGCTGTGCCTGTTTGCATAAAGCTATGTCCTGTCCTTACCTAGATATCAAGGGCTTGAGCTCCCTCCAAAGCCTGCTTCTTTGCTAAGAGCTCTCTTCACATCCCCTCTGTCTTCCAACTTTTCAGACAAAACCTTTGCAGGTACTTTTTCCTTTCTAAGAGCAATCTTGATTGGTAGGGCAGTTTGTTCCTTTATTCTGTATCCTCTTTCAGCAAACTTTAAACATACCATCAACAGGCTTGATCTCAAGCAAACAGTCACTCCTAAGGCATCACACCCACTCTAGTTTCCTGAGTCCCAGCATTTTCTTTCCTCTGTCAAGATATAATATCTACACAAAACTTATTCATCCTAATAATAATGGTCTTTCCAAAATGTTGAAGCCTTCCCTAGATAGAGCCTAAACTTATACATCATCTTGGGTCCTATCTCAGGTTGATTCACCGAATGGAAGCTGCCTCTCAACCCTTCCTATAGCACCAGTGAACTTACTTCACAGATACCAAACAGTGGGGAATGGAGAGAAACGTGAGAAGGTTTTTCTCTGTCCCCATGCTGTGTATTAGGTATTTTCTAAGTAATGATGACTTGCTACCTCCCCATTCTCCTCAGGAATCAGTTGTCAGTGTATTAATGTGATCCTTGCACAGCCCCGAGTGAATAATGATAACCTGGCAGGCAAGCAATTACGCATTGACAATTTCTAAGCTGCCTCTGCCAGCCCTGTCCTTCCCAGCAACACTTAGCTTTCAGGTATTAGTCCTATGTGGTTTTAAAATCAGTTGTCACCTGTGCAGAGGACAGCCATCTCAGAGATGTGTGACTCTGATTCCTGTAAGGCTGGTATGGGAAGGATGGTATTGAACTTTCCCCGAATGGTGCCCTGGTATTGCTGAAATCTGTTCACAATATGACACTGTTTCCCCCAAAGTTTTGACATTGAGACTTCATCTGCAGCAACAAGCCAGTGCAAAATGTAGCTAAAAAGATGATAACGTGCCACCTGGGAAATGAAACAGCATCAAAAACCTAATTTCTGTGAACAAATTTCCACAGTACTCATTGAAGGGACAGTCATATTCACCTAAATCTTTAGCTGAGCATTTACAAACTATGGTTCTATTAGATTTTAAACCAGGTTATGCTTGCAAATGTATTTTTATAGAAAAACTAATTAAAATAACCTGATATCGTACCTAGTGTGAAAATTTTTATAAAAAGGCAAATATAAGCTACAGAACTCAAATAAGCTGTAGCTTTAGTTGCCATGGTATATATTATGAAACAAAGAGATATTAAAGCCATAGTAGAGATTGGAATAAAACTTGAGCTTTGAATTTGGGTTGTGTCCCAATTTTAATTTAATCTTCTGGTTATATTTAATTATATTGCTCCTATTATGCAGGGGTGCTGTCTCCATGTCTACTGTGAAGGGCACACTCTTGGCCTAACGCTTCTTTGGGGACCTCTCATTTTTGATCTCTGAACTGAGTCCTTCTGGGGCCCAGTGAGGAAATCAATCATGCAGGCATCTCCCAGGACTCCAGGGCAAGTGGCATAGGTTCATCCTCCAAGATTCTCAGGCCTCTGGACCTTTGCAGCACTTATTGTCAGCTTGACAAAGCCAGCTAAGTTTTTTTTGTGTGCAATCTTGAGGCAGCACTGAGCAGAGAAAGCATGAAATGCCAGTACCACACCCTCAAGCTTTCTAAAGAGGAAGGATGGGTTATCTCAGAGCAATCAAGAAAACAAACCATCAAACATAGAGATGCCAGGTGAGGCTTAACTGTTTGGAACATAGAGCAGGTGAAAAATGTCTTGGCACCTCTGCTCACATTCTAAAAACGGTCTGATTTGCATGTCTTGTCATGAGCAGCCTGTGTCTACAGAACTGTAGTTCAGTGTCTTGTGGCCTTAGTTCTTATTTAGGAATTGCTGAGCAAGGCACAATTAATGCCTGTCCCCTTCATCCTATTGCTTCACTCATTTCACATGCACAAAGGGAACAGTGCATTCTTGTGTGCTCGTGATGGAGTATGATAGAATATTAATGAGACATGGAAGAAGGTCCTTGAATAACATCTTTAGTCCAGCATTGCTCTGGGAAGTGCAAGGTCCTCTGTCAAAAATCAAAATGAGCTTCCTATTTAAATGGTAAACCTAAAGAGTCCAGAGATAATTTGGTAAACATTGTTGGAGTATCATAACCATCTCAGTTGTCCATAAAATATTATATCTAGGGAAATTTACCCCTAGTAAGCTCCATGCTACCTTGTTTCAGCAGTTTAACTGTAATGTCCAGCCTGAGTGGTCTGCATCTCAGTATCAAATGGTGGGGAAAGACAGGAAAATCAGAATCTACAAATAGGTAGATCTGTAATGCTCCTGACTATTCTGTGGAATATGAATAGATGCTAGGGGAGAGTAGGAGGGAGAATTCTGTAGTCACATAGAGGTTTAGGACATGACAGATTAAGGAAAATATTAAGCTTTTGGTATATGACGTAACATTTCTTTCTTATGCCAACATTTCAAATTTGAACTCGATATCGTCTCTCTCTCTCTCATAATCAGAGAAGGATATGCTGGCCTGGCCAAGGTCATATGGTTAATTATGTCACAATTTGAATTTTATCTCATGTCTACCCTATTCTATATTCTGTGAGATTATAGAAGAAAGGGGTAGGGAGTTTTCTTTGCAGGGTGCTTTTAGAATGGAAATAAGGTTGCCAGTGAAGTCTACAGGGATTCATAGAATGTGGCCTGCCAGTGCAGGGCAGTGCGCAGATGGTGCTGTTTCCTGTCTTGAAGAAGTGACAATATGTATCATACCAGAGATGTTTATAACCGTATTTTTCTTTGTATGTGCGGCAAAACCAAAGCAATTGGCATGAAAATGTTTTTCATGAGCATAGATCGTAGTCCAGCCACAAACGTGCCACTGGGGATCTGGTACTCTGCCTTACAACCAGTCAGTCTTAGTCCAAGCCCTTTCTGAGCTAGGCCCGAGGATTAGTTGAGTGCCCACAGGTTAGACTAACACTTACAAAAGCCAGGAGAGGAAATGCAATGAGCTTCAGCCTCCACATATGGAGTGGTAGTCTGTCCTCCATTTCCTTGAGACCTGGAGCAAGCAATCTCATAGCACTATTCTTTTTCAGAAAATCTACCCAGATTCTTGGTTAAGCTTTTGTTTTATGTCAGTGATACTTTTCTTTTCTCAAGTGGACATTGCCCAGCTCTTCATTTCTGGAGCCTGGGTTTTAAGCTTGTATTAGCCTTCCTTAGAATCAGATCTTCTCTTCACCACTACCAAAATGGTTTCTTCTAAAACTTTTTCACAAACTTCTAGTGACAATTTCAGTCTCTACATATGACAGACTGCAAGGCCTCATCTTTCTTTCTTGGTCTACACCCCTGCTTTATGCAATCTGGCATAACCCTCTCCTCACTCCATTGCCTTTGTGGGTTAAGAGACTGAAAGTGGTTTACCTATGTCCTTGATGTGAAACCTTACAATTTATGTAACTGGTCCTTTAGAAGGGAGATTTGTTTCTGTGAAGGATGTTCCTATAAATAGATCTCTATACAGAATATACTGTGTCATGGAAACTCAGAGGAAACACACTTATCACTTAGTAAAAGGTCCTGACATGTAGATGAGTCTTGGAACAACTTTTCCTCAGACAGGCTTTTGAGACCCAGGATGTCAGGGTTGAGTGCAGGAGGAAATCAGTACTTCAGTATAGGGTCTCGTCTGACAGATGGCCTGGATCTATGATACAGAGATGCCAGAAGTCTGTTCTACAAGTGACTAGATGAAGCAGGTCTCTGACTTCACACAATATCGCATATAAATGGTACAGTGTTAGGTGGCAGGAGAGCAAAGCCATCCTCCAACTGCTCATTATTTGGAAATCAAGCACTATTTTCTAATATGGAGAAATTACAGGTTGGTAATGTGATCCCAATGGAAACAAATATAGTGGCTGATCCTTTCTGTCAGTCAAACTCTAGTGTCAGCAGGGAATCTCCAAGCTGAGGGTTAAATTATGATGGTTTCAAAGGGAGAATTTAAAACATAAATATGAGGTATTTGTATTTTATGTTATAGAAATTCTTGACCATTTAGCTCTTTGGTAATTGCTATGTAGTGCTAGTAAATATGGCATGAATTCCAACTTATTCAGTACTATGGAAATTTTAAGTTTCTCTTCTCTTTCTCTTTGTTTTGCTTTGTGTGACTCTGTCACGTCAGTGTGTGTGTGTGTGTGTGTGTGTGTGTGTTTGTATATTGTTTATGTGTCAACTTCTTTGACCCTAAAGCTTGTCATTCTTTCTAGCTATGACTGGAGTTCAGCTAGAATGCTATGAAATATTAGAAATGCCAAATATTCTCCCATTTCCAATTTAGCCACATTGGCTAAAGCAGCAGAAAAGAGGAAGACTATTTTATCTTCTTCATCTCCCAGTCCTTCCCTCCAAGAGCATCTCTGTAAACCCAGCCCTTTCTTTCCTTCCTTCTCTCTAGCAATCATATCCCAAACAATGCTATGGCCAGGTAGATCTGCTCAGAGGGCAGATGTTCCAGGACATACTCAACCAAATACCTTACTAGCCTTGTGCTTCAAAGCTTTTGCAAGGGCCATATTTTCATCCCTCACCCACTACTACTCTCCTAGCCAAAGCCCCTAGTACCCTTTAGATATCCTGTTAAATCCTCCTTCTCCAGACAGGCTTATTTGACCTCTACCAGTCAGATCAGGCCCCTTGTTATTTATTCTTCTTATAGCACATATGGCTCTTTACGACTTATCACAAGGAATAACATTGAAATTCTGAGTGGCTAGCAGGGCCAGGGTGCCAGAACATAGTGTCTTAGAAGGCTAGGCAGCCAACTGACATCTAATCAGTATGCATACAGTGGGTCAGCTTCCTCTGAAACATGAGCCAGAGACAGCCACAGAGAGCAACTACCAATTAAAGAGAGCTGGCATCAGCCGTTGCACAAACTTTGGGCAAACTTCCTGCTCTGTGGATATCCTCATACACTGAGAATCTTACAGTTGCCTCAGGCTTATTTTCGCATTCATGTATTTTCCAGAAGAGTTTTACTAGATTAAAACATTCTACCCTCTGTAAGATAATTTTACGATGTGTATCTATTTCGAATTTCTGTTTCTCCTTTGCCTTTGTTCTGAGAAATTACATTCTTTTACCTGGGAACCCAACTTCTGCTCCTGGCTTTCTTCCCTGATAGTCCTGACCATATGTCCTGGGTTTTGATTTTGAGACATGCTCAGTTGGACCTTGAAAGCTATAGGTCATGTTTTAAGTTTTGTCCTATGAGTTTAAGGAAAGACTCCAAGTCCCATAGCAAAAGAAAAACAGATTCTCAGTCTTTGAGAAGGATAAACTTTTAGAACAACTTCTCTTCCTCTGCTTTAAAGTAGTCACTGCACTGTTTAGTTCAATGGCAAATCTTGCTGTTGAACAGATGGGAAATGTTTCTGATAAGTTCAGGGAGGTAGGCAATGTTACATATTTAGTAAGAAATCCCTTCCATAGCCTGGTGTATTAAAGACCTGATCCCAGGTGATGGAATGTTTGGGAAGGTTTTGGAAACTTTAGTAAGTGCCACCTCCTGGAAAAAGCATGTTACTGAGGGTGGGCATTGAGTTTTTCTACCTTCCCACTACTCACTGTTCTCTCTGCTTCCTGTGTGGGTTTGAGATATGATCTTCATTAGGTTGCTCTTGGTCATAGAATTTCTTCCCAATTGAAAACAAATGTTATATAAATAGGAAATCTTGAATTCCCTTTTGCATAGGATTGGGGTTAATAGTGAGGATGAGAAATGGATACTACACTGGTGTTTAAAGTGAAATGTCTACATTCTTGGATTAAACACTACTATGCTTGTACTTTTCTAAATCTACTCTCATTTCTTAAAGTGTAAATGATTCCTTGGATCTCACCAGAGACTGTAAAACACAAGAAGCTTTAGCAAATGTTATTTCCCACGAAGTATTCTCTTTCTTAAAGAAGTCATAGCAGCAGATATGAGTGACTTTATCACTCTATTCCAGGACTGATCATGCATGGAGGAATGTGCTTGCTGCTTACCTCACTTTCCAAGGATTACTACACAACAGCTCCTTTGGGCCTTCACAGCTCATTATCACCTCGTTAGAGAGGACTGTAGGTCAAACTCTGGCACCAAGAAAATCCACTGTAGATAGGTCCTTGGTGACATGATTATTTGTGTTCTCCTCTTCAGAATTCAATTTACATGCTAATTACCTTTTGAGCATCTAAATGTGTTTAGCACATTTACCTGTAGATAGTAGTGGCTCTCTTCTTCCTCCTTGAACTTAGATTTTGTTAAGTTGTCCTTTCTTGTTGAGATCTAAGCATTGGGTCATTGTAGTCCAAAATTGGAGAAACTCTTATTTCACAACTTTAAAAAGTCTTTTCATTAATTTAGTTTCCTGGAACTGGGATAAAAGGGTGAAGTTAGAATTTCCTGCATCCTTCAACACAAAAGAGCCTTCCCAACCCCTGGTGAATTGATTTGCAAGGCAATATGGAAATTTGTTGTCTATCACTCAAAATTGGAGATCTAGTCATTTTTTCCTATCCAAATGTGGCTCCAATGTCTTCAAATAGTTACTAAGGGAACCATTATGCCCTCTATGCTGTGTTTGCTTACAAGTGTTCTGAAGCACAAAATGCCAAACTGTGCATTAACTGAGGGCTGCTCCTCCTCGGCAGATTTTGCTCTACAGTTTTAATTCAAATGTAATTGACCATGACAAGGCTGGAAGCAATAAAACTTGTCTTTATTGGAATTAACACCAAATGACTTCACCCATTGGTAAGATGAGCTGTGCATTGACTGGCTTACACACCTGCCCTGTTAAAGGAACTTACAAACATAATAATTGTATGGAAATGAGTAAAGTTGTACTCAGAATAGTGACAGGAGAGAGTAGTCCTAAGGCCATGTGAGCAAGCTCTTTGATATTTCTTTGATCCCCACCATATATTTTTATGGCCAGTTAATAAGACAACTGGCTGTGACAAGATGAGCTGCTCTTGTCATGCTCATGTCTTCCAATTGCCTTGATGCTACTTTCCTTAGAATGATTTGTCGTTTCCACCCACACTGAGAATTCTACTAGGATTTGGTGTGGGAGTCAGAGGACAGGATGTTTGGGATTCTATGAAATTGCTTTCAGCATTTCTCCTGAATTGGATCCTACAAGTCTTTCTCAGAAAAGGTAACTGAACTGGAAGCCTCCATTTCTGGTTGAATAAGACATTATCTGAAAAACTTATCAAGGTCCTGAAAGGCCAAATTCTGTCTAGATACCTGTTTTACCAATAGTAAGAAAGCCCTGATGTTCAACACAAAAAAGGCCTTCCCACCCCAGCTGAATTGATTTGCAAGGCAATATGGAAATTCGTTATCTTTTATTCAATACTGAAGATCCTTTTACTGGAGAGGGATCCCTTTCAGTGGGGTGGGGGGTTGCCTATCAGACTACACAGGTAATTAGCAAAGTCACACTCTAAAAATCCTCACAGGGGTCAAATCTCACCCCTTCCCCACTTCTTTGACCCACCTGTTTTTTCCCAGACTCCTAGAGAACAACCAAGAGCAGGAAGCTATACTTCTTTTGTTTTCTCAGATGCTGCACCCACTTGCATTTGTCTCAGATACCATAACAATCTCCTCTGCCTTCATCTTTCTACATCTTAGCGCTTGATTGCAGGTTAGTTAAATTTGAGCTGAATAGTAAAGGAACAGAGGTCTTTATTTTTATTTTATTTATTATATTTACCTATTGTCTCAATGTACTTTTCAGCCTTTCATTCTAGAAACTAAGTGAATAACAACAACAAAACCTCTTACACAGTCTGTATGCCATTAGAGCCTCTGGCTCACTAAGAAGCACAGATATGCAATAAGTCAGGCTTCCAAGTCACTGAAGAAAGCAGGGTTCCTGTTGCTATGAAAAGATGCTAGAACATTCTATTTTAAAGGCTAGTATAATCAGAAAAAGAATTAGATAATTACTGCCTACCTTAGAAGAAATAAGATATCCACAGATCCAGACAGCTGGTAGACCTCTAGACAGTACCTATGTACAAAGACAGGCCCTTGGATCTTTATCAGCTGTTCTGGGCACTCTCCTCTGTATAAATAGCTTGTTCTGTTGGAGCTAGTTTAATCTGAAAAACGTCATGTTCTGACCACTTCTGGTTTAGAGGTGACAAAATCAGGATAAACTGGGCCTGGGAAATGAAAATGTTGGGATTGCCTTGGAGCATAGGTGAACTGGTGGCATTTGTAGTGTAGATAACTGATTATAGACTTATTCTGATTAATATGCATTTCAGATATTGGCTTTCGGCATGTGCAGCTGTGTGTACAATCAAAATACAGTCCTTCAGAAATGCTCACAATGATGAAGAGCTAGAGGAGAAAGAAACCTGTGAGGAAGAAGGGATTTAAGATTCCCCAAGTCGCTGCCATTGTCATAAGCTTCACGTGCATTTTATGTAACTTTGCGAAACTCTAGAGAATAGGTACTCTTTGCAATATTTTTTTATCTTTGAAATTAAAAAAAGGAAACTTCTTCTTGATCATCTCTCTAGGTTTTTAAAATTTATTCACAATACACCCATTTGTTGAGACACACAAATATATAACTGGCTACGATTCATGTACAAAAGACAATATGTGGATTTTGTCATTCTTAGTTTGGTTCACTTCACTTAGTATTATACTTTCCAGATACATACAATTACTGTAAAAATTCATTCTTCTTTATAGCTGAATAAAATTCCATTTTATAAGAGTAACATAATTTTATTATTCATTCACCTATTGATGGACATCCAGGCTGGTTCTATTTTTTTCCTGCCTTGAATAGAGTAGTAATAAACATAAATAGACAAGTGCCTCTGTGATAGAGTATAGAGTCTTTAAGATATATGCCTAGGAGTGGCTTAGCTGAGTCATATAGTTTTTCAATTTTTAGGCTTTTGAGAAACCTCCATGCTGATTTTCAAAATAGCCATACAAATTTGTCCTCCCCACAAAAGTGAATAAGGGTTTTCTTTGTAAACATCCTCATCATCATTTGTTAAGAGTTCATGAAAATAGCCATCCTTTCAGAGTATCACAAAGTAGTTTTTAATTTATATTTCTCGGATGACTGTGTTATTTTTCTTCCTTCCTTTTCCCCCTTTCTTTATAGCCCTATAAGTCAAACCTAGGGTCCAGAACCTACTTATCTAATGTTCTTCTATCCTTCGTCCTGGTATTCTATGTCCTCTTTGAAAATGAGAAAACTGTTGAGGATACAATTCCTTACTCTAAGTTTTAAAGTTAATCAATAACTAGACTGATGACTTCACTGGAAAAAAATTCTCATTCTTTGGGGTGGGGGAGGGGCAGGCAGAAACAATTGCTTTAAAATAAAGGAAAAACTGAAACAGGGAGGCAAGGAACAAAGAAGGAAAGGGACATATCAAGAAAAATAGAAGTTACATATACCAAGAAAGATAAGGGGCAGGGTGAGAGATAGCTCAGGAACTAAGCCCTCATATTGCTCCTGCAGAAAACCTAAGTTCGGTATCTAGTCTCCATGTCTGGTTCCTCACAACCACCTATAACTTCAACTCTGGGTCTGTTGCTCACTTCTGGCTTCAGTTTGTACTACACTAATATAAACACACTTACTCAGATCCTTGCCCCATACACACACATGCGCACACACACACACACGCATGCATGAATGTATGCGCACACACTTACACATACACTTACAAACAAATAAAACCTTAAATCAAGAATAAAAGGAAAGGGGTCTGTAGTAGTAATTATTAAAACACCAAATTTGTTGCTGTAAAATCTCCTACCCGAAGGAGACCAGTAAAGGAAAACACAACTCAATAATTATGGTATAAATTGCACGCCTAGATAGGGCAGATTTACCACTACACTACTCTAATCCCCGGCTATGAGATCCCTTATAACTTACAGTTTATCCAGGCTGCGTGCTTGTGGCTCCTCCGTTGACTTCCTTCTGCTTTTGCTTCCTCTGCTTCTGCTTCTCTTTCAACCTCCTTCTCCCTTTATATCGAATTCCTCTCACTCTCTCCTCCCCTAAACCTTTTTCTCCGCCTCCTCTTCTACTGCCCAATCAATGGCCCTTAGCCTTTATTTTACAAGTTTTAATTGGACAGAAGGTTTACAAGACGTCACCTGTGTACAGATTCAATCATCCTCTGCAGCCCCTCCCAGGAAAGTGAAACTAGGATCAAAATACAAGGCTGGGGCTATCCACTGGGTAGGATCAAAATACAAGCCTGAGGCTATCCTCAACAGGAATCTGGTTAGACTCCAGAACTACTATGTTATCTGTACTAGATCTTGTTAAGTTTATTTGTAATCAGCTGACGTGCTAGCCTTCAGTGTCTTCTGTATCACCTCTCAGTAAATTTCCTGTATTTAGCTCTTTCATATTTCCCTGGAACTACATGAATTTTAGTGAATCTCTGTATCAGTGTGGCTGAAGAAGTAGGTAAAGAAGTGATATATTTCATCTCTCTGGGAGTTATTGTAATAAACAAACCCATATATAGACCTGTGGTAATGATTCTCTATGTTTAGCAAATTAGCAGGATACAGGATGCTCTTTTGCTGTGAAGTCAGTCATGGTTGATGCTCACTGTCTCATCTACCCATTCAGACAGAAGAGTGAGGACTCACTCCAGTTTCCTGTCTCACAGTCTCTCTCACTGACCACATTCACTTGGGAAAGATGCTTCAGTTTTATTGTCATATTTAAAACCATTCCAACATTTATTTTTGGCATTTAAAGACTAGACCCACTCTAATAACTCTTTGCACTTTATTCCTCTCAAAATTAGTGTCTATTAGGATTATTTTTCTCCTGCCTTCATTCTGCTTTATTTTGTAGAGTGAATGGATCGTTTGCAAAGATGCTTATAATTCATAAATAGTTTCCCATTGTTTGTCTTTCCCATCCCTTTCTGTACTCCTTCCCTCCTCTGTCTATGTCTCCCACCTTCCCAAGAATCCTTTTCTCTATACTACAATATTTTATCTTTTATTTTGATTCCTGGAAATTTTGTCAATCATTCTCTTAATTTAATTCTTCTGCATCGTTGTGTTTTTTTTTTTTTTTGTACCCAATCAACTTTAAATCTGATGTTATTTTAAGGGGTTGTAAATAGTCTTTAAACCTTCCTGTTTATGCTATTTTAACTCAGATCTTATTGTTTTAAATATCATCTGTCCTTCCATATTATTTTTTCATTTCATGTTTCCTCTTTATCTCAGAGAACAGAAATCAGATATTTTTAAATTTAATGTATTTTCTCAGCAACTGTCAAAGATGTGTTTTCCCTCTGAGTTTCCCACATCTGTTCTGCTGAAGTTTTCCCATAGATTACAGTTAACATGTAATAAGATAGTGAAAGGTTTGGCAGAGAACCAGAGTGCCATTCCAACAGGCTTTGTCTGGAGTTTGTTTTTTTGGATTTTTTTTGTTTTTTGTTTTTTCTGCTGCTGCATGTTTTCAGACATGAGATTGCAGGGAACACCTTTGTTTCTACTTTGTCCTCAGCTGTCACTAGCTGTTCCCCAGCCCCAGGCTTGGATATCTTTTCAAGTAGGCAGTCATTTCAGTTTTTTTTTTTTTGGTTCTCATGGAAGCCTAAGAAAATGTGTTTGTAAAGGACTCCCCAGCACTCCCACAGAGAGTAGATGGATTTGAACCTACTCTCCTTCAAAGTATCATTTCGGTAGTCTACATCGAAAGTGTCATTTCTATAGGTATCTGTGCATTTGTCTGTTTTGCTGAGTGTACATTCACCTTTCATGACTGCCTTCCTCTACCCTTAAGATAGGGATGTGAACAGCCCTGGTTGGTCATTGTTTTCTCACAGGTCACAAGACCAGCTTGAAGTGCAATGATGTCCTCTTGCAATTAGTAGAAGAAAGTATAGCTAATAGAGAAGCCATGATGAACAGTTACCAACTTTATTTCCCTTTTTGTTTTGTTTGTTACATTTTGGGTTTTTTGAAACTCATTGCAGGATTTGAAAAGTAGTCAGTGGTCATTTACATAGCATATTTTAGATCTGAACTCAGCATTTTTGCAGCATTTCCAAAAACACTTAAATAAAACAGACACAAACATATATCCATACATACACAAAGTAAATGAGTTGTAATACTTGAAAGACTGAATCTCATCCAGCCTCACCTGGGAAGACTAGAATTCTAACAATATGCCTTTTCATTTTTTCTAAAATTTAGTGATGGTATATAATGAGGGTCATGTCTAAGGAGGTATAGAACCAAGAATAGGTGAAAAACAGCATTGAAAAGGAACACAAACATAGCAAACAAGTTTTGCTTCCTGTAGAACTTGCCTTATCCAGTACGATATGATATCTGGCAGTGTTCACCAAACTGAAATGCATAAAAAAAAATGTGTCATAGACACAGATTCTTACTCTAAAGTTCTTGGCTCACATGGAGGTTTGTGTTGCTTGTATGCTCCCAGAAGATACTGATGGTTTGGGCTGTCTGTGAGTACCACATTTTGTAAAAATTCTAGTGTGAATAATTGAGTTGGTTTAGTCTTAAACCCTGTGATTCTTTTCCTATACTTGTATGCCCAGTGGATGTCACCTTTTCTTTTAAGCTGAAGATCACAGGATATCTGTGGATATCTGTACCAAACACGCAGAATCAACAGATGAATTCAAAAAGATGTATAACTACAGTGGCCTTTCCTCCCCCCCCCCCGCCAGGTCCTACCAGTAAATAAGAGCTTTGTGGCTCTGAGATAACATTCATTTGGTAAGATGGAACTAGGTTAAATTTATTTGGAGATTTAAATTTTATCAGTGATTTTCATGAGAATCTTTAATACATAGAATTATAAAGAAAGTACAAGGGTTTTAACTACGTATTGTCAAAATAGCATGTAGTGGATGAGCTCCCACTAGATCTTGGGTAAGGGGTTAGATAGGAAGAGTTCAGATTTAGATGTCATAGAGACTGGACACTATACTTGTAGATCCCTGACAGTAAATGCTGGTGTCTGAGCTCAAAGAACCTCACCAGTCTCAGACCTGATCCTCTCAGAAAAGTTTGTTTATCCTGTGCTGGAGATATAAAATAAAGTCGACCTAGCAAATGTTGGAGAAATTGTAAACTGAATTTAACTGCTGCTACAGGAAAAAACTGCCTCAAGCAGAACGAAGACTTGTTGGGTGATGCTCACAGGAAGAGGAAGCAGAGTCACAAAATACAAGCAAGCTGGCATGAAACCCTGTCTCTGCTCCAGCCTTGTGTGTCCCTCTAGTGGCCCTGCATGGAATTGTCAGTGGAGAGCAGTTACATATGTCTGTTTTCAGAAATCTGGTCTCAACATTCTAAAGCTGAGGGGAAAAAAATGGGTTAAGAGCTAATAAATAATAGAAAGGTTTATTAGAAGTTTTATAAATAAAATTTTGTCCATTTGGGATAAATAAATGCAAAAAATTAAAAATTTAAAGTATTCAACTTCTAAAATCAAGGTGTACTATGTTTTCTGCCAAATGAAGAAAATAGTTTTGTGCTGCCTTTTATATAGAAGCAGTTACCTTGTATGAGACAAATAATTCTGGAAGGAGGTAGGAGAAAATCTAGTGATTTCATATGCTACAGGACATTAAGATAGAGTTCTTCTGGAAAACAGATAACAAGATCAATATCTAGAGATGATAAACCAGACATAAAAATCTTAGCTGTTAAAATCCAGGATAAGAGAATAGAATCGTAGAGATCTCAATGAGGTTAAAAGGGGAGCTATGTTTGAAATTTTTAAATAGGTCTTCATCATCCCAAGTCCTTAAGAAGACAGGGGAAAGCCTTTTTAGTTTAGGAAGAGACAAGGCCAATCTCATAATCCTGCTCTCTGTCTTGTGTGGTTGGAGGGAACTCAAGCTTCATAGAGCTTCCATAATGGCTGTAGGAAACTACTGAGAATTTAGATCTATGCCTCTCAGAAGAACTTGAGGTGGAAAGTGTGTGTGTGTGTGTGTGTGTGTGTGTGTGTGTGTGTGTGTGTGTGTGAGAGAGAGAGAGAGAGAGAGAGAGAGGACCTACAGCAGGACATATCCCATGATTGGACTATTGATCTAAATGCAAGGATATTGAAGGCTAGGAAGTCCATAATAAGTATAATTTAGTATAAATTAGTATGAGGCAATAGGAGGATGGTTGGAAGTAGGTCATATATTTTCCTACCATATATTGACCTACTGTCATGAGCTTAGTGTCCACAACTAGAAAGGTTGTGACCTTCAGCATAGAGACTTGTGAATCCAGGATGTGGAGCAGCAATTCTCAGGTGGAGCATATTCCTTTCCTAGCTCTCCAAGACTCAGGAAATTAATCACTAAGGAGTTTGATCAATGGTTTGACTAAGTATTTTTTAGTGCAGCAAAAATTGGACCTGACTTAGAAGAATTAGTTAGATTTAGATTATGAAATTGTTATTAAGTCTTTTAAATCTTTTTGAGTTAGGGGAGGATGGAGTAAGGAGGGAGGAGGAGGAGGAGGAAGAAGAGGAGGAGAAGGAGGAGGAGGAGGAGGAGGAGGAGGAGGAGGAGGAGGAGGAGGAGGAGGAGAGATCAAACCGAAGTCATAGATGATTAAGAATGATAAAATGTTGAAGCAACAAGAACCCTTTTTTTTTCTCCTTTGTTTCATAGCTAAACATATTTTACACAGCTTTGAAACTTTCGTAACAAAGGCAGATGCCTAACTCATCTGCCTTCAGGTCCTTAAGATAACAATTGACATGTGACTTTTGTTCCCCCAGGAAATGCCCCTAGATGAGTGCATGGCAAAACACCATTCTAGAAGACTGGATTATATTTCATAATAACTCTTGCCTTTTGTCAATCATCTTTGATCTAAAAGTTGCAGGGAATGAATGTTTATCTATCTATCTATACTATCTATCTATCTATCTATCTATCTATCTATCTATCTTAGAATCATTACTAGTCAGAAAGGAGAGGAGTTGCCCTCATTACAGCTCTGAAACCTGAGGCTCACATCATTTAGTTCTTGGAACTAAAACCAATAATGAAATTCAGATTCATTTGCTCTCAGACTGACTCCCCTTTCTTGGCACAATAGAAATCCAAGTAAAATCAGATTAGACACAAACAATTAAAAAAGCAGACCACACACACCCTATAACTTGTCATTCAGCAATTCTACTGTCTTTAAAGCAAATGTGAGATCATAATAGAGAAAGAAGATGGCATATCCTGTGAAACTATGTTTCCCACTTCATTCCAGATCAGCCTCAGCATGGCTCCCTGCATCTTGCTTTATCTACACAATTTTTCTTACACAATTGTCAGGTATTATCTCTAGATCTAAATTAATTAAAGTTAGCCCAAGGGTAAAAGACCAAGAAACATACTTTGTAAGAATCTATTAGATGCTGTTACCCTTCAGTGATGCTCTTAATCATGCCAGAAGTTGCAGAGGGCACAAGCTAACTCATTTTTTACTCTCAGTCTTCCCTGTAGCTTATGTTCACTCTGCTTTTGCTGCCTCACATTCTTATAGTTCCTCTCTATGAATCTCATATGTATATACCATATACTTCTTTCCTTCCTACCTACAAGCCAAGCCTGTATTTACTGTTTTTATTTGTTGTCTTTTATAATATCCCAACCCCTGAGCCCTACTCCATTAACAGTTAAGAAGAAGTCCATGGCAAACAAGCAAACTCTACACTGGACTCTTTGACGAATCATCCCATTTGGCCTAGATCTGTAATATCACACTTCCATTAATGAGTTGCTTTTAAAATTTTTTTCTGTTCTGGAGGATTTCAATGTCACTTTATTTTCTGTCTCTCCTACTGCTTACACTTCATTTCCAGACTCTGTCACCATATCTGAAGCTAAACCTATTAATATAATTTATTTTTTATAATACTTCATTGTTGACCATATGAAGTCTGATGCTAATCATTCTATGGACACCAGCATGGAGAATTGACACTAATATTTTTCAATTCCATTTTATTTTTCATTCCCTCGAGCCTAAGGGTCTTCCTCTTACCCATTCCATTTCAGCAATCCACTGAGCCAAGCTGCAAACCTCAAACCACACAACACGTGTATTACTCCCTGCCACCCATTCTTCTATTGCTTCCAGGACTAGCAATTCCATCATCACTGTCTCCGTTTCCTTCTTTGTTAGAATCCCCCCTCACCTGCATTGCCTCAACTCTTTACCAATAGCACTCTGCCTATATAGTCTTCCACCCTTCAATATTTTCTCCACTGCATTGAAAAGTTTCATTCTGCAGACATACTTTGATAGAAATCCCTGATGTTGAGAACTTCATAGTCTCCTGCTAGTTCTGTGTCTTATTGTAAATACACATGGGACACCTTCTTTTCAATATATTGGCTTCAGGCCACCATTGCAAATTCACCTCTCTGCATGTTCAAATACTATTGTCTAAACATTTCATAATTCTCCTCATGGCACAATTTCAAAAGTCCATGTCTTTGCTCATATTGCTTTCTGTATTATTCAACTTTGTTAAGACCCACTGCAAATGTCAAAACCTTTCCTCTGCTCTCTGGGATTCTCAAACCAAATCGATTGCTCACTCTTTCCTTTATGCACATGCAGAATGGCAGCACATTGTGCAAGCACAGATTACAGAAGTGTATGCTTCAAAAGACTTTGTTTTTGTCTCCTGTTATATCCAAGTATAAGTTATACTCCATGTCAAACTGCTTTATTCTTAGAGCACAATGCCAGCCCTTATTGCAAGCACAGCTTCAGTTAAGACATACGAGTGTCAAGTTCTAAAAATTTTATAGTTTATTAGAGCAATATTGGCTACTTTTACATTTCTTTTCTCTTTGTCAATCATTCCAGAGATGAAGGAAAAAATGAACAACAGGAAAATCTCTACACTGGGAACTTGTGCACCCTGGCTTTGTCATTTCTGTTCCTGCAACAGTTGCCATAAAATTATATTATTATTCCCTCATCACAACCTTGATAGTAGGTCCTAGAAGTCCCCCAAATAGTACAAAGTTTTGCCATTGCTCTCAGGTACTTACCAGAACTTGCTGGTAAGACCTTATTTGTAGAAGATATTATACACCACAGTCACAGGACAGAGAGAAAGCATGCTGAGTTGAGCTAAGCTGAGCTGAGCTGGAAGCTTTCTTCTTCTTGGCTGGCTTTCACATTGCTGGATGGTGCTGTGAATTCTGCAAACTACAATACTGATCTGCCAGTCAATGTGTGTACTGCAGTACAATACTGGCATGACTGTAGCTGAAAGGTATCAACCCACTTTAAGACTGGATCTGAGGACTGCTCCATAAGAAAGAACACATGATGACTCTAGAAACCTATTCTAGAGCCCACGTCTAGGGGTATCAGTTACCCTGTGGGAGAACCTACTGCCATTACATTGCTAAATAGTCATGTTTTCAAACACGCCGTTAAATTCTCACATTTGTATCTGCAGTGTTGTCATCAGCTTCCATCTCTGAAGCTTCTTACTGCACTGAGAAACAGTCCTTGCAGAAATCCATAACTGGCTAGACTGCTTAGAATAAGGGATGATAGAGTAGAGGCTCAGGATGTATCACAGAAGAGGAAATGGAAACAGTGTAAAAGGTTGGGGTAGGCAGGCAGTTGTGTAGCAAAAGATAAGTTCTAGACATGAGCTAGCTGTTGCTCTTATTAGCTAATTTAGCTATGGTTGTATGGACAAGAGATGTACAAGATTGGGCTCGTCGATTTTTATCATAGATGGGGAGAGGGCTGTGAGGTCACACTCTGTATGGAACTAGTGACACTCAGCAGTTATTGGATAAGGATGTCGTTTTTTCCACTTGTATAAAAACTGATAGTTCATTTATTTTGAACTCTTGCTCTGCAGTCCATTATGCTTTATTTTATAAAATGCATCTTTAGCACCTAGCCTCTCAGAGACTTAAAGTGGCAGGGTGGGGGATACAGGAGGAGGGGGTACTCAGAAAAGAAGAGATGGGGAAGGATTGTGGGAGGGGGTGACTGGGACGGGTTATAAAGTGAATAAGCAAAAAAAAAAAAAATTAAAAAAGGAAAATAAAATAAAATAATAAAATAAAATGCATCTTTAATATTTTGATGTTTAATGAGACTTGATTTACAACATTTGGCTACACACAAATCCACACATGTAGTGTAAACTAGTGGTTAAGTATGTAATTTATTTTTACATAACACCAGCACTAAATCAGAAATTCAGCTTGCTTAGAATTATCATAAGTCCAGTGTTAATGAAGCAATTGTATCATGGAGCCTGTGGTGGTTTTTGCTCCTCTGCTGGGACAGTCTTAAAATTCTGAAGTTGGGCCGGGCGGTGGTGGCGCACGCCTTTAATCCCAGCACTTGGGAGGCAGAGGCAGGCGGATTTCTGAGTTCGAGGCCAGCCTGGTCTACAGAGTGAGTTCCAGGACAGCCAGGGCTACACAGAGAAACCCTGTCTCGAAAAACCCAAAAAAAAAAAAAAAAAAAAAAATTCTGAAGTTGGCATTCATGTGGAGAACACTCCTAACAAGTTCACCCACCCAAAATTGTTAGTCACTAATTCTGAACTGTCTTTAAGGTAAAGTTTGAAAAAGCCCAATTTTCTGGAGATTGCTACAGAATATACATCCAGTGGTTGAGCGATTTCACCTTCTCTGCCTCTCTTCCTCATCCACATCAGTTTTTAATAGATGTAAGAGTTTCAAAGGCGGTGATGAATTTGTACCTTTTACAATGCTTTCCTCAGTGTTTATTGTCTACTCTGCAGTCTAGTGGACTTTTTATCACTATACTGGTCACAGCTATTTTTATTGTGTCAGAAACCAGACTAAAGCAATTTAAGGAAGGGAGGCTTTATTTTAACTCATAGTTTGAGAGTATAGTCCATAACTGACGGGAGTCACTGTGCTGGGAATATGAAGCAGCTGGTCACATCACATCTACATTCAGGTAGCTGAGAAAGATAGTGTGTTCAGCTCCCTTTCTCCTGTTTTGTTACCCAGTCCAGAATTACAGACATTCTGAATTACCTAAACCTTTCTAGGAGTATAGTAATGAATACTCCCATTGCTGTGTCCTCATGGCAATTTTAAGCAAGTCAAGAGAGCAATAAAAATTATACATTGCAATCTTGACAAGAAGATTGACTGAAAAACTTTTAAAAAGGAAGTCTTTATTTTGTCTCAAAATGTCATTTATTCCTGTCCATGGTCATCTGGGTCTATTGTGTTCAGACCACGGTGAGACAGAGACAAGGGAAGAAACCACAAAAATTATTCCACTAATAACAGAATGGCCAAGATGTACTCCAAGAATATGCTTCCAGTGACCTACTTCTTCTAATTAAATGATAACACTAAAGACCTGTGCTTCAACATATGAATCTGTGGAGACATTTTCTATTTAGAACATAGTATAGAGCCATATATTTTTAGCTAATGAAACCAAGCAAGCAATCATCTCACAAAAAGCGTTACGCCCCTCCTAGAAATTGTACTTCATGTTGATTGAATTTGATAGGGCTTCTAGTTCAAGGTCCAATAGAAGCACAGAAAGAAACCATTATGGTATCACTTCTTACATTAAGTGTTTAAAATCAATATTTCAAAAAGCAGTATATTTTTTATGGTAAACATGTTGGAGATGCTCATCCTAATTTTCTTCTTCTGTTTTTAATGTTAACAGCTAAAGAGTATCATCTTCTTCCTGACATATGGCACAATGATGACATGGTTGCTCTCTCTTTAAATATATAAACAATGTTTATCCATTTTCAAATGTTAAACAAGGCTTATACAGCCAGATAAACTTTGTCTTCTCATGACATATTATCTTTTTAATATGTCATTGAATTTTATTTGCTAATATTTTTCTTAGGATTCTTACAGAAACCATTTATTTATAGGGCTTTAATATAATGGTATTAATCTGTTTATTTATAGATTTTAAAAACTGAGCTATTTTATTATTTTAGTGCCTTCTCTTTCAAAATTAGCCCATTATTAGTGATAAATTATAGGGCAGCTTTAACAGTCATACAGGAGGGAAAATAGCAAGACAAGGCAGATGCCACAGAATGAAAAGGAGAAGGTATAGCTAAAGACTCCATGATGTGGGCAGCAAAGCTCACCATGTGCAGTGGGGATTGTCAACAGAAGGAAGACGATAAAACATCAAGACTGGACATCCTAACAACACTGAGGACACATTCCCTGTGAAACAAGAATAGAACTTTGTAAACAGACAAAAGCTAGAGATAAAAATTCAACAAAGTGACAGAACAACAGAGAAGGTGAGATCTACAAGGAGCTGTGGATCAGAGATGGGCTTTCAAGATAGTCAAACAACAACAAAAATGCATTAAATCCTCCCCTGTTAGAGACCAGAGGAAGACAGAGATGCAAGGCTGAACCCGCAATCAACAGGACTTTCAGTTAAATAGCAACTTAAGTTTCTGTCCTGCACTGTGTCTCCATATTTGCTCCCTTGAGTATGTTGTTACTTCTTCTAAGAAGGACTGAAGCCCCCCCTACAGGGAGGAGGGGAAATGGGGTAAGGAGAGAACATCTGAAATGTAAATAAAATTTCCAATTAAAAAAAAATAGCAACTTAAATCCACCCACTTAATTTGTCCCTGGAACAACTCTACTAGCATGGCAGATGAAATATAAATTGGGAGAAACGTACATGGCAACTTGAAAGTAAGAAGACACAGCACCCAAAGGCAAAACAGAAACTCGAATTCTGTGTCAGAGAGTGAAAGCACTGAATAAAATAAGCTATTTTTGCCTTTAGACTTGCCTGGCTTGTGAATCTGTGAAAGGCCTCCAGCCAGCTCCCAACATAAAGACTAAGTTCCAGGGAACAGAACCTGAAGGCAACCTTTGGCATGACATAATTGGCAGTGTGCGAAAGCAGCCTGGAAAAGCCTGTGCAAGCAGCATGTGAGTTGTTCTTATGGACATTACACTAAATAAATGATGAGACTATGCACCTAAAGGAACCTAAGGAGGAAGGTCCTATCTCAGGGAAGAAAATGAGAAATGAGATCAAAAAAAGGATTTCAGCAGAGAGAAAAAGCTCCCCTCCAGCACAACTATACAGGCATTACTTGCTATGGTTTTAGCTCTGCTTACTTCTATAAAATTCAATTTAATCTACCAAAGGAATGGAATAAAGATAGCTAGGTCTTTAAGAGGAGTCGTACAGTCTTCAAAGTGTGTCAGTTCTATGCCTCAGCAGATGAGATTCTAGCTCTGAAATGAGTAGTTGAGCTTTCTTGGAGTGATTCCTTGGTTCTTCCCTTGCTCTAGGAACTGGCCCATATTCATCCCTCACAGGATGCTGTCTGTAATGTTAGAATATAGCCTGAGGTCATCATCATGTGCTTGCAGTTCCTGAACTTCCCACCTCTCAAACTGTGAACCAAATAAACCTCCTTTTCTTACAAATCATCAACATCAACTTGGAATTATGTTTAATGCCTTGCTTGTTCCTTGACTATTTGTATCTATTGTATTGCAGAACCTAGAGCTGACCTTAATACATGCATGTAATTAAAATGGTATAAAAGCAAAAAGGAGGAGGGGGATGGAATAGGAGTTCTAGGGAGGGAAAATGGGGAAAGGGGATGACATCTGAAATGTAAATAAATAAAATATACAACAAAAAAGAATTTCATTATAGCAACACAAAATGGATGACTATACTGTTTACTGTTTGTTTATTTGTATTTGCTCACATATCTCTGCCCCAAAGAAAAATCTGTCAAAACACGGTCAGTCCTTTCACTCATCTCACCCTAATAATCAAAGAAAGAAATCTCTGTCTACTCTCTACCCATGCTCTCTTGATTTCCAACACTAGACAAGCACGAGAATACGTCTTTGCTGTACACGAACAGATAAAGAAAACAGCCTGCTAATATAAAGCAGAGGGCTTACATCAAATGTTTCTTTTAAAAAAACAGACTTATTCTAAGAACACAAACATCCTCCAGAGATACTTTACGTCCTATCCTTATCAAGATATGATTGTTTAATGCATGTGGAGAAAAACTGAACAATCTGAAAATAGTCTTCTAAAACAGAAAGGTATCAAAAAGTATACAGTCAAAATGACTATCAAGTTTGGAACTACAGAATAGAAAGAATGAGTTAAAACCTGCTCTATAAGAGCAAGCAGTCATCTATCAGAAAGGTTAGAGGACATTTGAGGACAGATGCTGTTAAGACAGCATTTATGCATATTTCTACCAGGATACACCACACACACACACACACACACACACACACACACACACACACGTGCACACACACACAGAGAAGGAAAAATGGGAGCTGGATAAACAGAAAAAAGAAACCACATAGGGCTGTACATTGGGATGTCACATGGAAAATACTGATTAAAAGGCCTCTCTTAGGCTCGCTATGGGGAACATTCTGAATTAATTCTTCTTAAGTATAATTATTTTCTCTTGTTTATTTCAAAATTCCCATGAAAGATGACAAGATTACTCTGAAACAGGAGAAAAAGCATTATCACTAAAGACTATTGTCAGGAGCAAAAAAATCTAGAGTATTTTTGAAGATGTTAAACTAATGAAGTAATATTGATCCCCCAAACTAATAGAGCCAAGGAACAATTAAACCCATCAATATACTGTGAGAAAACTCTGGAAGTTACATTTGTTTGCATGAAGCAGCAAAGGATTACAGAATGGTTGTGGTAACTCTGCTGGTGGCTTGCAGATGCTACATTTTTCAACCACATAAAGTCCTTGGAAATCTAATTCCTGATCCTGGGGCTTGTGATGTAAGTGTTTGCAGTAAGCTAATGCAGAGGGGTTGGATTGAGGCTATTCTAGTGGAGCACAGGCCTCTTTATCCATATGTGCTCCTTATATACCTCAAGGTAAAATCTATCTGCTTGAAATTCTTGAGCTGGGAATAGTGACCTTAGCACTTACTGCTGTAACAATAGTAACTATTACATATGCCAAGAAAACTCCGGTAATCATATGTTACAGATAAATCTATAAGCCCATTCATATAACAAATAAGAAAGTGGGGTGATGTCATTCAATATTAGACAATTTAAAACCTGTACAAAGTACTGGCAACAGATCAGCAAGTAATGGAGTTTACTACATTCCTGAAGAAAAAGTTTGATTCTGGACAAGAACTTACAAGGTAGAGGTATGGAACTGACCCTGTCAAAAATCTTCGGATTCCACACACGGGTATATGTGTGCATGTGAGTATGTACTGTATGCACATGTACACAAACACACACCTGAGAGAGAGAGAGAGAAAGAGAGAGAGAGAGAGAGAGAGAGGAGAGAGAGAGAGAGAGAGAGAGAGAGATGAAGAGGGAGTGAGGAGGAGGGAGAGAGGACATGGAGAGAGAGGTAAGGAGAGAGGGAGGAGAGAGAAGAGAAGGAGGGAGAAGGAAGAGGTGGAGAGAAGAAAAGAAGAAGAAGAAGGGAGGAGGAGGAGAAGGAGAAGAAGGAGAAGGAGAAGGAGAGAAGGAGAAGGAGAAGGAAGAAGGAGAAGGAGAAGGAGAAGGAGAAGGAGAAGGAAGAGAGAAGGAGAAGGAGAAGGAGAAGGAGAAGGAGAAGGAGAAGGAGAAGGAGAAGGAGAAGGAGAAGGGAGGAAGGAGAAGGAGAAGGAGAAGGAGAAGGAGAAGGAGAAGAGAAGGAGAAGGAGAAGGAGAGGAGAAAAGACACTAAATTCAAACAAGCAAAACCAAAACCCAACTAATATCATTAAAAGAAGAGCTGAAGGGAACACTCAGAACTTACAACTAGTAATTCAGGTTAATACTTACTACAGCAGGATTTATAGTAAGTTGTCTTTATCTTTTCATCTGAAAATAAAATACTATAAGATTAAAATTTACAAAAATCCAAACTTCATAACAAATTCATCATGGGTAAAATGTATTTGGGTGATTTAGAAAATAAACCTTAAAAAGCCTCGACCTATAGTTTAACCGTCAAAGCAATAAGGACTAAAGTCAGAAGCAGTGGAGCTAGATCTACAGTAGACCATCCAATGCATCTTAGACAGTGACCAGTGTCCTACCTTTTACTCATGACACTGGATTATTCACAAAGTATGTTTGTACCCATATGTAATCACAAAACCATGGGGGATGAAGCAGGAGGATCTAAAGTTCAAGAACATCCTGAGCTATGCTGTATAGTAAAACATTGCCTAAAAAAGCAAGATCAGTTTATTAAGCAGAGACTTTGATCTAGAAAATGATTAAGTAGGAATAACTAATTTTTTTTGAAAAAAATTGTTATTGGATAATTTTATTATTTTACATTTCAGATGGTATACCCTTTCCCCATTTTCCCCCCAGAAACCCCATACTGCACCCCTTCTCCTGCCTCTATAAGGGTATGCCCCAGGCACCCACCCACTCCCACCTCCCCACCCTCCAATTCCCTCATACACTGGGACATCCAGCACTAATGGGACCAAGGACCTTCTCTCCCACCAATGTCTGACACCTTTAACTAAAGTATCCTAATTCTGTCAAATATTAAATCTAACGATGAAGACAAGTACAGTTTAGCTACCTATATGTTGTCTTCCTTATATTTTTACAAAATTATATTTGTTGGTAAACATCTTAAAATTAAAAAAGGAGTAATAGATAAAGGGCATTAGTAACAAAAACAATTCTAATATTTGCTATTAATTGAAGAGTTGAATGAAATTAACACAACCTATGCACCCTCCATCCTGCAAATTAGAATGCAGGAGGAAGAGATATATGTAAATTGTAGCAAAGATGCTACCTTATTCTGTGGTAGCCTAAGAGCCGAATGTCATTAGGGACAAAGCTTTACCACTGATAAGAAACGCTAAATGTAAATTCATTCCTTTCTAAGTTAATTTAGTGACTAGGAGAACAAGCATGTAATGTACAAAGTCAGAGTAAACTTCAAAGGTGAACATGAAATACTGTGTCGTGCTCATTCTGGAGATATGAACGGGGCATTGATGGATGGGCAGAATTTTATCTGATACATTTTTCTTCTCATTTTGAACTATTCATTTTATCCTTCTCTCTACAAAGAGGCAAGTCAAGTGCTTATCCAGGCTGTAAATCTGGTCCAAAGTCTTGGATTTCTAGGTCATTCTAATCCTTCTGGATCACGATTGTCTGTAACATCTCCACACACACAACAAAAAAATTAGTCACCTGTCCACAGAACTAGTGAAGACAGGCTTTGAGAAGACAACCTCCTTTATGGTGGCCAAAGTTCCTTGGAGATTTTTCTCTCCTGTCTATACCTGAAAGAGGTAAAGATGCAAATGGTTTTTATCTGATATCAGGAGTTATTTTAAACTCATAAAGTAACAAAATCATTATATTAATTATTGCAGTAGTAGGTCAGGCACAGAGACTACCATCAACAGTAGAAATATAACAGAAGAAAACAAAAAACCAGAGAATCACATACATATGGGAATAGATAGCCAAAAGAGTAAACATTTCTAACAGGTTTCAATTATACAAAAGAAACAAAAACAGCCTCCTATGATAGTTGTTACTCAAATAAATTAAATCTTTGCACATGAATAGAATTAAACATTTGTACATAGGCATCTTTCTAACATATAGGAAATAAAGAAATAATTAAGCAAGGAGCATGCAAAATTAAGGATTGGTGCAACTGACTACATGCATACTAATAGTTATATGATAATAACATTATTGTTGTAAATATCAAATTGTGCACATATTTTGGCAACTTGTGTATATAACAATAAACAACAATGGTTTGACATCTAAACAAATACTAGACAATTTAAAAGCCAGTGAAAAGGAAAGAATGTTGACAAGTCAAAATGTAAAAAGCTCAAATATGGACATTTAAAGTCAGAAGTGAATGTTTGGATGACTATTCTCACAAGGATACAATCAGATATATTTTAAGTATTATGGCTTTCAGCTCTCAGTGACAGTAATAAAAATGGAGGATCATTTGAGGGTGTAGAATATTGTGTATTAACTGGTGACACTTTTCCGAAAACACGTATCCATTATACCTAGATAAATATAAAGACAGTCATACATGTATGTAAAAATTGAGTGAGATAACATTCATATTTTATTGATTGCAATAGTCAGAACTATAGTAGCATAAATAGTATCAGTAGAAAAGTTATACACTTAAGTGTTTTATGTCCCAAAATGTACTATGTGAAATCATTAAAATATGGATGTACCTATATCTACCAGAAAGACCCAAAGATACTGTTACATACTCAAAGGGCACATTACCTGAAAGGAATAATATTAGCTATATAATTTCATCTCCTCCTATATTTATCTGCAAATACATATCTGAAAGAGAATCCCAAATAATTAGAAGCACTATGCACAGAATATAACTTTAAAGTTATTCACATAAACCAGAAGGATAGCTGTTTTCAAAAGGAAACCAGAGGGATTAGACAGCAAGCTACAACATTGGTCTTTCAAGGTGAAATATCCTTTCTGCTAACTATGGGAATTGGGATCTTCACCCATACAGTGAAGGATGTTGGAGGAAAACTGTCCACCATCCAACCCTCCATCACTATCCCTTCCCAGTGCTGCACCTGGGCTGCGGTGTAGTGGCGCACACCTATAATCCTAGCACTTGGGAAGTTGAGGCAGCAGGATAACTAGTTACTTTCTTCATGGATTAGATGAAATATATGACAAATGAGACTTGAGCAAGGAAAGGTTTATTACAGTACACAGCTTGAAGTGATACAGCCCACCATGGTGGGCAAAGTGTGGTAACAGGTGTATGAAGTAGTTGGTTACCTCATGCCTACTACTGAGAAGCAGAATCGAATATGGGTGCTCAACTGTCTTTCTCCTCTGCCTCTTTTTTATTCAGATTAGGCCAGTTCCCCAGGAGAAGATGGCACCTACATTCAGGGCAGGTCTTCCCTCTTCAGTTAAACTTTCTGGAAACACCCTCACAGACATGCTGAGAAGTATACACCTATGTGGCTTCATACCCAGTCAAGGTGGAACTTGAAAATTAACCAGCTTGAAGATTACGTGTTCAACACAAACGATGCTTATCTAGGCAGTGATGTGGCGGGTAACTTGGATATTGTGTGTGTTGCTACTGGAAGCTATGAAGCCTAGAACTGAGCTATAAGGAAAAAGCTTGCTGTCCTTGGAAAACCCATTCCTCCCTTCTCATAAATCCCACTGTTTAGTGATTATCAGGCATCTGTAAATAACGCCAACACCTATTCTTGCTTGGCTCTCTATTTTCTTTTAAATTTAGAAACCAGAAAGAGGCATTTAGCTAAAAGAGAATGAGGGATAAAATAAACCCAAGTAAAATTGAGAAAGTAACATAATACATAACAATTAGTATATTGGAATTTAATAATGAAACAAAATTGGATTTTATAAATGTCTAAAAAATACATTTAAGAATTCTCTTTCCTCAAATGACCAGCAACCCATATAATATTCCAGAACATTATACAATCATACAAAGAATCATAGAGATACAGATGCAGCACACACATACACACACGTCAAATGATGTTAGAAAAAAAACTAAAGACAATTATACAAATGTATGTATAAATATAGATTACATAAAAAATTAAACTAGTAATTTTTACTTAGGAGTTTCTACATAACTTACACAGTCTTCAGGCCCTTGTATTAGTAGAGGTTTATTCAGTTATATAGAAACAGCCACTCTGTGCTCCAAAAATAACGAAGCCCAATGGCTTCCAGACAATGTCATGATGATAAAATATGGTGATGAAACAATATGTCATGAAACCTTGTGGGAAACATATTCCTAGATTTATTAGAAGTATAAAATGTTTAAAGTATGTATAGACATATCTGACCTGGTCATCTTTTGAAATGGAATAGTGTTGATGGTTCACATTGTAAGAAAAGAATAAGATTACTAAATTATTCAGTACAGGATGTTGGGACACTTCATTTGGGAAGGAAATAGATATCCCACAGGATATCTATTAGATAGATTCTAGGAAGAGGACAAAAGATTAAAAACAAACAAACAAACAAACAAAAAAACAAGAACCAAAAAAAAAAAAAGCATCTCTTGTTTTACTGGGTGTTTGTTTGTTTGTTTTGTTTTGTTTGCTTGTTTGAAATAATCACTCTATGTAGCCCACAATGGCTTTTAACTTACCATCCTTCTGCCTCACCACACTAAGTGCTGGACATACAAGCATGTGGAACCATTTCCAACACCATCTTGTTTTATTACTATTATAAGTAGACTATAAGATATACCAGACTATTTTTATATTCTTCTTATATAAAACAAAGACTTTCCTAATTAATATAAAAATTCAGACCTAAAGTAAGTAGCTGACAAATTTGACTGTATATTTTTAAAGGAAGTTTTTATTACACAAGACTTACTAAACAATGCCAGCAGGCAAGGAAGCCTGGGAAATGTCACCCTCTGAAATACAGAGTAAAGTAGGAGAAACGAAATGAATGAGTTTGGTAACAAATAGACAAATAGACAGATCTGAAGGCCATGTTTAGATTGGATAATAGAGTTCACAAAATGAATAGATCAGTTTACATAAAAGGCAATCTTTATTGTCATTGAACAAAAGAGAAAGCTAAGCAGGGCATTCAACTCATACAAAGGTACCAGCCATTAAAAAAGGAAAATTTCAAAACAATAACCTGAGCTTTACTGAATATGACTATCAATGACATAAGTTGGAATTTAGTTTGCTGATATGAAAGACAATAGTTAGGTCTATTTTAGGCTATACAAACTACAGCCTGTCTCATAGTATGGACTCACAAGGGATCACTTAAGTTTGAATGGCGCTTTGGTATCTGAACAGAGCTTTTAGCTGTGTTATTTCAATTAATCCTTTTGAAAGTTTATTAGTGAGATAATATCAGCAATGTTTATCTAGGAGAAATAGAGGCTTCATAAGATTCATGGAACTTTCCTTGCGAAAGTCAGAGAACATGGGACTTAAGATTCAAATTCATGTTCTACTCTGACATCGAAACAGCAATATGTTCCTTTGCTTTACCACCAGCACTCAATGTTTATTCAGCTGAATTTCAAAATAGAGAAGCAAGGTTAAAAGACAAGTCATAACTTGGAGTAAATGACTTGCTACATGTATGAAACAGGAGGCATCCATGTTCATACATTGTCATGTGCATCTTTGAATAAACATGATTACAGACAAACCAACACAAAGTGGGTACATAAGAAAAAATGGTTTAAAAAAACCTGATGTCCAGAAATGAGTGTGTTCAAATCTGTTCTCCCATAGGAAAAATCAGGAAAGAACAAAAGGGAAAATATAGTGTTACCTCATGTCTTGCCAATCAATCTAGTGAAGTCTAAGGTATTTTTGTTGTCACTCAGTGTTGGGTATTTACAATTACTTTGCATTGTTGAGCTGATGGGATTTAGAATCATTCAAGAGACACACCTTTGCTTGCATCTGTGAGAGTATTTTCCACCTTTAACATGGCACTGTCTGTGGGATGGTATCCTGGGATAAATAAAAAGGGAAAAAGAAAAAGGAAGCTTGCATGACCTTATTCATCCCTTTTTCTCATCTTACCCTGCCAAAAGTAAGCTGTCAGCCTCTTACCCATGCTTTCTCCACTGTGAGTACTGTATCTCCTCAAACTCCAAATCAAAATAAACCCTTTCTCCTTTAAGATGCACCTTGGCACCATTTGATCACAGCCATGAAAAGGGGCACTGAAATACCTAGTATTTAAATTTTTATGGTATTCATCTTGGTAATAAGAACACAAGAGGGTAATAGTTTATCTTTAATTGGTTAGGAAACAATCTATTTTTTATTTTCTACTAATCAAGACCAAAAATGTATTCAGCATAAGACAGTGGGTTTTAGATTCAACTCCCATTTCTGCCATAACAGACATGTATATATATCAAGACCCCAGTAAGTGTCCATTTAGAGAGATTCCCAAGTGACTTTGGTGGGCAGGTGAAGCTGAGTACCAGGAGATTAGATAACAAGACTTCCATGATTTCACAGGAGGAGGAAACCATGTTCATTCTGGTAGGATGCTACTTTAATTTCCTCTTGAATTTTAAAAAGATATTTCTAATTCCAAAATTGGTGGTGTATGACTTGGTTGTTGTTAATAAAATAGTACATTTAAATAATACAAGAGAGAGAGGAGCTCATTGAAAACTCAGATTATCCCCATTTCTATTTCTTGAAAAGAAGGAGAGAAAGACAAATAAGACAAACAAAATGAAGATGTTGGAAAACCCTCATTGTGCTAGACAGAGCAGAGTCACTTTGGGAAGTCACTTCAGTTTTCTGTCTCTTCTGCTTCTTTTGTGCCTGTGCATATATTCATATATGTGTACTTGCACATATGTGTATGCATGTGGAGGCCAGAGGTTGACATCAGATAACTTCATCAACCATTCTTTACTATACTTGTTTGAGAAAGAGACTCACTGAGCTTGGAACTCATTGGTTTGCTTGGACTAACTGGCCAGCAAGCCCCAGTAGTCCCTTTACTTGCTCAGTAGTGAGATAATAAGATTTTTATGGGGCAGTGCTGATTAACTCTCTAATTAAGCTTATATGGCAAGAACTTTATTCACTGAACCATCTCCTGAACCTCTTTCTTTCTCTCTCTCTCTCTCTCTGTATCCATCCATCCATTTATCTATCAAACAGAGTCTCTCATTATCTATAGTTCACCCTAGTAAGCTGGGCTGCCTGGTGAGTGAGCCACAGGTGTTTGTCTCCTCAACCCTAGTCCCTACTATTACAAGTGTGGGACAGCATGCCAGGTTTTTATGAAGGTGCTAAGAACTGAATTCACTTCCCCATACTTGTACAGCAAGGGCTTTATCAGCTGAGTGATTTCCTGAGCCCCTCCCCTGCTTCTAATTATCTGAATGGATCATGTATAATTTGTAATATATTCATGTTTACAAATATGTTTAGCCTTTCTTTGAAAACTTAAAGAGAGGGAGAGGGAGAGAGAGAGAGAGAGAGGAGAGAGAGAGAGAGAGAGAGAGAGAGAGAGAGAGAGAGAGAGAGGAAGGAAGAAGGAAGGAAGAAAGGAAGGATGAAAAGAAGGAAAGAAGGAAAGATAGGGAGGCAGGCTTTGGATCCCTTGAAAAAGAAATTGTGCTGTTTGTTCACCTTCATTTTGTCTTTGTTGGGATGAGTACCTGAGTTTGATTTTCAAGGATTATCTTCCCTGACTCCTGAGTGTTATGGTGACAGTAATCCTCTCTTCCTAGCCCATGCCATTGTCATTCAACATCAACATATTCTTCCCTTAATGTTTTTGAAAATGAGTCAGGGTTGAGAGGGCTCACCTGAAGAGCAAGTGCATACATGAAATACTGGCACTGTTTCCCACTTCCCCTCCTCTTTCCTGTATAGTTTCTGTGCTTGATTCTAATACTGCAGTCATTTCTCCAGTGTATAGGTTAGCTTACTCCTCTTTCTTTTAGTTTGTTCTAGGACCACAGATACTCAAGGATACAGCCTTTTTTACATCCATTTCAAAATTCACAGAAATATCTAGCAGTTGACCCCATGTGAGTCAGCCACTCTCTCACTCATAAGTCATTGCCTTAGCTAGAGCCATTCAAGGTGGTTAAGGCCACTAAGTACAATGCAGTGGTGTCAACAAAGGGTAGAGGAGAAGCAAGTCTAGAAAGAGAGTACTGCAGAATCAAATAGAGTCTAGGTACCTTCGATAGAAACAGGGGCAGAAAGCTATAGAAGAAAAAAAGTAAGAAGCAGACAGATTTGTTACAAAGAATGATGAACAGTAATTAACTGGGTCAAAACATGCAGAAAGGCAGCATCCCACAAAGGTGGACAGCCAGAGGATTTGGCAGTTTTAAATAACCTTGACAAGAACATTTAAAATAAAACAATGGAGGAAATCAGAGTGACCATATTCAAGAGGGCAACAATTATAGAGCCAAAAGGACAGGGAGAAGAAGTGACAAGAGTGCTCCCAGTTAGTTTAGTTGTAGTTGTTAGAGTGTTAGAGAGGCACCATGGTCACAGATTAATAATCTCTGCACTTTATATTCTTTGGTTCTTCCCTGTCCTATGCAGGTCATAGATGAGGTCATGAGCTGACTGCAGAAAGGAGCACATGCCTTGCTCCCCAGGGGTTCAGGAACTCTTGCATGCTTATAATAAGCCATGCCTTTGCCTCAGCTAAACACACACAGTGACCACAGGGAATATTCACCACACAGCCTCTCACAGTATCTTTACCAATGGATCAATTTATATTTAAAATGCTCTGTTTGTCCAGTTCCCCAGAGTCACATCCCTTCCTGCTTATGAAACTTTATCTTTCTCTACAGATTCTGTGTCCCTATCAATCTGACTGTAAAGAGCCCTTTTAATATATTCCTTTGCAGAGATTTTCTAGAGCATTCATAGAAAGTTAATACGTTTCTCTTTTGTTCAAAGGTTACATCTCAGAAAGCCCCAGTACAACATTGACATTAGATTTCTGTTGTTCATATGCTCCTCTGACTTGCAGATGTGCCTGGGCCAGGACAGAAACCAGTGTTACACTTCAGTCTCAGGTGTGAGATAGTTTGAGAGGCATGAAGCACTGTTCAGGATCTGTCAAGGGCTTTTCTTCCTGAACTGGCCTGCCCTTCAGGATTTTTTTACATACCCTTAGGGGGAAAATCAATAATATGCTTTGACCCTAAGTACATATCAAGAGTCATGACATATTCTGTCTGCTGCATTGAGCTTTTAGCATCCTAAACAGCCTCTGCCATCCTGTATCTTGCCTCACCTAATAGGAAAGGATGCATCTCAGCCCCACCCATATGGACCTACTGTGCTTCAGTTATGGGACTAGGTGCATCAAAATCATGCATTGTTTACATAGCAGCTCAGCTCTGCATGGAGGAATGGTATGTATTCCCAGATACTTAGGCAGAAGGCAAAAGGGAGTCTTAGATTGGAATCCCAAGGCCATGTATGGGCTAAAGCCCGGGGGGGGGGGAGAGAGAGAGAGAGAGAGAGAGAGAGAGAGAGAGAGAGAGGAGAGAGAGAGAGAGAGAGAGAGAGAACAAGAGTAGGCTAGTTTAAATAGAAGTCCTAGGAGGAGAAAAGGAAAGAGAAAAGCTTACTAGGAATCTGTGCTCAGGGTAGGAAGATGCAAACTCTTACTTCAGAAAGTAAAGTGACATTTATTCATGGATCAGAGAAAATAATATCTGTTAAGATTAACTACTTTTGGAAAACTAGGTGTCTTAGCTTAAGGACTTTGTACTTTGGTTCTTCAAGCTGGAGATACCATAGTGTGTTGTCACTAAAGACAGAATCATCAGAACCTAGTTCCAGTTTTTACCAATTGTGTGATCCTACTACTTGGATTATTAATAAATCACTTAAACAGTTACTATTCTGATTTTTTATGAAAATTTGAAAATGTAAAAGTTATAGATGGCAAAGTTGTTAGTAGGATTAAAACAGGGAGTGTTTGGTGTAGAATGCGGGTGTTCAACAGAAGGTTTTTATTATCTGGAGGGTTATAAGAATTTCTGTTTGCTGTATTGTCTTTTGATCAGTGTGTTTGGCATGGAAAGCTTAGAGGAACTGAGAGAGTATACTATTGACAACTTAGTAAGAAGTTAAATTTAACTGGGAGCCTGAAATAAAATGAATTAAATGCCATTTAAGTTTAAAGAATCTGATTATATAATGCTCATTTGCAATTTGATAGCTCAATTATTATATAACTCATAAATCCCATGTATCTAATATTCTATAATATTGCATCATCTAACTCAATTTTTGGTAAAATATGCCTTTATTAATTTTTTGATTATTAGTTTTTAACTATTTTTTTCTGTAACCATCTATAAAAGAGAAGATAAGTTAGAATAAATAAGCCAAAGAAGAATGTCACAAGGGGTTAACACATTGTCTATGTCTGCATTTAAACATTTATAACAATAATGCTAGAACCAGGGCTTCCATCATCATTTCTTTTCCTATCATCTATGATAATATGCCTAGCCAGGGAGCTGATCCCTGTTTTTCTCTGCCATCTGTCCGGGCTCTGGAGCTCTTGATGAGCTCAACTCTGTCTGCCTCATCAGTCTGCTTCCTCTTGGCCTGCTCTCCACAGCCCAGTGACAGTGGCCTTTCCCATGGCTGGATCTCTACCCGTCAGTCTCTGCTTCATTCTGGGCTTGCACACACCTTTCCTTCTGCTTACATGGTCTTTTGACAGATATGTCTTCTTACCTTATGTCCAAGCTGCAGTGCCTGCTGCTTGCAGGCATCTCCAATGTGGTGGACTGCACTAAGCCATCTTAAACCTTTTATAGTACCTCAAGCTTCTCACCATCACCATTTTGCTAAGTATGTTTAAACAGGTATTCATACAATTTTAGTTTACATTCAGTTTTCTCTGTGAACATTTACTTTTCCTCCTGAGAAAGATCGTATATTGTCTCACTGAGGTGGTTTAAAGATTTGGTCCAGTATTTGTTCAATAATTACTTCTGGATTGAAAAGATAGGTGAGAAAGTCTTTAAAAGAAGAGGCTAAGGTAGTTTCACTTTGAGATAGTCTCTAGGCTCTGAGGCTGGATAATCATAGCTTGGACCCAGTTTGCAATTTTCTTGTCCTTTGATCCTGCACATTTCAAAGCCCAATAATACAGAGGGAATATATTACAGTCATGGTGAGATATAAATTTGACTGTGCTAGGTACCTAATACAATGCCAAGCACAAAATAATCACTCAATAAAAATTTCCCAGTGCCCAAAGCTCTTAACTATTATGTTTGATGTGCAAAATAAATTTGAATGTGGCCACAATAAATGCCATGTATGTGTCATTAAAACCCAGACAAGTGATACCATTTCATCATTGTCATACAAGTTTTTTCTCTGTTCTATTCAAGGATGTAACTCTTCCAGATACATTACATAGTAACATCCCTGTAGCCTGTAGCCTGCTGGAAGGGATACCATTAAAATTGCAGCACCTCACATCTTTTTGTAGGAGGACTCCCTAGAGTCCCAAAACTTTTGAACCAGTGACATTGCTTATAACAACAGGTGATGTGATTTTTGCTTGAGGATTTGGAACAGCAGTATCTCATAATATTTTCCTTAGCAACACCTAGTCACTAGCTAGTGCACAGGGAAAGAATTCATGTAACAGCCTGGTCTGGATATAAGTAACAACTCTCCTATCAAGTGTTGAACACATAGACTGTACCATACTTAGAGTTTGTAGGTCATTTTCAAATTAGAACCTTTGAATCCAGCTTCTCCCATAAGTCTATCTCATGTGTGACTTCTGTTGCTCTATAGCCAACATGAAATAATATTTAGAAATGTGGATAACAGAATTTCCTTTCTGCTTACACATTATTGAAAATTGTATTGAACCCAAAGTAGTACTTCTCCCTTTCTAATTCCATTTATAGAGAACATTTTTAGGAATGGAGCATTGTGAAAAACAATGGTAACTGTTGTTATTATGGGAATAAATTCTTTGTTACAATTTTAAGTGGTACAGTCTAGAGAAGACCATGGCTGAATGCCTCCTAAGTAAAGGTGAGGGTAAATCAGGTAGCATAGATGACAGCACAAGAGAAAATCCTTCTTGGCCCTTCTATCATAATAGAGAAGAAATACAGCAAAGTGCTTCATATTGGAGCTAACTCAATATTTGGAACTCAAACAAAGCAATCCTTTACAATATTTATTTCTCGATAATCATCTGTATGCAGCTATCATGTACATAATTGCTACTATCTCCCTACAACACTACTCTACTCTAGGATTTGAAGCTCCCAGGAGGATGAAGTCATTTCAGAATTGCTACTCCAATGAAATGTATTGACACTACTCCGTTCTTCTTCCTGAACCATCCACTATGACCGATGTTCATTCATAAGCGTATTCTCCATGTTTCAACAACACAGGAGAGACTTGGAGAAGCTTCTCTGTGTGATGAAATATTCAGAGAAACAGTGACTTCTCCTGTGGACAGGCTCAGGGTGAGCGTCACTTAGAAGAACAGTGCGTTCTTTGTGGGTGAACTACTGTGTCAAGGAGCCAGGAACACAGCTGAGGGTCACGCGCCAGGGCCAGTAAAAGGCAGCATCAAAGGAGTGATCTGAAATGTGAAAAAGAATCAATAATCATTCTTCAAAATGAGGCCTTTTCAAACATGGCAAATGTCACTGGCTCTTGGCAACACTACTTCAGATTTATTCTCTCCGAAAGGGTACCACCACAGCGCTGGGATAAAAAGCCCTGGTATGCTATTCTTTGAAATGGCAAAATGACAGAAAGGCAGCCATGGGGAATTCAGACCTAGATGTAAATTAAATATGTATAATTCCTTGATGTATTCTGATCCTTCTAGTCCTATGAGCACTGATACTAAGATAAACATGGATAAGGTAAGTGTGCCTGGGTCAGGGTGGGTAGCCACAGAATCTGAATATCATTCACCTTCACGTGTCAGTTTTAAATGTATGCATGTGACTTATTTCTTAATTTCTCAGAAAGTGTCTTAGTTCACAACTCAGTTGTTAACCTAGGAAACCATTTCTTTAACTTCTCTCTTTTCTGCCCAAACATGTTTCTCACCCCACCCACTTGTCTGTCTGTCTGTCTGTCTGTCTTTATCCCACTACTTTTATATCATGACTCAAGTTGCTTGAGTTATGATGATGGCCTGCTCACCCCCCCCTCCTTTTAACTCTAGAATCCAATTGCTGCCTGCACTTGACAATTTTACACAAGAGTAATGTGTCAAACCCATTTGATCATGTCATGGCTTAGGTTTAAATACCTCTGATGATACCGGGGTGGTGATCCACATCAAACATCTTTCAATACACGTATATCATTTGCAGATTAGCAACAATCTTTTTTTTTCAATCCCTATCTCCGTATCTATCCCGCATTCCTGTACTGTTTCTGCAATCACTGCTGAATATGTACTCTGCTTGCTTCCAGCTGGCCCTCTCTGAGCAATGTGACCACATCCTGCAAATGTCAGCATCAGTAATGGAATATTCCACAGTATCAGGAAGACTGCAAGTGCATGTTGTACACATTTGGTTCTCATAGATGCACACTGAACTGGAAAAGTCAGTTATGAAGGAGAACATGTCACTGATATGAGTCTATGTACATGAAATTAAAACTTGCAAAATGACTCCATCACAATAAAAGGATACTTATGTCTTTAAGATGAGAAGTATTGACTAAAAGTCCTTTTCAGAGATTAAAACGCTCCATCTGATATGTTGAACTGGATTATAATAGCACTGGTGTACTTATATACAAAACGCAAGGGAGTTTGCAGAGATTAAAAGTGTGTGTGTGTGTGTGTGTGTGTGTGTGTGTGTGTGTGTGTGTGTTGTGTGTGTGTGTGTTTGTGTGTTATAACTCATTTGAAATACCAACAGATGAATAGCACCACTCAGGAATATTTTCACACCCAACTTCATGAATTTTGCAGGAAAATGAATGGAACTAGAATATATCATCCTGAGTGAGGTAACCCAGACCCAAAAGGAAATGCATGGTATATACTCTCTGATAAGTGGATATTAGTTATAAAGTGCAGGATAACTATGACATAACCAACAGACCCAAAGAAGCCAAATAACAAGAAGGACACAAGGGAGGATGGTTGAATCTTCTTAAAAGGGGAAACAAAATAAATATCAGAGATTGATGGAGGGATGAGGAGGGAAGCAGGGTAGGGGCATCATATGTAGGGATCATATGCAGAGGAGAGAGAAGACAGATCTGCTAGTGGTGGTGGCAATCTCTAGAAGTTGCCAGAGACCTGTTATGGGAAAGGCCCCAGAGGGTCTAAGTCGGGAAACCCTAGCTAAGATTTCTAGCAGTAGGCGCTATGGGTCCTGAAGTGGCCACTTCCTGTACTCAATCAGGACTCCCAGTAGAAGGATATGACAGCAACCCATCCACAAAACCTTTGACCCAAAATGTGACTTGCTTATAAGATGTACAGGAACAAAGATAGAGCAGAGACTGAAGGTATGGCCAACTAGTGACTGTTCCCAAATGAGACCCATCTCATAGTTAAGAACCTATCCCTGACACTGTTACTGATACTTTTTTATATTTGCAGACAGGAACTTAACATAACTGTCCTCTGAGAGGCTCCAACCAGCAGCCAATGGAAAAAGATGCAGAGAATCACATTCAAGCCTTAGATGGAGCTTGAGTAGTCTTATAGAAGAGTTGGGAGAAAGTTTGAGGAACCCAAAGAGGACAGGAACTCCACAGGAAGACAACAGAGTCAACTAGTCTGGACACTTGGGAGGTCACAGAGACTGAATTACCAACCAAAGAGTGAGCATGTGCTGGACCTAGGTCTCCTTCACATATGTAGCAGATGAGCTGCTTAGTCTTTATTCAGGTTCCCCAAAACAGCTGGTACAGGGGCTGTCCCTGAGCCTGTTTCCTAACCTGCCTGCCTGTGAATCCTGCACCCTTAAATGGACAGTCTTGTCTGGCCTCTGTAAGAGAGGATGCACCTAATCCCACAGCAACTTGATACTCAGGGTTGCTGGAGTGGGGATTTGACACCCAGAGGGAGGTTTCTACTCAAAAGAGAAGGAGAAATGTGGGGAGGACTTGGGTGATGGAGTACTTGGAGGAAAGTAAAAAGGGCTGATATTGGATTGTAAAGAGAATAAATAAATACATGTAATAAAAAAAAATCACCACACTGTCTTTGTATCTTCACTGTTCTTTTTAGCTATAATTATAAAGAATTATTTGTGTCTTTTTTCTTATGATGTGACATTTTTACAATCTCCAATGTTTAACACAGTGTTTGGTCAGTTAGTATGCATGCATGTACACACACACACACACACACACACACACACACAATCTGGTAAGAAATCACAAACTGAACTTAATTGATCTGCTATAAATGAGAGGTTATTCTTGCCAGGAACATCTTCAAGCACGTATATCTATGTTTTGTCAACAGGCAGAACTGGAAACAGTAGGGATATGTTGCCCAGGTATGTGTTAACACACTGTCCTGTTTTGCTATTAAGAGGCTGACTTAAAGGAAAAATAATTTGTAGTACATGACGGCAGGTGCAGCAAACTACACCGAGCAAGGAAAGCACACAGTGAGGCTTGTCAGCTGCAGGAACATTTGGGTAGTTGTTTAAGAGAACAAAATTAATTTGTAGCTGTCAGTCAGATGAGTGTGATTTGCTTTGGTTCTAGAATTTATTGACAGACTCTAATAACAGGCACTTAAATTGTCTTTTCTGGAAGCAAACAGCAGAAGCTGAGAACTGGATTCTCACCTCCGGTTCCCAAGCAAAACAGAAAGAGGCTATTGTGGTCATATTGTTTTTATACCATTTTCAAATTTTAATAGACATTTTGCTACTGGAAGCTTCCCAAATTAGCTTGCTGTTTTTCTTTATTACTGCAAGGTTAATATAGTCTGAGTGGTTTTGGCAAGCTTACCACACAGAGAGTGGGGGGAAAAAAGAGAGAATCATGATTGCCTATAACAGGGAAGGTATGGCTAATTCAGGATTCAACAGCCATTTTATTGAGCAACTTCTTTCAATTACTTACCATACAACTTGAAAACGTGGTTCTCAGATTAGGAAATTGAGACTGTAGAAATAAAACAATTGCCCAAGATTGTATTGTAAATGGTAAACTTGGAAGTTTATTTTACATACATTGGATGGAATATCTGAACTTAGGGGCCTGCCAGCCAATAACTTGTAATGTTAGAGCTGAACAAAGCACTCTTCAATGTCCTTCAAAATCTCCAGCTGTTTCTTTTTTAATTCAAGTAAGCCAAACTAAGCTACCTCTTATCATACCAGCCAATGGATGGCAACATGTACTGAGCCTTTATTTTTCTGTTAGTTTCAGTCAGCATAAGGTCTAATAAGGGAAGAATAGAGTTCTCTTCCTCAATAGAGACTGATCTATGATGAAAGAACTTGACCATTTCCTCAATGTTTAAGGAAGGATGAGAGGTAGTCTAACAATCGGAAGCTATGATCATCAGCTGAGCAAGAAGCAGCCATTTCTGACAAAGTCACCTACTGTTTATGTTTTAAAGTCACGATTATCCTGGTTGGTCTATGGGCCATCAGCGGGCTATGAAATATGCAATGCCCAGGAGTCAGCTTCTTTTACAACCTAAAGTTTTCTGCTTGCAATTAGAACAACCCTTGAGTACAATAGTTGAGATGAGGCATGAAACACCTGAATGCCACGGATTCAGAGAGGAGAGTACAGATTTGATCTCTGTCAAAGGAATTGATTAAATTAAATCTAAGCATAAGAAGAATTTAATGGGAGAAGCTAGCTGAGAAATAATGATACTTCATTTAACAAAGGTGTTAGGGCTACGACCTCCTTTGTTTGAGGAGGACAATTTGGGGTGCATGTCAACACAGACATAAGTAATTATCATTAAATATGGAATCAGGATCAAAAAATAGAAACAGTGCTACTGGAGCAAAATGAAGGTCGCATCTAAATTGCTTAAGCATCCTGAGAAATGCCAAGCAAAGAAAACTCAAGACTATTCCAAGATGGGTGAAAACATCATGCAACACATTCAGGGGCATTGAAGAATGTGCTGTGGGTCTAGAACAATCAGAGTTTGGCGGTTTTCACCATGTACTTAAGTAGGTGATGGTTTTGAACTATTTTCCCGCTTGAAAGTATTTTCCTTGGTTATTTTTGCTTGGTTATTTTTCTTATATTTTCTCTTTACACATGCAAGACATATACATGGTGAATGATCTCGTTTATAAATAAATAATTAGAGAAATAGGAACATCAGGTTTCTATAGAGAAATAGAATCAACATGATACATATGTAAGTACTCAAATCTATGAAGCAAGATATCAAGAAATTGCCAGATATGGTTATGAGACCTTGGAAAACTTATGTGAGCACGATGAAGATTCAGGAATTATTTACAGTCTAACTGACAATTCAGACTGCTATGAATGCCTTCTGCTCAGTGGACTTTGTGTTTCTTCTACTAAGCCCTTCAACTGATTGGATGGAGCCCATCACACTGCATAGGGCAATTAACCCTACTCCAACTTAACTGTTGATATGACCACCCCCAACACACAAACCTTTACAAAATCATCCAGCTTAATTTTTAATCACATATGTGGTTCAGCCAGTGCATAGGGAGGCATCCTTAAACTCTGAGTTTTAAAGACTATTTTAGGTTAGTGTTGTTGATCAAATAATAAAACCTATGATTTGAAAAATAGGTAGAGCTGCATTCTACATAATATCTTTGTTTTTAATTGAACAGATGCTAATTATATTAACTGAGTCAAATATAGAAAGTAAAGTAGGATTTAGTCATGTGGTATTTGAAATGGCATCCTGACAATGACATATAAATATTCACGGAGCACTGCAAACACAGGTGTGAGTGTGTGGAGCTTAGATAAGAAGATACACATTTGGAATTATGAGTACATAGATGACTGACGAATCATGCATTTACTAGACATGCACAGAGATTGAGAAGGCAGCTGAAGTTGGTAGTCTAGGGAAAGCAAGCATTTATATAGTAAGAGGGAGCAGAGAGGTTAAAGAAAGATTTAAAAAACTACGTGCAAGAGTAGACCACACACTGCCACACAAGCCTTTGCAATCAAGATGGCAGAGAAAGGAAAGATCAGACAGTTCACCGGACTTAAAAGAGTTGGTAGAACACAGAAGCAGCCACTAAATCCCTTCATTTGTACTTTTCCTCTGGTCATCACTAACACAATGCACTTGGCCTCATTCTCTCTCTCTACCTTTTCCTTCTCTTATGGAGTGTGATATGATTTATCTTGTTAATAAAAGTGGAAGACATGTCCTCTTCCAGAAGTGGGTCTGCCAGCACCTGGTATGTCTCTTCCACCTCTTTCTGCTATATGGTCAATCTAGTAAGGAAGGCTCTGACCCAGTTTGGTAAACATTTAGGGCCCCCATGCTATTGAGGATGGGGTATGGCTGTCTCTCCACTCTGGGGATCCACATTGGAGCTGTGGTCGACTATACTTCCTACTCCATTGTCAAGGTGGAAGAGAGTTTTTGATATGCCTTCTGCTGTGGTTTGACTTAATGTTACACAGAAACAGATAATAGTGAAGGAAGGAGAAATACTGTAAGGAAGTTCCTAATTTTTTTATTAATTAAAAAATCATATACATGTACTTTATTTATATTATTTCTCGGCTACCTTTCCTCCCTCCAAACATCTTCCCAGTGCCTCTTCATCTCAGCTATATCTTCTCTTTTTAAAACTATTATTATGATGACATACACACACATGTACAAGCACACACATAAATACATATATATGCATATATATGCATATATATATATATATATAATATATATATAACATATGTGAATGAATATACAAGTATAATCTGCTAAGTCCATTTAGTGTTACTTATATGTATATGCTTTTAGGGATAACCACATGGTATTTTAGGAGCCTCTATTCCTGAGGAAAACTAATTTTCCCTCTCTCTGTGCTCCTTAATTCCTTGTACCTATTTATCTCAAGAATATGGCTACCAAACAAGACCTAAACAGTGACAACAATGGTTAACAGGTCCAATATGGATGGGAAAACTTTTTGGTTCTTAACAAGCATTTAAGAAATAGGGAGGAAATATTGTAAGAGCCAGAAGAACAGGAAGTTTTCTGTGAGAAGGTATACTAGAAATTTTAGAAGCTACAGACAAGAGGTCTCACTACCATGGCTGCCAAAGCATGAGTTAACAAGGATGACACTAATAGACACTGTAAAATGGGTGATAGAAGCTAATGAGGCCTCAAGTCTAGATAAACCTATGGGGAACTAAGAAATCCTGAGAATATAAGAAATAGTCTTCCCTGGGAAGAGCACATCCACTGGTTATCCAACACCAAATTTTAAATCTTTAAAAAGAGGTGTAACTAAAATTATATGGCCTGAATTGTGTGTGTGTGTGTGTGTAGTGTGTGTGTGTGTGTGTGTGTGTGTGTGTAACAATAAAGAATGAAAAAGAAAAGAGACCATGATTTTTAAAAATATTGGAGGGGGTTAACATGGAAGGGTTGAAGGGAGGAAAAGAAATAGGGTATAGGGTTATGTTGTAATTATATTATAATATCAAAACATTATTTTTTAAATGCCAATATAAAAGTTCATATTATCTACATGTAGAATTAGCACTTGCATAAATACTGACATGAACCCCTAAAACAGCACAAATTGGCCAAGCCCAATCAATGAAATAAATGAATATATTTTTCCCAACTACTATAATTTTCACAAAATTTCATTTCCTAAACTTTCTAGGTAGTAGGATAAGGCAGATATAACATGGTTCTTACCAGTTCAATATACAACAATTAATATGGAATATATGAGATGTCTGTTTAAAACTAAGTAATAGGGAAAAGAGAAAATCAGAAAGAAAATGGGCAATTTACACAGATGACACATTTGACATGAGAAAAAATGTAAAATGATAATTCACAGGCAAAGTGGCACCTGACCTTATTCACATCACAGAAACAAATTAACCAATAGATAGGAAAGATGGATGATATAAAACAACAGTAAAAATTCAGGAAAGAGGTAATGTGTCCATTGCATTTTGACAGGTAAATTAAGGAAGTTCATTTCATGTTTTTCTTATTATTATGTTTTATTTTTTTTTTATTTGTTTATTTGTCTCTTTTTTGTTTGTGGGTACATACATGTACCACACCATACATGTGGGCAAGCTGCAGGGCTCAGTTCTCTTCTTCCACCATGTCGGTTCCAGGAATTGCATCCACCTTGTGAGGCTTGGTTGCTGAAGCCCAGGAGGCTCTCTTTAGGAGGATATTTGGTGGGGATATTCAAATATTAAGTGTGCACACTCATTATGTGAGAAATCCACTGCACAAGAATTTATCTTTAAAATACTTACACAGATTTACACTCATAAGAACCATGGTGCATCTGGGCATAATTAAAACAGCATTACCGTTGATTAGTTGTGGCTGTTTAAAAAAAGTATATCTCAACTCTATTATGAAATACTCCAGAGCAGAGTCTCTCTTACTTCATCTTGACATTTCTATCTGAACCTTGACATTTAACTTACAGAGTTCTTTGTCGTGGGAGAATGTCTGTGCACTGCGAATGTTTAGGAGCATCCATCCTCTCTGGCATCTTCTACTCCCAGAGTTGTGACAACCAAATGTATTTCTAGACATTGGCAAGTGCCTCCTGTAAGACAGGGGCATAATTACACATGTTTAAAAAATTGTAAGCATACAGGGGCGAATGACAAGTGAATACCTAAATATTTTAAGTAATAATGCTCAAAGTCATTACTTTCTTACACGTCGAAAGTGTCAGGAAAATATATAAAGAGCATGCACTGTGTGCTGACAAAATGAATGTGAGTGTGAGCATGATGTTTGTAAAGGATCTGTGCTCTGTGTGCCAGAGCCACTTGCCAGGCCTTGCTTTTGCTGAGTGGTCTTCTGCAATTTCATTGCCAACACCTTGACATATTGACATGTGTGGACCATTAATTTGGTCTCTGATGGTCTGCTTTTGAATTTTATCTACACCTTCACTCATGCTACCACGCAGTACTGTGATGATTAACTTCTGAAGCAGTGTTGTCTGATCACATAGTGCAGAATTACCTCAGTATATAAAGTATCCAAATAAAAGGTTTACCTCGACCTTTGTCAAGGTCAACCAGCTTAGAATTTTCAGAGATGGAACATTTAGCTTAGTCTCTCTCTCTCTCTCTCTCTCTCTCTCTCTCTCTCTCTCTCTCTCTCTCTCTCTCTCCTCCCTCTCTCTCTCCTCCTCTCCTCTCCTCTCCTCTCCTCTCCTCTCCTCTCCTTCCTCTCCTCTCCTCTCCTCTCCTCTCCTCTCCTCTCCTCTCCTCTCCTCTCCTCTCCTCTCCTCTCCTCTCCTCTCCTCTCCTTCCTCTCCTCTCCTTCCATTTCCTAGCTTCAGGAAAATCTCTTCATTCAGAGAGGTCAACTTTCATATTTCCCAGCTTCCTCTGACCAGCTGCATTTACATTCTTCACAAGCAAGCCTTTTGCTGAGACCCTACTGGAAGCTGCATTTGGAGCCAAACATCAGGTCAGGGAGCCATTGTTTGGGCAACAGAGTTAGGGAGGGACAAGTGCCAGCATCTATGACTTCTGTGTTTTAATATTCACTTAACTTTGTAGAGAGTAATTATATTCCACTCATTCTACACCAGCTGGTATTTACTTCATCCTCCATCAGGCATCAACAGAGCATGGGGCTGCAAGACAGAAATATTACTCTGGCGAGCATAAATATTTCATTTTTCACACCACAAATGTGTTGATGATTTATTAATTAGCCTAAAGGCTGCTGCTGCTGCAAAACTGAAAACTAAGGCTTTCTGCTCCATGGATCAGGCCTGTTGGGGGCATGGTGCCCATGGGTGATGTTGAGCCAAGAACATGGGCTGTGTTTTACAAAGAGTCACTGGAAGATCCAGTCCAAACTTTGCAGCCCAGTCTTGGCTTTTAACTTCAGAAAGAAGCCATGCATGGAACTTTCCCAGCTGTAAAAATATCTTCTCTGCCTTTCCAGAAAAAAATGAAGCTGAGTCCCCAACCAACTGTTCTACCTACAAGCTGGCTGCTGAGGTGAGGTTGCCAGCCTGTTACAGAGTTGGTGCTTGCTTTGGGCCATTCTACTGAGGCCATAAGTTGGATATTCCCTTAAAACATAGACACATATGCTTGATAAGTGGCAGTGCGCAGAATTTTGTTTTATAACCTTCCATACACTATAGAAGGAGAAGTTATCCTAGGTATGGAACATTCATATAACAGAGGTTCACTCCACCTGAGCCCTCTATATCCACTTGAAGAAAAGCCTCTGAGCTCTCCCAGAGCACCCATTTTTTTTGTGTGTGTGTGTGGACCATCTAAGTGGGTAAGAGGGGGAGTAAATAGAATGGAGGCCAAAACATCACTTGTGTTTGTAATGGGGGTTAATTAGAGGTCACGAATTTTCATAAGGCTCCAGATAATTTGACAACTCTCTGTATCATATTGAGTAGTATCTTTCAACAAAGCATGAAGATCGTGATTTTGTCCATATCTGGAGACACATTTTGGCTATTAAAATTGTGAAAATGCCATGGTATTTATTAGGTAGAAGCCAGGGATGTAGCTACACATCTTAAAATGCATAGGAAAGTTGCCCCATCTTCAGAAAGAATATTCTGGTCTGAGACATCTGCAGGGCTTGGGGAAGGGAACACTAGGCCATACTTGTAGGCAGATTGGACATGCTTGGACAGGTCATTATCTCTCACTTGCTTTGGAACAAATATAAACAATGAGAATTCACACCTGCTCAGGACCTTGGTTGAAGTGCTATATTGAGAAACATATGTTGATGACTGTTCTGTGTTACTTTGGTAAATCAAGTCAGTTAATTAATGGAAATAATGATGGGACAGGAAGTCAAGCTCCTGTCATTGGACTCCAGCCAGCCACACAGATCACCTTTGCATTCCAGTTAGTGTTCAATTTTACAGACAGAAATGCAACTGTAATCTTATACTAAGATCCCAACAGGGCAAGAAACATCCTAAACAGACACACTCATACTCTTCCCATTGACCAGTAACTTTTATTCACTTGAAAATTAACATATTCAGCAGAAATGGAGGCATGCACAGCTCAAGTTGATCTGCAATAGAACGTGTAAAAGGCTTTTCCCTATACATATCATAAATAATATAGTTAGCTATATAGCTCCTAATAAGTAGGAATTCTATATTCTATAAGACCCAATTTCTCTAAGATACAAGTTATTGCTATGTAACCCAGGCTAGCCTAGAATTTACTAGGTAGATCTGAGATCAATAGCATATGCCAGCAAACCCACCTAAAATGAGAGATTATTAAGATTTTATTTTTCTCTTCTGAGAATTAAATGAAAACCTCCATCCATAACAGAGAATGGAGATAGCCAACAGCCTAGGTCGGCTTTCCCTCAGGAAAGGAATATGTAATCTCTCTCACAATTAATTAACACATACATATTCCCCAGTTCTTGCTTCATCTCTTCTATACAATTATTGTGCTGATATAAGAGGAAACAGAAAGAAATGAGGGGACTGACTTCCATCATGAACCCATTGGCTTTCTCAGTTTTGATTTGAATATCTGCCCTTGACCCAGTGTCTTTCCTTAGTCTTTATCCTGGATTTCGGCTTGAGGGTTTTCCTTATCTTGTTCTCTTTCGGTTCATGATCATGTTTTAAAACCTATCCATAAATCCCTAAGTCCATACTCTACCTCTGTCTGGGGACAACTGCTAAGGATACCAGAGACCACCCACAAAAGTCCCCTCAGCACACTTTTGGACATGTCTCAGTTAATCTTTTCACACATCTTTCCTGACAAGGATTACCATAACCACTTTGTATAAGAGCTTGTTGAATTTATGACAGAAGAAATGGTTCCTGGAACGTACTGGAGAGCAACCAGTGTTGAACAAATGTGGATAAATTATGAACTGAATGAGCCAGCTGATACAAAGCAGAAGCAGAATGAGAAAGAAGATCTGAGTTGCCCTGGGTTTTGGCTTTCTATACCATCTCTTCTCTGGCTCTCCTCTATCACTACTTCTTCATCTCCTGCCCTGAGCTCTGGGCTTTCCTCTGAAAACCACACATCTCACAGATTTCACCTCTGGTATATCCAAGCCTTAGAATGTATCCAACATTCTACTGGCACAGGGGTTATCCTATGAAATTTTACATAACATATTCTTGGAGCTATATAATAATATTATATTGAGAGAATCAATGCATAATTTTCATCAAACTCTCCTTCCAAAAGATATGCATAAAAAAGTATTATGGCATATACATGAAGGCTTGATGTAGTGGTAAAGAGTGGATGTTCTGGCTTCACATGGCTTGGAATCAAATCATGCTTCACTCACATATTATGACCTGAAATGATTTTATTCATCTTTCGTTAAGCCTCTCAAATTTATATGTGCATGGGAAAAACAACAGAACAACCTACCTAATTTTCCTATGAAAATTAACTGGTTGAATCATGCTATTCTGTGACACATGAAAATTATTCAGTCACATGTTAGCTCCATGTAAATTTGATCTTTTTTTCCACATAGAATGAGTACACAATTCATTTAGCAGCAGTTTTTGTGTTTTGAGTTTTGAGATTTTTGTTTTATTTTGTCATTTTGGTTTTTGTTTGTTTGTTCATTACCAATCTAAGATAGTCTAAAAATTGAGAGTGTTCTGCTTTGGCTTTATGAGCTGTCATAACAGGTGTGTCCTACCATGCTCACAATGAAACTTGATTTTAGCAAAAATTAGTTAAGATTTTGAGACTCTACTCCAGTTCAGTACTTACTTAAACTTGCTAACACTTCATTTATTGTCACCATATCTTCTCTACCAGTTGCACACTACTACTATCATTGCAATTTGGATGAAGGATGTGAGATGGGACTGAGTATTTTGTTTTTCAAATATCACATGATTAATGATATAAACTAATCTTTGTACCTGAAAGTGTGCCGTTGCTAACCAAAAGATTAGACTAAGGAAGGAGTGAGTGTCTTCAAAGAGAAGCACAATGTAGAGGATAAGTGACTGAGATGCATATGGAGCTCTAAGAAGGATTTAAAGGGGCATCACCTGATAAAGATGTTTTCATCTATGATGTCATATTTACTTAAAGCATACTATATGAAGATATGTTGGGAGCCATTTTTAAAAGAATATGAACATATCAGAGGCAATTTTGATTCCCTGAATGATGTCTATACTGTGAATATCAGCAGGAAGGGAGAAGATGTGTGTAGGTCTGCCTAGTTCAGACTACAGGACATGAAAGACACTGTTGGTAAGCATCTGCTTTTTTTTTAAGAATTTGTAGCAAAAGCTCACAAGTACATTTACATCTTGGGTTAATCTCAGCTATAGTGTTGCAAGCAGGTAGTGAATGAGACAATAAAAGGAGAACCCAGTCAACAAAGTGAAAGACTGATGAGAGAGGTATTTAGGCAGGAATGCCTTAAATTCAAGTCTGTATAGAAAAAGTGGGAGTTTTCTAACAAACTCAGAGCCTGATGAAGACAAAACCCCACTCTAGGGTCTACCTGCAAGGGCAGGCCACTAAGGGAAGGACATGAACTTATGACCAGATCATGGCAAGAATATACCTTTACCACACATAAGTAAACATCTTTCCTAACCACTAAGCCTACCTGTCCACCTACCTGTCCAGATCTCAGGCTGTGTTCACGGCCCCTAAGGACTTTCCACTGGCCTTCATTAAACTAAGGAGCCAGGGGCTGAATTGAAATAAATGGACAGTTTCTAATTCTTAGTTTAGCAAATAAAGAAAAATGTATAATAAAATTAGACATCACTCAAATGACAAATTCTAGCCAAGTCCCATGGATTAATTCATTCTGCTTGATATAGCTGATCTACAAACTTCACAGGGCTGTTCTCAACATAAGAACAATTTTCAGATTGCTATGGAAGTAGTAACCAAAAATGATTTATGCTTTAAATATTGACTATATGCTATCCTCAAAGACAGATGTCGGAGTGTCTACCCCATCAGGCAACACCAAAGATGAATTCAGGACTGTGAGTTGAACAAGCACAGACTACAGAGTACAAAGACTAGACACATGGATATTTATGGGGAAGCTACTGAGTGCAGACATAGCTAAATCATTTCCCAAGGGAAAGCTCTAAGAATATTTGTGGACCCTGTGAGTAACTAAAAGTCAAAATGCAAGGGAATTTGCCTACTCCACATCCACTAGAATAGAGCAATAATTTGTTAAACAAGGTGTTTGGTTGAAATATCTGTACATCAAATTTATAATATTTCTTATACTGTGGGTTGATTTTAGCAGCTGCTGAGAATTTGACCTTCATGTCTCTTTTGCTGTACGTCTTTTCTAGCTTGCCCATTTTTATATATTTTTAAACTAAAAGCAAATTTCAACTTAATAAGTAAAAAAACGGATAAATATTTAGAGAGAATGAAATAAAAGTACAGGAAGTGGTGAAGTTTTCCTTCAAGTCAGTAGGACTAAGATATTCTCAGACGACAATGTCATCTGACTCTGTGTTCTAACTTAGAAGATGAACAAGCAGAGGAAAAAGAAGAGACAGATGGGTTGGACCCTTGTATCTATTTCCTCTGGGAAGTTGTGAAAAGCACTTGCTCAGAGCTGCATCTACCATGAAAGGATGGAGTTTTGATGACCTGAGCAGTTAAATGTTTTTAAAACACACTGTCATCAATCACTAGAAATTAAACAATAAATTTAGTTCAAGTTAAAACAAACACACAAACATATAGTAATAGGAAAGTAACAAGAATAGGGCAAAATAAATAACATATTCATATTAAATATTCAAAGTTTTGACTCCTGCCACAAAATGCCATCTTTAGGCTATTTTATACAAACCACAGCCCGGACATATTTTAGGTGTTAAATTTAGATAATCTGATTAATCCATCATGAAACAAAAGTCTTGGTTTAATGAATAAATATTTCTAAATAATCAACGCAACAAGTGATGTGAAAACAACGAAGAGAAATCTGGAAGCTTGACAAATGGCGGGCCCTCTGGAAGAAAAAAACATGTCAAAATTAGTAGATTAAAACAAAAATTGCGCTATTGTGGAGAGTGAAAAACATGAAAACAAAAAATAAAGCATAAAAATTACTAAGAATGAAAGCAGAAAAAACAATAATAAATACATACAGTAAATGTCCAACATTAGAAAATAATCGAGAGCATAAGTTTAGAAAGAAAATGTTATAACCAATACTTCAGAGACATGGGCAAAAGATTTTAAAACATTGAGAAATCTGGTAGTCAAAGTAAGCATAAAAAATAATTATATAATTCCAAGAAAAATGAAAACTGTTAAGAAAAAGATACAGAAAATCAATTGATTTTATAAAAGAAACTACTCAAAATAAAATAAATTTAATGACCTAAACAGAATTTAAATAATGTAGCGAGTGAAAGAACCAATCGAAAAATTACATAGCAAGCAAGATTAATATATATCTACTTCTAGAACCAGCAAACTTATGAATTTGTAGTGTTTGCGATCCTGGGAATAGGAAAGGTATGTAATGGAAAGCCTTTGAGGAAGGATCACAGAGACTGATTGGATTGGAGGATGCTATATAGTTAGTGATTGATAATACTAGTAGTTTCGAAGAAATCTGTTTGTCAAATTATGACTTTATGTTCAAATTATGTAGAATGTATTTATATCATGTTACAAATAGTAGTAATGACTCACAATTAAATGTAATTTAACTTAGAAAAATGCTGAAAACTTAGTAAAATCTAGTTAATTTATATATTTGTAGAATATACTTTTCCCCTACATTCCTTACATCCCTTACTCCTTACTTTATCAAACACACACACACACACACACACACACACACACACACACACACAAATAGAGGGAGAAAGAAAAAGAGAGAGAGAGAATTGTATTTCAGTACTTACAGGTTTCAGTATATACAAATTTTCAATACTTTTATGTTGGAGAGTATATTGTAATTATAGATTATTATATAAAGTAATATAATAGTATTAAATATGATAATTTTATATTGGATACTAATTAGTGTGTTATGCCTCTGTCAGTATTCCTTAGTTACATTCAGTTCTTTGTCTAGGGTTGATATCTCACTAGCTTACCCCTGTCCTTGTTAGTTTGTCTACTGGCAGTCATTTTGGTGAGAATTCATGAGTGTAGCTTCTGACATTCCTAGGAGACACAGTATCATGGAAAACTTCCCATTTTTTGACCCTTACAATCTTTTAACTCCATTTCCACAATGATCCCTGAGCCTCAGGAGCACGAGTTATGTTGTGGATGTATCAGTTGGGACTGGGATTCAGAACTCTCATTTTTGATTAGTTATAGGTTTCTGTAATGATTATTGTTTGTTGCAAAGAGATGTTTTCTTGATGACAGGTAAAGACTAGACTTGTCTGTGGGTATAAAAATAAATAGTTGGAATGAATTAGTAAAATTGTGGTTGTTGCTATACCATGCCCATTAATGTTGCATAGTAAAATGACAAGATCCATGACTTCACTAGCTCTGAATAATTGGCTAGGTTTCTAGTACCAGGACATGATTTCCTTCTTGTTTTCTTTTCTTCACTCTTTTTCCTTTTTTTGAAAATAGAATCTTTTCTTCTAAATGTATCCTAAGTATAGTTTTTCTCCCCTCTACTCCTCCCAGCTCCTCCCTCCTTCCCTTGTCTATAGATCCACTCCCTTTTTGTCCTCTTTATAAAAGAACAAGCTTCTAAGAGATAACAACCAAACATGACAAAATAAAATATAAGAATAAAGCAAAATCCATTACACTGAGGTTAGAATTCGCAACCAAACAGGTAGAAGATCTTGTCCAGAGCCATGTAAGCTCTTTGCTTTACTGCTTCAGAGTTTCGGGGGTTTTGTTTGTTTGTTGTTGGTTGGTTGGTTGGTTGGTTGGTTTGGTTTGGTTTGGTTTCTTTTGAGTTTATATGTGCCTAGCTTAGTTGATCAGAGGGTTTTTCTCAACCATATTCATTGCTACTCTATTTATAATAGACAGAAACTGGAAAAAAAAAACCCAGATGTTCATCAACAGAAGAAGGGATGAAGAAAATGGGATACATTTGCACAACATAGTACTACTCAACTGTTTAAAAATAGCCCATAAAATTTGCAGGCAAATGGATGGAACTAGAAAAAATAATCCTGAGTGAGGTAACCCTGACTCCAAAAGAGAAATATTATATGTATTTATTATAAGTGTATATTATCTGTTAAGGAAATGATAAGCAAACTACAATCTGTATAAGTAGAGAGGTTAGGTATACATGTGTCAAGGGTTGATATATGGATCTCCCTATAAGGGGAAAAGAAAATAGATTTTAAGATAGAATGGAGCCCAGTAGGTAATGGAGTGAGAGGAACAGGTCATAAGGGGGAGGAGAGATAGGGTTGATGGAGAAAATGCAAGTAAAGACAGCTACAATCAAGGAGCATTCAAGGGATGATATGGAAACCTTCTGCAGTGGAAACTTCCTAAAATATATAATGATCCTAATGAGGTTTCCTAATAATGTGATATACAGAGTCTCAGGTGACCAACTTTTGTCAACAAATGAGGCTTCCTGTAGCAGGATTGGTTTGCATTTAATTAAATTGGTGGCCAAAGTGGTCCCAGGGAAATCCCCAAACAACTCAGGTTGCTGATAAGTCGATACATTACTCTCTACAAACTGACAGCAGGGCCCATTATTGAAAACAACAATCACACAACTCATTGAACATGGAAAAGTAGAGCTGGTGAGTTAATGGAACTGTCACCCTATATTCTAGTGAGGAAAGGTAATCTTGTAGTCCACCAAAAGAGAAATGTAAACACTGACCTAGCCATAGTGCTGTTGAGCTATAATCGGTCCTTCATGCAAAATATGCTAGAACAATGGTGATATAGAACTTGTGGAGTAGCCAACTAATATCTGATTTAACTTAAGTCCCACTTCATGAGATATAACCCATATCTGACTCTTCAATGTTATCCAAGAACCAAAGAAAGGATAACCCTGGAGACCTCAGGTAAAACCAAATACTTCTGACCTAAATATAATGACAAATAGTATCAATAAAATGACCCCTTTGGATATTCTGCTATACTCATAGATCAGTGCCTTATTCCATCATTATTAGAGAAGATTCATACAGCAGCAGGTGAGAACAGATGCAGAGACCCACAGGCAGATATTATGCAGAGAGAAACCTCAGAACACACTGCTCTAAGTGGGATGTTTCCATCAAATCCCTCCTCTCAGACCATAGGGAACTCTGTAAAAGAAGAAGCAGAAAGAATGTTAAGAGCCATGGGTAATAGAAGATGACTTCTCCCTTGTTGAAAAGAACTTAAGTCCAATTAGACAGTCATTGATTACTACCAAGGTATGCATACCACTGCTATGCTCTCAGCATTATTAAACTGACCTGCTGTTTACTAGCCAGGTATGTATTCCACTCTTTCACTCTTAGTTTTATCTCACCATGTTGGTCATCATGATTCATAAGCATCACAGCTAGAAGAACTATTAGTTGCTTCTTTCCCATGGAATTTTACATTATACCTTCTGGCATAATGAAAGTTTGTACTCAGCAAGGAGACTTTCAAGTCAGCCTCAGCTCTGGATCCTCTGGGCCCTATGTTTGAAGTGCATAATGACTTCAGCAAAAAGTACTTACCTTACAGTTTTAGGGAACAACCAATGGTAATATCAGTGTGTTGGCCAGAATGCCAAAAGGGTATCTTTGAAGAAGTGTGTATGTCATAATATAACCTAAAACTAAAAATCTGAATGAAAAAATGAGAGCATTACTCACTCATTCAAGGGTAAACAAAGTAGAGGAAAATATTCAAGAGAGACAACATTGTCTAGACTCAATAAGCTAAATTTCATTGACAAAATATGTATTATAGATATTATTGGAAAAGTTTCCACTAATTACCTTAATTTAATCAAGTGATGGTTGGCAGTTTTTCTGCTCCAAAACAAGTGTTAATCAATGTAACAATGTTAGTGAGCTAAGCACAATCAGTGTCTACAAATAATCAATAAAAACAAAGTAATGACTAAATACAAAAAAAGAAGATCACCGGTTTTGCATTCCCTTATAGGAAAATTAGAAGAAGAAGAGCATTCTCAGAAAAAAAAATACAATCAATAGATACCAATACAGTTGCTTCATGTGTGGCAGGTACACTGGCAGATGCACATGATAGTTCCTTTAAAATGCATGGCAAGGAGAGAGAAACATAAATGAGTAATCCTGTAGTTACAAGTCCAACAGTTCTGTGAAGAGAGGAGACAGCTCAGAGGGTGGGTATCAGCCCATGGCAGGGGATAGCATTCAGGCTGGCCTAGGAAAATGTGAGGTTTGTTCTTGACCTTAAACCTGAGCATTTGTCATAAAAGAAATGAAATGAAAGATGAAAGAGAGGAGAGAGAGAGGGGGGTAGAAGAATATGAGGAGAATATAGTCCAGTGTGGAGATGGGAAGTGGTTAAACTGATATTCTGATGGCAAAAATTTGTTATATAATATGTATTATTTGTTTGACTATTAATTTATTTCTATATATTGTAAAATACACAAAATACAATGATTAATGATTAAAAAGGAGAATATTTTGAAGTTCATAGTAGTGAGTACTCAGTTCAATTAGTACCAAATTGATCATGCAAGGTGACAGGAAAATGAATAACAGAAAAGGAATTGTAGAATTCTAGTTATGATGAGTTGGTGGACAGCAATGCCATCTCTGAGATGTGAGTCTATTAGAGTGGGCTGACTGTCAAAGTACTCATGAGTTTGTATATTTTTGTATTTCTCTTTGCAAGTCTATGTTCTATGATGGACCATAGTAACTTTGAAGGTTACCAAGTCTCAGAGTCAGCATGGTCAGTGCTGCAATCAAGCCTGATGGACTTGCAGAGAGACAAATTCACAGTTTAGACTTTGAAATATAAATTCCTTGGCCATCTAAGATGCCAGAGAATAGCAGAGATGTTTCTCTTTCTTTGAACTTTGATCTTGTGTGTAATTCCCACAAACTTCCTCATCTTGCTTTGGATTTCCTCTCAGAAAAACTACCACAAAAATCTGCAGTGTTGCCAGAGGGGCATGGAAGTATAACCTGTTAGTGATCCTAAAGAGGAAGTCTCTGAACAAGTCCTGTCAATAAATCTACTCTGCTCTTACAAAGCTCCACCATCACAAATCAACGTAGTATGTGACCACCACCTGCTTGGCATCCCTCAACTTTCATGAAAGATAGGCAAGAAAATAAGTGGCAGATATGAAGGGATGGAGCTGGTGTCCCTATCTGTCAGCTGTCCTGAGTGATTCTTGTCTCTGCTTCCCACAAACAACTACAGGAATGCTTTCTCTTCTCACGATTGTATTTGGTTTGGAAAGAACAGATCCATTTTGTATAATGTATGGTTCCTCTTAAATTATAAATACAGTGTGACTGCAGATTTTTCCATTACCTCTATCTATACTTTAATATCAGCTTTAAAATTGTCTTTCCTGAAATAGAAAGGTGAAAGGCAAATTAGATATGGCAAGATCAGAAGTCAGAGGCAGGAACCAACCATGTGTCTTGGCCAGCTTTCAAGATATACAAGGGTAAAATCTGCACAAGTAGATTTTGCCATGGCTCCACAGGCTCCACAGTCATTTGTTTTTCTTCCTTTCTAAATGGCTCCCCATGAGTTCTGTGCCTTTCGGGAACTATCTCTGGACTGTCCCTGTGGAAATGCATTCTTATATTCTATACTGTTGTCAAGGGCAAATGCTGAATCACACCCTTTCTGAATTATTCCTGGGTATTCAGAAAGACTTATTTTTATATTTTGAGTGTTTTTCTTTCCTTCAAAGGTATCTTTGATTGGTTTGATTGTTTGCTTAAGGCAAAATATTTTATAATATTAGATCATAACTGAGATCAAATATAAAGAAGCAAAATTTTTTTAAATTTATTTTTAAGTGTGTGTGTGTGTGTTCATGTACACGTGCAAGCATGCGCACGCACATGCATGCAGAATTCCGAAAATGGCATCAAGTCCTCTGGAGCTGGAGTTACAGACTGTTGTGTGGGAACTAGGAATCAAACTCTGGTCCTCTGCAAGAGCAGGAAGTGCTCGTAAAGGCTGAGAGATTTCTCCAATCCCAAGATACAAACATTATTAATAGATCACAGTTTCAAATAGTTTCAAATATGCATAAGTAAAAAATTAACTAAGTACAGATAGTTTTTTGTTGTTTTAAAAAAGTTCATAGTAATTTGTTTTTTCTAACTCAGCAGCTCTCAGCCTTCCTAATGCTGAGACCCTTTAATACAATTGTCATGATGTGGTGCCCCCAACCATAAAATTATTTCATTGCTACTTCATACCTGTAATTTGGCTATTGTTACCAATTGGTATGTAAATATCTGTTCTGCAGCATATTTATGCAGCAGAAAGCTTTAATTATAGATTGAGAAATACTGAACTCTAGCTGAAATATATAACTTCATTTCTCACATCCATCAACTAAGCCATTTTCCCAAATAGTATCATGCATTTATTTTTATTTTTTTATTATTATTTTATTTTATTTATTGCAATTATTTCTATTAGTATTAGGTGTTGGTGGTAGTAGTAACATTCATGTTTATGGAGGTCAGAGGACGACCTTTACAGTCAATCCTGTCATCCACATATTGCATGGGTTCTGCGGATCAAACTCATCAGGTCATCAGGCTGGTGGGGCAAATGCACTAAGTCCCTGAGCCATCTCACTGGCCACTGTTGTAAATTTTTGTTCAATTCATCCATTCTGAACAAGCCTTTGGTACAATTTTCTCACATAGCATGGTACACATGCCATATTCCTTTTGAGAAGTAAGGCTCTAACTCCAGTGTTCTTGGTATTCTGTTCATTCACCAAAAGATCTCAATCTAATAACAAAAAGTATAGTAAAAAGATGGGTAGGGTTCTTAGGAGGAGGCAAGATTGACTTCTCCTTGACTTCAGAGCAGTGAGATCTACACATGATCTGAAACAGATATCCTAGGTCAATACCAGAATTTTATCACTGAGGAAGTATAACTGTGTAAGAATGGAGTAGGGCATGGTTCGAGGTTCATACGGACATGAAGGCAAATAGAGGCTGCCAAGTCAGTGCTGAAATGTTTTAAGTAGGCTTAGAGCTTTTTGCATATAACTCCTATCTCATTGTGAATCCATTCAACTAAAAAAATAACATATTTATTAAGCACCCACCCTGGTCTTAGGAATTCACTGTGAAAATGAATACAAAATCAGAGTCTGAAAAGCAGACATGGCTTCTTTCTTAAAGACATTTTATAAAACATGAAGCACACAAATTACTTATATATAATATACAAAAAGCTTTCCTGCTAAAGAAGTTAGTAATAACTAAATATTAATAATAATAATAATAAAAAAATGAATAATTTATTAACATTTCCATAAAAACTGAGAATAAACTGTAAAATATTAGCTAATATACTTTACTTGTAAAAAATGAATACTTTTAAAACTTTTAATTATTAGATAAAAGTTGCCAAATACTACATAAGTAAAATTACCTAGGAATATAATGCTTGTTTGGGGGTAAATATAATGAAGATCTCTTAGTTAATAAGAGTAATTGATAAGCATTTAAATTACTGTATAATTTCCAAGTTACAACTTTGAAATATGTATTAAAATTATGTTATCTATGGTTTAAGAAAATCGAATTTTAGGAATGCACCCTAGTAAACCAAAGGACTGGCTGTGATGGCTAACAACATTACGGAATAATTTGCCAATAACACAATAGTAACAAGAAGTAGTACCAATGGAAATGTCTGCTAGTAAGGAGTGGGTTACTAACATAATAGAACACTATGCAGCTGTTTCACATGCTAAAATTAATTTGAGAGTAGATCATATTAGAACTGCTCAAAAGAATTCATGGTTAACCAACTAGGTGCTTACATTTGTATTGCTAATACTGTGCTACTATTTGGTTGTATTCCTCAAGAAGATGTTTGAAAACTCCTGGGAAAGCTTCTCACTGCAGCCTAATGAGCCCTTCTTATTACTCATTTCTATGACTCATGAACACTTACTGTCACGTGGGAACATAGCTTATTTTATCTGTGCAAACAAATACCTTACCTCTCAAGCCTAAATGACCACCTCATCCCAGTCCATCAAATACCAAGAGACAAGTTTAGGAGTCTAGTAGGTGGCTATAATATGATGGGGCAAATCAAGAATCCAGTGCAACTCATTTTTGCTTAAATGCTCAGACTGAGAACAATCACTAAAATATTTCTCAGAAACTGGAGATATGACTCAGCAGCTAATATTGCTACTCTTTTCCCAGAAGACCTGTGCAGCACCAATCACAGTAGCTAACAAATGCCTGTAACTCAAGTCTCAGGGGACCCAGCACCCTCTTTTGTCTTTCTGAAGCAACCACATTTCCTCCCTCCCCCTCTCCCTCTCCCTCCCCCTCCCCCTCCCCACCTCTCTCCCTCTCACCCAACCCTTCCCTTCCTCCTCCCCTCCCTCACCCTCCCCCTCTCCCAGTTCCTCTCCTTCTCCCAGTCCCTTTTCCTCTCCATTATAATCTCTTTCTCACTCTCTCTCTCACACACACTACACATAAGATCAAGAATAATTTTTAAGTTGCACTGCTGCCATATTTCTAGCTCAAACTATTTTTGGAATGGAGACTAAAATTAGAAATAAGTGGATCAAGAAATAAAGCAACTGAATTGCTTCTAGTCTTTCATGTATTGGGGTCAGGAAAATGGTCTTGATCCATGAATTCCAGAAGGTATGCAAATTCACATTCAGTTCTGATGTTTAATTGTTTGTGAGCATCATATATGCAAAGGAAAACACAGACATTTTTGTTCAACCAAATGGAGCCATGGGATTTCTGCCCATTCTTGCTGTTTTCCTGAGTTCAACACACAGAACTCCAGAGAGAATGTGCTTTAAGGGACTAGCATAATAAATTCAATTTCTGTCTCACTGACCACTCTGTCTTGCAAAGAAGCGTGTGCATGAATCAGCTTTGCAAGACAATACTGGAAAGACCCAGGGTACATAAAACATACTTCTCTCCCTCCTCCCTCCCTCCCTCCCTCCCTCCCTCCCTCCCTCCCCTCCCTCCTTTCCTCCCTCCCCCCCCCCCTCCTCTCTCTCTCTCTCTCTCTCTCCCCACCCACACCCACCCACACACACACACACACACACCACATCACACCCAAACTTTGATTTCTCTTCTGGTCATTTGTTTTGAAGCAGCTTAAATTCTTTTTAGAAAGTGGATGTCTGTAACCATGGAGATAGCTGTTGTTTTCAGTCCATAGGGATATAGGATTATGTGTTTAAGGAGACACAGAATAAGCTTTGATTGCTACTTGAATGTCACATTTGATTTCAACTCCTCACTACTTACCAAGATTTTCTCAGTGGACTAAGGTATAGGAATAGCCAATGACAGACTCTATCTCTCATTTCCTTAAGCCAGTTGAGGGATGACTTTGCCTCTGGCATGTCCTAGAAGTTCATAGTGTGAAAGTTACCTACTCTGATCAAGTATAAAAAGGCAGCAGCCATTCTGAATTGTAGTCTTCATCCCACAGAGGCCCTAAGTCCCAAAAGTAGGAAATATACCAATGGCTGAACTTCTGATTCTTCAAGAGCTTCTGATGCCTTCCCCTGGCTGTTTTCAGTGGGTAGATGCTAGGCCCTATCTAGCCAATAAATGATTTGGGGGAAGGTTTGTCTCCATTGGAGTTGACACTATTTGACCTGAAGTTAACCTGTTGTCTTTCTCTCTTTTGAACTATGTGCCTTTTGATAAATCTAGTAAATCTCTTATTTAACTGACAAGCTGTTGGGATCATTATTTTTGTCTTTGGCAAATCCTTAAAAGAGAAATCAAGTCTTGTGGCTCAGAAAAAAAGAAAAGTAAGTCAAAACCAAAAAAGAAAAATAAAAGCAGAATCTAATTTCATGGGAATGATCAGAGCTTAGCAGGCTGGGCCATGCTTTGAGCTAGAGATATCTCAGTTCCTTCCTCAAATGAGGGAATCCAGTGGCTCTTCAGGACTGTATGGACCCTGAAAAGATTGTTTAAAGCACAAGCAATAGGAACAGCTATCTCACCACCTGCAGCGCCCACAAGCTCACTGTAGTGGATAGATAACTTGGCATTGTTTATCCATTTCTTTTTCCTTTAAGATTCTTGTGTTTGCCTGGCTAGCTTTCTGGCCTTTGCTTTATTGATCTTAGTAATAGTAGAGAAGAAAATTGAAAGACCACCAGAAAGGCTAAGTCAATCTGCATCATAAAGGGCAGAAAGCCTTCCATGAGAGAAAAAATAAATAAATAATGTAGATAGACTGATGGTGGTGGGGAAATAGAGTGAGAGGAAAGTCAGCCTAGGTCATGTTTGCCCAGAGTTTATGGGACTCTGTAGATATGAGAGCGGCGAGGCTGAGAGACAGCTCCAGCACCTTATAAATGAAAGGGTCAGAAAGAGACACAGGGCTGAGATTTAGAATTCTGGCTCTGGTTTAGTGTATAATCCCTGTTTAGCGCTTCTTAAAGAGCCATGATAAAGAATTCAGTCACTTGTCAATGCTCTTTGGATGACATACCATTTCCCCTTGTGAATGCAACTCTCTGTATTTGGACCAGTTTTACCGGATTACAAGTGATTAAACAAGTGTTGCTCAGTAGATTAGCAAGTGCCTCAGTCCTACTAGTCCAAAAGGGAAACCAGACTCCACAGGCTGAAGGTTTGAGCCAGCTAATAACCTACTGTTCAGGCCCAACAGCAGCTTTGGTGTGTTTTGTCTGCAGGTTGAGCATCCCCAGTGACCACAGCTAAGAGGATTCATAAAGCCTTGTGTCATCCATTCCTCTACAAATCTCCTTTCTGCAGCTTTTCTCTGCTACCTATAACTAATTTCAGTGGCTATGCCCAGCACTGGCTGGTCACACTGAGCAGGGATTCATTTCCTCTTACTCCTTTTCTCTTGGCATCTTCCCTTCAGTATGGATGATGTTCCAGCCTTCTTCTCCCTTCCTCACTGCTGGGTATTCCTTCCCTCCTCCTTTCACTATCATTGCCTGAGTCAGTTTATATGGTCTCATAGCTATCACTGTAAAGGGACAGTTTTCAAATGTTAATTTCTTATCTAAATATCTTCTTGGACTCCAAAATCACACTTAAAATCCTCTGTAATACATATGCACTTAGATGTCTGTCAGGAAACTCAAGCCTGTCCATAGAAAAAATGCTGACTACCCCATTCCTGCCCTTCCTCTTTGTAGTATACCACCTGTCAAAGTGCCATTTATCTGTTCTTATTGCTGAATAAAAAATACCTATGATACCTTAAAACTATATTTTTCTCAAACATCTTGGACCAGCAAACTATTTCCTTTTTTTGTTGTTATTGTTGTTTTATAGATACACTTAGTAGTATTTGTCTACCTCTCAAAATTTATCTGGCTACCCCAGCATCCTGGCCCAAACCACTATCAGCTATTTCTGAATTACCACAAAAGCTACCACCTGTTCATCTTGCTTCTGTCCTACAACAGCCAGAGGAACTTTCCCAGCTGACATGAGAGTCATGAAATACTTCCACTTAAAACCATGAAGTAACTCTTTAACCTTCAACTAAATGCCATATGTACAGACAAATGTCTCACATTTTCCACTCTTTGTTATACCATTACCTGCAGAACTAATGACAAACATACTACAGATTTTCATGTTTGGTTTCTGAATCTACCTAGAATGTAAGTTCCTAGAGAGAATGATGCTTCCCCACAATCCCTGGAAGTAGCTATTGTCTGTTAAATATTTAATTAGTGTCAAATTAATTATTTTCATCATTTTATTTTTCCTTTTTTCAAGGCACAAGTATTTCCTTCCCAGGTAATTACTAATCCTTACTCAAGAATATTGATTATGTTTCTCTTTCCCAGTGATTTATAGTTGGTCTATTGAGTTACTTGGCTAAAGTATACATGAATATTCATTCATAGGGGCTACAATTCAAGACACACAAGATAGATATAAGAAATAATAGGTAGTATCCTTCATATACTAGGATTTCCATAAATAAACTTACAAATAAGATTTAATCTATAAATTAGGTTCCCAGAGAAATCAAAACTAATATCTATGACCAAATAGAATAGCCATACAATATGGTAGTAAAAGTGATAGAATGCAGTCTCTTTTTTTAAAAATGTTTCATTGAACTACATTCATTCCTCTTATGTGAAAGATCATACAATGGCTCTGTGATGATATGAAGTACAGTAAGTGATATAGACATTTCAATATAGCACTAGCCAGGTACTGTGAGAGCAAAGCAGACATCCTAATGATTGCTGTGACTAACTGAAGGGTAGCACATACAACAAGAACACACTGGAAAAAAGCACAAATCATGCTCCAAGTTTCATAGAGTAGAATAGCACAATATTTGTTTGCCAATGGGTATTTCTACCCTGTGGTGTTCTTGACCTAATATGTATTTGTGAAAGAAATATGCTTGACCTACTCAGAGATCTTTCAGGAATGATTTCATTGGTTTGAAGAAGGAAGAAGGAGGAATCACTATATGTTAACTGTCCTATCTAAGTGCTATTTAGCTGTGATGAAGACGTGTTTCTGTTTCACCATGTGACTCAGGTGTGATGTGTTAATCCACACTAAGTGAATTGCTTATAATACCTAAATTCCTAGCCTTTGCCCACTTTGAGAAAGAATAAGGAAAGGGCGCAGCTTCACTGTGGGCTTAAGGGCTCTATCAGAGTATAACTGGAATGAACTGAACAATACAAGCATTCTTGCTAGAATTCATGTGAAGAGAAAAAGAAGGCACCAATGGCATCGGTGTCTACTATTTCTATCTAAAGGTCTTACCCAGCATACACAATCTAAGCATAGTGTCTACACCCAGACAGAGTTATTAATTAACAGACTGGCAAGCCAAGGATGGGTAAGATTCTGCACAGAGCCTTACCAACCTAAGACATAAATGCACTGCCTTTAATAATGCATAGTCCATGATGGGTAAGGAAGGCTTCTTGTCAGAACGACCTAAGATCGTCTCAGTCTTGTTAACAAAATAAAAAAAAGGTAGAGGTGGAGAGCCTTTGGGGCTGCTTGGCAAGAAGCTGACATGGGCCAAGGACAAGGAAATGGGCTGCTTGGCAGGAATATGACATTGGCCAAGGACAAGGAAGTAGGCTTCAAGCAGGAATCTGACATTAGGCTAGAGCAAAGAAGTAATTCTAGGTAGGAATCTAAATCATTGGCTAAAACAAAGAAGTAATCTCAAGCAGGAATCTAAATATTAGGCTAGAACAAAAAAAGTAATTTCAGACAGAATCTAAATTTTAGGTTAGAACAAGGAAGTAGGCTTCAGACATGAAAATGACCTTGGACTAGGATAGGGAAGTAGGCTCAGATACTTTGGTCATCCTGATAAGCCTTTAGAAACAGTAATCATGGGAATGTTCAAGTAACTGGGTTTAATGCCTTGCTTTTTCTTTGACTATTTATGTTTATTGTATTGCTTGTTCCTCGACTATTTGCATCTATTGCATTGCTAGACCCTCAACCTAGAACTGACCTTAATACATGCATGTAATCAAAATGGTATAAAAGCATAAAAGAAGAAGGGTTATAAAATAGGGGGTTCTAGGGAGGGGAAATGGGAAAAGGGGATGACATCTCTATTGTAAATAAATAAAATATCCAATAAAAAAAGAAAAAAATGAACATTTGAATATTCTCTCTCTCTCTCTCTCTCTCTCTCTCTTCTACTAACTATCTCTCTCTCCTCTCTCTCTCTCTCTCTCTCTCTCGTGTGTTTGTGTATGTGTTTGTGTGTGTGTCTAGCCACACATTTTAGTCTGTCTTTTGTGCTTCCCTAATAGACCAGTATTCAGACTTGAGATTTTCTCCAGCCTAGTTCACACCTTTGGAGACACTGGGAATGTGTTCATGCACATGTGCAGTGTCTCTTAAACCACAGAGAACTATCAGCCATGAGGACTCATTGTTTTTCCTGGCCATTCCCTCAGCTCTGGCTGTCCTCAGAAGGATACTGAGATAATGCTTTGCATCTCACCCTCTGTACAACAGAGCTGCTTCTATTTTTCCAACAAAGGAATTTTCCATCAAGTGAAACAAGTACATTTTGTGAATTAATGAGACAAGGAGGAAGGACTTTGCTTCCTGTGGAGGCTCTGAGGAGGACGGAGCTGCCTATGAAATATTTAGAGGCATTTTCCAAAATAGTGGACTGAGATGAATCGGTAAAACCAAGAGCTGTTTCCCATAGCTTGTAGAGACTGGAACAGCAGACAAGGCTCTGGGGTGATGCATAACCTTTGCCTCCTTTGCTGCTGTCTCTGCACAGACCTTCTACTTCCTGCTCTCTGTCTATGAAATCTCAGGTCTTTAATGTTATATCCTCTGTCAGGGGCAATTATAGCCTAGCCACTGGACAACGGGATTTGATCAGATTATACCAAGAGAACAGAGAACATGCTGTACTGTTCTCATCATTTATGACTGTTAGTAAATTCTGAAACAAAAGTCCTGTGGATGCTTAGATCTTGAAGGATATGTTGATCTCTTATGTTTCAGGGATGAAACACCACAGCTGCATAGAGTTATGGTTGGGAATGAGAGCATGCCACATTGTTCTTGCATCTAAGGAGCTTACAGTCAGGTCACATATTCACCATTTTATTTGCTGTGCATAAACCCTCTGTTTTTCTGTTCCTACCAGCAGACCCGATGTCACGCAGAGAAAAAGAGATTCACCAGATAGAAGCATTGTCTTTCTAAAGCTCCAGTTATTAGGATTATCCCTAGGATGGAGGTGGTTCTGCAGAGTTAGGCATCATTCACACAATGGTCTCATCAGAACTATATATGCATATCTGGTAACACTAGCCCTAAGCTGTGTCATTTTGACCATTTACCACAGTGGGAATGCAAGTGATAGGACTTGATAGGAGCTCTGCCCCTGCATTATTCTAATGCAATTTCATGAAACCACTTGAGTCCATGTCCTTTGAAATAGTTGTCTTGTGACATATTGATAACCAAAACTACCCATCCTGCCCCTTTCTTCTATGACATCAGTGTCCCAGCAGAGGCACTACAGAGCAATTTTTCTCTGACTATAGTGAAGACCATGTTAAATATTCTTTCCCCTTCTCCTCTCTTTCTTCTCTCTCTCCTCTCTCTCTCTCTCTCTCTCTCTCTCTCTCTCTCTCTCTCTTTCTCTCTTTCTTTCCTCCTTCCCCTCTTCCCCATCTCTCTCCCTCTCTCTGTCTGTCTCTGTTTTTCTCTCTCTCTTTCCTGACTTCTGTGGACCTAACTCTTAACCTCATCTTTTGTGAGTAGGTGCTCTACTGTCTTCATTTAACTTTGGCCAGATGTATGCAGCAGTGGAATCTTTTCACCTAGAATATAAACAAAAGAAATAAAATGAACAAAAACATAGCTGGAAAGGGCCTATCTGTCACACACATTTAAAAGAACCTACCCAGATAATGATTTTTTTGTGTGTGATATTACAGGAAAAATTTTATCTGTCATAGTTCATTTGCCTTCCTGGATATTTTGATGTGAGGCATTGAGACACATGAGGTAAGCAAGCCCAGGACTTCTTTGGACTCCTCCTTGCTCATCACTGAAGGAAAAGGGAGTCTACTTCTGCCCTATTGTCAGAAGCCATTAGCCTTCACAGCTTTGAAAAACTCTGCTTCAACTAACCTCTAACTTTCACAACTCCTTTCTGACAGGTCCAAAGAGAATGAACACTCCATGTCCTACCCAGAATACTTTTACACCAAAGAAATAAAACATTTCCTGATAATAATAAGAAATAAACTCATTGGAAATCAATTACTCAATATACATGCAATTTTACCAGTTATCAGAGATTAAAGCAAATTTACATATTAATGAGATAGATATGCTTGTTTACTTTTACACAAAGCGTTCAATCTTGGATGACTAATCAATACTCCAGGGTGTATACAACATTAGTCATGGTTCTGTAAAGGAACATCACTGATAGAATGAATAAATGAGTAATCTAATAATGGATATCTCGCATCAGAAAGGCCCAGGATCTAACAGTAGTTCAGTACATGACACAGGATGTTTTTACCATCCAATCTGATGCTGGAGGCCCAGGGAAGTCCCGGAGAACTTCCGGCCTTCAGGCTACATTGGTATGACAAAGTAGGTCCTAACACCAGTGAGGTAATGCCCCAGGAGCAAGATAGATAGATGAACTTGCCAATGAATGTGAGAACAAGCAGGTGAAAGCAAGACCTCCGTTCTTCTTGTCTTTTATGTGAGCTGCCAGCAGAAGATTAGCCAGAGTTTAGATAGATCTTCACATACCTAGTGATCCAATCAAGGGTTCTTCACAGGAATGTACGCTGCTTGGGGTTTAGTTAATTCTCAGTGTAGTCAAGTTGCTAATCAAGATTAAAGGTTCTTCAGTTAATAGATATTTTGATTTTATAGTTGGTGGTGCTGAGAACATTGTTCATTAATTTCAAATAGAAGTATGTTTAGGACCGTTTAAGAAATTATTAGGATTATGCCCAAATCTCCAGTCAAAATTCACTTAACTGATTTTTTTTTTTCACAAAGCCCAAGTCAACAACTGAAACACCAACTTTTACAATAAAAAACTCTAACACATCCCTAAGAAACACCATCTGACAGAAAACTCCCTGAATATCTGGCTTTAATAGTCTTTCCCAACCCATACTTCTTGCAATGCTCCCTGAGATTAGGTGCAAGAGTGTTCTGTAGATGTATCTACTGGGACTGGGATCTATATATACTCTAAAGACATAGTAACCTTACACTTATATATGCTAGGGAATGATAGTAGGAGGATATTAAGAATGTGTTTCCTAAGGTAGTGTGTTTCATAAGCAAGCAGCTTCAGGTATCAGTGGTAACTTTTCCTGACTCAAAGTTATCAGGGAAGGACGTTGAAATAGCTCTTGGGTCTTGAATGTTTTCACCCACAGAAACTGAATAGACATCTGTAAACTGTGTATATCAGAGTTGAGGCAGTTTGCTGAGCTAATGTCAAATCATCTTCTGTAGAGGTTCTTTTAACCTTAAAAATCTCCATTCGAAAATGCCTCACTGCAAAACTTTCAAAACACAATAATATAATTCCTCAAAAGATCATATACATTCCTGCATAATGAAACAATGTGCTAAAAATCCTCACTCTTTATCAAAGAAACTTGTCTTTACAGCAGATAAAGACAGCTACAGAAACCACAGCCAATCAATATTTATAGATTTGGATCCCAGTCCCAGTAGATACATCTACAGAACACTCTTGCACCTAATCTCAGGGAGCATTGCAAGAAGTATGGGTTGGGAAAGACTATTAAAGCCAGATATTCAGGGAGTTTTCTGTGAGATGGTGTTTCTTAGGGATGTCAGAAACTACAGTCATTATGTCTCACTAATCTGACTGGCCAAATGTAAGCTGAATAAGAGTGACCATGAACAAGTCTAATACCTCCTCACTGTAACACCAGTAATTTCCTTGCATTCAATAAATGACTTCCCATATGTTCCTGCTCTGCTATGATCATGAGTAAGGAGTTGAAGCAACAGCCCCGTTGTTAAGAACTTTAGCTGTTCCTCCAGAGGATCTAGATTCAATTCTCAGCATGCACAAGCTGATTAACAATCATCTGTAACTCTAGCTACAGGACATCCAACACTGTCCTCTGACCATGGAGATGGGCACAGAGCATGTACATGGTACACAGATTGACATGCAGACTGAACAAAAACAACAAGTAATAAATCTAAATTTGTAAAAGTATGAATTAGGATTCACATATTGTTTCCATTCCCATGCTCCGCCACACACACACACACACACACACACACACACACACACACACACACACAAATATTTCTTTTTCCTCTCTCACTGGTCCCTTCCCTAATCTCAACTCTTTGCAGACTTCATCCCTCCAGGTGGTTGGGTTGGATTGGTTATGAGGGAGCATAAGTAAGATGATCTAGAGCTTCCTTTTCATCACAATTCAGATGATTGTGGAACTAAAGAATGTAAGTGAGATTCTATCACTGTCCTTCAGGAAAAGAACCTTACTGCATTTTACTCATATTTAAGCCTTCAAAAATTCTAAGGATCAAACAACCATTTAATCCACAACAGTGATTTAAATGTAAATCATATTAAATCATGACTTTCCCCCAAAGCCTACAATACCAATTTACTGTGCTGAAGATGAAATGAAACTTTGCAGTATGCATGCTCACAGACACCACATGACTTAGTTCCAACTGACATCTTCATGACCAGTCTGGCTACACTCCATAGTAAACTGACAAGTTTTAGTTCTTGAAGGATGCTGGAATTTGAAAAAGCTTGGTTCAAGGAGACACACCCTCCTCAACAAATAAAGCAGATAGCAAGTGAAGAAGACATCAACTTGGCATTTCCATATGTGTGTGCATGTGGACTGGTACACACATATGTACCTCCAAACATATGAAGATGCATATACACATACGTGTACATCACATGCTGCTAGAATCAACAGTATACAAGGTAGACATTAGAAGAAAAAACAAATCTCTTCAAGAATTGCTCTGAGACAAATAAAAGAGAACTTTCTGTCTCAAATCCTTTTTTGGGTTGGTGGCAGGAGGACAGAAATATGATGGACATTTATGGGATGTTAAGAGGTCAGATGGGACAGGGACAGGACATCCCTCTGTGGGGTGAGGTCTTTCTCTACAGATCACCAGTCTCCTACTCTACTATCAGAAAGTGAGTCAGGATTTGAGGCTTGCTACTGGGGCCAGAATCTCTATTTTCTTTTTAGACAAACAAATTACTGTTCAGCAAGGCTGTTCATGTGAGCTCAGAAGAGCAGTGGTGGCAGGAGATCCTCTCTTTTGAATGTAGGAGGTCACATGGGAAGGAAAGTGAATGCCTTCCCTTTTATAGATCTTCATCCTATAGACCTTGTCTCTTCCTACATCACTCTACCCATTGGTCTTCCTATTTCCTGGGTCTCAGCCTCAAAGCCAACGTTCCTGGTGCCTCTGCTGGAGAAGGTCACAAATTCTACCCTCTAACTCTCTAGCTCTTAATCATGTTTAGTGACTTTGTAGTAATTTGCTTTTCAATTATATGTAAACTAAACTATCACTGAAGGTAAAGGTATTGCTTTCTTTGTGTCCTAATAGATCTTCAATGTCTTATGCAAAGTTAAGGCTGAATTTTTATATTTGGATTGAGAGGAAATTACTAAATTAGTAAAATAATTCCTCATATTAAACTTTAAGCTCTCTTCTAAAAGCAAATTTTAGAAAATTTAGTAATTTCTAAAAATTAAGACAAACTATAAGAAGAAGAACAGGGGATCCTCTTTGGTTTCTGACCCTGGGACAAGGGACTGAGGTTCATATGTTACATATCAAAGCAAATTTGGCCTCCAGGTTCTCCCAGTATCCCTCAATCCCTAACTGATATACCCTGCCCCAGCCCTGAACTTTCCAGGCCAGGGACTGGGCTACCCTTTATAATCTAGACATCTTGTGTTCTTCTCTCTCTCTTTCTCTCTCTCTCTTTCTTTCTCTCTCTCTCTCTCTCTCTCTCTTCTCTCTCTCTTCTCTCTCTCTCTCTCTCTCTCTCTCTTCCCCTTCTCCTCCTCTTCCTCATCCTCCTCCAATACCTCTTTCTCCTCTTCCTCTCCTCCTTCTCTTTCTTTTTCCCATGTTTCTCTCTATACTCATGTGTCCTCTTTCTTTTTCTCTCCCCTGACTTCTCTCTCCATGGTGCCGTGCCTTGGCCTTGGTCGTTGAGGAAGGGAACTCTCCCAAGACCAATTTGCCAATAAAGCTATCTTTAATATATTCTAATCTGACTTAATTTGGGTAATTTCACCTCCAGAGAAACAACCTGTCAGATCCTACATTGCTCTTTTCTACCCTCTGCCTTCGCAGTCCTGCAGTGATTTTATCCACTAAACTTTTGGCCATTCCCATTTGTCATGTGCTGTAACTTGCTCTCTCTACATAAGAGTAATATCTGTGAAAGGGTCCAAAGTCCCTCTCTGTGTGTCTTATCTAGTCTCAGAAGCACAGCTGTGGCCTGGCTCATTCAAACTATCTTAAGTCTCTGGTCACCTTTTACTGCAGGGATTGACTTCCCAGCCTTGGATCTCAGCATGTTCACCAGGGAAAATGTCTACTGTTTCCCTGATGCCACAGGCTCTATTGCTCTTTATGTTGAGTTTTCCTCTGTGTGCTGGAGAAAAGTCAAACAGCACTTGAGAGAAGACCCAGAAGAATAAAACTATTAATGTTGAATAATTTCTAAGAACTTCACTGCCATCCTAAAAGTAGGGTGGTAACTAAAGCTCCAGCCTTTGACACCTCATCTCAGAATGTGATTCCTCAAATTTTAGCAGTGAGAACTTAACTCAGAGTTTGTCCTTTAAAGATGATCCTGCCCTCTTCTGTGAAGGAAGAATACTATTAACATTTCAGGATTGTTTTGGAGATCAAAAGAGATAGCAGGGCCTCCAGAATGACATATCTCACCCTAAAAGACATTTTATTCCATTTCCAGACTGAATCATACTATTCACCTTCAGTTTTGGGAAGAGTAAAGGGTCCCCTTGAGCGATTTCCCTGATGGTCTGGGTAGTGATCCCAGAGGAGTGGTTAGCAAAGCATAACCAGTAACACCCTCTCCCTTACTGCATAAGTAAGGCTCTTAGGATCTATGGTCCTCAAGACAGAAATTGGGGAAAAATATAAATTTCTTCAAGGTTCTCCCTGAGATAAATAGAAGAGACTTTTCTATCTCTAATCCTCCTTGGGTTAGGTGGAAAAAAGGAGCATGAAGGAATTTTATGAGATGTTAAGAGGTAAGGTGGCACAGGGACAGGACATCCCTCTGTGGGTGGGGTCTTTCTCTACAAAGCATCAGTCACCTATTATCAGAAAGTGTGTCTGGATTTGACGCCTGCTACTGGGCCCAGAATCTTTTATTTTCTTTTCAGACAAACAATTACTGCTCAGCAAGGCAATTCATGTGAGTTCAGAAGAGCAGTGGTGGCATGGGGTCTCTCTTTAGAATTTAGGAGGCCACATGTAAAGGTAAGTTCCTTTGATGATTAGGGAAGGGATTAGTGAGGAAAGGAAAAGTCAGTTTCCTCCTACTCTGCCACTATTTATGGCTGAAAGGGGAAAAGAGATATGAAACCCTATCACCTTGTGCTCAAGCAACTGGGTTCACAAGGGCTCCTATTGTCCTTTTATTCTCAGTATTGTCATGGGTCACTCAGTGAAGCATCTACCCTGTTCTCACATTAACATCTAGAGTCTAGAGAGACATGTCACTGCTCTATCAAACTAAACACTTTCCAGGATATGTTGGTGCCATGAGGGCCAGTCTTTCTCCAGGTTATTGATTCAGATCTTTAAGAGTAACTGGAAGCAGAAAATCAGGGGACTTCTGCTTTTTGTTGGTGACTCTACACTTACTTTTTTGTTGTTGTTGTTGTTGTTTGTTTTTGTTTTGGAATTCACTCTGTAGACTAGGCTGATCTTGAACTCAGAAATCAGCCTGCCTCTGCCTCCCAAGTGCTAGAATTAAAGGCGTGCACCACCACTACCTGGTATACACTTTCTTTTTGTTTCTTTTCCTTGTGTATGTGCATGTGATATGCATGTGTGTTTATATGCATGTTCACATGTGTGGAAATGTGTATGTGCATACCTGTTCATATGCCACATTTGTCAGGATGGCAAGTTGATATCTAGTATGTTCTTCACTTGCTCTCTATTTATTGAGGTGAGGTCTCTCTCTGAGCCTAGAGCTTTTATATTCTAGCTAGCTTAACTAGCCATCTTGCTTCACCCTCTGTCTCTTCCTCCCTTATTTTGGGATTACAACTTGCTGTTATACTGACTGGCCTTTACATGAGTTCTAGGGATCTGAACATTGGCCATCACGCTTTCAGAGCAAGAACTTTTTCCACTCTCTCTTTATTCTCTCCAGTCCTCTTTTGTTGGCCCTGTACTCTCTGAGATGGCATACACCCATTTACAGAATGTAAACCTTGTCATGTGGTACACTGTTTAATGTCTATTTAGCTTCCTGTTTAGTCATCTTTCCTTGCTAACTTCAGGGTATACTCCTATGTAGCAGTAGATATTAGATGAGCAAAATAACCAGAATTATAATGTTAGTCAGTTTACCTGGATTGACTCTAAATTACTTGCCCATTCTATAGGGAAAAGTAAACATCTATAGAATTCTCTTTGAAGCTTCTATCAATCTCTTTTATGCCCAGAATTAAATTTTTATATTTAATGGCCATGGAAAGTGAAGCATAACTAGCTCCGGGGAAATATGTTTGTTAGAATGCAGATTTGACAACAAAGTATTTCTCTTCATTTTTGAGGTACACTGTTATATTTCTTTTAAAAAATTATCTTATAAAGTAATTGAAAAGATTTCCCTATTTCATAACTTCAAAAATGTATGATACATAACATTCAAGCTTGGGTAAAGTGGTGCAAAGCTTCAAATATCCTTAGACAATGCTAATTTCCAACAAATACGTGCATCACCAGGGGCTTACTTAGCTACAGGATGCTACTGGACAGAGGCCTCAGGAATGGAAGGGGAATGTGGAGAATGCAGAAGCCCTGACGAATGAAGTCCTGTGTGTGTGTGTGCTGTAGTCATGGGCACAGTCTTGTCAAGGATCTTCTGTTCCTCAGCCTCTAGAGGAGGAAACAAATTCTTTCCTAGGTGAGCCTCAGAGATAGCAATGCCTTCCTGGAGTCTGAGTATAAATGCTGATAGTGTGTGCAGAAAATGTCCACCACAGTGTTCTCTGCCAGGATGTTTATGGCCTGCATACCATTCCCCTGCAGAGGCTGCTCTGAGGGTGACTAACTACACTTTAATCTTTAAACTAGATTAATTCCTTAATCTAGCTTCCTCTTTTCTCAACTGTATATAATAAGCATTGTGAGCTTCTGAGGTGTTGTGTCTTTTCCATCAGAGAGATAAGTTCACTGATCCAAACTTTTCTCTCCTTGTGTGTTTGTCCTTTATTTCATTCTCTAAATGGCCTACTCAGGACAAATCTCAGGAGTCAAAGTAGATGTGACAGAGGTGGTGCAACATTGAGTATTCAGGAGAAGTTGAGCCCCCCAAGCAACTCCCACCTCCACACACAATTCAATACAGACTGATGTTTGATATCCAGCAGACATTAAAAATTGAGAGACATGAGAAAGCCCACAGAATCATTGTCCTTTTCAGGAATTACAGCTCCCCATCCCACACACACATCAAGTAAGAGAGAGGCTAGGACTCAGATGTATGGAATAAGAATGGTGTCTCCTTCAGTCCTTCCCTTAACTTGGAGTCCCAGTTCTAAGTCCGATGGTTGGCTGTCAGCATCCTCATCTGTATTGGTTAGGCTCCGGCAGAGCTTCTCAGGAATAGCTATACAAGGCTTCTATCAGCAATGTAGCAGAAGATTGCCTTAACTTGCATCAATGGGAGGGGAGGCCCTTGGTCCTGTCAAGGCTAGATGCCCCATCATGGTGGAATGCTATGGCAGTTTGGTGGGGGTGGGTTGGTGGGTGAGGGAGCACCCTCACAGAGGCAGAGGATGGGGTAGAAAAGGGAATTTGCAGAGGGAAACTGGGAAATTGGACAACATTTGGAATGTAAATAAATAAAATAACCAATACAAAAAAGAATGGTTTCTCCATGCTCTTAATTAAAGTTAAATACTCACTGGAATGAATGTGAATGGGGCCTAGGGCATACACAGCTCACAGCAGCAAACACAGTCATATTGCTAATTAGCCCACAGAGAGAGAATAATTTTGAAAAATTAAATAGAGGTAGACTAGAGTGAGGGAATTTATTGTTCATTTGTTTATTGTAGTTTGGAATTTGTGTAGTCCCAGACTTCAGGATCAACCCAGGACCTCAAGCATGGCAAGGAAGTGCTGTTCCAGCAAAGATATATCTTCATACTTATATTTGAATCCAAATCATTTCCAATATGTTTTATTTGATTTTTATTGTTTAGCGTTGGTGAGAAATTTGGTACCACTGACTGTTAATTGTGGAGAAATAGGGTAAGATCATTTAGAAATATCAACCAAAATCCTACTTTTCATACACACCATTGATCTGTTTTGGTTAAAGGCAATTGAAATGCATATAAAATTTTTGTAGAAAACAAAATTTTCTCAATATGCAAAGGTGATTCACAAAATTAACTAGCCTTGTTCATATTTAAATATGACTCTCCAGATGCTATTCATGAAGTTGGTAAGTGGTTTTCAGACAGTCTCTTCACCTGAGAAGTTCTTGAATTACAATTATATCAAGGATACTCTATTGGCAGCTGAGTCTTGGTACTCAGTATAAAAGCTTTTTACAAAAAAGATCTATGTATTAACTTTAAGAATATTTTTGAAGATATAAAAATGAATTGAAAGACAATGAGGGGGCTGGAGGAATGGTTCAGTGGATGAAGGATTACTCTGTAAACATAAGGACATGCAAGGGTCCACATATGTGATTTTGGATACCCAGGACCCACATACAACAAAACAGATATGACAGTCACCAATAAACCCAGCAATCAGGAAGTAGAGGCAGGAAAATCCTGGGACAAGCTGACTAGCTACTATAGTTCAAATCTGTCAGGTCCAAATTAAGTGAGAGACCCTGTCTCAGTAAATAAATGTAGAGATCAGATCTCCACATGAACACTTATACTTATGAACATTTATATTTGCAAACACACACACATACACACGCACATGCATATGCACATTTGTGCCAACAGACATGCAAATATGCCTACTTACATAACTCTATAAACAAATACATGCAAAGAAGAGGACAACAAGAATCTTGGATTTTTCCTGAGTGAGGTAACCAGGTCCAAAAGGGCATATGTGGTATGTACTCGCTGATAAATGGATGCTAGCCCAAAGCTCAGAATACCAATGATACAACTCACAGATCACATGACACTTAACTAGAAGGAAGGCCAAAGTGCAGATGCTTCAATCTCACTTTGAAGAGGGAACAATATAACCATGGGAGGCAGAGGGAGGGAGGGTACTGGGTAGGAGAGGGGAGGAGGAGGAGAAAGGGGGGTAGGATCAGGTATGGGGGAAGGTGGGAGAGAAGTCCAGAGGGCCAGAAAAATTAATAGAAAAATGTAGCAGTGGGGGCGTGAGGAATGGAGAAAATACTAGAAAGTCTCAGACAGCCAGGGATATGAAAAACTCCCAGGACCCAATGGAGATGACACTAACTGAAATACCCAACAGTGGGGAGATAGAACCTGAAGAGATCACCTCTAGTACATACACATGACCCCCAACTGAGGGATGGGGCCACCCACCCTTCTCAAAATTTTTAATGCAGAATTGTTCCTATCTAAAGGAAATGCAGAGGCAAAAAACATGGAGAAGAGACGAAGAAAAGGCCATCCACAGACTGCCCCACCTTCAGATTCATCCTGTATACAAACATCAAACCCTGACACTATTGCTGATGCCAAGATATGCTTGCAGACAGAAGCTTGGTGTGGCTGTTCTCTGAGAGCACCTGACTAAGACAGATGTAGATACAGCCAACCACTGGACTGAGCCTCGGGACCCCAATGGAAGAGTTATAGGAAAGACTGAATGAGCTGAAAGGAATTGCAACCCTATAGGAATAACAGTATCAACTAACTGGACTCCTCAGAGTTCCCAAGGACTAAGCCACCAACCCAAATATATACATGGACCATTCTGTGGCTCCCGATACATATGTAACAGGGGATTCCCTTATTTGGCATCATTGGGAGGGGATGCTCTTGGTCCTGTGGAAGCTTGATGCCCCAGTGAAGGGGGATACTACAGGGGTGAGGTGGGAATGGGTGGTGGGTTGGGAAGGACCCTTTTAGAAGCAAAGGGGATAGGGATGGGGTGGTGGTTCATGGAGGGGAGATCAGGAAGGGGAACATTTGAAATGTAAATAAATAAAATAATTAATAAAAAAGAATCTTGTATTTTGTTTTTGTTTTAGAGTCTCATTAATCTCAAGCTGTCCTTAAACTTACTATGTAGGTGAAGATAACCTTGAATTTCTGATCCTCTTCTACCTTTCTTGACTTTCTTAGTGTTAGGGTTACAGGTGTGTGTCTACATTAGGTGTGCTGGGATTGAAACCTGGATTTTAAAATCCAGCCAAGCACTTTATCACTGAGCTATGTCCTCAACTAGGAGTTGAGCTATTGAGGTGTTACTCTGCTTCATTTCTCAACCATGTTCCTTGCTCATCAACCATTTACCCAAGCAAACCAATTCTGTATTTAATGCCTTAGGGAAAAATGTGAAGGGTGCTACAGTGAGCATAGTGGGGATTAAAGGACTCAGACCTCTATGCAATACCCCTGGACTCTGAGCTTAATGGAGAGGTCTCTGACCTATTTTGGAAATGAATGCGACAAAGATTTGCCAAAATTCATGGATCAACCGGAAGTATAGTGATTTAGAAGAATGGGAGAAATATGAGTCGAGCAACTCCCAAAAGGAGAACTATTTATTGAAAGGAAGCAGTACTCCCATGAGAGGGTACCTATTTTTGCACTACTGATGTCATCCTGAGGGCAAGTTATTCTCAGTTCTTTTCTATGATCTAAGGAGTGTTCTTTTCCCATAAGGAATGGCATGTTTCTGCAGGTCAATATATGCTTAGCTTCCTTGTTAGCTATAAAAACTTTGGAATACAAAGACTGCTGAAATTGAACAATTCCAATTCCATTTAATTCAAACCATTAACACCCTATTGATGTTAACTGTCTCACATCTTCCTTGGCTTTTTATGTATACAACATGAATCTACTCTATTAAACCAAACCACACCCAAGTTTTTCTCTGCGACACACTGTCTTTGGCATGTCTCAGAAAAGTAGTGTTGTTAATTAACAGAGGTTCTTTGACACCATTTAGACAATCAATATACACCTACTAAAGGGCAGCCAACATCATGTGCCACCAAAGCTTTATAGCAAAGGAGAATAAAATCTTTATTTGAGCATCCCACTGAAGTAATTTCTAATCTTGTAGAAAAGCTTGAAGTCAGAAAGAATTTGGTTTGAAACAACAATGAATTAGGTCATCTTGTTTCCTCTAAACCCTCAGTCAAACAATATGGGTTATCATTAAGTATTTAAAAATAGAATTACTGTACAGAGCAATCCCTTTCCAACATTTAACAAAGGAAAGGAAATGACTGCTTGACTATCTACAGTTCATGCTTGCAATAACCAAGATATGGAAGCAATCAATTGCCAGGTAAAGGTACAAGGAAAAAGATATGTGCAATAAAATATTGTTTATCTTAAAAAACAGGCCTTGCCCTTTGTCAAAATATGACTTGCCTAGAAGACATTATGCTGAGTAAAATAAGCCAGACACAGAAAGCAAAGTTCTGTGTGAGGTCAGTTTTATAGTGAATGCAACTTTAAAAATTATAAGAAAGTACAGTGGTTTTCTAAAGGTGGAGCAGGAGTAAAAAGGAGAACAGACAAAAGATGCAAAGTACTGATATGCCTGGACCTGGACAGGTCACTAATGCTGTCACTTTGAAGGTGAGGAAGGAGGATCAAAGTTTCAACAACCTTGGCTACATAGTGAATGCATGGCCAGTATCACAAAAACACAAGGAAAAAAACATGCTCAAGTGACAGATCAGTATTGTGAACAAAGCTAGAACTAGAACCTGCAACATAAAGATTATGTTTCATATTATATTTGTGATTTGCTTAATTAATGTATTTAATTCCTCTATATAAATGCAAATAGAGATAGCTTATGAGGTGACGCATATGCAGTTTCATCATTTATGTTATCTATAGATGTCACAAGGGTGCATACATGTATCCTAAAACATTATGCTATATAAGAATACAGGATTGAATTAACTTAAAATTAAAAGTATCTGTTCTTGCAATAGTGAAAATGCAAGCCACAGACAAGCCACGGTCAGAGATGGCTTTTAAGATAGGTTTGACAGGAGAAAAATTGAAGCTTGACTAGATTGTTATCATCTTTCTGTGCAATGTGTTTTCACAAAGAAAAATAAATGTTATTGCCTAATTTATAAGATAAAAGTATTTAGTTTCAGGTGGTCTTGATCATATGATCAGGTAACAATGAAAAAGTTGTTTTAAAATGCCCTGAAGCAAAATATTGAGTTAGAAGTGCATTTAGTTTGGGCCCAGTGGGCAGTGCTGACTTTATTCACAGTGCCTCCTCTGTACAGCTGTGTTATGTTTTTATGTCACATGTGAGAATGAATTACAGGAACATTTCCAACATGCATGTGACATGTCACTCAGAAGCATGATGCAAAGGTATATGGCTCAAAATTATTCCAAGACACTAAATATCTAGCACTAAAAATTGTGAGTAAAGAAAGATAAAGAAAATTTTAGTGTATAAAAAAAATGAAGACTTCCAGTTTTCTCACCGCTACTATTATAAGCAAAAAGTTAAATTGTCTTTTAGGTGAATCAAATATAAGTATCATTTTATCAAAAATAGATCTGACAGTGTGGAATATACAGTTTTAAAGACATTGTACTTTCTACCTTTTTAAAAAAGAGTCATAAAGAGGAAAAAAATCAACAGGATTCCCTCTTGTCAATAAACTAAAGAACTCTTAAGAATATTCACATTTCAATTACTTAAATTTCTTAGAATCTTAAAGATAAGAAGTGAAAGAAACTTGATACAAAATTTCAACATTTACAGCCTCCCTAAAAATACATATTGTTTAGTCATAATGACTTGTAGAATTGAACAGCACATTTCTAAATTACTCATAATAAAAGAAATTATTTTGCTTAGCTATGTTAGGAAAAAGACAGAATTATCTTAATATTTTCTAATAACATGAATATTATAAAATTTAAATTGTGAAGAGAAAAAAGACTAATATGTAGGCAGTTTTTGAAATATAAAATATTAATAGATTATGATACAGTAAAGAAATAATTTGAAATTTTGACTTCTATTTTATAACAGATTTCAGCTTTTAAGACATGTGACATAATATAGTTTCTTTTAATGTATGTATCTAAATATACATTTTAAGCATAATCATATTCTTACATAGAGTACCTCCCAAAATAAGTGTCTGATACATGAATTGCTTTTATAACAATAAATTCTCAAATTCAATAGAGAGAGCAAACATTAGGAAACTTGACTATAAAATTCAAGTCAACTCATGTGAGGAGATACACAGCAGGTCAATAGTCAACTGAGTACATGAAGACCTGTATGTTCATGGTAATTATTTACCAAAGAGATACAAACTAAGATGCAGTGAGACACTATTGGACACCAAGAGCTAAGGATCAGGAAGTTGGTAGCACTGTTAGCAATGGTGTAGAAGAGTTGGCACTTCCTCTAAAGCATCACCAGTTCAAGGAGAGAGGAGACCAGCAACTTTTGACAATTTGCAATTGCAACATTCAACAGAAACATACACTCTGACTTCAAACCTCATTCCTGGCATCTATCTAACTGAAAGGTGTTTCTATGGTCAAGCCGAAGAACACAGAAGAATGTTTGACAAAATTATTTGTCGCTGATCTCATCTGGAAATCATCTATCTGTGAATAGTATCCTAAATTAAAACAATAATAATCATGCTACCATTGCACAATGTGCAGGGGCTTCAATTCCTAGGGATATACTTATTTATTCTGCCTTTTTTGACTAACAATTGTCCATATGTTCCCTTTGTGAATTTTTTTTTTTAATAATTTGGAGTGTTTGTGATATTTCTTCTTTCCTTTCCTGCTTTTCCTTAGCCTAATCAGTTTTTCTTTTAGTTTATGGAGTGTTTGTAAATTGCATACAAATTTTAAGTAGCCAACTCTCAGTTTCACTAACTTTTCTATTTTTTTTTATTGTTGTTCTTTGGTTCACTTGTATTATACTGAATATTTCATTTCCTTTTGGTAACACTGCTCCCTTTCTGTCTCCCTCTCCCTCTCCTCCTCTCTCTTCCCCTCTTCCCTTCCCCTCTCCCCTCCCCCTCCTCCCTCACCCTCCTCCCCTCTTTCTCTCCCTCCTTCCCTTCCTCTCCCTCCTTCCCTTCCTCTGCCTCCTTCCTTTCCTCCCTCCCCACCTCTCTGTGTGTGTCCCTTCCTTCCTTAACATCCCTCCCTCCCCTCCTTTCTCATATTTTACTAAAGTGTAAAGTGAGTTTGCTAGAGAGTTTTCTGTCTTATATATAAGCCTCTACCACTTTAAATGTCTTTCCTTGTATTATATTTTACTTACTATGAACTATGACAAGTTCTGGGTTTATTTTGTCTATGGATATTTCCTAATTTTTCTTTTAGATTATTCATTTAACCCATTTTATATATAAAAGTTTATGGTTTAATTTTCATTTGTTGTGAATTCTGTTCTCCCATCAAATGCCATCAAATCCAGATACACTCCATATAATTTCTATAATCTTAAATCTGAAAAGACTTATTTTACAATCTAGCATGTATTGCCATTAGCTGTATCTTTGTAGTGGGGTTTATATTTATATACACTTTCATATTATGAGAGGTATAGATGAGAGAGAGGAGAGGGAGATGAGAACATATGCAACTGTCATTTGTTCCAGATATAGTTCTTTTTTTTTGTTTGTTTGTTTGTCTGGATGATAGAATCCTTTATTGAAACTGTATTCCTTCACTTTCGCAATGAGAACTATTTGTCTTTCCATACTTATCAGTCTTCCTCTCTTTATATTTAGTACAGAAGTATGAAATGTGTTTGTGTATGTAATATGTACATGTTCATGAGCATATGAGGAGGATGCATATAATACGTACATATATGTATATGTACCTATTACCTATTAACCAGAGATGAAGGTCACTTTTCTATTTCTATTCGATGGTTTTGTTGTTGCTGTTGTTGTTTGAGACAGAGTCTCTCACAAACCTGGAGCTCATTGATTTGACATGAGTAGCTGGCTGATGGGTTTCAGGGCAGCTTCTAATTTCTCCCTCCTCAGCACTAGGATATGGGGCTTATGAAAACACACCTAGCTTTTACCATGGGTGCTGGCAACTGAACTCAGCTTTTCATGCTTGTGTGGCAAAGACTTTACTGACTGAACCATTTATTCAACACCCATTTAAACTTTTAATTGTTAGGTCTTTATACTGCATTGAACAATTTATTGTGTTTTTATCTAATTATCTAGTTGTTTTGTTCTTCTTTCCCTGAATTTTCATTCCTTTTTACAGTTTTTGTTTCAATGCAGTAGGCATATTTTCTATTTGTATTTCATAACAGGTATAACTTGTTCTTTGTGGTTTTTATTCATCTTTACATTCTTATACTTATGTGTCTATTTTATGCAGATAAAAATTTTAGGTTTATGCAAAGACTCCAGTCTTTTATTTCATCCATTTAATGTTGCTAAGGTCAGAATTTAAATCTTTTTGCAATGAGTACACATTAGAACATTTTCATAGTTACAATTGTATTTCATATTTTTGTCTTCTTAAATGTGTGCTGAGCTTATTATGCATGATCTGTAAGCCACCATTAAAGTACTGTATTTTCTGGATGTAGGCCAATATTTGTCTTTGACAGTGGGGATTATATTTTTGTATATTGCTATATTACTGTTTAGAATTTTTTTTTTTAATTTGGAGATTCCATTTCACTTTCAAGACAGATCCACTGGTATTAAACTCTCTTGGTTTTTATTTGTCTTTGAATTTTTTTCTCTTTAATTTTTGTGTATTTGATGTGTTTGTGTGTGCATGTGCGTGTTCATATGTGTGAATGTTCATGAGTGTGTATACATGTGTGTTTGTGAGTGTGTATGTGTGTGTGTGTGTGTGTGTGTGTGTGTGTTGTATGCAGGTACAATTACCAGTGCAGCCGCAAGTGAGGATTACATTTTAATGTTGATGTCTCCCTTGATCATTCTCTATTTCAGTTTTTGAGACAAGGTCTCTCCCAAAAGTTGAGTTTGCCCTTTTGGATAAGTTAGGTGCCCAACATATGCAAGTATCTGCCTGTCTCCCCATCTCACACTAGTATTCAGATGCAGTGTGACTGGCTTTTACAGAAAGCTGGGCATCTGAACTCAGTTCCTTGTGTATATACAAGGCACTTGTAACCCAATAAACTGTTTTCCCACCCAGCCTACCTAATTTCTAAGAAGCAATTTTCTTCCCAGAGAGAGGAGGGAACAAGAAGAAGAAGGAGATGGATGGGGGAGAGGGAAGAAAGGGGCTGGAGGAGGGAGAGAGGAGACTTTTAATGCTTTAATTAAATATCCCACTCTATCTTGGCTTGAGACATCTGCTATGAAAATCACAATACGCCCTTTGAATTCTATTATATGTACTGTCTGTTGCCACTTTCAGAAAAGTCTTTGTCTCTACTATTTGACACTTTAAACTAATACATGTGTGTTTAGATGGCTCTAGGTACAATTTACTTGGGCTACTACCAAGGCATTAAAATTTTGATAAATAATAAAAACTTATAGGTAAAACTACACTTATTGTTGAGCCACAAAGAAAAAAGATAATAGAGAATAATATGAATAATGTTATTGAAAAATGCTTACATGTTTAAAATTTCTTTTACTATTATTAAAATACATTTAAAAACTAAGATATGAATAAATTTACTTGGTTATATTGAATTTATTTTATACATTTCATTTTCCTTGTCATCTTTTCTGAGTCAGATCAAATTCCATGAAAATGGGAGAATGGTGCTATATTTATTCTTTGGTAATTTCATATATGCATAAAATGTATCTAGATTGTATCTACTCCCCCTTCCCCTTATCAGTTCTTCCCAGATGTCTCACCTCCACACCTCTCTCCCAACTTGGTGTTATCTTCTACTTCTCACTTTCCTCCTCCTCATCCCGCTCCTCCTTCTCCTTCTCTTCATGCTCCTCCTCCTCCTCTTCTTCCCTCCCCTGAATTTGTTAGTGCTGCCTACATGTAGATTATTATTCACTGGAGCTTAGATAGCCTACCATGGACCACATTACTGAAGAAAACTGTTTCTTCACCTTCCCTATGGCAACAAATGACACTAGATCCTCAAATAGGAGTGGGGAATAATGACTCTTTCCATCTCCCTGATGGAAGGCCATTTTCTTGATCTTGAGCATGTAATATGTCAGAAACCACAGTTGTTATGATTTCATGATTGCAATGAACTGCCTATCCGGAAAACATCATCTCACAGAAATACAACTGAGTGTTTATCAATTAGAAAGTATAGTAGCTTTTTACTGAAATAATTTTTACATAAATTTCTGTAAAAGGCTCAGTGTATATGTTTTAAAAATAATATAACATCCATTAGTGTAGTGTTGTAGGAAAACCAAAGAGTATTTTCCTGTGGATCATATTACTTTGAAAGGCATTTTGTCAGAATATGTAATGAAACTATAATTAGGCTAGGGGCATGACTTGGTAAAGGTCTTGTCATGTAAGAGTGATGTCCTGAGTTTAGACCTTCAAGGCCACATAAAGCCAGGTGTGGTTTTACACCTCTGTAATCCCAGTTCTTAAACTGAAATGAAAGGTAGAGAGATGGGAATCCTTGTGAGCTTGTAGTTCAGTCAGTCCAATGTTTTCAGTGCAAAGCAATAAGAGACTCTTTCTCACACAAGAAGGAAGGCAAACCAAAGGTTATCGCTGACCTACATATGCCTGTCATGGTGTGTGTGTACCTGCACTCAAATATGCATATATGTGTACATGCACACACACATACACACACACACAATTTTAAAGAAAAGTATATTATTATTTAATTGTAAAATAGTACTCATTGGCTCTTATGTTTAAACATTTGGTACACAGTTTATTATGATGTTTGTAGGGATAAGAGTAGAGCCTTCAGGATATGGGACCATGGTGATGGAAGTAGGTCATGAGAGACAGGACATACTTATTTCATGTTCTAGCTTGTGTTATCTGTTTTCGTGTCAGCCACCACAATATGACAGGTAACTTCATGCTTTGTTATAGTACTTTCCCCACTATAATAAACTAGAAGGTTAAAAGACTCTGAGACAAAATATACCCATCATCTATAAGTTCCTTCTGTTATATATGTTGCCTCAAAGGTGAGTAACGAAACTAAGCATTTAAAAAAAAAAGAATATGTATACCGACTATGTTATTAAACATAACACATAACCTTGTATAGTCTTTCATAATTCTCACTCACCACAATGATGTATGGGCTACTCATACTGTTAGAGGAAGTTGAAATGGGGAAAAGGCAGCAAACTGCATACTACAACATAGACTGTCATCTCTGATTTATGTCTTTTATGTTAACATTAACAATCAAACAAGAAGCGAAATGTTAAGTATAAACTACTAGTTTGGGCACATGACATTGAACATAGCTGACCCGACCCACAGGTCTGATTATTCGTGGGGTATCAAGGTAGACCATCACCTGAAAAATAACAAGGGCAGGGAGAGAGAAAGGAGACCATGCAGCAGCAAGTTTTGTCACAGTCTCACTTTAATGGGGGAGCAGTTTACAATATATAGTCTTCGGCAAAGGAGAAAGGGGGGCCAAAGAACGGGCAGGGATCCCTGCCCACGGCTATCCTGCCGTTGCAACTAGAGGAAGTCTTTTCTTAACCTGGTACTGATTAATCTTTCCAGAACAGCAGGTAATTTCCTGAGGTTCTCTTAGAACAGCAGATAGTTTCCTGAGGCTCTCCCAGAACAGCAGGTAGTTTCCTGGGCTTGGCTCTTGACAGAACAGGAGATTCTTCCTTGGTCGAAGGTCAGGGTCTCCCAAAGGAGACAGTTCCTCATAAAGGCAGTTCACAACTTTCGTTAGCTGGGATGGTGGTCCAGGGTCCCAACACATCGCTATCCTAACCCTATTATAAGGCATTGAAAATATTTAGAAAGAGATCTTCAATTGAGTAGATAGAATCTGAAGAAAATGTTCCATACTAGCTCTTAGAGGAAAGTCAGATCTTCAGTGTATGTATCTGAGATAGGAAGTCCTCTACACAAAGAGTAGACACAGGGTCCCCTCATCTTCTCTTCTTGGAGTATCGAAGTTTGGTTGTGTCATGTGTATCTTTAAAAGTAGGACTATATACCAACCATACATCTGTGGGATTTGAAAGAGAAAAGACAGAGAGAGGAGTTTTAGAGAAGAATGACAAAATAAATTAGGACTGAGCATTTCCTAAAAATGAAGATAGAAGGAGTCAGATGTAAGGGGAATACCCGGGGGAAAATGTATGACTCTTCTTGTCAGAGCTTTCTCCTCACTGTATGTGTCAATGTGTGAGTGGGAGGATATGATAAAAGATATATGTCATGCCATTCAGCATGAACAAGGTTGTATGCTGTCGAAAGTGAACATGCCATGTTCTACTCATATCTGAGGCATATAAAAAGAAAGTTTAATCTGTGGCTTTTATGTTTACAATGCGACTTTAATCCATAGACAGCTACACAAGTGTCAGAAGGCCACTACCATTTCCAAACAGTGAATTTAATCCTATTTATTTATTTTCTGTCCTCTAACCTTCAGGGCTCCATCAAGATTAAAACCTGGTCTAAAATCCTGCTGAATTGGCTGAGATTCCTAACCCCTGTACCTGTGCTGGAAGCTTCAGTTCCCAGCATTTATTCTTAGATTTCCACACTTGGTATTTCCTACCTGCCTAGAGCTAATCAGATGGAGTGTGAGTCTCATGCAGCAACTGTTCCTAAACCATAACAAGTCATGTTTCTGAGTACTCACTCCTTGAGTTTTATATTTCTAACCCCACAGTCTTCTCCTGGATTTTGGATCCAGGTTTTGAATGGTATAATAACAAAGCACCAGGAACCTTCCTTGGACAAAGGTTTATGATTTATCAAATTGTGTCAGAGCCTATCTTATGTCAACCTAATAATTCAGTGGAAGACACTAGTAATCTATCTGGACTCTGACTGATCTATGGTTAGATATTCCCCATCATGAAGCCAGCCCTGTAATATATGACCTTGCTTCTCTTTGAGAAGCCTAATTCTAGTCTGTCTTAATTCCTAAGACTCTAATTACCCAAGAATTGGCAAGCCTTAGTTGATTCCAGAAGCCTACACATTATAACTAACAATGACATGGAAAATAATACAAAAAATAGAGGCAATCTCACAAAAACAAAACAACAAAGCAGGACTTAACTGATAGCTATGGGAAGGGGAAAGGAAATGATGGAAGCTATACTGCAGTCAAGCTGATCCAAAAGCCTTCTGGAGACAGATTTCTAAAACCCATTTGGAGCCTTGGGTGTCCATAAGTGAAGTCTCACGAAAATCTTCCAGTACTTTTTGGTTTACTTTTAGAATATGTTTAGATTTAAGAAAAACTGTGAAGACGGTTGAGGACAGAGATGCCTATACCTACTTCCCTCATTTAAGATCTAGGGCATTGTGAGATTTGTATCAGGACTAATGGATGAGGATTGATACACTATTGATTAAAGAAGACTTTGATTTCCTAAGGCTTCTGAGTTTTACCTCAGGCTCCTTCTCTGTTTGTAGGATCACATCCAGGGTAGATGACATGCAGTTGTCTCCTTGGCCCCTCTTTGCTATATGGTTTCTCAGAATTTGGGATGATCTTGAAAATTATACTTTTTAAATGGAAGTTGTGCAAAGAATCTCTCATTAATATACTGAGTTTATGTACTTTGGCCAGAAAATGTACCATTCACCTCAAATCTTTCCAAGGGGCGATACTATAAAACTGAAGTATCAGTGAAGCCTGTCGTTTGACTAAAATCATAGATTTCAGTTGTCTCCACAGTAAATTCCTTCCTTTTCTATGCACTACTATATGAGCAATTATGGAAAGCCCACACTCAAAGAATGTTATACTTTTCTGAAAGGTGGAGTATTTTCATAAATCTTTCTTAGGAATTTTTTTCCTGCTTTTGTTTAATATTAATTAACATTAATTTAATTTAAAATTAGAATGAATAATTAATGTTTAATGATTAGCTAGGTAACAATTTCATAGAACACATTTTACAGATGTATATTTTATACACTATAACCTCATTTTACTGGACACAATATTGGGTACTTGGAACTCATTGTCTTGTGATATAGTTGCTATTGCAGGAGCTTTCTTTTCTTTTCTTTTTTTTTTTTTTTTTGGTTTGATTTTAGTACTTGTATTTTTTATATCATAAAATACTTCAGGTTCATTTTGTGTGTTTCTTTTCCCAATTTTAGACTTAGCTATTTTTTTCAATGATCCTTGAAACATTTCACTGGACAATGAAAAAATATTTAAATCAAGTTATAAGAAAAGCTATATTTAATTTTACAAGAAACTAGTAAATTGTCTTCCAAAGTGGCCCAGCCATTTTTAACAGTATATGAGAGTGCTTCTAGCCTGACATGTTCTCAGCATGTGGTATTGTCATTTTCATTGGTGCACTTGATTCTGTTGCTAGTGTTTTCTTGCCATGTTGGTAGGTGTACAGTGGTGCCTTTATTTAATTTGTATAGCTGTAGTGGTTAGTGATATTGAGCATGTTTTTCTGTACTAACCCGCTATCTTATAATGTTTTGATTAGCTGTGTGCTGGTTCACTTTCCCATGTTTAATTAGATTTTTTCATATATTAAAATTTGAGAGTTTCTTATATATTTGGGATATACTGTGTGTGTGTGTGTGTGTGTGTGTGTGTGTGTGTGTGTGTGTGTGTGTGTGGTGTGTTTATTTATATATATGTATTTATTTTGAGATAGCTTCCACTCTGGCTTTGAGTTCCTGGTCTTTCCTCCTTTGCCTCTAGAGTGTTAGAATCATAGTTATGTGCCACCAAACCCAAGTAAGACCTGTATTTTTTTTTTTCATCAAATGTAGTCTGGAAATATTTTCCTACAGTTTGCATTCCATTATTAGGTTTTTTCTCAGAAAGCAGATGTTTTTGATTTTAATAAAGTCCATCTTATCAATATTCTTTCAAGGATCCTGCCTCTGGTGTTATATTTAAATCTGTGTTGTCAAGCCAAGGTCAACTAGATTTTTCTCAGCACTTTTAATATAGGACTTTATTAAAATATAGTATACAGCATTAAAGTAAACCAGTCTTCAGTTTGCAGCTGAATAAATCATTAGAGTAAACACATGCACTTAACCACAGGCCAACTCAAAAATAGACTTTAGATCGTGGTCAGATCTGGCCTACCACCTCTTCATGTCCAAGCTGCAATTTAAAGAAATAATTTTAAAGGATTATAAAACATTAAAAATAGCACTATGTCTCATATAATCCACATAAAAACTATGTGAAATTTGTGTTTCAGTGTTCATAAGCTAATATTATATTCATTTGAAATATACTGTTCAAGGTTGCTTTTACAACAATACTCAATTGCTACTCCAAAGATCATGTGTCCTCTATTACTTTACCATACATGATCCAAAGTCTGAATATGGTATACTAAGCTCTGTTAAAGTCACTGAATGGCCATTCAAGTCTAAGATTACTTGCATAACATTAGTTTTGATCACTTATTTCAGATTGAAAATGTATACTATATACTGCCATTTCTGGCTTTTTTTTTTCCTCAACATTTTGCCTGTCAGAAATATCCACTTTACTTTTTTCATAATAGTAGTTGGTTTTATTCTACTTTGGATATTTTGTTTTTACCAGCTTGGAGCTGTTATTGTTAACGTTGCTGAGAACAATTCTTTCATCTATCATTTACTGCCAGGTTCCATAAATGTATGTACAGCTATGCTAAACACACAATAAGATATGGAATTGCTGAGTAATGTAGTATATAAAAGTTAAGCCTAGCCAGGTTTTGTGTGTTTTATGAAGTATATATAAATTTATATTCATGCTCTATGAGTTTATGTTTCTATCAAAGACATACACATATCATACAAATTATGAAATTATCTGTTTATATCTGTGTCTTGTGGAAACCCACTGTATTTTTAAATTTCTTATTTCTTGAGAGTTTCACAATGTACACAATAAACTATGAGCATATGTATGCTTATTTCTTCCCTCTAACCTCCATCATATGTCCTCTATTTGCCCCTCCCAAATTTGTGTTTGTTTGTTTTTTAAATATATATCCCACTAAGTTCAGTAAGTGTTGCCCATGTCTGCATGGGTAATCAACAGGAACATGGAAATCCTATCATCCAAACAAAGTGTGCTCCTTTCTCTGTTAGCAACTATCAATTGCCAGTATCTCCTCAGTAAAGGGTCGAGCCTAGAAATGATCCACTCCTTCTATGCTAGTGACTTGGCTTGGTGTGAGTCTTTGTGTATAAGGGCCATGCCATGTATAGAACAGGTCCATAGCCCTCTCTTCCATCATTCACTTTTTCCCTGTCTCCTCTTCTGTGATGTTAATTGAACCTTGGTGAGAAAGATGATAATAACAATGTTTGCTTTATGACTGAGAATTATATGTTATTCTCATTATTGTAATCAGTTCATCTGTTCATTGTCAAATATCCACCTTAAAAAATGTTTTTGACAAAAGGTTGAGAGCTGCTCAGTTCTATAGGTACAAACAGAAATATTTAGAAGCGAATTTGACAGCATGACCATTTACCAAAAGAAAAAAATATATATTATAGGTTCTACTTTATGGCCTCTAACTCACACAGCCGTGGACTTTTGACTAGAATTCCAGTACCAGGCAGAAATTTTCCTTATGTGGATTAGGCCTCAAATCCAATTAGAAAGTGTTTAATTTACCAATAACAATCACATCACTACTGCACCGATAAGCATATCATGCCTGGAAGACTGGAATTGTAGTATGTGGAGTCCAGTGCTAGGCATGACTATTGATGTTTTTTCATTCCCAGAGCCTTCATAATATATTCCAACACTATGAAAGCAGGCCAGCAGGAGGGAGGTTTCCTATTTAGTGCAAGATTGTTTCTCAATGTGCTTCAACCAAGGTGTATTATATCTCAGTAATAAAGCTTCATCATATAGTTATGAATGATAACCAATTACAATCAAAGTAACCTCTGGGATTTTAGAAACCCCCAGGGTCTCCCTGACCAGTGACTCTTAAAAGAGTAGACAATGCCTTACACTATGATTCCAATAATTAACCCATATGGTCTGGATGCTAGACTCTAGCCTGGCATAAAGTTATTGTAGTTCACATTTCATGAGTAATTTCCAAAACTGATGTTGCTATGACATCATATTTTGAGCCACCCACTGCTCTGTCTTGCTGATACCATGTCTTAGTTTCTTTTCTATTAATGAAAGAGATACTGTGACCAGGGAAAGTTATCAAAGAAAGCATTTAGTTAGGGATTTCTTAGATTTTCAGAGGATAAATCACTGAATATTATGATGGGAGACATGGTAGCAGCAAGGCAGGCATGGGACCAAAATAGTAACTAATATTTACATCTTATCCACAAGTTAGAGGCAGAGAGAAACACACCTCCAACAAGGCCACATCTCCTTATTCCTTCCCAAAATAGTCCCAACAATTAGGGACCAAGTAAGTGTTCAAAGTTTGAGCCTATGTGAACCATTCTCTTTCACACCATCACACACTACTACATTAAACTTCTTATTTTCAGATTTATTTATTTGTGTGTATGAGAGAGGTGGCATAAGCATGCCACAGTAAGTTTGGCGAGCTAGTTCTTCCATTCCTCTTTGCTGAAATGTGGTTTTCTTTGCTATTTTTGATACTGCCCTATGTATCCCAGGCTAGTTGACCTACAAATTTCTTGATCAGTGATCCTTGTCTCTCCACTGTGATATTTCCATAAGAGTTCTGGGTTTACTTGGATTGCAGATTCATGCTTCTGCATTTTTTTTTTTTTACAATGATTAGTTTACAGTTATTGAACTAGGACCATTAGGCTTGCACAGATACTGTTTTTACATCCTGACTTTACCCTCTTACTAACAATTAACATTAGCTGCAAAGCTGACTTTGTATTACTGGTTTTGGTAGCATGATCTTTCCCCAGTCTTGGTGCACACCCCTGCTACCATTTACTAGTCTCAGTGATCTTTTCAATGAAATAATGTTTAACATTGGTACATGGTTTTATTGTATTCTGTCTTCCATGGCCTTTTCTTCTGTACCAAATTTTCTTTTTTTAATGTATATACATATGTGCAAGCTTGCTTGCTGTGGTTCACTTGTAGAGGTTTGAGAACAACCTGCAAGGATCTATTTTCTCCTTTATCATGTAGCACTATAGGACTGAATTCTGGTCGTCAGTGTTGGTTACAAGCAGCTTTACCTATGAATGACCTCACCAGCCTGATTACTGTCTTTTTATTATATGTCTCACTTCTCTCTTTTTTATTAATCATTTTATTTGTTTCCATTTCAAATGATATCCCCCTTCCCTGTTTCACCTTTACAATTCTTCCATCCCATCCTCCTCCCCTTTGCCTCTATGAGGGTGTTCCTCCACCCACTCACCCATTCCTGCCTCACTGTGCTAGCACTTGTAATGCATTGTCAAATTTTCTTATTTTTGATATATGAACTTGGGCTATGCATTGCCCTCTAGAAAAAGTTCTGTTACATCCCAAGTTTTGATACTCTGTACTTCATTACTTTTTAAAATATAAATATTTACAAATTTTTAGTGTGATTTATTATTTTTCTCACAGTTATTGAGTTATGTTTTGTTTAATATTGAAGTATCTGGGGTTTTGTTCCTACATTGATTCCATTATAGTCATAGAAGAAACTCTATAGGACTTTAGGCTTTGAAATGTTTCGAAGTATTATCATGACCCACCCTGTGATCTAATTTGATGAAGATTCAATGTATACAACATATTCATAAGATAATAGAGTTTCCTTTTAAAAACATAAGCTTATATTAATAATTTTGTTATGTGTAAAGAAAATGAATTGTCTTATAATTTTCAAGTTGAATGAAATATTTCATATAACAGTTTTTCTCTTCATAGTCTGAATCTTTTAATAATATTTCACTTCTCTGTCATGCCCTTTTCAACATGATGTGAGGCCCTGGAATCCACAAATGTCATAACTGATGAACAAGATATGGACAAGGGAGTGGCAAGCACACAGTCCAGTATGAGGCCAGGTATCAACCAGAGGCCAGATGTCAGTCAGAGGAAGTAGTGAGACACAGTGAAGTAGTTCTATGGAAGGGATTTAACATGAGACACAGTTAACAGAGATGCTAGAGCCTCACAAGCCTAGAGAGGATGGACGGGAAATTCAGAGGTTACCAGCAGAAGAATGTGACTTCTAGTGATGTCAACTCCAAGATCCCAGAAAGTAACCTGAGGATGTGCTCACAAAGCCAGGAGCCACCTCTCAGGCACAAACCAGAACCTATGGCAAAAAGTTCCCACTTATATTTTCTTACAATATTTATATTATAAAACTTGGCATTAGCACATATTTTACTGTAGAATTTGATTCTTTGTTGTGGTTGTCTGAGTCCCTGTTGTTACTGTTTCTTTGAATTGAATGAAAAGTGTTTTCTTCTGTTGCTGTTGAAACTTTATGGTTATAATTTCATGTGAGGTGTTCAAACATATGTTTCTTTGCATTTATTCATCTCTAAGTTTGAAAACTCTCTTAAATTTAGTTCTGAGGGTTTTCAAGAAACTTTTATGGAATTCTAAATGCCTTTTCTGCCCTATTCTTTCTGTCTCTTCTTTCCTCTTGATATTTCAGTTGCAAGTATGTAGGATTTCTGTCATATTTCATCTCTGTTTTAGACATTAGCCTCATATTTCAGTCTGCATGGTTACCCCTGATCCTGTATTTCTGATTAATAATTGATTCTACTATACCAAAATTGCTCTCATCTATATACTAAAACTATCTAGGATCCCAGATTTCTATGTAATTTTAAAAAGAAGTTTTGCTATTTCTAATACATTATACATAATTTTATTACATTATATACTATATTGCATCTATTATTATATAATATATATATAATATTTATTAATTTATATTCTATTATTTTGAGCATGCCAACTATAGTTTCCTAAACACATTCCTGCCTGGTAATTTCAAATTCTGGAGTTATATTGTATAGCTGGAGCTTATTGCATTATGGCTCTGTTCCTTTTCTCTTTTTTATTGATTTTTTTGGTCATCTGATCATTTTGTTATCATGTCTGGTTTTATTGTATTTTTTTAATATAGAGGTTTTGGATGATTTATATTCCTCCAGGTAGAATTTAATTTTCCTCCGACAGACCACCTTGGGAAGACCACCTTGATTTAATCAGAAATTAAGATGTCTGGTGATTGTGACCCAGATTTTGTGAGGGCTGGTCTAATTCCAACTTCCTTTTTTGCCTAGATAGGGGTATTCCTCTCCTCAACTAAATGTCTTAGCTCTGTCCAGGATATTATTTTGTGACACCTTAAAGTGCACTCTTTGTCTTTCACTACACTACATCTACTTTTGTTTTCAATTTCTTAAATTGCATTTTGATTTCCCAGCCATTCTAAAAGAAGTAGACAAATGCCTCAAGAGGAAAACTCATACAGAATATCGGTTCATTTTTCTCTGATGCTCTTTTTAAGAAGGATCTGTAGCCCTGTAATCCACCCATGTCTATAACTAAAGTTCAAGATATGGGACAAAAGAGTGCAAGCACAGTCCAGTCCGAGGCCAGGTATCAGTCAGAGGCAAGTAGCAAGACAGAATGAAGGACATGTAGTACAGCAGAAGGAATTTAATGTGAGACCCAGTCAACAGAGCTGCCAGAGCATCACAAATGCAGATGGAAGGCAATGCAAGGTTATCAGCAGAAGTAAGTGACTTCTAGTGATGTCTATTCCAAGCTACAAAAGAGGAACCGGAAGTGCTCACAATGCCAGGAGATAAAGGTGGAAACCAGAATGGCATGAAGGACTTTGTTGTCACATGAAGATACAGCTAATGCCAAGCAGAAATGAAAAGACAAGTTTTATCCCAACATCGATCTCTCATGCACCCACCAAGGTCCCCTTTGAATAGACCTAAGTTGTAGGTAGAGAATGAGTCTCAGGACTATATGCCGAATCATCATCATGCAAAGAATTGAAGAGGTTAAAATCTGTGTGCAACAAAAAGACACATGGTTGGAAATGTTCCTTTCCAGATCATTCACCAGAAAGAATGATTGACCTGAAGACTCCCATCCCTGCTGCCTTTACATGCTGATAAAAACATTTTATTACACAAAGAATAGAGAACAAGGAAAAATGGATTTGCTACTTCAAATATTTTCCTCACCAAGTAACAAATAACTCCAGGATAAAGAAACTATTCCAGCAGCAGCTAATTTCCTGGGTCTTGACCAAGATACTTTAAAATAGAGTGGGCTGGCATAGGACAGAATAAACCATCGGTGGTTTCCAAACACATAGGGACTCGGCGAGAATATCTGTTCAAAAAAGTTTTAAAACTCAACTGTGAAGCAGAGTTATTTAAAGTTGGTTTCATTTTACTTGAAGAGGAAGCAGACAGGGATAATTTCATTTAAGAATAGCAAGTCAAGACCTTTTTGAAGAACAGAGAACAAGAAAAAAAGATTAAATGCTCTAGGAAGAAAAGTCTAAAGTGGTAAGTGAAATGCAAATTTTAAATATTCCCCAGCTAGTCAATAAATCCTTACAAATGGGTGGATTGTTCATCGGAATTGAAAGAAGCCCTTGAACTTTGATTTTCATTAGTCTAGGTGAATAATGTTGAAAGAATCTTTAAATTTAGGCCATCACCCATGTTGTGCAACATCTGACAGAAGAAACAAATTATCTCCTCACAGGCTCATTTCCTCCCCCCATTTCTCTTTCTTATTCAAAATGAAAATAACAATGACCCTCTCCCCTTCCTTGGGTCTTTATCAAGTGTTTTTGGCTGGGATAAGTGTCTCTAGTCAAAACAAGGGTTTAATTTCTGGAAAGGCAATTCTACTTGTTCTGATTAGGCAATTCTGTAATAAAGGCACTAGGTATTGCATCTGAGTGGTGCCAGCTGTGCATCCTTTGTTAGCTCTGGAGGTGTCTGGGAAGGCAGCTCAGGGGACTGAGGAGCTGGCAGATGGGAGGTAGATGAGCACAGAGAGTCCAGTGTGCTCCTTTCAACCCAAACTTGGATTGCCACTGTGAGTAATAAAAGGGCTCACTTAGATATTTTTTCCTGAAAAGTTTATCAGGAATGCCTATTAGGATTAATAAAGGGAGAGGGCACTCATATCCTTAAGGAGGGTGTACCAACATATTCTAAGGAGCTCTAGGGTGAAAGGTACAGGTGACAGATGTATCGTGATAAGAAAACACAACATATCTATGGTGAACTGATTTCTTCACCTCTGTTTCCTCTTCATGGTTCCTGCTTGTCCTGGTTGAAAAAAAAATATTGCCCAGAAGTGCTAGACACTGCAAAGGATTTCCATTCTTTCCAGATCTCAGCCTGGTGGAGGGAAAACCACAAAGCTCCTTCCCCACTGACTCCTTACATAATCTTTAGAATCTATCACTGCAGCAGGGTAGCCTGTTTTGACAGTGGCCACTTCCTCCTGGGAGGTCCAAGCAAAGTCTGCAGATGTGAACAGAGGCAGAAGCAGAGACTTGCAGAGGGTCATAAACACATTTGACTAGAAGGCGGAAAAGTAAACCATGGTAGGGAAAGAAAAGTAAACCATGGTAGGGAAAGTGGGCAAATGTCCACCCCAGCCACGTGAATATTCACTTAATGTGGTACTGAGGCTGCCTTAGCTATGGTGGAACACCTTCATGATGATAAGTGGTTGGTTTTTGAGTTCTTTCTTATTCCATTTTGTATCAATTATATAGCTTTGGAGAGAGTATGAAAAGCATTTCTTCGAGCAGTCTCTGATTCAAAGTAAAGATATCGAGAGTGTTGCTGTAGATCCCTGGCTATCATAACTTTGCTTGTCAAAGTTATTTTTTTCTTCTATAGTCAAATATGCTTTACTAGAGAAATGTCTATCTTAATTAATTCAATTCCACAATAAATACTTGTTTCAAAATGTAGTGTTTTACATGATAAAAGTATGAAATTTTTATCAATTAAAATTTAATTTATTGTTTTTAAGATATACACATGCTATATTAAAATAATACATCGAATATTTGTATTTACAACCTTAATTATCTGTAATTAATTAGCAGTAAATTGAAATACCACTTTGGAACACCCCTCCAGCAACTTTTTTTTTCTTTGATTTTTATTCTTCCATTTGCAAGACAAAGCCTCACTCCACAAGCCAAAAATGGAGCTGCTCCTGATGATGTAACATAGGGTGGCCCCACACCGATGATCTTACAGCCTCAATCTCCTGAATACTGGTTACAGCTGTGCACCAACACATCTAGAAATCTTTCTTTTTGCCAAATAAAAAACAAAACAAAGAGCAAAAGACATGACTACTAACCTGAGTTTTGTCAGTTTTCTATAACATTATTCCTATAATAACAAACATATAACAATCAATGAAAAAACATGCAACCTTATTTCATTACAAGGAAAATAGGAGTAAAGATAATAACAGGTAAAACTTTCAAGTCTGCAAAACAACTTTATTTGCAAGCCAGAGAAATAGTCTGCCTGTGAGTTTTTAAGACCACCCTTTTCCCTGGCAGAATTTCAGGAACCGTTTGTATTGTGAGCTCTCGACACACTAGATGGATAAAGGCAATGAAAGAAAGAAGAAAGTCATGTTAGCTTCAGAAACTAGGTATAATGTGACCTAGCTTATGCACAGGAGCATAGAGAAACAAGCTATATAGTCTATCATCTTTAGAGATGACTGGAAGGATTAGGCCTGTTGTCAAATTACAGGAAAATCTTCATTTTCTCTCAATTATTTATGGCCATAATCTCTTGTATAACAAGTAAATGGTTTCCCTTTTGTCTTAACTTTCTAACTGTACCACAATTCAAGTACCTCTGAAGTTTTCTGTTTCTTTCTTTTAACATTTGTGTTAATTTTCAGTAAGTTTGTGTGTGTGTGTGTGTGTGTGTGTGTGTGTGAACATGCATGTGAGTTCATGTGTATATGAGTGTAGGTACCCATGTTGTCCAGAAAAGGGCATTGGGTCTGTTGTGAGATGCTCAACATGAGTGCTGGGAACTGAACTCTGTTCCTATACAAGAACAGTGCTCTAACCCACTGGATCATCTTTCCAGTACACTTAGCACTGTTTTATAGCACATATATCTTGCCAAAGATTAGTCACTGTATTTGGATTTACAAAGACCCCTTAAAGCAGAAAAAGAGTACAGCAAAAATGTTTCAAGCAGGGATGATGGAAAAGAGCTCAGCATTCAGATTTTTGTTATGGTTTGGATTTTCAGCTTCTGTTTCTCTTATTTTGTTTGAGTGATATAACAATGGCATTGCTAATTCAAAAGCTGTCTTCATAGTCTATCAGTCAGTCACATAGTCTTCCATCATAAACAACACGATGAAAAGATTAGGTTGCACTCTGCATGATATCATCCATCCTTTCCATTCTTCCTTCCACATCCCTTCTGTGTGAGCCTATGCTTATTTGAAATAAACAAATATGGCGTTATGATGGGTAATTTTGTATGTAAAGCAGACTGTGTCTTAGGTACACAGATCTTTTATCAGGTACTACTTTGACTATTGCTGTGAAGATAGCCTTGGATTAGATTGGTATTCAAATCAGCTCATTGTAATGTGAATGAAAGTCTCATTCAAATCAGTAAAGACTAAAGAGATAAAAGGAAAAGGTAATTTCTCCTACCTCAGATTTTGGACCTTGGACATAAGGGTCTACTGGGGTCTTTTATTAGTTTCCTCTTCTTCACAAACTTTTATGATTCTATAGCTTGAGGCTTACAGATTTTCAGATCTTTGTGCCTTTCTAATAATGAGTCAGTTCCTCATTGTATATGTGCCTCTGTGTGTGTGTATAGACATGTAAAAACATGTACAGACATACATGCAGAGTCATACCTTTCATTGGTGCCAATGCTCTGTAGAACCCTGATGGGCTCTTTTTACTCAAAGTTCAACACTCAAAAGTCAAAGAAAGATCATGGAGGTCTCTTAGATCTTAAAGAAAGTCAGACTTATTATAAAAGCTGTTATCTTTTTCAACAAAAAAGACCCAAGAAATCTTTCAAAAATCCTTTCCTTTCATGATTGCTTTGCAAGGCAATTTGCTTTATTCTGATCATGCACTTTTCTTTACCTCAGCTTCACATTAGAAAGGCAAGTGCCCAGCTCCCTGGGAGAGTCTTTGTCTAGTTCTATGGAGCTTCTGCACCATTAACCTGACCTTTCCCACTTTTACAAAAAGCAGCATCCATAGGCTATTAGAGGAGGAGCAGGCCACAGACAGAAAGGGAACACCAGCCGTTTTTCAATCTAGAGAAAGAGTTATGTGCAAATATTCTACAGAAATGTATGGAAAACTCTATAACCAAAATCACAAACACAAATTCTCCCACCTGGGATGGAAACTGTATTTATATGTGTTTTATCTGTATGGGATCAATCAGCAGAAGGTAAACAAAAAGCATGATACTGCTAATGAATTGATGATAAACTGTAGACAAAGAAGACGACATGGTTAAGCTGGAAGACTTATTCTTATTTGTCTGCTCAGTTTTTTAACCTCTGGACTGTAGTACTGTTACATTTGAATTGAGTCTCTTCCATAAGCTCATGTATTCAAATATATCCCCTTCATTAGAAGTACTATTTTAGAAGGTTCTTCAAACTTTAGGAGGTCTTTAGAATAGTCTGTCCCTGTTTCTTTAATTATATAATTTTTTTTTCTTTTCTTTTGGTTTTTTGAGACAGGGTTTCTCTGTGTAGCCTGGGCTGTCCTGGAACTCACTTTGTAGACCAGGCTGGCCTCGAACTCAGAAATCCGCCTGCCTCTGCCTCCCAAGTGCTGGGATTAAAGGCGTGCGCCACCACGGCCCGGCTCTGTCCCTGTTTCTACTATCAGTTTCTGTATCTGGATTTGTTAAAGTGTGAGAATCTTTTGTTATTATATACAGAGCCACCAGTGCTGGCATGTTTCCCTGCCATGATAGTCTATAATCCCTTAAGCCATGAGAGAAAATTAGCATCTGTTCCCTGACCTCCTTTCTATCATAGAGTATCACATCAGTGAAAAAAAACAACTAATACAATATCAGGATAACATTAGGGGTCAAGGGAAAAGAAACTTTGACCTCTATGGGTACATATTAGCAATCTTAGGCAGGGGCTATATTTGTGCCTAAGATAACCCCTTCTAAGACCTATGTACATTTTATGACAAGAATCAACAGTCATAATCAAAATATCTGAGTTAAGTTCTTATTTATTATTCATTTATTGTGATGAAGTATCCAGATGGATTCAAAGAAACTCTCACTTACTCTTTACTGTGATGTTTTTCTCTAGTGTTTTTCCTCAAACCCTAGAGGGCCAACCCTTTGCAAACTTTTACTTTAAGACTTAAAAGCATTGTTTCCAGGAGTCAGGCAGATCCAGCTAGGTCAGCAAGCTAAGTAGGGGCACTGAGTATACTGCTTTTTGAAGTTTTTCCTTCACTTCTTATGAAAATGTCTAACTTTTCAACCTGTTATTGGTCCCATGCAGCTTCATTTAAACAATCTTTATTCAGTTTCTGATTTTTTTTTTTTTACTTGAAGAAACAAAGACAGCTTTTCAGATTATTCTTTGTATAAGAGTCACAGTCTACTCCAAGAGTAAAATTCCAGCAGTAGATAAACCTAGATGCTTGGATTTTCTCCACAGAATCACTTGTTCCTTATGGGATCCCTTTCCTTTACATTCATGCTGTTTCTTATCACTGACTTCAAGAATATATTATTTCTGTATATCATTTTTGATCCTTTAGCATATATATAACATATATATATGCAAGCTTTTAAACCCCAGCCTTATAAGACTATGCCAAACTTCTAGCAAGATGTGACCAAAAAAAGATAAGGGGACTAAAGAAGACAATTGAAGTATAGACATCACAAAGAAGCCTTTCAAGATTCTGTTTTCAATCCTATATTTTTTCAACTAATATTTGTCTGAAGGCACTGCTCAGAAGATCATGAGTAATAATCCATAACCAAAAAGGTTCAAAGATGCAATTAGGTATTAAAATTAATATGCTCTTGTCTAAAGAATTGACTATAGGTAAGCATTGTGCTATGAAAAGTCCAAGTCTCTAATATTTAGGGTTGGTCTGTCATGGGTTAGATAGGATCCCAGGAACCAATGAAGTCCCTGTCAAGGTTCAGTGACATATGGTTAGATGACAGATAATTTTCTGGAGTAGAATACAATATAAGAAAATTAAACTAATAATGGTCATATAATTATATATTCTTTGTTAATATATTCTATATTGTATATTATTTAACACTTGTTTCAAAGAGATGTGCTATTTTCTCAGTTTCTAGATATAAGACTTTGAAGCCAAGAGAAACGTACTTACTCTCTTGTGTATGATGACACAGAAGACGAGAAAGTGGTAAGTCATTGATTAAAACCCAGTTCCAACCTTTTCAAAACAGTTTGATCCTGGATACAAGTGAAAGATAAGGAGTTTAGTATAGGCAGACTACATTGAGTCTTCTACTGGTAAGAGCTGACTACTATTCAATGCTGTCCCTACTTAAATGTGCTATTTCCTAATTATATATTTGTCAATTTATTTATTTTTAAGTATATTTTCTTATCTCTGAAATGAGATCAACAGTCATAATTACCTCAGGCAAATAGAAGATATTACAACACCATAACTGATACGTGTATATACTCAATAGATTTTAGTTATTAAAAATGGAAATATTTAAGACTAAAAGTAAAAATATTTTGCAGTGCACTTGAATAATGCCCAAATTAGAAACATCTATGCACATATTTTCATGTGCTCTTTTTAGTTAAAGTATTTGTATTTGTGTCTTTTCACAATGGCTCTGAGCCTCACCTCCTTGTTCACATTCTCACGTACTTACTCTACCACTACAACAAAAAGTGTTAAATCTTAGAGAACTGATCCTAATTGCTTAGTATTTACTTCTATACTCCCTAGCATACCTCTCAGGGTTAGGCCTATACCCCATGTCATTATCTTCAGAACAATCACTAGGCACAGTGGGTTTCTCTGTATAGTAGTCAGGGTATTAAACCTTAGTAGCTTGTGGGTTTGGAGGTGGATTGTAGTCCTTAACTTCTGTCTAGATAGAAAATTTCCTAGCATAGGGTAATGCCTAGGTACCAACTTCTCTATGAAACCCTGATACTTTGCATAATTTTCCAACTCCCTTCTTCGTAGATTGATCCTTATCTTCAATGCTTATTAATATGAGCAAGAAGGGAAGCTATAGCCTATTGGCCCACAAAGACCATTAGGCATGTTCATCTATATTAGGCAAGGTAGGTGGTATTATCAACGTGGATAGCATCTTCTCTGTGATTACTGAACATATTCTAGGAAGGGTATTTTACCTGAATTCTTAAATGATTCTTCAAAAATATATACTAAGAATATCCCCAAGTTTCATGAAAGAAAACTGAGGTTAACAGAGATTCAACACCTTGACAAAGTTTGTATAGGTGCTACATGGTACAGGCCAGAATTCTTCTGGATCAAATTCTAAACTTTATAGTCTATTGCAATTGTGACTATGCTTGCTAAACTTTATTACCTAGAATCAGGGTGAGAAATTTGAGACACATGAGTTAGTCATGAAAATAAAAGGAGAATATGTACAGTATTCATCAGAAATTTACGATATAACTCTATTAAACTCATTAGATGTGACCATATAAATATGTATATTAACATTTATCTATAGATTGATAATCATAATTCAAATAATATTCTTTTAGTATAAATGATTAGTGGAATCTTCTTTTTGTATTGGCAGTATTTGATACAAGATTTTGTGAGATTTATTATTTACTTGAATTTTATCCCAACCTGGATAGCGCCTTCAGTTTCGCCACGAATTTTTTCACACTATAATTTTTTATTCTCCTACACAATAGCAATGAAAATATTCCCTGGGCCATCTCAGCTTCTAGCTTACAGATCATTGGCCATTGAAAGTAAAGTGCTTCTTGTATGATTTTACCAAGTTATGGAAATGCAAGTAATTTTTCTAGAATGACATTTGAATATAAATTAACTCCAGGAGACTAAGAAAATTGGAACACTAATTCAATGGTGTGTTTGTGCATTGGCCAGCATCCTTATGTATAACATACTGGGCTATTTGATGATTTCTTCACAAACAAATCACTTACAAATATATGAGTTAAGCTGCAAGGAGTTACAAGAAGTAATGAAATGCCTGTGGTTAGTAGCAGGATATTGTTAAAATTTCTAAGGGAGGAATGGAGGATAAAATAGTTACTAGATTCAAGGTGGAGAGAAAAATGTACCAAAAAACCCTAAAATGAGACAGCTTTTTAACTGAGGGATACATGCAACTTCAGTAAATGTTGTAAGAATAGAGATAAATAAAACCTTAATGCAGTGGCTCAACTCTTTTTCCAGAGAGTTCCATGCCATAGGAAGGTAAAATAATAAGAAATAACAACTTCTTAGGGCAAGTAATAGGGAGAATAGACTTAGAGAACAAACAGAAAAATAGATAGGCACAAATGATTATAAAGCAACCATATATCATACTGTGTAGCCTACTGAGGAGTATACCCATTTATACATATTATTTGAGTAAAACTTCATGAGTTAGAACGCAACCTATCTCTGTCATCCTTAACTTTCTTCAAATGTCTTCTCCAAGGAGGTTAGTTTCTCCTGAAGCACTAAAGGTTAGTAAAACCAGTGCATAACATATACAACAAAGGCTGGGTTTCAGACACAAGAACTAATGATGTACTTTATAAGAACCATCAACAGACCTTCAGCCAGTCCTAACCATGACAACACTGCCTGTTTCTGTGTCTGACTGAGGTGATGCTTGAAAATGGTCATTCCTCTGACTAGCAAAGGATCATAACCCTGGTTTCCAGCAGATCCATGATTTTCTACCATCACCACAAACTTTAATATTTATAGGATGACTTCCCAGTTCTTCAGCATTATATTCTAACCAGCTAGTCACCCAGTTGAGCATTAGAGATTTCTTTTGTTGGCCATAGTCTAGGATATTATAAAGTATCATCTCTGAGTAGATTTTAATAATCACAATATGGTTTTTTTGGCCTCTTCTCAGTGAAACAATTATTTGGGCCCATCAATATCCAATGTAGATTATAATATTATTATGGTCATACTTTGGGCTTTGTAATACAGTTTTATTATCTGCTTCCTCCACTTCTCTGCTATGATATTATAAGCTGCTTTACACATGATAATATTATCCCATGACCATCTTGGTAGTAAATTATAATGGTTTTTAAGTTAATAACTTTCCGTATTGTGTTATGGCTTTCTGGTGTCCAACATGAAACCATTGTTTCTAAGATTTAATCGAAATACACATGAGCACTCAGGTTTAACTTCAACCATTTCTGCCTGCCTCTCCTCTCTGTATGCTCTACATTTTCTCATTTATATAAGTCTGTTGCAGAATCTGTGTGAATTATGACAATCTGCAAAATCAAAGACTTCAACAGGCTGGGAAGCTTAATTATTTCTTCTGAAACTCCAACAACAAATGACTAGAACAATAGAGTTATCTATCTGTAGGGTACAGTTAAGAAATACATTTCCTTTTTAAAAAACCAAAATGTCAGCCCAAGATAAATGTCTAGACATTCAATTCATCAAGATTCTCTCTTCTTCTTTAATTTACTGAAAGGAAATGTCAGCTGTGGCCAGAGCCTTCTAGATCAATATTACACACTTCAGCATTCCATGAGAAGATAATTCTAGAGAAAAATACACCAGCCCAGGAAAGCAGCTTGAATATACATATAAGTATAGGCATACCTATACATATACAGACATACATACATATACACACACATATACACATATACCTACACACACACGTGTGTGTATCTGTCAGTATGAGTGTGTGTGTGTGTGTGTGTGTGTGTGTACATCATAGTATACATATGGAAGTCAAAGGTCAATTTTCAAGAGTCAGTTTTGTTGTCTTATATTGCTTCTAGAGATGCAACTCAAGTTGTTAGGTTTAGCAGAAAGCTCCTTAAGCCATAGAAATATATTGTAAGCTCCTCTCTTTCAATTATTGATATAAATGACTTTATTGAAAGGCAGTAGAAACCACAAAAAATGACACCTGTTGCTCCAACCTAGTTCTCCATGCTTATACAATATATAGCATTTTTTGTTGGATTGCTGGGTCTGTTTCATGTTATGGTATTTTGTAGTTCTTTCTACATGGAAGAAATAAAAGAAATACTAAAGCAAACGTTCCCTAAGTATGGAATGCTTTGACAAGGGATGTGGATAACCATATTTCTCTGGATGCCAGACTTCAAGAAATAGTTATACTCAGAGAATGACAGTTTCAAAAGCCAGTAATCAGAGACACTACACAGGTATTGTCCTTTGTAACATCTTTAGTTGTAAAGGAAATGGTTTCAAGGTTCCAGTACCAATCAACATAAGAACATAAGTCTCTGTTTTCTTTTGACAATCTATGTATCAATTTCACCTGCAATCATATGATGACAATGTATTCAACAGTTCTGAGATACAAAAGAGTTACTCAACACCCTACATCAGTGAGAATATCCATTGAAGACCCAACAACTCTGAGAGAGAACAAGGGTGTGTGTAGGAGGAGTTAAGGTGGAGGGAGTAAGGAGAGGAAGAGGAAAAGGAAAAGGAGGAGCTAGAGAGAGCAGAGATGTAGGAGCGATGGAGAGCCACGCAGGTATGGAGAGCAGTCTCGGGTAACAACTTTCAGTTAGGTTAGCTAATTGGGAAACAACTCTCTTTGTGTGGGCGTATTCTTATTGAGCATTATCCAACATATAAAGCCTTTGATTAATCTTTAAACATTAGAGTCTCATTCTCTTACTGGGCCTGCGTGGATGGTGGGATGGTCTGGGCAATGCCCAGCTTTACAGAGCCATCTCCCATGCTGACGTCTCATTGGCAGCAGGGTTGGTGTTTCTGGTTGGCCGTTTCTAGCTGCAGTGTGCACACGTGGCCTCCAGCTGAGAAACACAGCAGCTGAGCTAGGCAGAGCCTCCACAGTTTAGATAGTCGGCATGAGCCAGCGGCCGTATTTAAATATTTACTTCAACAGGTGTGTAGTATGTGTGGAGAGTATATTACCATAGAAGAGGAGCAAAAAAACTCTCTCTCTCTCTCTCTCTCTCTCTCTCTCTCTCTCTCTCTCTCTCTCTCTCTCTGTTTCTCATAGCAGATCCAAGTAGAGAGCATGTACATAGCTTAAAAAATGAGGTAGGGGCTTTTCTTGGACTTTAACTCATTAATAAATATGTTATCAGTTCACATTAGTTCCACAATATAAAGTATTCATTGAAGACCCACAGAATTTAATCTAAGTACAGGCTCTTTTCTTATTTACAATGAAGTCCCTTACTTTGTTCTTAACTTTATAATGATGTGGAAGTGATGCAAGAGCAACCTTAGTTTGTCTTTTGAATGTTGATCTTTCCCTCAAGTTAGTGACCCTCAGTACACTCCTCCACTGTAATGCTGGACAGTAGCAGGGACTCAAGTTCCTTGGAAGCCAAGTGATCAAGAGGGCAACAACTGAGTCCATAGAATACTGTGTTGCTAAGAAATGATACTTGTTACATCAGATGCAGTATATGTATTTTTATCTATGTTACTTTTACTTGAGTTAGATTTATTCAGCTATAACCCCATGTCTTTGTACTGGTGTTACTGATTACTACCAAGTGAAAGATGAAGATGCTGAAGTATGAGTACCACTTGTTTCCTCTGTGTTCTTCTTCTGCTATAGATCAGATACTAAATGTCTCCCAAAGGCCTGATACTTAAGGCCTAGTTGATACCATGTGATGTGACTAGAAATTGGCACAATCCTTAGATGACTAGGCCTAGCAGAAGGAAGTTAAACCACAGGAAATGTGACCTTGAAGGGATATTGAAATGCTGTTTTTCTTTGCTTCCCGACCACCTTCAGATGAATGGATCTTTTCTATCATACATTCTTTCCAGAAGATAATATGGCATAATAGGTCCAAAACCACAGGTTGAGTAAGCAAGAGTTCAAACTTCTGAAATTTTGAGCCAAAAAAGTCTTTTCTTTCATGTGTTCTCTTACAATGACAGAATGATGACTAATATGGATATCTTAATAAGGGTAATAAGCATGGGGTTTCATTGTTCAATCAGAAAACTTCTGGGTTATATTCTGCCAAGGAGAGGCTTTCATAAGATACATGGAAGGTTGACCAGCAACAGAAGTGAAAATATAGTGTTCTTGAGAGATGTACATGGCCACAATAGTGCTGGTAGATGGTGGAGGTTTGCTTAATTTTGGGACATCTACTAGTGACTCACTACTGTGACGATTCCTGCAGTTGAGATGTTGGTGGACATTTCTGATTATTATGCTGTAGGTTGGCTTCCTAGAAGCTGTTAGTTTTCTATCCACCTCTGTCAGAAAACCAAAGGGGCTGTCATTTTCTACATAAAACACCTTGATCTTTGCAGGCTTGCAAGTAATTTTCATTTTCCTGACCTGATTATACCAAGAAACAAGTGGCTACTAGGATGGGTGGACAGAAATTTTTATGTTGAAGTAAACTTTGGATGGGAGAGAGGGTATCTGTGGGATTTTCATCAAGGATATAGGTATAGGGTTGCTGCTACTAATCTACAATCCAATTTTCTCACTTTAGGATATTTAGGAGAATTGTCATTTTACAAATTCAAACATGATTAGATCATCAACTTCCTTGATCATGTTTCTTTAATACAAAATAAGGTAGCTCCTACCTTGATCTGTCTGCTACTTATACATAACATATATACATAACCTATCTTTGTTTGCAAGCTTTTAAAGACTTTCTTAATTGTTACTTATTTTCCTGTAACTTTCAAACTCTCTCAATCAATCTGAACCCCCTTTCCTGCTTTACCAAGATAGGGAGAAATACTCCCATCTATTTGACATTTCAGTAGGTAGTCTTCACTTATAACACAGACACACATAGCAGGCATTTAATCAAAGTTTTGCTGAATTTAGACTTTTTGACAGAAGCTCTTGTTGTCAGTTTTTTTTTTTTTCTGAAAAGATTTCACATATTTCTATCATTTATACCTGAATCAGCATATACAACTGTTGTTTCTATGACACTATCATTCTGAGTCCCATGTCTTTTGTTTTTTTTTTTTTTATTAAAATTCAGCTTCAAATCCATTCTTTAAAGCAGTTTCAACTGGACTGTTGTTAACCATAAGACCTTTCCCATGTCCAAAAGAGAAGACTCTCATTCCTTCTATCCTCAACTAAAACTATGTCCAGAGAAGTGACCAGGTCCTGAAAACATTAGGACCTCATTGAATCTTTGCGCCTCAGACTGTCAGTTAGTGTACCATGGGCTTAACTCAGTAGAGGTTTGTATTCTCTGTGAGACAAGTTCACATCTCTAAGCAAAGAATGGAACCAGATTAGCCATCAGCAAATGATGATAAGTCTTATACCAAATAAATCCATGTAACCAAAATCTCGTAACAAATCCATATTTTCCTTATGTGGAAATGAATGCATTTGATTGTTAAACACCAAAACCTGCAGTTTTCTAGAATTTTCTGAGCAAAATGATTAAAACAGCATCCCTATTTCATGGAACTAAATTACAATGCTAAGCCTAGAGAGTATAAGTCCATTGATATTTTGTTATTTTTCTTTTGATCATTATAGCTCCCTAGAGCAATCAACTCTCACTTGTGATATAACCAGAAAAATTATTTGAATATTTTCCTTCAATATGTACATTCTATAGTTTATTTTGTAGAGACTTATATAATGCTTTATTACATCATGTCTATTTAAATATATATGAAAACTACATTTTAAAAGGTTTTGTGAACATGAAATTAACCATTTTAAAATAGCTTTCATACATGTTAGCTCTGTTTTATCACTAGCCAATACTTAAAAGCAAAGTATGCCTAGGAAAATTTCCTCTTATGATGTTATTTTAAAAGATTTTTCAAATGACTTCCAAAACCAAACTTGATTTTTCATTTTGCAGGTTCTATTCAAATATCTTTACATGACCACTGCTTTCACTTCGTGTGTGTATATATATATATCATATACATATACGTATACATATACATATAATGTATATGAACACTTCATCTTTGAGCATAAGTGTCTCTATCATTTTAGCTTCATTTTCTTTTGCTTGCATTCTACACAGTGCTCTCTAAATCTACAATTTTTCTTCAAGAATTGCAAAAACATGTTCATGTGAACTAAGCCAGATGCACAAAGACAAGTACCTCATGTTCTGCTTCATAAGTAGAAACTAAAATGTTATCCAAAAATAAAATAATCATTACAAGGCACTAGGAACTATATGATGTCAGAAGAAGAGGGTGGGTAGAGGTGGCTATATTTGAACAGTACATACCATATGCATGTATGTAATATCACAATAAGTTTCATTAATATGAATGATTTTTACATGTTGGCAAGCAAAATAGTTGCCTATATGAGAAAGCAAACTTAGTTAAAGCAGTAGGTAAAGACTCCATTACCCAGACACATAAAGACTATAAAATAAGGTGATGTAACAAAGTTAATGAAGCCGAGAGTACTCCACTCTGAAATGGCTTCTTTTCGGAGTTCTGATGTTTCCTCAGTAGCCCTTGAGGTAGGATCTTTTGACATGTGCTCCAAAGAGCACTAGTATCAACCAATATAGTAATATAGACCAAAAGATTCTTTTGGATTTTATAATCTTTTTTACTTTATGAGATTGGCAAATTTATATATATTAAGATAACTTTGGGAGAAGTATAAACACAAAGTTTATTTATGCTTTATATGTCTTATACATAGGGTGTACAGGCAATTTCATCCTGTACTTTAAATAAGTTGTACATGAAAAGAGTTTCATGGTGTGGAATTTGCAACATGTACTGTCATGTCTCATTTTCATGCTTTCAGCTTTGAGGAAAGTTATAGTTTTATATTATCATATTAGGTTCCATATGTGTGGGTGCAGCTTTATTCCCATTGTTTTTTAAAAGAAACCATTGACATGTAATCTGAACATTTTCTGTCAATATCATAACAGATGACCTATAACATCCCTTGAGTGTACACAACTGATTTTGAAAAGTGCCTGGAGGAACATTACATTGCACCAGGTAGTTCAGGGACCAATGGGAACATTGCTGTTTTATCTTCTGTTGGTTCTTGACTTAGTCCACTGTGCATCATAGCTCTCAAATAATGGCCTTGCTTCTTCCATGCCTGTGAGATAGCTATCATGGAAGCTCTGGGTTAAAGCTTCAGTGAACTACGGCCCTCTATTCTGCCTAGAAATTAGATCTTTTCATTTCCATGTTTTCATACTCATAAGCCAAAGGACTATTTTGATTTCTCTTTTTAAAATTTACTACACTTTAGTAGAGGGAAGTAACGAGAAATATAAATATACCATTAGGTACAAAAGATCAACCTTTAGGAACAGAGATGTGGATATTAGCTTGTTACCTCATCTTTTCTGCAGCAGGAGCCAAGTGATGGAAAGCATAATCCTTTCCTTGGAGTTTTAAGACCTCATCTGTACAGAGTATGTAACCCCCACAGGACACCCTCATGAGCCAAACTTAGCCACAATATCCTGGGTGACAGATGGGTGCTGATTCTCTACAGAATCCCCCTAGAGTCATGAGCAATCCTATTCTAGTTCAGCTTCAGATGAAGATCGCAGTGATCTAGGGAAGTCAATGTAGGTAGCTAATGAATGTATACTTTCTGGTAATCTGTGCAGACAGATTTTGAGAGTATAAATTGAGAGCAATGGGCAGTTAAAGTAGGTTTGTGCATATGAATATGCTATATATAACTCTACCTTTGCTTTTGATGCAGCAAAGCAGAAGCTCCCTTGTAAGAATGACAGATTGTTAGAGTTCATCTATTTGAAATCTCTGTTCTTTCCTGAGGTGCTCGTCCATGCCCTTGTGTACAATTAAGGGTGCTGTCAAAGGTGCAAGCTCTGTTGTCAACAATTTCAGTTGTCTCTATAGCATCTGGTTGTATCTGCCACTTATTTCTGGGTCTGGGAGAATCACACAGTCCTATGCCACAGTGCCCTATGACAAATCAGAGCTCCAGCCAAGATTCTGATTACCTACTCAGTTCTCAGGTCTCTGGAGGCTTGCAGCCACACACATCCTTTATTTTCATAGAACATAGTCTCAACTTGTTTTTATACAACATTGGCTTCAGCTATATCAGTAATAGACTCAGAAATGTGTTTGCAAAACAAACAAGAGGGTTCATGTGTGACAAGGAGGGGAGATGTGATCAGAAAATATTTCATCTTGAAGAATTCACCATCAACAATCATGATGGTGAAAACAGACAGAAAGACCTGACAGAGTCTGTCAATGCTGTGGCAACACACATATTTTTGTAGATATAAATTGAACAATCAGCCTGTGACAAGATCTAGCTAGAATAATATCTCCTTTAGCCATCAAAGTAATCAAAGAGAAAAAAGTAGAAATGTAAAAATGGGGAGTCATGAAAGTGGTTTATTTATCCTGATTTTCTTTTATTATATGTCAAACCATGTGATGTGCATTGTTGTGGGTATAATTTACTTATTGCCTGCAACAGCCCCATGAAGTCAATTTTCATATCTTACCAATTTTAGATAAATATGATATCATTAATCAAAAGTGAAGAAGGATAGAAATGTTTTGTTGAAATCATGCCTCAGTACAGGTTTCAATGTAAAAACAATCCAGAAGATACATTTTTGTCTTCCCATCTTCTTCTTTTAGATTTCAGAGAAAAACTCTGTCTCTCTGTTGTGTACTGGTCCAGGTGATAAACTCCTAGTTTGAAATCCTTTTGGTTGCCAGCCACATTTATCCCTTTCCATATAATGCTGTTGTTCAGAAGCTAAACCTGAGGTGCCTCCTCTCAACAAAAGCAATGCTTTTTACTCTACTGGCTGTTTAACCACCACAGTCTCTGAGAACTGTTATTTCTTTCTCCCCTACTTGTCTTCCTTCCTGTTTTGGCTGCAGGTATCTGTTCACAAAAAAACACAAGGTTGGCATATTTAAAGCTGAAGTATGAAGTTCAAGAGGTTATCTGATGGATACGTCTTGGTTTCTTAGACATACTCTGGTCTCACACTACATGGAACTGTTTATAGCCTTGATTTCCTGGACTCATATTCTGCCTGCTAAGGTTCCCTAATTGATTCTTTATATAAGGAAAACACTCTTGCTCCTATGACTGTTCAGGAACAACCCAGAAAGCCTTCCCCAAACCCCAGTGTAGAGTAATCATGTTAAGTCTGCTTTTACATTTCCATAGTTGTGCCACTGGTATGGCATCTGTTCCAGTTCATGCCTATAGATAGTAAGCTACCACAGAGAAAGATGGGTTCATGATGCTGCCTTAAAATGTTAGGCTTTAAACATTTGTTTCCTAATGATCTTTCTATCATCAGAGAAAATGATTAAGTGAAAGAGACTGTTGGTAACTCAGCAGAAACTCTAGTGTACCTGAAACAGCATCATGGAAGTCAATGCGTTTGCACATTCTTAGAGGAAGTCTTGCATTTGGTCACCTGGCTGTTGCTAGGGCAACTCCTTGCTCTCTTATTATTCTCTGTGTAGCAACGATAGTGGACATAAAATCCATTTTGTGAAACAGTAAACATCCGTGGGTAATTTGAAGCTTTGAAATCTCAGGCTTGCAAATAAATCTGACACTTTTTACACAATCATGTAACTGTCACAAATGCCTGCAATAGAAACGTATCTTTCTTTTCTAAAATGTTTCCAAGAATTAAACTGACATATAGATTTGAATTCCATTAAATATTCCTAAACAAAATAGGGGATAGTGAGCTTTAGAACAGTTATATTTAAGAAGAAATGATGGAGTTTTAGTTCAGAGAGAAATGAGCTTTTAGCAAGATTAAGATGTAATGTTGGACAACACAAACTTTATTCAGCAGGTGGTCAATAAGTGTTCATTTGTCTCCTCTCTTTTCCCCAGGAAGTATCGAATAGTAGAAGCCAAGCCTCATGGTTCTTCTAATAAGTATCACAATTGCCTCTCATGGCAGTAGAACATGGCTGATAGAATTTTATGATATTCCTACTCTAATGCTATGAATTTGGCCAAGTGGTCCAATCACTAAAGAGAAAATGAGAAGTCAATGTATGCTGCGTCATCATTTCTAGCTGGTCCCATAAGTACCTCTACACATGAAGACAATAATATCTTGTTGGAGAAACAAGAAACCTAAGGAAAGATATATTTCGGCTTGTTTGTTTGACACTATAATGGGGGCCTTTTTGAAACCCTTACCTGGAAACTCTTGGCATGATTTTAGTCATTTTTTGTTTTATTTTGTTTTGTTTGTTTTGTTTTCCTGTTGTTAGGAAAAATCACTCTGACAAAGGCATCTTAAAAGAAAAGGAGTTTGTAGCTCACAGACTGAGCTACAGTCTATCTTTATGGGGAAGTCAAGTATCCATGAGTGTAAAGCAATTTGCACATCACCTCCACAATCAGGAAACAGAGAACAGTGACTGCTTCTACTGCTCAGCTTCTTTACTTCATTTTATATAATCTTTTGTGGAGAAAATGGTCCTACTTGTCATCAAGATGTGCCCTCCCACATCAATTAGCCTAATCAAGGCAATGGGCATGCCCTATTTCTAGATTCTTTTGATAATTAACACTAGCCACCACAGGGTACATGCTGTCCTGGCTGCCTTCTGACAAAGGCTTCAGAAAAGAAGGGATCTTATATATATATTCAGTAGCTTGTACTAGTGTCAACGGCTTCATATGCCTTTTTATCTAGCACTCACTCTGCACAGCTACAGAAGCCCCAAAGCCAAGAGCATGTTTGCCCAGCCATTCCACTGGCTCCAGTACAAAGAAATTCACTAGTTTATGTGTGTCATAGACCCATTTGTACTTCCTGTTTGTATCACTGTAGGAAAAGCCATCTTCTATTTTCAATGTCTCTATATGATCCCATGTTCACTGACTCCAGCCTATGGCTGGAAAGTGAAAATTCCAAGTCAATAGAAGATTGTCTAGTAAGTTCTCCTTTTCCAGTTCAAAGATGGCTGTCTTCTTTGGGCTTCTTCATCTTAGTCACTAGTTGAAAAGCAGGGAAGATCTATATAGTTCTGGTTATAAGGCCAACTTTATAACCCAATCACCCAAAATATCCCACATATGTGTACCATCACATTGAGAATAAGGATATCAATATCTGACCCAGAGGTCTTAATTAATAGAAATATTCAGCCCACAATACTTTTATTTTAAAATAGACAATAATATTCAAAAGCAACCTTAGCTTCAAGTATAGAGCCTCCATAAACATACTGTGGCAAATACTATTAGAAAGAGCAGAGAATTTGAATATTGTTGTGGTGAGGATTTCTATTACTACAATGAAACACTATGACTGAAAGCAAGCTGGGGAGGAGAGGGTTTAATTTGACTTCTATTTCCACATCACAGTCCATCATTGAGGGAAGCCAGGAGGCAGGAGCAGATACAGAAACCATAGAAAAGTGCTGCACACTGGTTTTTCTCGCCCATGCCTTGATCTACTGGCTTCTGCCCCATCCCTTACTCAGCCCACTTTACTATAGAACCCAGGACCAGGAGCCCAGAGCTGGACCCACTTCTACTTATAATTAATTAAGAAAATGCCTACAGCTGAATTTTATGGAGACATTTTTCAGTTGATGGTCTCTTCTCTTTGATGACCCTAGCTTGTGCCAAGTTAACATGAAACTAGCCAGTACAAATGTGAATTGTAGTCTTTTGGACACTTTAGCATGGCAGCCTGAGAAAAAGTTTCTCCAGGACTAACTTTTTATTATTATAGAGAAACAGTAGGGCTACAAGAACATGGGAGGACTGCAGAAATGCTTGGACTCCAGCCCGTGAGAAAGATTTTGCTGATGAGGTCACTCTGTGTATAGCATTTTTTCTGGCAATAGACCAAACAGACGAAAAGAAGACAGATTTCGAACATGCTTCATGCTACACTGATGCTTGATATTTTAATGTCTATATGTTCTCTAAAGTAGGTATAAGAATTAATAATCAAAATTCAATAGATTGTTCCCCAAAGGCCTTATATTCTTGAACACTTGGTTTTTCAACTGATTTAACATCTCCATACATTTCTTTATCTTGTTGTATCACAGGACCACATTACTGTGAAGGAAGGTCAGCAACCATCTTGGAAGAAGCAGGTAGATAGATAAATGAAAATATTTCCTATTCAAACTTGATAGATGTTTATACAAAATATTTTGCCTGCATTTTTCATTCTTAATAAGGAAAATCTCCATAGCTTTTATAAATTTCTCAAAATATTTAAAACCTAGAAGAGTGTTAGCAACCCAGAGTCTGAAGGGGCTAAATTCATTTCCATGACTCATACTTGGACATGTCAGTTCTTTACTGGCTGGTCATTTACAGGATTTACTATAGTAGGCTCTATATTCAATTGCAAGAGTAACTGCAGCATTTATTATTCCCAACTTATCCATTTGAAATTATTTTTTCTGCAATCTGATGTCCCTATCCCTGCTTTCTGATTATCTGTGTGTGGACATAAGTACCAGTTCAAATTGTCACTCAAAATTCTCATTCTGGAAACATTGGTGGCAACAAAGCATGTATTCTTATCTTATCTCTGACTCAAGCACACCACACATTTTCAACAGGACATGTTTTCTTTCTAAATAAAGCACTCTTACATGTGTCATAGTCCCTAGTGACAGAACACTTTGTCATCTTCAGCTTGCATGCCCTTTGTCCCCTGGAAGGCATTTTCCACCTGGGAAAGAATGCCTGCACCAAGGACTAGTTGCTTGAGTCTGTGCTGCACAATGGTCCCCTTGTCACTCTTTGTAATTTACAGCCATACCCGAAGTTCAAATCTATTTAAATGGAAGGGGAAAACTGTGACCAGGCACACTGAAAAATATTGACAGAATCCTCTCCTGTAATAAACTTCAAACCCCAAGGGAAAAAGTAGTGCCATGTGTAGGTGATTCCTTTTTCCTTCCTATTCTGCCTACAATCTAATAGTTTCGTAATTTCCATTGGAAAAAATAGAATAGTATGGTCACCCAGTGGAATACATTTTTCGGTGTAGAAGCTCTCACAAGATGCATAGCTCCATTATATAACTTACTGGCTAATGAAGGAAGAAATAATTTGACTATACCAATGCATTGCTATATAGTATTCAACCCCACAAAAAAAAATCTGTAGTTGTTCAATGACCCCATAGGTTTGCAGAAAGTTTCATTAGTTAGTAATGTGTTAAATAGGCAAAGACAGTCATCAAAGAGATTAAAGTCATGTCAGAGGCTAAAAGCCAAAACCAGATCCCAAGAATGTGTTTTCTTAATTTCATTATTTATTATAATTAAAATTTAATCAAAATGCAGTTCCATCACTCCCACTTCCCTTTCCTCCCTCCGAAGCACCCCTTAGTTTATTTAATTCAAATTTCAGTGCTTATGCCATTAATTGTCACATGCCTCCAGTTCAACATTAATAGACCCTTAATCACACCTTCCTTCATCAATGATCTCAGTATGATTTCTACAGTTCAAGAGGAAAAAGTGGAATTTAAGTGGACTCTTTTAGATGTTCTAGTTGAGGCAATTTTGGGGTAAGTATGCAACACCATTCCTGTAATACCTTGAACATTCTTCCTGTGGACTGGCTTTTCATCCTTCATCTTCTTCCTGCTTACTGACTCTGACTTCTCTCCCTAATAACACTGCAAAAGTAATAGAGAGTTATAAAGAAATGAGAAAACAGGAAAAGGCTACCCTGAAAGAAGAAGCAAAACTTCTTCTTTATACACTGGTTAGAACATCCTAGTCTTCTCTCTTCTCAGATACAAATGAGTTCTGCTTTCTGTTGCAGAATTGTTGATTGGATAGAAGGTCTTTCCATGATTTTTCACCTCACTTTTCCATGATCTCTTTCCTGACTATGTTCTAATAAGAACAGAAGCATTGCTCAGTTTGGGACACACCAAAGACCTCCATTCACCAGCCCTTCTCCTCCTCCCAATTCTTCTCTAAATGATGGTAGAAAAACTTGAGTTCCTGGGGCAGGAGCCCCTTTGCTTTGCTAGAGAGGAGAGGAAGCACATTTGTGGGTATTAATAATTTTGCTCTTTTTGTATATTAATGTCAATATTTTATTTAATTTTTCTTATTTTTACCTGGTGGCATTTTTTCAGTTTGAAACAACAGCTCCAGGGTAACACAGAATATTAGGTTGTCATGTTTACTCAGACTAGATAATTTCTTTTGTCTCTTTGTTTGTTTTCATTTATTTATTTATTCATTTTACATCCTGATCATTCCCCAACCCCCTCATCCCTCCTCTTCTCTCAGTCCTCATACTGTTATGCTCCCTCCCAATTTTAATGATGGTGAAATACACATAACATAAAAGTACCATCTTAAGCATTATGTGTGTACCATTTAGTAGTGTTGAATGCAATCAGTGTTGTGCTCCCATCATGAACAAGTAGCTCCACAATTCTTCTCATGTGTAATTTTAAATCTATAATCATTAAGTACTAACTTGCCATCCTGTTCCTAATCCTTGGCAGCTGCCATGTTATTTTCTGTGTCTACAATGTCAACTTTTCTAAGAACTGAACGTAAATGAAACCAATAATCTACTTTTTGTCTTCTGTAAGAAGTTTGAATGAATGTAGAAAGGTTTAAGAGAGGAAAAGAAAGCTTTTGGCCTGCCTGTGCCTCATTAGGAAAAGAAAGAAGCAACCTCCAAGACTGGCCTCAAAGGAATGAGCTGAGATCAGGTTGCCCTGATAAATAAAAAGAGAGAATTCAGCACAGAAAGAGGAAGAAGGAAATAGCATTCTTGGAAATCACAGCAAAAGAAAGAAATGAATTGGTTTTGCATTGAGGTCTTTGACTTGGACTTGAGTTTTGTGTAGGGCGATACATACGGATCTATTTGCATGTTTCTACATGCCGATATCCAGTTAGACAAATACTATTTGCTGAAGATGCTTTCTCTTTTCCTTTGTAAAATTATGGCTTCACTGTTAAAAAAAAATAACCAAGTGTCTATAGGTGTGTGGTTTTACATCTAGGACTTCAACTAGATTCCATTGATCAACTGGTCTGTTTTATAGCAATAGCTTGTGCTTGTTACTGCTATAACTCTACAGTCAAGCTTGAATTGGGAAGATAATAATTCTGGAAATTCTTCTATTGTAAAAAATAATTTTAGCTATCCTGAGTTTTTTTGTTTTTCCACATGAAGTTGAGTATTGTTCTTTCAGTGTCTACATAGACTTGTGTTGTGATTCAGTATGGAATTGCTTTGAATCTGTAGATTGCTTTTGTAAGACGGCTATTTTTACTATGTTAATTCTATCAATCCATGAGACTGGGAGATATTTTCATCTTCTGATATCTTTTTCCAATTTCTTTTTTCAAAGACACTTGTCAGAATGGCTAAGATCAAAACCATAAGTGACAGTTCACTCTGGTGAGGATGTGAAACACTCCTCCATTGCTGATGGAAGTGCAAACTTGTACAGCCTGTTTGAAAATCATTATGGTGATTTCTCAGTAAACTGGGAATAGTTCTACCTCAAGACCCAGCTATGTCACTCCTAGCCATATACCCTAAGTATGTACCAACATAACACAGGGATATTGGTTAACTAGGTTCATAAGAGCTTTATTTGTAATAGCCAGAAACTGAAAAAAAAATACCTCTCAACCAAAGCATTGATAAAGAAAATGTGGTACATTTACACAATGGAGTATTACTGAGCTGTTAAAAAAAACAATAACATCATGAAATTTGCAGGCAAATGGATGTAACTAGAAAAAAATCATCCTGCATGAAGTAACCTATACCCAGAAGACAAACATGGTACGTACTAACTTGGAAAGAGATATTAGTTGTAAAAAATAATCATGCTACAATCCACAGACTCAGAGAAGCTAAATAACAAGAAGGGCTCAAGGAGACACTTGAATTTCCCTGTGAAGGGTAAATAGAATAAAATTGAATAGACATTGTAGGTAAATGTGGGAGTGGTTTGACTAGTACATGAGTAGGAGGGATCAGGTAGAGGGAGGATAGAGGGAGATAGTTCTGGGAGAAACTACTTGAATTGGGGAGGGGCATCTCTGGAAGGAGTTAGAAACCTAATGCAATAGAAAATCCCAGGAATCTATCAGGGTGGCCCTACATAAGACCTCTAGCAATGGGAAATGCAGAACCTAAACTGGCCATCTCCTGTAACCGAGCAAAACTTCCAGTAGAGGGATTGGGACACCAGCACACCCACAAACCCTTCAACCTACCTGCCTACAAGATGTGTTGGGGTAAAATTAAAACAGAAATTGTGGGAGTGGCCAACCGATTACTGGTCTAGCTTGAGACACATGCCATGAGAATCAACACTTCCCTGGCATTACCTGGAGGGCCAGGACACAGAGGCTAACTAGTCCAGAGACCTAGAGTAGAAAATTCCTAATGATCTTCTGTTATACACATAGATTGGTATTTAGCCCAATTATCATCAGAGAGGCATTACCCAACAACGGATAGAAACTGAACCAGAGACCAACAGCCAAACATTAGACAGAAGAGGGAATGAAAGATTGTAGAAGGCAAAAGGATCAAGGACACCAGAAGAATACCGATAACATCAACTGTAAGGGCTCACAGAGGCTGAACAGACAACCAGGGAGCCAAGCATAGGTCTGACCTAGGCCCTCTTTATATATGTTATAGTTGTTTATCTTGGTCTTCTTATGGGACTCCTAACAGTGTCAGCATGGCTGTATCTTACATGTTTTGGGGACCATTTCTCCTACTGGGTTGCCTAATCCAGCCTCAATATGTAGTACCTAGTCTTACTGCAACTTGATCTGTGTGGTTGGTTGATATACATTGGAGACCTGTTCTTATCTGAAAGAAAGGGAGGAATAGTCGATGGGGGCAAGGGAGGGGAAAGACTGTGAGGAGAGGAGAGAGTGAAAACTATGGTTAAGATGTAAAAAGAAAGAAAGAGAGGAAGGAAGGAAGGAAGGAAGGAAGGAAGGAAGGAAGGAAAGGAAGGAAGGAAGGAAAGAAAATGTATTTATTTAAAACAAACCAAAACAAAAAACAAACAAAAAAAGAGCAGGGACTCCAATCTCCAAGTGAACAACTTGAAAGTTTCATCTCTCTGATAGTGCCATTTAAAGATAACTGGGAATTACATTCTAGGGTATTGCTGGTCTTAAACGTGGGTGTGTTGTGTCAGTCTGCTTTCTATTGCTATTTGGAAATGTCTGAAATAATCAATTTATAAAAAAGAAAGGATGATTTTTTTTGGCTCACATTCGTTGAGTTTGAATCCATGGTGACATGGCTCTTTGTTTAGGTCTATGGTAGTACACTATATCATGACAGGGATTCACAATGGAAGAAACTACTCACTTCAAGATTGTGAGGCTGAAAAGCAAATAGAAAGAAACTCAAAGCCTCAGGTTCCATGTACTTCGAGGGGAGGCTTCCACTAAACTCTTTACCTTCTAAAAGTTTGCAGTAGCACCACAATGATCCTTTAGGAAATACTATTCCAAACAGAAGCATGCATGCATGGCCATGTAGAACTCTTTTGCCTTGAACAAGCTGCTTATTGCCAGGTTTAAGGTATTCACGTTGAACTAGTTCATCTACAACAGAAGCTGAGGCTGGATTCAGGATTTGTAGGTGCTTATATCAGGAGAAGAGAGCAAAGACAGAGGGGAGAAATATTATGGGGGATAAAAGAGTAAAACATACACCCATCTGGCTAGTGAGACACTTGTAAAGAAAGATGTAGTCACAGGGACGTACAATAGAAAGGGAGGACAATGGAAGGCCTCACATGGTCATGGTCAATAAGGAAGAAATCTCAATTCTTTCTTATGTGCAGTGGCAGACATGGACACTCAGAGCCATGAGGAAGAGGCACACTGGGGAGCCAGAACTTTTGAAGCACTCTTTATGCTGCATCTTCTGCTGTATTTTCCTTTGCAATTTGTTTCTGCTTACTTTACTTTGACACACCTCATTAAACATAAACATGGTGCAAGTGAGCAGGGCCTGAGTATCTGCAGAGATAGCAGTCACTTAACACCCAGCGAGCAGGTCAAGAAAGCAGCATTCCGGGTGAAAAGCAAGCTTACTTCCCTGCAGAGAGACACATCCATCTCCTCAGCCAATGAGTTGGATAAACATTGAACAAACAACTTCTAGTCATAGGGGGTTGCTGATCTGAAAGGAAATGAGATACCATATCGCTGTAGGTTTTCCAATTCTGAATAATTTGCTAAACCCCTACTAAGACTGAGGAAGATGCCAATGAAGATGCAAAAAGATAGACCTGTTTCCTTATGATCTCAAAGAAGCAGGCAACCCCCACCTGTGGAGAGCCAATACATGCAACAGTAGCCTGGAGATATGGTAGGTTTTTCTTCCCATAATGACAGTACTGAATAAGAGCAAGAGGCACAAAATTGACTCATCTGAATATTTTGACCAAGGTCTTGTCAGTAAATATCCTTTTTAAATACTGTCTCATCATTATTTAGACACATGGATAGAAGTTAGTGAGATAATTTAATGGGTAAAAACACTTATATCACAAGCCGAGTAACATGAGTTTGATCTGGAAGTACCTATATAAAGGTGAAAGAAGAGAGCCATCTCCACAAAATTGTCTGATAACCTCCATACCTGGATTGCCTACACACAAATCACACATATATACAGACTGACTGATGATATTATTAACATTTAGAAATATAAACAAGCTTTCTCATAATGCAGCATTTCTTGGCTAATAGCACAGAAATTATGAAAATTTTACCTAAGAGCTCTATGAGATTGGTTTCCCACTGAAAGTATCTAGGTTTGCAACCTCATGAACAATGGAGGAGTGTTCCTCTTTCTCCACATCCTCACCAACATCTGCTGTCATCTGAGTTTTTAAACATTTTTTTTCTTTTTTTTTGTTATTTTGGTTTTGTTGTTGTTGTTGTTTTTTCAATACAGGGAACTCACTGTGTAGACCAGGCTGGCCTCGAACTCAGAAATCTGCCTGCCTCTGCCTCCCAAGTGCTGGGATTAAAGGCACCACTGCCTGACCTGAGTTTTTAATCTTAGCCATTCTGATTGGTGTGAGGTGGAATCTCAGGGTTGTTTTGATTTGCATTTCCCTGATGTTGAACTAAGGACGTTGAACATTTTTTTAGGTGCTTCTCACCATTCGCATTTCCTCAGTTGAGAATTCTTGATTTAGCTCTGTACCCCATTTTAATAGGGTTGTTTGATTCTCTGGAGTCTAACTTCTTGAGTTCTTCATATATATTGGATATTAGCCCTCTATCGGACATAGGATTGGTAAAGATCTTTTCCCAATCTGTTGATTGCCATTTTGTCCTATTGAATGTGTCCTTTGCCTTACAGAAGCTTTGCAATTTTATGACGTCCCATTTGTCAATTCTTGATCTTAGAGCATAAGCCATTGGGATTCTGTTCAGGAACTTTTCCCTCGTGCCCAAGTATTCGAGGTTCTTCCCCACCTTCTCTTCTATTAATTTCATTGTATCTGGTTTTATGTGGAGGTCCTTTATCCACTTGGACTTGAGCTTTGTACAAGGAGATAAGAATGGATCAATTTGCATTGTTCTCTATACTGACCACCAGCTCAACCAGCACCATTTGTTGAAAATGCTATCTTTTTACCACTGGATGGTTTTAGCTCTTAGTGGGTGGGTGGGTGGGGTAACACTCTCATAGAAGCAAGGGGAGGGGGAATGGGATAGGAGGATTCCGGAGGAAACCTAGAAAGGTGATAACATTTGAAATGTAAATAAAGAAAATATGTTATCAAAAATAAAATATCTAGGTTTGAAACTCGTCTCAGCATCTGGGACCTTCCAACACAGGTAAACAAGGCCTGTAGCATCTACTGCATCCTCTAATGCAGCACTTCTGGGCAAGTCACTTAAACTCCTTGTGATGCACTATCTTTACCTATGTAATGGAAAAAATAATAATGTCTTTCATTTTATGGTTAAAGGAAATAAAATATGTCTTAGTTAATACATCTGAAGGTTCAAGTGTTCATTACGTCTCTATGTTATTCTTGCCCTCCTCACATGTGTGTGTTTATGTGTGTACATGCATGTGGTTGTAAATAAAACAACATATATACCTGTTCAAAATCCTTTAGCTACAGGCATTTGGGCTCCCTCTTTTGAATTTCCACCTTCCCAAACTCTACATTCTCACACCATGGTGAGCTTTCCTACTGTCGTCTTCATTCTGTTCCTTACCCATTTCTTTTACTTCAGGAGACTCAACTTGCTACTTGCTCATTCAGTCTACATAGCCCTTACCCATAGTTTCTACTTCTACCAGAGAAATGAGAGGAAATTGCAATAACAAATTCTTCGTCTTGTTTATTCCTTCAAGTAAGCTGTTAAAATTTGGACTTTCCCCAGCTGTCCCATTTAATGTTTTGCTTACAGCCACCTGTTGTGTCTCTATTTTTAAACACTTACTGTTTACCAATTTGGTATCTAGAATTCTAAGTTGGTTTTTAATGCTACTCTCATTGTTTGATTTACCTTGTGATTTAAAATACACTTTACAATACTTAACTACATATTAGTCCATGTATTTGCTTATTTAGTTAGTTTTATTTCTTGTTTATGTGCATATGTAAGGGCAGACATATGTAGGTGGCTATGGAGGCCAGAAAGTCCCTTGTAACTGGGAGAAGTCTGACTTTTTAAAAAGGCTTATTTATTGCATTAATAATTGTGGGAAAAACTGAGGGGCTGCGGCGGCAGGCCCCAGGCCCAGGCAGCAGCGGCCCAGGGGCCCGGGACCTGCGTGGTGGAGGCTGCCTGGAGCTTCCAGGCAGCCTATGTCACATACCGGAGAAAGGTTCCAGTAGCTGGAGGCTTCGGTGGCGGCAGGCCTGGCAGGCCCCAATGACATGAGGAAGTCCTTGGTTCCAAAAGGGTTTATTGTCATGGCGGATGGTGGATGGATCTGGATGTACCCACCCAAACTCAGGGCAGACCTGAGTTAAGTAGGGAGGGAGAAAGGGGGAGGTTCTGGGGAGGAATGGTTAATTGGCTCCGCCCTCTGACCTTCATTAGTATGTAAATCTCTAGGGCCTGAGGCCTGTAGTTACACCCTCTACCTGTGCACTTTGGGAGGGGCTGTAATGGCCTACGTGACTGAACAATGTAGGTCTATGGAGATTGGACTGCTTGTTAGGACTCTGAGTTCTGGGATGTGGCCGAACTCCTGCCATTTCTCCCTTGGAGTCTCGGGGTTCTAGGCCCATGCCCAGCCAAGAACCAGGATACCCTTATGCAGTCCCACAAATAATAGTTTCAGTTTTCTTTTAAAGTCCATTTTACATTACATACATTTTTTGGGATTGGTTTTAATGCCTTGAATTAATTCAGCCCCTAAAATCAGTAATCTGCATGTCCAAAAACTGAAGGTCCTGGCCCACAATTGGTTTTTGAATGATCAATAAAGAGCCAATGGCCAATGGCTGGGCCTGTAGACTGAAGATGGCCTTGGAGATTTGTATAGGCAAGGAACTGGGGGAAAGGAGAACGGAGTGATTGCCAAGATGACAAAGAAGAACGACCAGATCTAATGGCCCACTAACAGGTGAGAATTAGGGAAAGTGGTCACATAGGCCACTTTCTAAATTGTATTTGGAGTAGCAGAGATGAAATATAGATTTTTAAAGATGTTAACTCAGAAGTACCAGAGGGGATTGTTTGCTTGCAGCAGGAAGAATTAGAACTGCCTAGCCTTTGAGCTAGTCAAGGCATCCTAAACTTAACTGGTGTGTGTGTGTGTGTGTGTGTGTGTGTGTGTGTGTGTGTGTTTCATTCATAAATCCAGAGGACTCTGGCAGGTGACAGGGAGCAAGACCTACTGGGAGCACAAAGCAGAATAACTAACTACTGCTACATATACTTATTTTTAGACACATACAGGGTGAAATAATTTGATATACATGTAATATAAATAATGCAAAACTAACTTTAAACAGTGGAGCATAAATTGCCTGCTCAGCTTACCCTGTTGGCACATATTTATGTAGTCTGCATAATTCTGGACTATTCCAAACATGGGAAAAAAACTGGAGAATAGAAAAGATAGGCTGTTTTGCCCTCACACTCCTGAACCCCCCCCCCACCCAATACCAATACAGATTTTACAATACAGATTTCTGTCACCTTTATGTACCTGTACAAAAATAAAGTTGAAGCAAGAACTATTACTCTACTTGACTTTCATGGGGAAAAAAACCCTGATAAAAAGCCAAAGGGCTTAGCAAACTTCAAATAATTACTGTTTTACCACAAAGGTATTGTTTTATGTAAGCTTTGTTTTTAATTTAAAAAATAGTATTAAGAACAAGGTGGCTGAAATATTCCTGGTTTGTTAATGCCAAGTTTAAATTTGGGAGAGTAGCATCTGTTTCTCTACTGTAAAAGGCAAAGAAGTTACCTTGCCTGCAAATTTTCCAAAGAGCCTCTGCAATTCTTCCTTCTAAAACCAGTGTCCCTATGAAATAGTTCCTACCACTTGGTTCCCTTTAAAGACATTCCTCTTCACACATCTTCATCCTGGAGCTCTTTATATGCAAACCTTAGTGTTATTTTATTTTCCCCACAGTTCCTCAGTTTCTTAATTCTTATAGTTGATTGGGATTCAAGATTTGTCTTGAATTTTTTTTTCTTTTAAAAATTAGCTTCTAGTCAGGCATGGTGGTGTATGCCTTTAAGTCTAGTCCAGCACTTGGGAAGAAAAGGCAGGTGAGTTCAAGTTCTGTGAGTTCAAGGTCAGTCTGGCCTACAAAGTGTGTTCTAGGACAACCACAGCTGCATACAGAGAAACCTTGTCTCAAACAAACCAATAACAACAACAACAACAAAACAAAATAACAAGATAAAAGTTACCTTCTGTTTTATTTCTTACTAAAATATTGATTTTAAAAACTTACCTTCTAGATGAATAAATAACACATTCAAACCCTTGGCAAAAGATAAGGATACCTAAAAAATATGTTCTTGCTTTTCTTCCAGCCAGAGTTAGCTGATGTACTATAACTCTGTTCCAAGAATTTGTGACAATGAGAAAATGATTTTGTCATGCTGTGAGGCAAATCATAACTGCAAAAGTAAAGATTTGTGCCCCAGACAAACATATGTCACAGTTTGAAGGATATATTAGACCATTAGCCTAGTTCCCTGCCATATGATTTCTCTTCATGAGGCATTCTCTGCTTTCATTCCTGCTATGTAATGCCATCTGTCAGGTTGTGATGTGGCCAGGGAGCCCTTTCTAGTCACTCTTAAGACCTCCCCCCCAAAATCTTTCTCCTCTTTACAAAGAACCTGCCCTCAGATACTTTGTTACAGCAATATTGAATGAAATGAGAGACACTTGACCCAGCTATTGCACTATAAGGTTTACCTCTAAGGAAAATGAGATCCTTGCCAAGATATTCAATGTATTTATTAAGAGATATTCATTGCTATCTATTTATAATAACTAAGGCTAAGATACTAAAATCAACTTAAGTGTTTGGATTACCAAAGAGATTGTTTTATATATATATGTATATATATCTTTACTTTTGCAGTTATGATTTGTCTCACAGCATGACAAAATCATTTTCTCATTGTCATATATATATATACACACATATACATGTATATATACATACATACATATATACATTACATATGCATATACATCATATACATATACATATATATGTAGTAGAAAAAAATTATTTAAACCCCAAATTTGTAGTAGTAGAACTCCTACCCGATGGAGACCAGTCAAGGAAGACACAACTCAATAATTATGGTATAAATAGCACGCCTAGATTGGGCAGATTTACCGCTACACTACTCTAATCCCCGTCTATGAGATCCCTTATAACTTGCGGTTTTATCCAGGCCGAGTGGTTGTCCAGCTCTGTCGTAGTCTTCCGTCTACCGCCAACTTCCTTCTGCTCTGCTTCCTCCTGCTTCTACCTCTGCTTCTCTCTGCTTCTACAGACGACTCCCTTCTCTTCTGCTTCTGCTCTGCCTTTTATATCGAATTCCTCTCACTCTCTCCTCCTCTAAGCCTTTTTCTCCGCCTCCTCTTCTACTGCCCAATCTCTGGCTCTAGTCTTTATTTTACAGGTTTTAATTGGACAGAAGGTTTATAAGACGTCACCTGTGTACAGATTCAATCATCCTCTGAGGCCCCTCCCATAAGGCTGGAACTTGGATCAAAATACAAGGCTGGGCTATCCACAACACATATATAATGGTATTCAGTAATAAAATGTAACCAGGTCATTTATGGCACCATCTGAAGAATATTATATAAAGTTATAAAGTGACCAGATAAACAATAAAGTAAATTCCACATGATTTTATTTGTGTATCTAATCTAGGAAGCCTGACCTCATGGAGATAACCAAGTAAATAGTAATTACCAGTTGCAGGAGAATGAATACAGAGCAGATATAGGTTAAGACTGGGTGATGAGTTACAGGAAGAAATTCAGATGCTCTATTGCACAGTAAGAATAACTAAAATTAACACTATTGTATGAAGTGTTTCACAATAGATAGAAGACCTAAATTTAAAATACAATAAAGATATGACAGCTGTGATAAATGTAATAAATATGCTAAATGCCTTCAATTAATTAGTACACAATGCACAAATACACTGTCTTCACAGTGACAATGACCTTAACACTTGCATGTAATTAAAATGGCATAAACCAAAATAAATATGTACAACAGCCTGCATCTTAAAGATCAATCACTTCTTTTAATCATGTTCATGAGATCAAATTCTCTGAATCAATTAAAACATGGACCATATTTTTCTTCCATTACGTATAAGTTTGGCTACAAAATTACTTTCCATATATGTTACATTAAAAATTTCAAAATCATGTTTTTCAAATGGAGCCTTCTACTTTCATAAATCATATTGATCATACAAATCACACATTGGTTTGTGGGACATGTTCTCTTGACCCAATTCCAAGTAAGTTTTAGAAAAGGAGATGTTTCTATCCAAAATCTTACCTGAAGATTGACCAGAAATCAGGCAAGATGACTTGATGTCTTTGTTAATGTTCATTCTTATATCATTTAGCAATTATGTAATATCTGTGAAATGAAGATAAGGCTGGATCTTTTTTGACCCATGTATGGTTATGCCTAGAGAGAAGTGGTTAAGAATGAAGAGTTGCACCCACGCTTTGGACATATGCCACAGCAGTTGTGTGGGTGCAAGAGGTGGGGTTTATTTTCATGCAGATCATGGTACGAAGTTGTGTTAGCAACTTCTCAGACCATCATGAAGGATGACGTGTCTTATTTTCATGTTTTCCAGTAGACATTTATGATTTTGAGATAGACTATATTAGGCAGAACATTATTCCATCATTATACCACTGGAGGACTTACTATATTTTTTAAGTTCAAGACCAGTCTTCCATATGTTAGGATGATGGGGGTGGGCTCTTTCTACCTTACAGATGGGCACAGTGCTGCTTTCCATATGTTCAAATGATGAAATGAGCTCTATTTCTAGCCATTAAGGATTCATCCCTGTGACCTTACTTGATAGAAGAAATGAATTTTTCCAGATTCTTACTAGACCTAAAGATGCTTCACAGAGCAGCAAAACACAAGCGACATAGTCTAATATCCAGAGAAATTTCAGCTTCTTTTTTTATCTTCCTTATTTCTAGCTATAAAATGTTTGAATAGCTTAAATAAATGAATATATGAATTTGAAAGAGTTTAGAGTGGGTACATGGAAGAATTTAAAGGGAAGAAAGGGAAGGGGAAATGTTGTAATTATATTGTAGTCTCAAAAAATCAAAATTTTAAAAAAACATTTCACATAAGAACAAAGAGTGGTGTCTGTTATTTAAAGTATTTTTCCTTAAAGTTTTGGGTCAGAAAACCCGTATCACTCCATTACTGTAGTTAACCAATGCATGTTAAACTTAAAGTTCTGTCAGCCAAGAGCTCCTTCACAAGCTATGTAAGATCTGAACAGGTATATAATCCAAATTGTCATATTCCCTTATAAATTATACTGGGATTTATTATAAGATTGAGGCATGAAGATGATCCCTGATGTTCTGACATTTCAAAATATGTAACTACCTGGGATCACAAAGTGGTTTATTCTGAGTATAAATAAAAGGTAAAACTGAATTTTTAGAATTTTAGTATCTAAGTAGTTCAAACTAAACATGAGACTTGTTCCAAATTTTCAGGCAACAATAGAGTGTCACTGGCATAAAGGGGTTCATTTGGATCCTTTCCAAAGAAGCATTCTATAGGATACAGTTCTGAAGCATTTTCAGGGAGTGCATATTAAGATCATGTTAAAGCCGATTTCCCCAATGAAGGCATTTCTGTGTAAAAAGCCCAGTATGACATACCAACTAGTATAAAAGGTATAAACTCATCCATGCTTCAATCCAGTCTCACATCTAATTTAGAAGTGACACATTGCATATTATTTAAAAATTATTTTTTTTTGTCCTCCATTCTGTACTTAGACAGAAAAATTCATCCTGAGAAATCAGAAAATAGTCCACAAAACACAAGCACAATTAATAAAGTCTGTAAGATTTTGGTTTTGTTGTTGTTGTTTGTCTTGGGGTTTTCTTTATTTCTGATTTGGTTTGGTTTGGTTTGGTTGGTTGGCTGATTTTTTGAGGGGATGGAGGGTGGGGAACTTGACCATCTAATACTGCCTATAAGATAATCTCATACAAGCACTGTCTCTTACTGGCATGTGTTATGCTGATAGGAATAATGATATGAAGAAGAACTTTAGATTATTTTCATAGTATAGCCTCCTCTTTTTCAAGGCAAAGCCTCACTTTGGAGCCTAGTCTGGCCACTAACATGGATGCAACTATGTAGCTCATGTTGGTCTGTTGCAGTCCATCTGCCTCTGTTGGCTGGTGTTGTGAACACAGACATGTATGACCAAACTAGTTCAATTTCTATTTTCTCAAATTATGTAATGAAATTTAGAACTAGTGTGCATTTGATGCCAAAATTACAAGGCAGAGGGAAGCAGAGGAGAGTAGGAGTTTGAGTCCATAGGATAAAAACTCTGACTTCAGTTGAAACCAGCCTTAATCTTTAACTGTTTCAGCATCCTGGCTAGCACCATAAGAGTGATTGGAATAAGAGTTCTGATAATAGAGACCCCTGTATAGAGAAAGTTCAGAATGATATTCCAAAGTTCCTGGCTTGGTAAAATTATTTCATGTTACCTTAAGCTTTGTCCTTCTGTAAGTCAAAAGCCATCTTCTCACTTCTCTTCTCTCAGCCCCACATCATCAGACACAAAGTTGAGATCTTATGGGCAACTCTTATGATGTAGATGGAGATTATCTATACCCTTGATTGAATATGATCTATTCAGAGGCAAGTGTTTTACCTGATGTGGATGCCTTCCTCTTGATATACAGCTTACACTGGAAAGTTAAAACTGGGAAACTGATTCCTAAAAGATGTAAATAACAGAGACAAAGTCTATTCAGATTGAATTTTTATAATTTAGCTCAGTCACATGTAGTTCTTTTTACATGGTCCACAGCTGGGATAGTACTCATCATTCCAAGCTTATATGTGGTCACATACTTGGAGGTTTCTGAGTTGATTTAAAAGAACTAATCTTGACAAAGTTCTTGATTCAAATCTTCTTTTGTCTTTGTAAGCACTCCTCATTCTTTCTGCTTAATAATACAAATTTGTTTCTGGCAAATCATGACGAAGACATAGTAAATACATCATTAAGTAGGTAACCTGAGCTGAAAATTGGCTATATTTTTAAAATGCTGATGTATGGAGTTTGAAGGTCTGGCCTTACCTAACAGATGGCAGAAGAAAATTAAAGAAAACAGTCACAGCAGATCCCTTCCTCCACACTTCAGTGCTTTGTTAAATAAGAATACGTCTATTTAATTAATATTGATTTAGCACTGACTGTCCTTGAGACATATTATCCTTTGACATATTTTTACCTTCAAAACTGCCAAAATTGCAAAATGCATAATAACAAAATTCGAATACACTTTTAAGCTTGGGGTTATTGTGGTTGTTATCACTACTTCCCAGCTACTTCAGCAAAGAGCTACGTGTCTCAGCAGGTAGCACTGTCTTTATTTGTGGACTCCAGTGATTGGTTTGTTTTTCTCAGAAATTTCTTAGAATATGGCCCAGGTCACTCAAGTGTGCAACTTGAAAAGGTGATACAGGATTAGGACTATTTACTTTATGATCTTTGCATTTTTAAGAATATGACAACCCCACTTTGAGAGAAATATTAGCCAATTTCTCTTTCCAAAAAAGTAACCACAAGAAGACATTTGTCTATCAGAAAAAGAGGAAGATTTTGAGATTCATGACTTTTATTTTCTAGTAAACAACAATCCTTGTTCACCCACGGTATTTTTTAATTTAGAAAATTATTGTTATTTGGCTCTAACTCTTTGTTTTCCTCTAAATTCTAGAAAAGTCCTAAGGGTAGTTCTTCATAGTAAGAACACAGCGTTCTGTAAGAGTGACATCTTCATCCTTATAAGTGCTCAGTAAGTACCTCATAAATCTATGCTCCCTCTTCAGTTTAATATGGAGCCAATTTCCATATACACATTCTTACACATATTCTATATGCAATTCACACATATGGGATATATGCAGATGTTCACAATATAGCTGTAATGCCATTCTACTTAAGGAACTCAGTGGAGACTGTCATCTGATGTAGGACCGATCACTGTATGCTTTCAAACCTTCATTTCTCATTAGGTGAAAAAAAAAACACAAAGGAGAGAGAGTTCACTGAAGTCCCCAAGAGAACACTTTTCAGAGGAGACATGAGCACGTATTTCTTCCCTCAACACCCTAGGGGTCATTTGCCCCTGGAAGTTCTTTCTTGCCTAAATCTTGGAAAAAAAAAAACATTTATAGTATATTTTCAGAATGGTGTGATCACAGACTCTTTTCCAGGGTCAATACACTGCAAGTATAAAATCTCACCAACACACCCTTTAAATTTTCTTTGTATTGTCCTTGGTAAAAAATGAAGTAGATTTGTAGGTAACAAAACAGCACACAAAAGGAAGATGTAGGGTTGTTCAGAGAGGGAAGGATAATATGGTATTGTTCGGCAGGAAAAGAATCAAGACACAAACAGAAAAGAATAATTTTCAGTTAGTGAACAATTCAGAGCCCATCAAAACTGGAAAATGAGTGGAGAACATGACTTCTCAGGTAAAGTACTAACCTTGCTAGTGTGAAGAACAAAATTTGGATCCCCCAAATCTGACTCAAAAAGCTAGGAGGTAGATAGAGGATAGCAAGAATACATGGTTCAGTGAATCAACTAATGAGGGCTCACAGAGACTGAATCAGGAAGCACAAAGCCTGCATGGGCTTGCACCATGTCCTCTGCATATATGTTATGGCTGTTAGCTTAGTGCTCTTGTGAGAGTCCTAACAGTGGGAGCAAGTATATCTCTGACTCTGGTTTGCTCTTGAGACTCTTTTTCTTCCTGTTGGGTTACCTTGCACAGTCTCAATATGAGGGCTTTTGCCTTGTCTTATTCTAACTTGTTTTGTCCTCTTCGGCTGTCATCTCTTGGAGATCTGTTTTTTTGTTGTTGTTGTTTTGTTTGTATGTTTGTTTTTTAGTTTTTTTTTTTTTTTTTTGAGAAGAAAATAGAGTGAGAGTGGATCTGAGGGGAGAGGAAGGTGGTGGGGAGGTAGGAGGAGTGGAGAAAGGGGAAACTGGTTGAGATGTATTGTATGAGAGAAAAATCTATTTTCAATAATATACACACAGACATACATACATACACATATATTTATTAATACACATACATATATATATATATATATTATATATATATAATATATAATATAAAATATATGAGACTTGGTGACACACCCCCACTTGTAACCCAGCACATAAGAACACAGGAATAGAAAGGAGAAAGCCCCGAATCAAGCTCCTTAGCCAGTTAACAAGCTCTGGAGTCAGTGAGAAACCATGACTAAAAATATGATGATGACTGATTAAGGATAAAACTTGATATCAACTTCAAGCATCCATAGGCATGCTCATATATGTACACATATACCCACACATACAAGTATTCCCCACCTGCAAACATATATTTACCACATACACACACACACACACACACACACACACACACACACACAAAAGTGGGAAATACCACTCTGAACTAACTTTTGCCAGAAGCAAAAGCAAAAAAGAAATCCTCCCGTAAATATCACTGCCACAAAACCAAGAATGAATGAACAAGTTCCTAGAAACTCTCCCTTATTTTTCTATTATTCCTAGTTTTGTCTTTTTGTTTAATTTTTCCACCATGAGGCATGTCCCTTTCTGCAAGCCATCCATTTGAGTGGGCTCCAGTTTTTACACCCAGGGATGCAGATAACTCCCTCATTCCTTGACGGAAACTGTAACAAGGACTTGAGGTTTCATGTGTTAAGGGTAGAGCAATGGGTTATATGTACCTCTGTCTGAAAACCAACAGATTAATGATAGGAAGTAAAATCTGATGTCCCAGAGAATGTGCTTCCCAATACAGTCTCAGTGGTACTCTCTCTCACTGGCACTATGTTCTAGAAGCTCAGATAGCTGCATTTCAGAAGATTCTTCCACATACTCAAAAATCTTAGGGAAGTTCTTAATAGTGACTCTCACACCTGTGCAGATCAGCTTAGTCAAAAAGAACTGATTGTGATGGCTTCCTTAGTGGACACCTTCCTGAAGTCCCTTGGAGTAATATCCTATCACACATATAGAGGCTCCAAATTCTCAAAATACATTTAAGAGGAAACACCATGTTCTAGGGAAAATGATAGACATGGTAAGTTATGATGATTAATTATCATTTTCAGTAAATTACATCAAAATATTCATGCTCATCACATTGTAGTTATGAATGTGCCCTCTAGAGTTTAAGGTACTAATGGTTCAACCTCCAGACTGTGACACTATTAGAAAATGGTGGAACCTTTAGGAGGAGAGTCTCAGTGGAAGGAAGGTCATTAGGGCTTCTTCCTAGAAGCAAACATTTGGATTCTTGCTGGTCCTACCTCATTTCCTTTTATTTCAGCCATCATAAGGTAAACAAGCCTATCCTGACACAGCTTATATTATAATTACCATTTTCCCACAGGCCAAGTGGTATTAACTTAAGCCAAGTGATATGACCTCAGGAACCCCAAACAGTGAGGGAAAATGAGGTACAAGTTGTCTACATATTTGTCATCATAATGTAAAATGAACTAATTCACATTATTTCTATAAATACAGTGTGTTGATCTTATATAAATTATGCAAAATTCCCACTTGTCAGTTTTGATAGTTTGCTTAATATTTTAATTTTATAAGAATAAAAATGCATACCTTCAATGTCTCTCAAATGAGTTATATTTTCTATTTTTTAAAACTGTGTGAGAAAGGGAGAAAGAGAGAGCATAGAAGAGTGTGTGTGTGTGTGTGTGTGTGTGTATGAGAGAGAGAGAGAGAGAGAGAGAGAGAGAGAGAGAGAGAGAGAGAAGACATGTATGTGCTTGTGTACATTTTCATATGTGTGTGAATAGTTGTGCATGTGCTAAGGCACACATATGGAAGTCAGAAGACAACCATCTCTGTCAGTCTTTGAGTCTTACCTTGATTGAGACAGGATCTCATTTGCAGTTGCTTAAAGTAGTCTGGCTAGCCTGAGAACCTCCAGGGGTTTCTTCTTTCTGCCTCCTATCTTGCCATAGATGCTCTGGGTTCACATATCCAAACGTTTACATGGGCTTTATGGATCCTAATTTGGGACCTTCCTCATTCATGGCCAGGACTTTATCTACTAAGCCATCTCTCCAGCCCGAGTTAGGGGTTTTGATTGCATAGCTTTGTTGCCCATTATTTCTTGGATTAAACTATTAAAATGATGGGAAACTTCCACCTGTATAGAAAATCCATAGTTATTATCAAACTCTGTTTATTGATTCTTCCTAAAAGGTGAATATTGGTAAAATTTTAAACCAGAGCATGGTTGCATCTAAAGTTGAGATATTAGAGCAGGCAGTAATATTTGTTGGACTGGAGAGTGTGAAGGTTTAAACCCTTGATGAAACTCTGGCTTCCTTTCATACTCAATCTTTTCTACCCTGCTGTTCAGTACACAGAAATAACAATTGAAACAGGGCTAAGAGTACAGCCATTCCTACTCTGTGCAAATACATGTGCTAGAGAACAAACCAAGACATTGAAAATACTGTGGCCTGTAGCTCAGAATCCAGATGCTAGAACTCAGGTTTCACCATCAATTTGCCTAGTAACAGTGTCTTCAATTTCTAACACTTTCTGTGTACAATTCTTATTCCTGCCCAGACACACACCCGTGAACAATGCTCACAAGTGCTCAAGCAGTTCCAGAATGTTCCACTAGCTATTCTTGTGTTCTAAATAATTTATGGGCCTCAGTTCCTTCGTTTCTTCCCACTAGCTGTCATCATACCACTATTGATTCACCAAAACCCACCAGCTTACTGCTTCCAGGGAAAAGGTGTAATCTTGTCCAGATGGAATAAGCTAGTCATCACTACCACTAATTTTCTGTCAGATCCTATAATTAATGTCACATTTCATACTGTTCCAATGAAAACATTTGCCCTAGGCAGTGATAGTAAAGATCTTGATGTAGAAATTCTAAAAGGTCACTCAAGAGGTAAAAGGTCACTGAAGGACCAGAAAAACTGAGCACTCATCAGATCGACAGCAAAACAAAGCAAAGAGGAAAAAAGTGGGAAAGAAGGTTATGAACCAATGATTCTGATAACTATTCACTTATTCAACAAGGCATTCTGAGCAATTACTATGCCCTAGACATTGGGGAAATTGAAACATTTTACCTGCTAAATGCAAACTCTTAGAACAAGAAGGGAAGATTTGTTATATGTTTCCAGTATACTGAGCTGAATGTCATAATGAAACTTGCTTAACATTGTGAGGATATCACTTCTGATAGAACTGAAAGTCATTAATTATACACTAGACTATCTAATAAAATACATGTCTATACACTATATATACTATAATATATATAATAAACATCTATGTTTCAACTTATTAATGAATATTTGTGAAGAACATTACTATAAATAGAGATGTTGGAAAAACAGAAAACACCCACATATATTTGTGTGCGATCTATTTAAATGTGTTAACAGAAAATATATAAATAGAAAAAATATGTCTCTATATAAACATAAATATGTATGTATGTATGTATACATACATACAATGCACAGAGAGAGAGAGAGAAAGGGAGAGTGAGAGATAGAGAGAGAAAAAGAGAGAGAGAGCACAAGCCATAATTGTCATATATGTTTATATTTATATGTGGGATTTTAATATATTAAAGGCAGGTTTATTAGGAATCTGCTCTTAGGTGGGCAAGTTAACTGGCCTCAAGGACCAAGACCAGGAATGTCACTATGAAGAAAACAGGGGGTGGGGGTGTGGAGAGAGTAGAGGAGGGAGAAAGACTCGTGCACAGAGAAAGAAGAAGAGAAAAAGACCAGAATGTCTGGATTATAATAGGGAAGAGCCTGTGGGGGAAGGGAACCTCAACTCCTAAACTGGAAAGTTCAGTGTTCAGGGCAGGGTATGCCAGGTAGGGACTGAGGGATATTGGGACAAGTTGGAGGGCAGGTCTGCTTTGTTATGTAAAATATTCACCTTAGTCCTTGTCCTGGGGTCCAAAACCAAACATCCCAGACTTTTGTTGCTTATAAATTAATAAGGGGTGCTGTAATCAATCATCCATGACTACTTCCTGTTGACATTGGGGTGCAGTTTTGGAGTGAAGGCAAAAAGCTGGAATGTCTGCCAAGTTCGGGAAGAACTGGCTGCTTTTCTGCACTTCAGAATGTGGGACCATCTTGAAGTAGCAGCACATAGACCCAGTTGAAGTAGTTTGTAAGGCTGGACCACAGTACCTTTCAGTAACTGTGTTGGAGCTTTCCTGGATGCAGGTTCTGAGAGACTATCTGGATGTGGGATAGAAGATAGAACTTGAAGGAGAAAAAATTTTTGGGTGTACATTTGGTCTTGGAAGTCAGAAGAGGAGTAGGGGTTCCCAGGATCAGGGAAAGGGAAATAGATCCCACACTCAGGAATGGGCAGGTGGGGAGGGAGACAGACTCTTAATTGACAGTACTTATCTTTTATTTTTAACATGAAAATGTTAATAAATTTATTTTTCCCATATTTTTATTGGATATTTCCTTTATTTACATTTCAAATGTTATCCCTTTTCCCTCTTCCCCTCCCTCAAACCTCCCATCCCATCCTTACTAAGAGTGTTCCCCTCACCCACCTACCCACCCATTCCTGCCTCCCTGCCCTCGAATTCTCGATGGGAAGCATATTCAAATGGATTCCCTGAAGCGTACAAGAATCTTTTAAAGTTTATAAAAAGATAAACTCAGATGATAGCAAATGCTGGCAATTATGTGGAGAAAGAGGAACACGCCTTCATTGTTGGTGGGATTGCAAGCGGGACAACCACTATGGAAATCAGTCTAACGTTCCTCAGAAAATTGGACATAGTATTACCTGAAGACCCAGCTATACCACTCCTGGGGATATACCCAGAAGATGCTCTAACATATAACAAGGACATATGCTTCGCTATGTTCGTAGCAGCTTTATTTACAATAGCCAGAAGCCGAAAACAACCCAGACATCCTTCGACAGAGGAATGGATACAGAAAATGTGGTACATTTACACAATGGAGTACTACTCAGCTATTAAAAACAATGAATTAATGAAATTCTTAGGCAAATGGATGGAACTAGAAAATATCATCCTGAGTGAGGTAACCCAATCACAAAAGAACACACATAGTATACACTCACTGTTAAGTGAATATCAGCCCAAAAGCTCACAAATACCTAAGATACAACTCACAGACCACATAAAGCTCATGAAGAAGAAGGACCAAAGTGTGGGTGCTTCAGTCCTTAGAAGGAGTAACAAAATACTCATGGGAGCAAATACAGAGACAAAGTGGGGAGCAGAGACTGAGGAGGACTGTCCTGAAACTCCCCCACCTGGGGATCCATTCCATGTGCAGTCACCAAATGCAGACACTGTTGTGGATGCCAGGAAGTGCATGCTGACAGGAGCCTGATAGAGCTGTCTCCCGAGAGGCTATGTCAGAGCTTGACAAATACAGAGGCAGATGCTTCCAGCTAACCACTGAACTGGTCACCTGGTCCCCAATGGAGGAGTTAGAGAGAGAACTAAAGGAGATGAAGGGGTTTGTAGCCCCATGAGGAGAGCAACAATACCAACAAACCAGAGCTCCCAGGTTCTAAACCACCAGCCTGGGAACACACATGAAGGGATCCATGGCTCCAGCTGTATATGTGGTGGAGGATGGCCTTGTTGGGCATCAGTGGGAAAGGAGATCCTTGGTCCTGTGAAGGCTGGATGCCCCAATATGAGGGAATTTGAGGGTGGGGAGGGGGGAGTGGATGGATGAGTGGGGGACACACCCTTATAGAAGCAGGAGAAGAAGGGATGGGATAGGGTTTCTAGTGGGTGAATGGGGAAAGGGGATAACATCTGAAAAGTAAATAAATAAAATATCCAATAAAAAAAAGATAAATCCTTCACAACGTTCATTTACCTGCCTCAAAACACGTTTCTAGATCTTCAGTTTGATAGAAGCTTTTATATCCTCAGATTTTACATAAACTTTTCCTATCCAAGAATTTACTATGAGACACAAGTAGTTGATCACTAGGTTCAAACCCCTCAGAGACCTGTGAAGGATAAATCTAAATGTCAGTTAAAATGACAGAGTTACCTATTATTCAGAGTGACATCCCACTAGGTTCCTGTGATGTCAATGGCTTTGTTGGGGCATAGGTCTAGGTCCCAGAGCAGGATCGGTCTTTGGCAGTCAGACCCAGCTGAATCTGAGAGGCCTTCCTGTAGAGGAGGAACTTGGGAGACTGGCCTTGCTTTGACTTAAGAAATGCAAGGTACTCTGGTGTCTCTGTTTGTTCAATTTAGGCTTGGCCTCAACAGCAGGCAAGGCAATTGAGCAGTCTTTCTCGGTGATTACTGTGCCACAATCCAGGTAGAATCCTTTCTTGTTGTGTCCATATCTTCTTGGAGACCTTACAGGTGTCACTGCTAAGATTTGAAAGTCTCTGTCTATCATTTAATGCATTTGAAGTTTAAGATTTTAAATGCCATATTTAGGTTTCTGACAGGTTTGAGTCCAATACCTACTAAGCGTATCTGGGTTAGACAACCTATGTCTGTTTGTAGTTATCTGTTCTAAACTGTTCATCTAGCAAACACAAAGCAGGAGGTTAAATAAAACCTAAGACTTAATTGCATCAGTTCTCAATATGACTTTAAATATAATTCTGAATAAATTAAAGAATATGACCATTTATAAGGTTACTGGTTATCAAATTGTATCTTTCGGTTATAGTAGCTTTTATTAGACTAGAACCAAAATTCTTATCTCAATTTAAAAGTGTCTTTTGGATCCCTGCTCATGTTATATGTTCTACCCTTAAGACAGATGGTAGTGAAGCCATAATTTGACCCTCTTTATCCCAAAGTCAATGGTACCAAGTTAAGTGCTATTTTCCCAGTGTGCATACTTTCCTCCTCTTGGTGCATTTTAAATGTGATTTAAATGAGCAGGCTGGTAGTTTACCATCACCTTTTGACATCACAGCTGCTGGTGCTGCTGCAGACACTGTCAGGAGCCACAGGTGGACAGGCAGAAGGTGGGGATGGGAGGTGAGAGAGGGATGAGAGATAATTATGTTATATATGTAGAAATAAATAGATGATATAGATAGATGCATAGATAGATAGATAGATAGATAGATAGATAGATAGATAGATAGATAGATAGATAGATGATAAATATAGTTAGATATGTAGATAGATGATAGATGAATGACAGATAGATAGACAGATAAAGATTTAAGATACAATGAAGTGATTCATTGTCATGGGTAAACCTTCATTTTTCCATTGCATAGGAAGTACAATCTGTACATTTCCACCCATCCAGGAAAACACAAAGGTTACCATGATACCAACAGCACCTAGTTCTGAGGGATATAAGTTTAATATTATGTTACTTGGGAACCAATGACTGATTTGCAGACTTCAGAAAATGGTTATGCCTTCTTTGGATTTGGGGAGCATTCCTTCCATTTCTCAATTTCTGTGGAAAACCAGACCTATCTACAGGTTTTCAATTTCTCATATGTATGTGCTTCTACTGATAACATTTCTCCCTTTCTATATTAACTTTTCCATGTGCTGTTTGTTTGATGCATCTGACTATAAACTTTAACATGAAAGCTCCTGGAGCATCAACTAAAATGAGCATAATTCTTTCTTAGTGAGCTATGCACGGGCTGTCTTATATTGCATAGGCTCCTGTAGTTATGTTTCAAGATTAAACTTTCATGCTACCATCTTAATGCCACATAAACATATTATAGATAGTCATAAATATGTGAAGCAATTTAGTCTTACTACCCAGTATCCATGTTAAATCGATGTTTTCCTTGGTCATTGGCTAGAATTCCTGTTCTAGCTACATGTATGTTTGTCTTCTACTGCTTATATAGAACCATAAATCTTTTATGGACACTCTAGAAGATGAGAGAGTCAGGAAGTTTCCAGAGAAAACTTGCTAAATTTTCCTTTCCCCCAAATCCTACTTTAATTTCTTCTTGGTATTTTGGTATGGATTGTTTTGAGAGATGGACACAGAGAGGTGCATCAGGACCTCAAGATGTTCTTACTGCAAATACTATTGTTTAGCTAAGTTGCCATGATGCCATAAATTTGTGTTTACACCATAAGCAAATGCTACTCTCTAACTTTAGTTAAAAAAAAAAAAAACTGTCTTTGGAAAGAAAATTTAGAAATGCTGTGATTCAAAAATTCTGGTGGTACTGAGAACAATTGATGGTTGAATGCTAAACAGGACATCTATACCACTCACTCTACAGCTCAGAGAACATTACAAAAAAGGAAACAGAATTAATGTAAGGACAAGGAGAAAGGCTATGTGATGCTTATCTCTGGACTTAATATACCAAGTACAGTCTTGACCTCACAGCATCTATGGCTGTTTGCAATGGATATGATTGAAATGCTTTGTATGCATACATGAAATTTTTAAAGAATAGGTAATACATTTCAAATACTTGAAGGTATCCCTATTGAGGCTGAAGAGATGGTTACAAGTTTAAGGTAACTTACTGCCCTTTCAGAAAACTATGGGTTGAATCCCAATATTTACTGACTGGACAGAAAATTCTTTAAGCAGTACACTAGCACTGGCTAAGTGTAGCTTTTTCAGATTAGGAAAATGATTAAATTTATGATTCAATTTAAATACTATATTAATATTACTACCACCATTGCACAGTGTGGTAGTACACACACACACACCACACACACACAGACATACTCACACACACACTCACACCTCACCATGCCACACTACTTTCTTAAACTAGATTTCTGAAGAGTTTCTTACAAATGGAATTACCAGTTGTCATGGATTGTATATGCTTGGCCCACAGAGTGGTGCTATTAAGGGGTGTGACCCTGTTGGAGTAGGTATAGCCTTGTTGTAGTAGGTGCATCACTCTAGATGTAAACTTTAATATCCTCATTCTAGCTGCCTGGAAGCCATTATTCTCCTAGGGGCCTTCAGAAGAAGATGTAGAACTCTCTTTTTAAAAAAATTAATTTTTTATTGGATATTTTATTTACATTTCAGATGTTATCCCCTTTCCCCATTCCCCCTGCCACCTAGAAACCCCCTATCCCATCCCCCCTCCTCCCGTTTCAGCACCATGCCTGCCTGGATGCTGTCATGTTCCTGCCTTGATGATAATGGACTAAACCTCTGAACCTCTAAGCCAGTCCCAATTAAATGTTTTTCTTCTAAGAGGTTCCTTAGAGCTGGGCAGTGGTGGTGCACACCTTTAATCCCAGCACTTGGGAGGCAGAGGCAGACGGATTTCTGAGTTTGAGGCTAGCCTGGTCTACAGAGTGAGTTCCAGGACAGCCAGGGATAAACAGAGAAATCTGTTTCGAAAAACAAAACAAAAACAAAAAAAGAGTTTCCTTAGACATAGTGTCTGTCCACAGCAGTAAAACCCTAAGTAAGACATCAGCTCCATACTCAGAATCTCTAAAATGTTATGTGTTTCCCCATCTAAGATGATATTAGGAGGTTCTAATAGAAGTGGTCTCTGGACCACATTTTATAAAATACTGGATTATAGTTCCTAAAGAGTTTGGTGCCATAATTCTCTCTTTAACTGAGATCATTACTTTTACAATCCTGTCTTCAGTGGTTTTGTAGGCAGAAATATCACTGAACAAAATTAAAGATAATAGAGAAACTTCCATTCTTTTCTAGGCTTTCAGCAATTGAATATCTTCTGAACGGAAGGTATATTAATCCTGCAAAGATTCAGGTTTTCATTAACAAATTGAAGCATCCTGAGATTAAGCAAATCCCCAGGGATACCTTGATCTTTCTGCTACCATGTCATTTAAGGAAATTGCTGTCTAGAGTCCCTAGAACATGGATAAAAAATACATTAATGTTCCAACTTAAAAAGAGACATTTGCATTAAACATTCTGTCTAGGTATACTCACAAGAAGAATATTAATCATTATGGGAGCTGTTTCAAACAGCTTTTGAATTGAAGGACTACACTCAAGCATTTAAAATAAAGAAGATATGTCCATGCTGGCAGCTAAGAGATAAGTGTTGTTGCACATAAATTACACATAAATAAAATCACATACATATATATAAAACCAAAACATTAATAAGACATACTGGTGTTAGTAAATGAAGGGCTCTGGAATATAAGACAGTTCATCAGCAGAAAACCTGTCAAATTCTATTGTAGCTACATTCATAAAAGAAAGCATATATATGTGCAGTCAAGGTGTGGAAAAAAAGGTTTTATCCCACTATTGGAAAAGAATAAATACCAGTTTTAATAAGAGTACAATGTTGTACCTAAGTAAGCTAGGATTTAAATACTACTAATAATATTCTAATGTAGTAAACCTCAGGATTTGAAGTTGGTATGTTCATTTGGGGGGAAATTATTAACAACATTTTTTTTCATTCACTAAACATGACATTGCTGCAATGACCTTAGGCCATGGAGATACTAAATGAACAGATGTTTGTTTGTTTGTTTTAATAGCTTAGAATTATTTCTGTGCTTTCACACAGAATATACTCAAAAAATCATTTTGAGCAAGGATTTTAACTACATGTATGTGTATGTATCAAAAATAGTCCAAACATCCTACTAAGTAAGTAGAACTTTAGAATACTTAGAGGCATGGAAAAGCATTTGTCCTATATTATCCTATATGTCTAACCAGGAGATAGTTTATGAAGACTGTTCAGGTTATAATAACTTTGCACATCAAATATATAAATTCATATTTACATATATATGGGTGAAAGTCTACAATAGTACTATTAGTCAACTTACAAATACAATATTGTCTTTTAATTGCGACTAGTTTGGTCTGTTCTCTAATTTTCCAAACAAAAATAATTAATATAGTTTTTTCTCAAATAATTATATAAAACTAATATATTAAGTACAAAATAATGTGCTTATCCTGTCTTTTTCATACATGTATGCAAGGTACTGACATCATCTTTTCTTGTTTCCCTTTATCTTCATAGTGATCAAATGCCACCTAAAAATGTACTTTTCTCCTTTTATGTATTGTTTTAAAAATTTATATACCAAATGCTGTTCCCCCTCGAGGAGAACAGTCCCTTTCCCATCTACTTCTCCTTTGAAAGGGTGAGTCCCCCTCGGTATTCCCAACCCATATCAAGGTTTCATAAGATTAAGTGCAGCCTCTCCTACTGAGACTAGACAAGACGGCCATGGTGACTGAGCTGTATGATTGCTACATATGTGCTGGGGAAATCGTTCCAGCCTGTATATGTTTTTAGGTTGATAGTTCAGTCTCTGAGAGCTCCCAGGGATCCAGGTTAGTTGACTCTGCTGGTCGACCTGTGGGGTTCCCATCCCCTTTTGGGCCTTCACTTGTTCCCCTAACTCTTCAATAAGAGCTGCTAACCTCTGTCCAGTGTTTGGCTGTGGGTCTCTGCATTTGTTTCAGTCTGATGCTGGGTAGAGCCTTTCAGAGAATAATTATGCTAGACTCCTGTATGCAAGTATAAAGGGATTGGTTCTTGTCCAAGGGATGGGTTTCAAGTTAGGCCTGTTATTGGTTGGCTATTCCTTCACGCACTGCTCTGTCTTTGTCTCTTCATTTCTTTCAGATGGAACAAATTTTGTGTGAGAAATTTTGTGGGTAGGTTGGTGTATTTATTCCTCCATTGGCAGTCCTGTCTGGTTACAGGAGGTGACTTCTTTAGGTTCTATGTCCACACTATTAGACATCTTAGCTAAGGTCACACACACATTGACTCCTGGGAGCCTCCCCCATCCTAAGTCTCAAGGACTTTCTAGAGATTCCCACCAGTAGCTGCAGATTTCCATTCATTCTCCTGGTCCTCTGGCCCTCTCTCCTCTCTCTCAGGACAACTGATCCTATCCTCCATTCTTCTCTCCCTGCCCACTCCCTCCTAGTTCTCTGCTTCCATATGTCTCCTATGACTATTTTGTCTCCCCTTCTAAGTCTGTTCAAGCATCATGGCTTGTACCTTCCTTCATGTTTAACTTCTTTGGTTCTGTGAGGTGAATCCTGGGTATTCCATACTTTACAGCTAATATTTACCACTGAATATATACCATAAATGTCCTTTAGGTCTGGGTTACCTTACTAAGGATGATATTTTCTAGTTCCATCCTTTAGGCTTCAAAATTTATAATATCCTTGGTTTTAATAGTGGAATAGCATTCCGTTGTGTAAACGAACCATATTTTTTGTATTCATTCTTTGGTTGAGAAACAGCTGGGTTGTTTTCAGTTTCTGGCTATTAAGAATGATTCTGATATGAACATAGTAGAACACATGTCCTTGTGTTATGGTTGATCATATTTCTGTTATATGACCAGGAATGGTATACCTAGGTCTTCAGGGTAAATATTTCCAATTTCCTGAGAAATCACTGATTTCCAAAGTGATTTTACAAGTGTTCAAACCCACCAGCAATGGAGAATGTTCCCCTTTCACTTTCCCCACATCTTTGCCAGCAGTAACTTGATTTTTTGATGTTACAAGAAGATAAAAAACAAAAGCAAAATAAAAAACAAAAAAACCTCAGCAGAATACCATCCTAATTGATGTAAGGTGGAATCTCAGGGTTGTTTTGATTTGCATTTCCTTGATGACTAAGGATATTGAGCATTTCTTCAAGTGCTTCTCTGCTTTTCAAGATCCCTCTGTTGAGAATTCTCTGTTTAGCTTTGTGTTAGCCCATTTTTAATTGGGATATTTGGTTTCTTCGAGTCTAACTTCTTGAGTTCTTTATATATTTTGGATATCAGCCCTCTGTCAGATGTGAGATAGTGACGATTTTTATCCAAACTGTAGGTTACTGTTTTGTCTTATTGGCAGTGTCCTTTGCCTTTAGAAGCATTAAAGTTTCATGATCCTATTTACAAATTGTTGATCTTAGAGCCTGAGCCATTGGTGTTCTGTTCAAGAAAATGTCCCTGTACCAATGTGTTTAAAGCTGTTTCTTAATTTCTCTTCTATTAGACTCAGTATATTTGACTTTATGTTGAAGTCCTTGACCCACCTGGTGATGAGTATGGGTCTACTTGAATTCCTCTACATTTAGATATCTAGTTAAACAAGCACCATTTTGTTGAAGATGCTCTTTCTTTTACCCATTTATGGTTTAAGCTTCTCTGTCAAAAATCAAGTGTCCAAAAGTATGTGGGTTTATTTCTTAGTCTTAAATTCTATTTCATTAATCAACCTATCTGTTTCTATAAATACCAGCAGATTTTATTAGTATTGCTCTGTAGTACATACAGCTTGAGGTCAGGGATGGTGATTCCTTCTGAGGATCTTTTATTGTTCAGGATTGTTTCGGCTATCCTGTTTTTGTTTTGGTTTGGTTTTTGGTTTTTGGCTTTTTTCATATGAAGTTGAGAATTGCTCTTTCAAGGTCTGTAAAAATTGTGATGAAATTTTGATGGAAATTGCATTTAATCTGTAGATTGATTTGGTGAGATGGCCATTTTCACTATGTTAAGTTTAACAATCCATGAGCATCTTTCCATTTTCTGATATATTATTCAATTTCTTTCTTCAGAGACTTGAAGATCTTGTCATACAGAACTTTCACTTGCTTGGTTAGAGTTTCACAAAGATATTTTATATTATTTGTGGCTATTGTGAAGGGTGTTTTCCCTAATGTCTTTCTCTGCCCATTTTTCATTTGTATAAAGGAGGGCTAGTGATTTGTTGAGTTAATTCTATATCAAGCCACTTTGCTATGAAGCTGTAAGAGTTCTCTAGTAAAATTTTGAGGATCTCTTAGGTATACTATTATATCATCTGTGAAGTGACACTTTGACATCTTCCTTTCCAATTTGTATTCCCTTTATCTCCCTTTATTGTCTTATTGCTCTAGCTAGAACATCAAGTACAATATTGCATAGCTAGAGAGCTGGCAGCCTTGTCCTATCCCTGATTTTATTGAGATTGCTTCAAATTTCTCTCCATTTAATTTGATGTTTGCTATTGGCTTGCTGTATGTTACTTTGATTATATTTAGGTTGGGTCTTGAATCTCCTATCTCTGCAAGACCTTGAATATGAAGGGGGTTGGAATTTGTCAAAGTCTTTTAGCATCTAATGAGTTGATCATGTGATATTTTTTTGGAAGAGTGGATTACATTAATTGATTTTCAAATATTGAACCATACCTGGGATGAAGCCTACTTAATCATGCTAAATATGTTTTTGATGTGTCCCTGGACTCAGTTTGTGAAATTTTATTGAGTATTTTTGTGTCAATATTCATAAATGAATTGGCTGAAGTTCTCTTTCTTTGTTGAATCTTGTGTGGTTTAGCTGTCAGGATGACTGTGGACTCAGAGAATGAATTAGGCAGTTTCTTTCTGTTTCTATTTTGTGGAATAATTTGAGGACTATTGGAACTATCTAGTCTTTGAAGGTCTGGTAGAATTCTGAAATAAAACAATCTGGCCTTAGGCTTTAGTTTTTCTATTTTTTTCTTTTTTTTTTTCCTCTTTTTTAATGAGACTTTTAATGACTGTTTCTATTTCCTTAAGGGTTATGGGGCTGTTTATAGTTTACCTGATCTTGATTTAACTTTGGAAAATGGTATTGTCTAGATAATCATCCATTTCATTTAGACTTTCCAGTTTTGGGGAGTACAGGATTTTGAAGAAAGACCTATTTTTTTTTTTTTAATTCCTCAATTTCTTTTGTTATTTCTAAATTTGTTTATTGGATACTTTCTCTGTACCTTTTAGTCAGTTTGGCTAAGAATTCCTTTATCTTGGTTTTCTTAAAGAACCAACTCTTAGTTGTGTTGATTCTTTATATTGTTCTCTTTGTTTCTAGTTGGTTGATTTCATCCCTGAGTTTAATTATTATAGAGAGTAACCAAAAGTCTTGGAAATAATCTGTGATGTTAGGGAGGTATCTATGGTTCATTTTTATCCAACAATTGGATAAGGCATAACCCATCTGTGAATCTTGGAGGTTTCACTTGGTGACATAAGATACTTTTGGATTCCACCATTATTGGTGACTTCATTTATTTAATTTATAATGTTATGTTATTCATAATTATATGTATATTTCCTTATATATAATATAAATATTATATAACTTACATATATAATATTTGTAAGGAAGTTAAATGAAGTCAATATATAAATGGGTAATAATATAGATTATATAATACTATATATTTTTCATACATATGTATAAATATATACTGTTTAGTTTTTAAAATGTTAAAAAAACTTAGGCTCTCAAATAAACCCTATTTAGGTAAGTTAGCCAAATTTCTGTATATTGGCTAAATTTAGTTCTAATATTCTTGTAAGGATGGTTGAATATTTACGCATATGATATATTGTTCTTTACTGGTTTTGTACTACCTTTATCAGGTTTCAGTATCAAAATAGTATTATTTTCATAAATTTGGAAATATTCTTTTATTTATTTCTAGAAGTCATGTATAGTTGTTGTAAATTGTCCATAATTCTCCAGTAATAATTATGCCAAATTCTCCAGTAAGTCAGTTAGTTCTAAATATTTCTCTTTCAAGAATTCATGATTCAAGTTTTTAACAATTGCAAGGAAACTGTGGAAGTTTGTACTTTCTAAGAAAGTGGACTTTTTATTTGGATGTGTATATTTATGTATAAACAGTCATTCATGTTTTTCCCTCATTTCTTAGCTTTCTATGACATTGAAGCAAATGAACTAAAATCTATAAGAGTTTAGACAACTTTGTCTTATTCAGACATATATGACTTGGCCCTGTTTTAAGCTATTAGGCTCTAGCAGGCCTAAGAAAGGATGCAGACTCAGCCTTTTTCATCTTTTAGTGGCATTCTTTGACTCCTGACTGTAACACTCTTCCCTGCTACAGTCACTTTGTTATCTGTCTTTCATGTATGTCTAACTTTCTTGTTAATAAGAGATCTACTTAGAAAATGTAGGATGATCTCTTCATTTGGGGATCCTTAAATTAATTATATCTGCCAAGATACCTTCTCCAGTAAGAGAACATTTACAGGTGATTGGTATCATCATGAGAATTGGTATCTAATATTTTGGTGAATACAATTTAATCTATTACATTTTACATTGCCTTGTTTGTTCCTGGCTCCTCTAGGCACTGCTCTTCTTCCTATACTGCATCTCTTTTTTTCTTCTGCCACTTTATAGTAGGTATCATTACATTCTTCTTTTGAAAGATCAGCTCTTTGTTGAATTGACCTATTCTATCACTTGTAATTTCATTAGTTTTTCTCTTTATTTTTTCTATATTACTTGCTTTGAGTTTAATTTTATCTTACTTTTTGGTTTTTTTAAACTGAAGTTATATATTTAATGTTACATAAAATATATTTGTAATAATAATGAGATAGCATATGGTGCTTTTAATACTTATATGCATTTTATGATGTTCACATCAGATGAATAGAAATCTGTCTCCCAAAACATTTCTTGGTAGTAAAAGCCTACAAATTCCTTCACACCTCTTAAATCTATACAGTACATTCCTGCTCTTTGCACTTACATTATCGCAAAATAACACAGCAGATCTACTTTTATCAAACTATAACTTAATACCCTGTCATCATTTGCCTGTTCCTCCTGTGTCACTACTTTCCACAGGTTTCAGTAACCACTGTTCTTCACCAATTTACGTGGTCACTTTCTTACATTCTACAGAAAAATGAGCTCATACATTACAAATACTTGTGAGCCACCATGTGGTTACTAGGAATTGAAGTCAAGATCTCTTGAAGAGTAGTCAGTGCTCTTAACCATGAGCCATCTCTCCAGCCAAGATCATGAACATCTTGTCTTTCTGTGTCTGACACACTTTAGGAAACATGATCTCCCATTTCTTTTTTCAGGACCTTTTAGCTTCAAACTTCTATTGTTGGTTTGAGATATTTCCTATGTTATAATATGTTCATCTATTTCCACAAATTCCCCTCCCACTAGAGTTTCATCTGGTCTAAATATCTGTCAGATAGTATTTTTATTTTATAGCTCATATACCTCTGATTTTCCTGTAAGACTTTATCTTCAATTCCTTATTTATTTAGAAGTATCTTATGACATTTCAGCTAATGCTCTACTAATGATTTTAAGATTGTACCATTATTTTACATTTGTCATGCATATCTTAGACATTTATGTTCTACATTCATATAGATGTTCATTCTGCTCATTGGTAGAGTGTTCCATGGTTGTCAAATAGATCCTGTAGTTAGTAGTAGTTTGATTTCTATAATTTTGATTTCTTCTATAATCTTGCTAGTTTTCTGATTATTTTACCAATGGCTGAGAAAATATTGAGTCTCTAACTATGATTAGAGGTATATCTATTTCCCTTGTCAGTTCTATCCATAAATTGCATAAGTTGTATATTCTATTGCTTGGCCCACACAGATACATAATTGAGATACCATCTGACTTACTGAGAATGATCTTATTTTTTTAACATCTCTTTTGGTCTCTGACTTTCCTCTCCCCTCTCCTCCTTCTTTCTATCCTCCTTTGTCCTACTTGAACACCTCCATCCCCATCTTCCCATCATCCTTTGTTTTTTTCTTCCTAGTTTACCTGATATAATATAGAAAATATCCCCATACATATTCCCTGTCTGTCTTTTAATGACCTTGGCCCTGGAGTGGACACTTATCTAGGCTCTAATAGTGTTCCCATCCAAGTCTACATCAAGACGTACAACGATTACTTACACAACTTGCACACAATCCTCCCCTTGTGTGCCATTTCTTTAAAAGAACAAGTAGAAGCAGTTTGATCTTTATTCCTTTCTAAGCCTGCTTCCATGAAACCTGGCATTTTGTAGGAAACAGTCTTGATCCTGGTGACAAAGAGAGTCTGCTTGTTAAGAGATTGCAGTAACCTTGCTGTCTCCTTATCAGTCCCCTTGCCTCTCTGCTTCTGCATCTGCCTCTGATTTATCTAACTCAAAAGAATTGAAAACAAGCCACAGTACATACATATTAACTCGCTAACCCTGGCACAGAAAGAGCAACAAAATGAGTGACTAATTCTAGTAAGTCACTTCACAGAGAGTCAGGCAACAAGTGGAGCAGTTAAATATGAGGGCAGAGGGTTAGAGGTAAAGAAGAGGGCAGAGGGGACAAATGGAGCATTCTTCAAAGGTGACTCAAGGAACAGAGGAACTACTTCAATTCACGTTAAACATCATCTCAGTTTTAAACTAATACATTTTTACAATTTTAATTTTCATCTTGACTCGAACAGGGACAATATTTGGAAAGACAAATTTCAAGGGAACCTGATTTAATTGTTCAACAGATTAGACCAGTTTCCAAAATGTCATTTGCTCACTGTTCTGCCTGCTGGACCTACGTTTATATTCAGTAGACTTTAATATCAGGGCCCTGGAATACTCGCAACTCTTAAGATCTGAAGTGGCTCAGAGGGGATTTTTTTTCCTTGACACTTGAACTTCACCAGTCAGCCTTACTCTCTATAGTTCTCAAATACAGGCATCATGTATGATATTTGCTTTTCTTCTTCTGGTAGCCTCTGCCTCAGGGAAAATCAAACAAACAATTAAAGGAATGAACTGAATTTTAACATCATTTCCAAGGAGATCTTTTGAAATTTATTTGACTCTGTTTGTAGTAGAGGATGACCCCTCATCTATCCCCCCACTTATTCTGGTTAGTTTCCAGGTAATCTCAGATTTAAATATCAGATCAGGGAATTAATGCCCATCCCTGTTCTTCATGTATAAATCAAGCCACAAGCTCTTTCATCATTCTGTCCTCCTCCCTTGTAACTAGCTAAGCATGGGAAGTAGATGTAATCTTCAGACCCTTTCATACTGTGACACATCAAGCTGAAAATACTGCCCCAAAGAGGTTGTATTCTTCTTATGATGAATGTGTTTTAGGAGAAGGATGATGTTGGATCTCATGTATTATCTATGAAGTGTAGTACATATTTAAGGAATATTATTAGGAGGCAAAGTCCTATTCATATTAATGTAATCATTGTCATCAAATATTCTCAGTTGCTGCAGTGGCAGGTTTGATCTCAGCATCCTCTGTGTGTGTGTGGGGGGTATATTTCACTGTTTCTGTTGTTTTGTTTTCTGACATAGGGTTTCATGTATTTGAAACTCACTTTGGAATCTGGATACTACTTCCTCAGCCTCACAAGCGCTCTGAACATGAATCTGCAGCATCATACCTGGCTTACAAAAAAGCATTTAAGATATGGCACCTTTAATAGGATTTCTTAGGTTCTAAGAGCTTACAATATCTGCATTTTAGTTAAATAAACTTCAAATACATAAATAAATGAAAGCCTGAACTTGGGTAGAATATACTCAAACAGCATGTACTTTTGTAAATCTGTTAAGGTCTTGCAGAACACACAAACTAAAAGTTCACAATGATAACTAAACAAGGAGGCTTGAGGTAAATCTGTAGACCTTGAAACTCTGCTAAGTTTACATGCCCAATTGACCATTTTATGCATAGAAGACTCTTACTGTTTTTGGGTTTGCTTTCAAGGATTTTAAAAATCTGAAAACCATTTTTCAGGTAACTTGCCAAATCATAACAGCCTTAAGTAAACTTCTGTGAATGCTTTAATTTTTGATTTGCTGAATAAAATTAAAAAAAAAACTGAAAAAAAAAAAAAAAGACCAAGATCAAGAACTAAGACTCCCCAAATCCAGAGAATGACTAAAGTTACTCAAGTTACAATCAGTGAAGCATCCATCCATCCATTGAGACAACCAAGTGAAAAGAGTTGGAGTCTGAGGAACAGCCAAAGCTCTCTGCTCAGCTGATTGGCAGCTATGTGACCTGGTGACACGACACAAGTTCATTTTCCAATTTTCAGAAATGTGGAAATTGTTCTACACCAGCATCCCACTCCTTCCATTCCAAATGCTTCTGTACGATGTGACTTTATCCTTCCAACAACAGGTGGCAACACACACAATTCAATTTTTCCCCCTCATATATTTTATCTCCTATGTGACAGAAGTGGGTTTTTTGACTTTGGAAACAAGGCTTCCAGTAACCCTGTGATTTCTGTTGTTTGCACTCCTGAAACATTGTTTTGAGATCATTTCTTAAGGAACATTTGTAGAAAAGTGAATCACCAGGCAGAATCAGCCTCTAGCCTGTCTTCTGCCTTTCACAAAAAAAAAAAAAAAAAAAAAAAAAGTCAGACTCTTGAAAAACAACCCATTCTACTTTTTTATTTAATCCACAGAGTTGGGAGGGCAATTTACTACATTAAAATAGTCATATAGTAAATTTGTGGCTTTATTATCCAATGGGCTTGAATGAAGATTGGCTGAACAGGTTTGTAGACTATGAAACCTCAGAACTTTTAATGGGCCAATGTCATCTTATCACTCCAAATTATAATATATTTATTTAGCATATCTACCAGACTTATTGTATCACAGAATACTCTTTTCTATAAAAAAAAATGTATACAGTAACTTGTGAGTCTTAATTTGGGAATCATCAGTGTAATTACATTCCAAATCCCTTTCAATTCTAGCATGCTAAAAGTCTCCAAGGAGAACAAGGACAGCTTTAGCCACCGTTTCCTTCTTGTTTATCTTGACGACAAGAAAATTATTCTGTAGTTGGTTACCATGAATTTCATTATTTACTTCCACTGAAACCACTTTTTAATCAATTAACAGAGAAGGCAGTATTGGAATTATTAATGAGCAATTAAATAGAAATTAAGGCACCACTAACCGCAGCTTTCTGGTGGAAACTTCTCTGTGAGGTGGCTTGGGAGCCTGATGAATGTAGAAGCATAAGATGCTGTCACAATAATGAAACAATCAGAGTGCTGACTAATAGATTTATCTATTTCTCCTTGGAAGATTGTAATAAGATATGGCATTGTCCCACTGGTCTAGGTACCTACAGAAAGTACCTCATGAAAAGAATATAGTTAGAGCAAAAGAGTCATCTACTCTGTCTGAACTATATGTTCCTACAGAGTGGGTACGTAAACAAAGAAAGTGTGTGTGTGTGTGTTTTCATGTGATTTTATATATAAAACAAAGCATATGCACATATATACATTTGACACTATGTCGTGTGGACAAAATACAGAGTGATAGGAACAAGCCATGTCTGAGGACATTGAAGAGGGCAAGATAGCACCAGTGAGATGTCTCTCTCAGTGGGTAAAGGTACTTGGAACCAAGCGTGATGATCTGTGTTCAATTCCTGAGAACCACATACTGGAAAAAAAATTCTATAAACTGTGATCTGACCTCATCATCATGTATACAAACACAAAATAAATGAAGTAAAGAAATGAATGTAAAGATAACTTTAAAAAATCCAGAAAGGATAATGATGGCAAGGTAGCCGCAGTCTACTCATTTTAGAGGACCCATGGAAGGAAAATTCATCTTTACCTATAGATAGATTTGCTTCCATTAGTAAGTTCATCTTCTTGTCAGGAGGAAATGCCAGGGCTGTGAGATGGGAATAGGTGGGTGTAAGGGGGATCACCCTCATGGAAGCAGTGGGAAGGGGGATAGGATAAAGGGGTTCTGGAAGGGAAACTGGTGAGGGATAACATTTGAAATGCAAATACATAAAATAGCCAATAAAAAAATTAAAAATAGTGATATAAGCTTTGGATTCAAATAAAGAAATTCTGACAGGAGATCCATTTCAAACAAAAATTCCTTTTGTTTCTTTAGCTCCTATATTTTATTAAAAATCTTAAATCTTATTTGATAGAATAATTATGTATGTTTATAGACTATCTTATGATAGTTCTAAAGATGTATAAGAAAATTAGCAAGCATATATCCCTAAAAATTGGACAAATAATTTTCAATTAAAGTTGTTTTAATCCCAGTAATACTGCTGTGTACTGGAAGATCAGAGAAAGCTGTTTCGTAAGCCTAATTGCACATATCTTTCTCTTTATGTCCATCGATCTCACTCTATCCTCCTCACTCCATGCTCTTCACAACATCCTCCTCTCTCCATGTTACTCAATCCATCCTCCTTACTCCATCCTCCCACTATACCTCTCATCCTCCTCACTCCATCCTCTTCACTCAGTTCCTCTTCATCTCACATTCCTCACCTTCATCCTCCATTTCCTCACATTCATCCTCCACACTTCTCCACTTCCTCCTCCACTCCATGTTTCCTACTCCATCTTCCTCACCCCATCCTCCACACTCCATCCTCTTCACTCCATAATCACTGCATCCCATTCACTCAATGTTCCATACTCCAACCTCCTCACTCCATCCTCCTCACTCCATTCTCCTCACTCCATGTTCCTTACTACACCCTCCTCATTCCATCCTCCCCATTCCATGCTCCTCACTCCAGGCTACTCATTCCATATTCCTCACTCCATCCTCCCATTCATGCTCCTCACTTCAGCCTCTTCACTCCATCCTCCTCATTCCTTTCTCCTCACCTATCCTCCACACTCCATCCTCCTCATTCCATCCACACTCCATCCCCCTCACTCCATCCTCCACATTCCATCCTTCTCACTTCATCCTCTGCCCTCCATCCTCATTCCATCCTCTTCACTCCGTCCTCCTCACTCCATCCTTGTGGTAAACGGGGCACAGCGGTGGAGGAGTCCCCGGGTCCACACAGCAGCATCCCAGGCCTGCATGGTGGAGGCTCCTGGAGGCTTCCAGGCAGCGGGTCTCACATACCGGAGAACGGTCTGGAGTTCCAGTGGCTGGAAGCTTTGGCGGTAGCAGGCCCCATGATACGAGGAAGTCCTTGGCTCCAAAAGGTTTATTTTTCATGGTGGATAGTGGATGGATCTGGATGCCCCCTCCCCCAAACTCAGGGCAGACCTGAGTTATATAGGGAGGAGAAAGGGAGAGGTTCTGGGGAGGAATGCTTAATTGGCTCTGCCCTCTGCCTTCATTAGTATGTAAATCTCTAGGGTCTGAGGCCTGTAGTCACACCCTCTACCTGTGCACTTTGGGAGGGGCTGTAATGGCCTACATGACTGAACAATGTAGGTCTATGGAGATTAGACTGCTTTTCAGGACCCTGGGTTCTGGGGACGTGGCTCAAACTCCTGCCATTTCTCCCTTGGAGTCTTGGGGTTCTAGGCTCATGCCCACCAAGAACCAGGATACCTTTACGCAGTCCCACACATCCTTGTTACTCAATCCTCCACACTTGATCCTCCTCACTCCATCCTCCTCATTCTATACTCCTCACTTCATCCTCCTTACCCCATCCTCCTGATTCCATCATCCAAATTCCATTCTCATCCATCCTCCTCACTCATTCCTCCTCAATACATCCTCTTCACTCCCACCTCTTCACTCCTATCCTCACTCCACCCTCTTCACTCCATATTCCTTACTCCATCCTCCTCACTCCATCCTTTTACATCACGTCTCACTCTATCCTCTCACTCCATTCTCTTCATCCATCCTCCTCATCATCAACTCTCACTCCACCCACATTCCACTCATTTCACTCCATCTTCTCACTCAATCCTCCTCAATCCATCATCCTCATTCATCCTTCTCATTCCATGTCCTCATTCTGTCCTCCTCACTCAATCCTCCTCACTCCATCATCCTCATTCTATCATCCACACTTTATCCTCCTCACTCCAAGCTCCTTCACTCCACTCCTCATTCCATCCTCTTCACTCCATCCTCCTCACACCTCGTCACTCCATCCTCATTCACTCCATTTCCTTACTCCATCATCATCTCTCACTCCATGTTCTCTTCACCAACATTTTCCCTCACTACCATCTCCTCACTCATTCATCCTCTCATCTCCTCCTCATCCCCATCTCATCCATCTCTCACTCCATGTCCTCTCACTCATCCTCCTCACTCATGTTCCTACTCCATCCTCCTCTCCATCCTCCCCAATTCCATTCTCCTCCTCCACGCTACTCATTCCTACTCACCACTCCATCACTCCTCATTCCATCTCCTCCTCACCCATCCTATCCTCTCTATTCTCCTCACTCCAACCTCCCACTTCATCCTCCTCACTCCATGTGCCTTACTCCATCATCCTCACTCCATCTTCCTCATTCCATCCTCCTCACTTCATCCTCCTCACTCATCCTCCTAACTCTATCCTCCACACTCCATCCTCCTAAAGTTCCATTTCTCACTCATCCTCCTCACTCCATTCTCACTCCATCCTCCTCACTCCATCCTACTAACTTTATCCTCCTCACTTCATCCTCATTTCATCTTCTTTACTTCATCCTTCTCACTCCATGCTCCTCACTCCATCTTCCACAATCCTCCACTCTTCGTCCTCCTCACTCCCTCCTCCTTACTCAGTCCTCTTCACTTCATCCTCCTCACTCCATGTTCCTTACTCCATCCTTCTCATTCATCCATCACTCAACTCCTCATCCACTCAATCCTCCTCTCATTCCCTCTTTCATATCTATCTATCTCTCACTCCATTTTTCTCACTCTTGCTCCTGATCCTTTCCCAATTCTAGTAAATATTCTACTTCCTAGTATATGAGTTCAGCATTTTATCTTCTACATATAAATAAGAACATAAGAATATGTAGTATATATCTCTATTATCCTCACACATTTCATTTAACAAAATCCATGCCAGTTCTCCCAGTTGCTGGGAACTATATTTCTTTGCTTTGTACCAAAATATAACTTCATTCCATACATATACCACAGTTTTTTTTTGCTTGTTCTATATCATTGCTAGTTTGTTACTAGAACTGCATTAAATATGCAAGTGCTAATCTTTGGAATGGTGCTTTGATACATTCTGGGAACTCGATCCAGTAATAGGGTTGCTGGATCACATGGTAGTTCTATTTCTAGAACAGAATATCCATACTGTTTTCATATCTTTGTATTAATTTACATTTGTCCAACATTTATTTTTGGCATTTCCAACTAGAATGGGATGAAGTTGTAGTTTTGTTTTTCATCCTCTGATACTTTATGATATTGATTACTCCTTGTATATTTTAATTTTTCTTGTATAAATTTATTATCAGTGTAATTGTTAATAATATTTTATATTCATGAGACTTTAACGTATATGAAATTTATATATTTACACACACATACACACACATACACACATATATAATCAAATCCAGTTTCCATTTTTCCACTTTACTATATCTCATATCACCTTAGTATATTCCCTCCAAACTTCATACCTCTCTTTTTTAATCATTTTTTCTTTCTATTTATATGTATGCATATGCAAATATAAATGAAGCCCAAAAGATAATGTTGGCTCCCTTGGAGTTGGGTTTGCAGAGAGTTGCAAATCTCCTAATATGACAACTGTAAATTGAATTGTGGTCCTCTAGAACAACAAGTGCTCTTGACACCTGAGTCATCTCAACCTACCTTGCTTCATTTTGCCTTGTTGAAGATAACTCCTCAGTAAGGGAAGGGCAATAGAGAGCACCCTGACATCTATGCTAGGATTCTGGTTGGCTTGTTCTCTCTCAAGTCTTAAGTATAAAACTATATAGTTTGTGAGTTTATGAGTGCAATACCTATGCTATGTCTAAAGAAGAGCATTTCACATTACTCTCTCCCATCTTCTGGCTCTTAAATTTTTTAGACTTCTCTTCTGAGATCTTTTCTGAGACATGATGATGTGTATATGTTTTCAAGGGTGAAAGGGAAGGGTGGCTGATAAAGATGTTTGATTTAAAACTGAGCACGTGATTCTTATTCTCAGTATTTTCATTTATTATAATCTTGGCTTCAATATTTTTTATAATTCCTGATAAAGGATTTATTTTTCATTGAAATAAAATGTTGAAGATTATAATAAACAAAATATTTTTGCAGGTTTAATGAGAAGAGTAACTTCTCATTTTTTTCTACTTAATTAACATTTTTACCAGACAAATTATCCTTTCAGTTTAATAAATCAATCTAATCCAAACTGATTTGAATATCTGTCATTCATTAATTCCTAAGCATTTAGAAATAAAGTATTTAGCAGCATTGCTGAGTAGCTAATGAATACTATATTCATATTTAATATGTATTGTCTTAATTTTATAACTGTTATGAATACTGATTCTAGAATCCATGTGCTCAATAATAACACTGCCCTGGCTATCTTCAAAAGAATATTATACCAACTGTTAGTACCTGCTTACAATTGCAGTTGTCAGAAAACTAAGATGAGGAAATCAAAAATTCAATGTCATCCCAAGCTACAGCTACAGACAAAAACAAAGAGGATTTCTCAAATGCCTCCATATTGTTCTTCAGAATTGACTTGGGGTAAGAGAATGTGCAAGGTGGGATATATTTTCAGTTCTCAGGATATGGCAGGCAAAATATCCTTTGTTTTTATATATTCTATCACTAATTTTTCAAGAAAGTTTTGAGAAAAAATGATGGGCAATTAACACATCCACATAGAAATGAAGTGAATGATATGTATGATAGGAATAGTTTCTTCAATTCTGCTTCAGGGCAAACCTCCAGACAGGGAAAAACAGACACCCTGCTTTTGGAGTCATGTCTGAGAAGGTATGAAGATGTCCAACTGGGCACAGGTGACACCACTATTCAGTTTGTGGTCTCAATGGGATAGGTCATGATAATTAATGAAAATTATACCATCATAACCCAAAACACAATCACAGAAGTTCAATGCTCCTGGCTCATTGGTATCTATGATTTTCCATGGGATAAAACCCAGCTGCAGAGATTTAGGTAACTTTGAACAGAAAATGCTTAGTTTAACCTGAGTGTCTTGAACATATTGAATAGGCAAGTGTTAAATAAACTTCAAAGGTTTTAAATCACCAGGAGGTTATAAAATAATCTACTACTGCAGAAACTGTAGAATTAGCCCTTGATAGTCTTCTTCCCTTTCAGGACAGACAGTGGTGGGATAATAAAATTAGTATTGATTTTCCGTGTTTCTTTGTTAAGAAATGGACTGTATAAAGTTAGAGAGAAGGTCTTCTTAGGTTGACATCAAGGAGGAAAGTTTCAGTGTGTATCAAACACCTATTTCTTTTCAATTGCTGTGATAGAACCTTCACACACATTATCTTATTTGATGGGCAAATAGTGTTAGGTGGTAGATATGATCATCTATATTTTAAAATTGAAACTCAAAGTGTTAAGAAGCCTTCAGCAGGTGTTAAAGTAGATGCGAGACAAACCTGGGACTGTTAAAAAGTATATTCTTTTTACCCTTTATATATCTACCTAACTCTGGTTGTGGTTCTCTTATTCAAATAACTCATTTAAAATTATGAACTCTCCAGCCATACACATAGTTCTTCCCCACCATGGAGCAAAACCTGAAATAGGTAAATTAAATTATAAACTTAAGAATATAGTGCTAGTTAAACAGGACAATTTAGCAAAGTAAGAGGTTTTATGGAAAAAAATGAAAAGGACACAAACCGAAACAGATACCAGAAAACCCTTCTATATGAGGTCACTTCTAATAAAATAGAACCTATAATTACCTTCTTCCTCACTACCAAGAGGAAAGGGTAAGTCAAGAAGGGGCTTGAAGAAAGGAAGTCTGTACCAGGCTTTCTGAAGCCTTTTAGAAGCATAGGCATTAGGCAAAGACAGCTTTCTGCTTAGTATATATGAATATAACCCCACATGCTAAATGGGCATAATGGGAGCCTTTGAAAGGAGGTTCTCTGGGAGAAATCAATACTTTCTCAGGAATTCTCTTATGATACATATATCTCTCTTAGTGTCATTCTTCTATGTGGACCTTATAATGAAACAGATTAAATATTCACATTCTGGATTTAGTATAACTCCTTGAATAATTAGGATTCTGTTCTACACACAAGGAAACTGAGGTTCTAGAAGATAAATAGGAGGAAACCAGTAAGTTTACAGATAAGAACAGGATTTCCAAAACTTCTCTAAATTTACAGATCTCTTCATGCTTTCTGTCTTTAGTATAGGAAATTGTTTGAGAAATGTATAGAGCCCTTAGCTAAACATTATAACCCCTAGACATTAATGGAGTCATTATGTACAGGGTTGGCATCATTATTTGCATAGGTCATGGTAGAAAATAAATAATATTGCCCATATCTCAGAGACTTGTGGTCTAAAAAGAAAGGAGCCAATCATGAGAAAGGGTATAATAAAAGTTTATTGCAGAAATTTATGAGTAAGAAAGACAATAAGTTTCTACTCTCCTGGAGACATAAAAGAATATGTAAAGTGAAAGCTAGTGTCTGAATGAAGGACAATTTCCACAAAATGACAATAAGTAGGACCACTCAAGCAGTGAGAACTATGTGAACAGAGATATGGGGAAAGAATCGAAAAGGACATATTCAGGGATAATTGAGGAGTGGAAAGTCACCACAAAGATCATGAACAATGATACTGGAGAGAAACTAATACTAAAAGTAGATCTGAATCCAATGCAGCAATAGCTAATAGTTGGGAACTTTATATACCAAAAATGGTCGTGTAGTGTAATCTTCATGAAGGATTGTACTCTTTTTTATTAAGAAGCTCCTGAAGTTCTCTTGAAGGGATCTGTAGGAGCCTTCTCTGGTATTTACAAACAAAACTGAACAGAGCAAGTAGAGAGCTAGAAACTAGGAATTCAGATAGGATTAGGCTCACTGGTTTGAGGGCAAGAATGATGACTGTATCATTGTCTTACCTATCAGCTATCACATAATGCTCAGACCTAAGCTTTAGTCTGTGCTGTCTGAATGCAATGCTCAACAACTGGGGAATGGTACTTCTGATAAATATTCAAATCCAAAATTTTGAAAGGATTGTTTGAGGACATGACATTTTAAGAATGCAGTTGCACACAATGAAATTTCTACACTGGAAATCACAGGACTGTAATGAGTTTCGGGAAAGGTTGATTATTGCTTTGTCAATTCTCAGCATTAGTAGGTGGGTCAGCTTTGAGTTGTCAATGGATCTCCAGTTAAAGGGTTATCTTCAGACTATATTTCCTTAGTGTGTTCAAGGCATGTTTACTCTAATATATTGCTCTCTGCTCTGAACATTTGTAAAATTTCCCCCCTTTTTTTTTTTTTAGCTTTCAGGATCCAATTCAATGAAGTTTGGATCTGGGTCTAGTTTCTCCTGAGAACAAAACTGATTGAGTAAGGTCAAGTCTTTATACCTCATCCCTATTGCCATATTCTAGGTACCCCACACTTTAGACACATTGACCAATGCTTAGTTACTAGCACCAAACACAATTAATCCAATACCTTCAAAATCTTTTTACATCACAAAATTTTGAATTAATGTTTTCTGCTGATCTTGACCTATGTTGGGATTTCACACTATTCTGGATGCCCTTCAACCTAATAGAATTCTTCTTTGCTTACTTTAGTGATTTAAAGGTAGTGTGACCTTGAATAACTTAACAAGACACTACTGCATTTCAATTTCTTTACTGTAAAGTTATGTCTCCAAGTCCCTAGCAGGAGGGCTCAGTGATACCAAGCTTATAAAACTGCCAGATAGGGCATCTGTCCACATGGGTGTCTAAACATTCTTATCTTCAGATAATCAGAACACACTGGAAAACAAAACATTTTGGCCACTTGACTTTTTCAGAAATGATCCTCCTGCAAAATAGTTAAACAACTTTGGGCCAGAACCCACTTTGGAGATCAAGCTATCCAAGGTGACTCCAAACAGTTCCCATGCTTGTCTAATCCTGGTTGGAGAATGATGGCATATTTCCCAACAGTCTCTGCAACGACAAATTTTAAGCATATATATATTGCAGCTATATTCCTGAACCCAGTGTCTTCATGGGTTAGGTGTTTTTCTCATATGTTCCTGTAACTCCTTTTAATATCTTCTTAATGGCAATGTATTACCTTGCTATACTAGACTCCTCGGGATAGATCCCTGAAAGACTGAGTCCAGGAGAAAAGTTTGTTATTTCTCTTTTGTGCCACCATAGGCAGAGTAGCACTCAGTAGAGGCTGAAGAAGTTGTTGTGGAAATGAATCCATGAGGAGTTAAAGCAGAGCATCCAAATGGCATTAAGGACTGGAGACATGGAAGAAATACTGGGTGACTGAGAAAGTGATGCATGGTTTATGATAACTGTTCGAATATCTGGTTCAAATGAGAGCAGTATTCTCCACACAAAGAGTAAGCAAATTTTATTCTTGCTTTCCTGGGGTAACATGAAGGCACTATTGATCTTGTCCAAATGACTCAAACCTAACTCTGTCACACCTGTTTAATCCAAGTGATTGGAACCAAGGCTCTTTGTTTCCATTTCATTCTCATTAAGTGCAGCCAGAAGGGATCCTATGCCTGGTCCTATCCTCTTACAGACTTAGGTTATATGAGATCTGATGTGCCCAATAATAATGAGGACATATGACACATGGGATGAGGATTAGAGCACACATTGTATTCTTTCTCAGTCTGTCTGAGTTAATTTTTAATAAGGCAAAAATGAGTGTTTGAGTTTTCTTCTTAAAATATTTTGACTAGTAATTTCATGAGTGGGAAGGTTTTACCAGGCTGTCTCCAAAATAGTGAGCAAAGAAAACAGAGTGAAACATGCTAATTTTGCAAAAAAAAAAAAAAAAAAAAAAAAAAACAAAACTAAATTACAGCATGGCTAACATTAAGCAATTTGGCAAAATATTAAATGTGACAAGAGAAATGAAATTATCCTCTTAAACTTACCCTAAAGCAAAGCCTCCCAGGACTGGACAATGTTCAACAATATTGGGTTCCATTATATAATGTAGCAAAACCCAGTATTTCCTCAGCATCTTTATAAGGGACGTTCTAAAGCCAAGGACCATTGGCACAGCCAGTTTCTACCCCTATTTCCCCTTTGACCCTTGAGTTACACTGAATGTCTTCATTGGGTAGTTTCCTCAGGTTTATGCATAAAACTCTATCTTTCCTTTTGTGTTCCTTCTGGTTTATTCCTTTTTGCAAGGTACAAAAAATAATTTATTCAGTATTTCAGATCTAGTTCTCAAAGATGACAGATCATATAGAATGTTTGGGTTTGGTCACTGGTAGAAAACAGATTACTTTTGACATTTATGGCTTCATTTGAGAAGTCTAAAGGCCATACTTAAATATATGAAGTTCATTAAGTAACTAAATGCATTCCAAGTTCGTCCTTAATGAAGCAGTAGAACTCCTTTTAAATTTTGTTTGTTGGATATTGGAAGGTCATAAACAATTTATCTATATAGATGTAAATATGCTGGCCTACATTAACCTATGTTGCCAAATTTTGTATGAGTATAAAATGCAAATTATCAGCGTAGTATACCTGATAATAGGACACTCTTCTAAGTCCCCAAGAATCTTATGTGCGCATACACATATTTTAGGATATCAACATCTACAGACAATCAAGTATAGCAGACCACACAAAAAAAAACAAACAGACAGACAGACAAAAACCTGCCATGGAACAGACATCCTCATCACTACATCGACCACCAGCAAAACACCAGAAATTCATGTGTAACCACTCTGTACTGGCCAGCCCTCTATGCTTCACAACCAACAAAGACACCTATGATGCCCTACACCAACCCAGAAGATTGGCAGATGACTAGCTCAGAATAACAGAACTTCCAGTTATGGATTTATGGTCCATAATAAACACTTATATCTAAACTGCTAAGCATTGGTATGTAACAGTATATCATGAAAACACAAAAATTCTAATTATTTTTCTCGTTTTTTGCTTTTTTTCTTTTCTTTTCTTTTTGCTGCCATAATTACAAATCTGCTTGCATGTCTTCATTGTAACATGGTAAAGCCAGGTTGGTGGCTCAGGAAGGTCAGAGAGAATAGCTCTGTGGTCCATATGGTTTTGTCACATGCACCTTTTTATAGTATTCTCTGCCTCCATGTGCTTTGTAAAGTTAGACATAAAGATCATCCTTCTTAATTTTTCTAATGGTTTATTTATTATTTTAACTTTAAGGAATATAATAGAATGGCTGTAAATAATTAGAAAGATTTCTTGGGAACTATGGAAAGATCCTGTGCTCTGAAACTAGGTTAGATTTGGTTAGATATTAAGAGAAAATTTCCCATCCAGATAAGAGGAAATAAGGCAAGGAAATTGAATACCTGCTCAGGGTCAGGTCCCATCAGGGAGTACAAGATAAATTAGTAAATAAAACAGGTTTCCTGGTAGGATTTTGGTAGTATAGATAAAGAGTAAATAGGTAAAATAGTATCCGATAGTGATAAAAATTATGGAGGAAAAAACAAAGTAGGATTGGGTGATCAGAGAAGGCCTTACCTAAATTGTGGCAATTTATCTGAGTATTAGAAGAGATGATTTGTAAGTCATGTAGACATAAAGAGTAATAGCATTCAAGTACAGCAGCTGGCAACTGAACAAAATGGGTATGCCCAAGTTTTGAGGAAAGTAAAGACAAAAGGACAACTGCTTAGGCTGATGGTGGAAGTAAGTAGTAGCAGAAGTTCCAGAAGAATTGAAGTTGGCTTAGAAAGAAGATAATGTGAGCTAGCAGAAGCTTCGCTGGCCCTCTTGGTGTGGTTGGTGGTAGAGTCTATGAAGTCCATAGAAGAACATTAACATAATCCCAGACCAAAGGGAGTGGCCTGTGCTGGAAAGGAGCTTAGGGGGCGTGGTATATTACTGTACTTGGAGAAGTCTGATGGATTTGAGATGCTGACAGTTTGCTGATGTATCAGTTCTATGTCAAAGGATATAGAGAGAAGTGAGAATGTTTAACACCTTGATAACTTTTTACATATTATGAAGAAGCATCCAATCAGAGCAGAAAAATAAGGAGTTTACTTTAGAATGGGAAAATATGGTTGCAATGATATTGTCTAGATATCACTGGTAAATTTTTGGGGAGCGATCTGGAAAAATGTTGAAGTTAAGAATGGGAAGTCAAGGCAAGGATACACAGTAAGTGAATAGAAGGCCCTCAAATAACTTGCACATTAGAGCCAAGAGTTTGACCACTTTACTGACTGTTAGAATTGGGTCATAACCCACAAGAAAAAATCTGGGATTGTCCACTACTGTCCCCCAGATTGATTAGGAGGAAAGCAACTTGCTAAGATGAGGAGCTTCCTGCTCAGCTGCTTACAGCAGCTAAATAGGAAATATAAATGATTTAAGAAAGATGTAAGAAAAGGAAAAATACCAGCACTCTGATAAATGCAATTGACTCCTCGTCTCCATGGCAGGGACACCAACTCCATCAATGATTAGGACTCGAGCCAAAAGAAGTTTATGTCCCATCCACGGAGAGAGGTTGTGTTATTTATGTCCCAGGTAGCATGGTAATGTATTGAAAGCAGCCTAGCATCATCAGATTGTTAAGTAGAAACTAGTAATTTGTATCTCACTCCATATTTGTATAAATCAAGAAGCAATTCATTTAAACACTCACATAAAGAGTATGACCTGAAGCATAACTCTAAGAAACAGGGTGCCCAGACTGCTTGTTCCAAACTCCAAAGCAATGTTGCTCATTCCTTACTTCCCAGAAGACTTGAATTTAGACTTTTAGTCCTGCAGCCTGTTTGGACCTCCTCAGCATACACTGGTTTCTTTATCCTTTCATTCCCATCAGTCACCTTTGAGGATAAACTATCAGCTCTTGCTTGAGCTTTGGTCTTCACAACTCTGTCAGGGTAATAATGTGATAGGTCTCATAAGTCACCAGGTCTTTGTCCTCTGTCTCCTATTAGGGCTAATGCCTGAAGGAGCAAGCTGGCAGTCCACCTGTCCAACCACCCCTTTCCCCTTGGTCAATCTGCTCTTCCCTGTTGAAACCCTGAGGACAGCCTTGTAACAGAAAGTCCCAGAGAATGAGACAACTCTGAGCTATGTTCCACCCAGTAGCCTAGAGCTCCCTAGAAAGACTGAGCCCCAGTTGTCACATAAGAAAACTGTTGGTAAGCAACATTGACTTCTTTGCTTTCCTAATCTTATTTCCTAACTGTTTTACTGATGCATCCTGGCTGAGTTCAGATCCTTGTTTCAGGGTCTACGGAGGCTATGTCTCACAGATCTTTTCCTGACTGAGAAGGAACAGGGCAGGAGTGTTATTAGAATGGGAAGACATTTGCAAGTCCCTCTGCTGGGGCCAGAATCTTAAGCATGCAGGGGACTCTGTGACAGGCAGGCTAAATTTTGCCCTTTCCAAGCCTGGTTTTATTGACAAAGGCATAAAACTCAGCTTGAAACAAAATGTTTTTTAGCTCTGTCATAAACAGGCTAATCCGTGGACAAAGCACTCCCTCTGCTCTCTCCCCTTTCAGCCCAGGCACAATTTGTTCAGGATCCTTGGTTGACCTTTTAATTGTATTTCAGTTGAGGACAGAAAGCAAACTGAAAAGCCTCACATCTGCATTCACACAAGCAAATGGCTATAGCTCAGCACAAAGTCTGTAATCAAAGAAGGGACAGGATGCTCTACCAGCTGCCTGAATAAACCAAGGAACTTTCTAGCCCCATTGACTCCTGGCAGCATGGACTGTTTAATGAATCTTTTCAAGGGGTGAACTGGGGACTATTTGGGTCTATTAGTCCTGTTTTAAAAGAAAAAAATACAGCTCAGACAAACATTAGACTTAGCGAAGGCTCTGAGTTTTTGTCCCATTTGGAGCTTTGGGATTGCTCCCCCATAAAACTGCCTTTCTTCTTAAGCCTTGGCTGTGTATGACTTGTTCTCTACTCATTTAATGCTACAGTATTTTTAAAATACAACAGGAAAACCCACTGAACTATAAATGTAGCAAAGGCAAAGATACGTATGTATGTGTTGATCTCTAATTTAGCCTCAAACCCTTGCACAGGATCATCACACAACGCAATCTTAATCAACATGTGATGAGACAAACGAACAGTACCAGGAAATAATCTTACTACAAAAAAAAAATGTTATCACTAATAGAACTAACTAACCATGTATTTGTACCTACAGGTTTTCAAAAGCTCTAATGTAGGTATGAGAGACACCCAGCTATGTTCCAGGGACTGTAAAAAGGTTAGAGAAACCATAGACAACAACTCATCTCTGTAACTGAATACCTGAAATGACACATCTCAAAGGCTTTTCATCAGGGACTGCCTTTTAAAGGTTCCAACAACTCCTGATAAAGCTAGACTGGCAATGGGCTTCTCTTTTTTTTTATTTTTTTATTTTAAATTTTTATTTTTAATTTTTTTCAGCAATCAAAAAAATTTAAAAAGCATTCAAACAGAATAAAATGAAAAGAAACAAACAAGCAAAATACCAAGGGTCAGATATACTTATACAAAATTCTATAGAGCCTTCAAACAAGCAATATTTTTTGAGTTATGTTTAAAAAAATTCAGAACCACAATAAGCTCCTTCACAAAGCAATAATATTGAAATAGTGAAATCAAGTGTAAACCCAACAAAAATATATAAATTATAGTCCAGTATCCCTCATGAGTATACATACAAAAATTCTCAATGAAGTAGTTGCAAACTGAATACAAGAGATATAAAAAATAATATTCCATGAATAACTGAACAACTGTTTTTTTTTTTTTTTTAGAAGACCATACTCCATATACAGGCTGCATGTTTTGGGATAGCCCCCACTCCAGATGTTTGAGACCTACATGAAAACCAAGCTGCACATTTACAACATATGTGCAGGGAGGCCTAGGTTCAGCCCATGGAGGTAGATCTGTGTAGACTAGGTATGCTCCACGGTTGGTGATTCAGTCTCTGAGAGCTCCAAGGGTTCAGGTTTGTTTACTCTGTTGATCTTCCTGTGCAGTTCCTATCTCCTTAGGGCCCACAATCCTTCCACCTATTCTTCTATGAGAGTCCTCAAGCTCCATCCACTGTTTGGCTCTGGATGTCTGTATCTGTCTGAGTCAGCTGCTGGTTAGAGCCTCTCAGAGGACAGCTTGCCCTGTCTGTTCTCAGGCTGGAGGTTTAGATCCTGGGAGCTCTGGTTGAATCTTTTGATACTCATTCTAAAAAGGACAAAAGCACCCTCACTTTGGTCTTCCTCCTTCTTCTTGAGTTTCATGAGGTTTATGCGTTGCATTTTAGGTATTGTGTGTTTTGGGGCTAATATCCGCTTATCAGTGAGTGCATACCATGTTTGTTCTTTTGTGATTGGGTCATCTCACTCAGGATGATATTTTCTAGCTCCATCCATTTGTCTAAGAATTTCATGAGCTCATTATTTTTAATAGCTGAGTAGTACTCCATTGTGTAAATGTACAACATTTTCTGTATCCATTCTTCTGTTGAAGGACATCTGGGTTCTTTCCAGCTTCTGGCTATTATGAATAAGGCCGCTATAAACATAGTGGAGCATGTGGCCCTGTTGCATGTTGAAATATCTTCTGGGTATATACCCAGGAGGGGTATAGCTGGGTCCTCAGGTAACACCATGTTCAATTTTCTGAGGTATCGCCAGACTGCTTTCCATAGTGGTTGTACCAGCTTGCAATCCCACCAACAATGGAGGAGTGTTCCTCTTTCTCCACATCCTCGCCAACATCTGCTGTCACCTGTGTTTTGGATCTTAGCCAATCTGACTGGTGTGAGGTGGAATCTCAGTGTTGTTTTCATTTGCATTTCCCTGATGACTAGGGATGCTGAGCACTTCTTTAGATGTTTCTCAATCATTCGAGTTTCCTCAGTTGAGAGTTCTTTGTTCAATTCTCTACCCCATTTTTTAATAGGGTTATTTGATGGTCTGGAATCTAGTTTCTTCAGTTCTTTGTATACCTTGGATATTAGCCCTCTATCAGATGTAAGGTTGGTGAAGATCTTTTCCCAGTCTGTTGGTTCCCGCTTTGTCCTGTTGACCGTATACTTTGCTTTACAGAAGCTTTGCAGTTTTATGAGATCCCATTTGTCAATTCTTGATCTTAGAGCATACGTCATTGGTGTTCTGTTCAGGAACTTTTCCCCTGTGCCCATATGATCAAGGCTTTTCCCTATTTTCTCTTCTATTAGTTTCAGTGTAGCTGGTTTTATGTGGAGGTCCTTGATCCACTTGGAATTGAGCTTTGTACAAGGAGATAAGTATGGATCAATTTGCATTCTTCTACAAGTTGACCTCCAGTTGGACCAGCACCATTTGTTGAAAATGCTGTCTTTTTTCCACTGGATAGTTTGAGCTCCTTTGTCGAAGATCAAGTGACCATAGGTATGGGGGTTCATTTCTGGGTCTTCTATTCTATTCCATTGAACCTCCTGACTGTCTCTGTTCCAATACCATGCCGTTTTTATCACTATTGCTTTGTAGTACAGCTTGAAATCGGGGATGGAGATTCCCCCAGAAGTTCTTTTATTGTTGAGTGTAGTTTTCGCTATCCTGGGTTTTTTGTTATTCCAAATGAATTTTAAGATTGCTCTTTCTATCTCTGTAAAGAATTGAGTGGGAATTTTGATAGGGATTGCATTAAATCTGTAGATTGCTTTCGGCAAGATAGCCATTTTTACTATATTAATCCTTCCAATCCATGAGCATGGGAGATCTTTCCATCTTCTGAGATCTCCTTCGATTTCTTTCTTCAGGGTGTTGAAGTTCTTGTCATACAGGTCTTTCACTTGCTTGGTTAGAGTCACACCAAGATATTTTATACTATTTGTGACTATTGTGAATGGTGTCGTTTCCATAATTTCTTTCTCAGCCAGTTTATCCTTTGTGTAGAGGAATGCTACTGATTTGTTTGAGTCAATTTTATACCCAGCCACTTTGCTAAAGTTGTTTATCAGGTTTAGGAGCTCTCTGGTGGAAGTTTTGGGGTCACTTAAGTATACTAACATGTCATCTGCAAATAGTGAAACTTTGACTTCTTCCTTTCCAATTTGTATCCCTTGATCTCCTTCTGTTGCCTAATTGCTCTGGCTAGGACTTCCAGAACTATATTGAACAGGTAGGGGGAGAGTGGGCAGCCTTGTCTAGTCCCTGATTTTAATGGGATTGCTTCAAGTTTCTCTCCATTTAGTTTGATGTTGGCTACTGGCTTGCTGTATATTGCTTTTACTATGTTTAGGTATGGACCTTGAATTCCTGATCTTTCCAAGACTTTTATCATGAAGGGGTGTTGAATTTTGTCAAATGCTTTCTCAGCATCAAGAGATATGATCATGTGGTTTTTTTCTTTGAGCTTATTTATGTAGTGGATTACGTTGATGGATTTCCGTATATTGAACCAACCCTGCATTCCTGGGATAAAGCCTACTTGATCATGGTGGATAAGTGTTTTGATGTGTTCTTGGATTCAGTTCGAGAGAATTTTATTCAGTATTTTTGCATCGATATTCATAAGGGAGATTGGTCTGAAGTTCTCTTTTCTTGTTGGATCTTTGTGTGGTTTAGGTATAAGCGTAATTGTGGCTTCATAGAATGAATTAGGTAGTGTTCCTTCCGTTTCTATTTTGTGGAATAGTTTGAAGAGAATTGGTATTAGATCTTCCTTGAAGGTTTGATAGAATTCTGCACTAAAACCATCTGGACCTGGACTTTTTTTGGTGGGGAGACTTTTAATGACTGCTTCTATTTCTTTCGCAGTTATGGGACTGTTAAGATGGTTTATCTGATCCTGATTTAACATTGGTAACTGATACTTGTCTAGAAAATTGTCCATTTCATCCAGATTTTCCAATTTTGTTGAGTATAGGCTTTTGTAGTAGGATCTGATGATTTGTTGAATTTCCTCGGTTTCTGTTGTTATGTCACCCTTTTCAGTTTGGATTTTATTGATTTGGATACTGTCTCTCTGCCCTCTGATTAGTCTGGCTAAGGGTTTATCTATTTTGTTGATTTTCTCAAAGAACCAGCTCCTGGTTTTATTGATTCTTTGTATAGTTCTCTTTGTTTCTATTTGGTTGATTTCAGCCCTGAGTTTAATTATTTCCTGCCGTCTACTCCTCTTGGGTGTTTTTGCTTCTTTTTGTTCTAGAGCTTTCAGGTGTGTTGTCAAGCTGCTAGTGTGTTCTCTCTCCAGTTTCTTTTTGTATGCACTTAGAGCTATGAGCTTTCCTCTTAGTACTGCCTTCAGTATGTCCCATAGGTTTTGGAATGATATGTCTTCATTTTCATTAAATTCTAAAAAGTCTTTAATTTCTTTCTTTATGTCTTCCCTGACCCCATTATCAACGAGTAGAGTATTGTTCAGTTTCCATGTGAGTGTGGGCTTTCCATTGTCTTTGTTGTTATTGAAGACCAGCTTTAGACCATGGTGATCTGATAGGATGCATGGGATTATTTCAATTTTTTTATATCTGTTGAGGCCTGTCTTGTGACCAATAATATGGTCTATTTTGGAGAAGGTACCATGAGGTGCAGAGAAAAAGGTATATTCTTTTGTTTTTGGGTGAAATGTTCTATAGATATCTGTTAAGTCCATTTGGTTTAAAACTTCTGTTAGTTTCACTGTACTTCTGTCTAGTTTCCGTTTCCCTGATCTGTCCAGTGCTGAGAGTGGGGTATTGAAGTCTCCCACAATTATTGTGTGAGGTGCAATATGTGCTTTGAGCTTTAGTAAGGCTTCTTTTATGAAAGTGGGTGCTCTTGCATTTGGTGCATAGATGTTCAGAATTGAGAGTTCATGTTGGTTGACTTTTCCTTTGACAAATATGAAATGACCTTCCTTATCCTTTTTTATATCTTTAAGTTGAAAGTCAATTTTATTCGATATTAGAATGGCTACTCCAGCTTGTTTCCTAGGACCATTTGCTTGAAAAATTGTTTTCCAGCCTTTTACTCTAAGGTAGTGTCTGTCCTTGTCACTGAGGTGGGTTTCCTGTATGCAGCAAAATGTCAGATCCTGTTTGCATATCCAGTCTGTTAGTCTATGTCTTTTTATTGGGGAATTGAGTCCATTGACATTAAGAGATATTAAGGAGAGGAGACTGTTGCTTCCTGTTATTTTTGCTAAAAGGGGAGGCATTGTTTGTGTGGCTATCTTCTTTTGGGTTTGTTGGAGGTGGATTACTTTCTTGCTCTTTCTAGGGTATGATTGCTCTCCTTGTAATGGGTCTTTCCTGCTATTATTCTTTGTAGTGCTGGGTTTGTGGAAAGATATTGTGTAAATTTGGCTTTGTCATGGAATATCTTGGTTTCTCCATCTATGGTAATAGAGAGTTTTGCTGGGTATAGTAGCCTGGGCTGGCATTTGTGTTCTCTTAGGGTCTGCATGACATCTGACCAGGATCTTCTGGCTTTCATAGTCTCTGGTGAGAAGTCTGGTGTAATTCTGATAGGTCTGCCTTTATATGTTACTTGGCCTTTTTCTCTTACTGCTTTTAAAATTCTTTCTTTGTTTTGTGCATTTTGTGTTTTGATTATTGTGTGACGGGAGGTATTTCTTTTCTGGTCTAGTCTATTTGGTGTTCTGTAGGCTTCTTGAATGATTATGGGCATCTCGTTCCTTAGGTTAGGGAAGTTTTCTTCTATGATTTTGTTGAAGATATTTACTGGCCCTTTAAGTAGTGAATCTTCACTCTCTTCTATACCTATTATTCTTAGGTTTGGTCTTCTCATTGTGTCCTGGATTTCCTGGATGTTTTGTGTTAAGAGTTTTTTGCATTTTTTCGTTTTCCTTGACAGTTGTGTCAATATTTTCTATGGTATCTTCTGCACCTGAGATTCTCTCTTCTATCTCTTGTATTCTGTTGGTAATGCTTGCGTCTGTGACTCCTGATTTCTTTCTTAGGTTTTCTATCTCCAGAGTAGTCTCCCTTTGTGATTTCTTTATTGTTTCTATTTCCATTTTTATGTCCTGGATGGTTTTGTATAAATCCTTCACCTGTTTGGTTGTGTTCTCTTGTGATTCTTTAAGGGCTTTTACCTGTTTACCTGTGTTCTCCTCGGATTCTTTGAGAATGTTATTTATGTCCTTCTTAAAGTCCTCCATCATCATCATCATTAAAAGTGATTTTAGGTCTGACTCTTGCTTTCCTGGTGATATGGGGAGTTCAGGACTTAATGTGGGAGAACTAGGTTCTGATGATGACATGTGTTCCGGGTTGCTGGTCCTTGTATTCTTGCGCTTGCCTTTTGCCATCTGGTTCTCCTTGGTGCTACCTGTGCTGTCTCTGGCTGGAACCTGTCTTTCCTGTTCTCTTGGTTGTGTCAGAACTGTTTAGGTTGGGTGTCGCTGCTGAGATTAGAGCTGGGGCCCAGGATCTGCTCAGTGCTTTGGTCCGGACCGGAAGGAATCAGTGCTCTGGGCCAGGAGTGAGTTCCTGGATCCCTGTGGGACCTGGTCACTCCCTGTTTGGGGCAGGTGTTGCTGCCTCCTTGCTTAAGAAGCTGCTCGAGTTAGAGCTCCTGGGAGCCACGCTTCCTCTGGGTTCTGTGATATTGGGTGCAGAGTTGCCGCCCGAGATCTGCTGAGCGCCCAGGCCCAAACCGGAAGGAACCAGTGCTCCGGGCCAGGAGTTTGTACTTGGGTTCCAGTGGGTCCCAGTTACTCCCTATTTGGGGCAAGTGTTGCTGCCTCCTTGCTTAAGGAGCTGCTCGAGTTAGAGTTCCTTGGAGCTACGCTTCCTCTGGGTTCTGTGAGATTGCGTGCAGGATTGCTGCCCGAGATCTGCTGCGCGCTCAGGTCCAAACTGGAGGGAATCAGTGCTGGGGCCAGGAGTGAGTACCTGGGTCCCGGTGGGTCCCAGTTACTCCCGGTTTGGGGCAAGTGTTGCTGCCTCCTTGCGTAGGAAGCTGCTGGGTTAGAGCTCCTAGGAGCCCTGCTTCCCCTGGGTTCTGTGGGATTTGGTGTAGAGCTCCCACCTGGGATCTGCTGGGAGCTCCGACCCAGACCGGAAGGAGCCGGTGCTCTGGGCCAGGAGTAAATCCCTGGGTCTCAGTGGGTCCCGGTGGGTCCCAGTTACTCCCTGTTTTGGGTAGGTGTTGCTGTCTCCTTACCAGAGATACTGCCTGGGTCAGAGCTGCTGGGTGCCCCACTTCTGCCGGGTTTTGTGAGGTTCAGTGCAGAGCTGCCTCCAGGGATCTGCTGCCTGGGCCCAGACCGGAAGCGGAAGTCCCTCAATGGCTTCTCAAACATACACCTTGGGGGTTATGTTCAAGATCCAAAATATATTAGAAACCATCTTATCAGTTAGAAAATAATATTGTTTCTCTGCATACTTCTTGATTATGTTCCCAACAGTTATAAACAAGTCTGAAGAACTTTAAAAGTCATATTAAGACCATTTTCCTATTTGTGGAGTTGGTAATCCACCTTTTCTTCTGATTTGTTGAAGAGGAGTGACAACTCAAGCTCTCAAGTTCCTATCACCCATGGAAGCAGTCATAACATCTACTGTGAGATGTCATTGTGAGGATTAAATGAATCACTTCGGGGAAAATGCACAGAGCAGTTTCTAGCACAGGCAGTCTCCCAGCTGTGAAGAATCATGGTTACCTGGCTTCTCAGCAAGTTTAGAGAAATGAACAAGATGTCATGAACTTTTCTGTGATCTAAGTCCTATCAAATTATTCCTTGAACTCTCCAAAAAATGTCATTTCTTAGTGATAAGTGTGACTAAAACCCATGACAATTACTTTACACATTTCAGATCTGTAATTCTTCCTATCAGAGAAACTTAATTAATAAGCATCTTTCCTTCCCTCATTAGCCCACCTCAACTGCACTTACCTTCTCTCCCCTGTTCTTGCTTCAGAGATAATTTTTTTACACAAGATGAAATAGAAAGTCATCCCTTACAGGCAGCTGCTTCATTGAGCTACTTATACATCTGACTAATGGCAGTATGAGGTCCTAGGGTGTGATTCTCATGTAATATGGCACAGGTAGGAAGTTGCTCCTAGTCACCATCCTTCTATATAGTCACCTTGGGACATAGGAGATTCCTAAAAGGCAGTGTCTACACCTGCATTTGGGAAGGCAGCCATCTAGGTAAAAAGAAAGATGTAAATGGCTATGAAAGTAAAGGTACACAGCCTCTAGAAGTCTCTAATACCAGTGTTGGAAGATATCTGTGCACGCCCTCTTCTGGGAATAACCTGTGTTCAACATCTCTAAGAGATGAGATCTTCAGCTGGCATTTTTGTCTTCTTGCTTCTTGTTCTCTCTCCCCCTTCACCCCTCCTTACTCCCCTAAATATAAATAGGCCACCAGACTGAACCAAAAGCTGTCACTCATCCATTAAAAGTAGAAGCACATTCTTTGGTTCTAAGAAACAAATTTTGGAAACAAGTGTTGAGTAATGAAGAAACGGAATGAGGAACTCTCTGGCTCTGCAACCAACTTTTTTCTTTCTTTTTCTTTTCTTTTTTTATCGAGGATGATCCGATGAGCTCCTCTTTAACTGGACCTGGGAGAAGCCCCACTTCCAGCCCATGATAGTCCATTTCTGCGGGTTTTACCGTCTAGCTGAGAGGAGGACCTGAAGAGACAGGGATAAGGGAGAGAAAGAGACGGAATAAAAGAATGAAGGAACCCAGACAAAAAGATAGTAAGGCACAGAAGAAGACAGAGAGAGAAGCTTTGTGATATTTGTAAGCACAAGACTTAGTTAGGAAATCATGCATTTAAATTTGAAATTTGAACTCAAAAAATAAAGCAAAACTTGATTAAAAGAATGAAACAGATGCAAAACTGATCCAATAGGAAGCCTTTGCATTTATGTTAGTAATACAAATGACCTGAGAATATAGCTGGCTGCTCTTAGTAGATAATTTTTTTTAATGATGGTCAGATTCTAACACATAGCAGTATAAAGTTTCCTCAGATCCTCCACAACAAAATACTGCAGACCTGGTGGCTTAAAAAAACAAGCAAATTTCCGAAATGTTTATAAACTATAAGTCTGCAAACAATAAGTCCGAAACACCAATAAATTCTGCAGGTGGTGACAGAGAATCTTGTCAGTGCCTCTCCCCTAGGTTCTGAATATTCACAGATGTTTGGGTTGAGTCTGGTATTCTAATCATTATGGCATCTTCCCCTGTCACACCTGCTTCAGAATCCAAATTTTCCATTTGGTAAAGTACTTGTCAGTTATTTAAAATCCACTCTAATATCACTAACAAAATTTTTTTTGATTTTTGAGACAGAGTTTCTTTATGTAACTGAGGCTGGCCTCAAACTCAGAATTATCATACCTCAATATCCTGTGTACTGAGATTACAGATATGCAACACAATGCCAAATATAATAACATCTAATGTAATCATGTATGAAGACACTGTCTCGAGGGTTGGGAAATGGATCATTTAGTAAAGTGACCCACATGAGTCCTATTTCAGATCCCAGAACCTGTGAAGAAGCCTGGCAAGTGGCACATGTCTGCAGTCCTAGAACTGTGTGGAGGAGATAAAAGGAGACAGGTGGCTCACTGGAGTGTTCTGATAAGCCAGCCTAGGCAATTGGTTGAGCTCAGATTCAGAAAGAGATCTTGTCTAAAAACATAAGCTAAAGAGCAATTTGCTATTAACCTCTGATCTCCACAAACAGGTACACACCCATACATACAGATATATATACACTGCACAGTTTAAAAAGTAGCAAAGTAAAATAAGGTTTTAAAAAGGCTATCATCTACAAACAATTTCACTATTACAGTTATTGGATGTTAGAATGCCAACACTTTTGGTGAACAGAATTCAACACACCATAGCTGATAAGTTTCATTTCTAGTCTTCAAAGGGTCCACAGAAACCTCTTTCATTGAATTTACACAATCATGCTTCCAATATACAGGTCAATATAGTAAGATTGTCAGCTTTCGCAGGTACAATGGGCATGAGTCCCACTACTGCTAAAACTATCTGTCATACATAGCTAACAATGCACATTTATTCCCCCACAGTTTGAGGATAAGAAGTCTAAAAGGGGTTACACGGAATTGAAATACAGATGTTAGCAAGGCTGTCTACCCTGTGGAAATTTTCGAGGTAAACCCCACTTCCTTACATGTTACAGCCCCTAAGCCACTTATATTTCTTCCTTGATATTTGGTCTGTTTCTCCAACTTCAGAGCACTTTGCTAATCTCAATCATGCTGTCTTACCCCAATGTGTTGTAAAAACTTTCTCATGCTCCCTATATGGCAACTGTGACTACATTTAGGGAAGCTTCAGATAATCTAAGATTATTTTCCCATGCACAATCTCTTAATTTTATCATATATAAATCCCTTTTTATTACACAAAATAGTAGTAGTTAGAGGTTCTAATTACTAGGATTTAATTACCTTTATGAAGGATATTCAGCCTGTCTATCCTACATGGATGAAATTGCAATTCATCTTGTGTTTCTAAAACAGTTACTTACAAAGCATGTTTGCTGTATATTTAATTGAACATCAATTCTATTTGTTGTTGATGGTGGTGATAGTGATGTTGTTTTTAAAATAACCTGATTTGGGGTACCACTGTTTTTCATTTATCAAAGCATGAATGCATCTGAACTAAGCACATTTCAATTTCCACCAATATACAGTCCTTCAAACAGCCCTTCATCTTCCATGCACTGTGATTTTCACAGTATTTTCTCAGTAGATTTATTGCATCATTCTGGGAACACAGTAAAGTCTTCTTGGCAAATCAAATTGTTGGAAGCATTGCCAATTACAGGTGTTTAGTGCCTCTTCTTACAAATTCATTCCTTATCCAATTTAAATCATTCTTACATAACCTCTAAGGATGCTACTTGTGGTGAATAAGGACAATATATGGTGTTTGCTGCTTGAGAAAACATTTCCCCAGCCCTTCTTATCCATACCACTTGCACTTCAACATTGAACTTTACCATGTGACCTCTCCACGTGGAAAAGAGTGAACAGAGGTGGTGTGTTGGTTCTGTATTTAAGTCTCTGAAAAGAATCAAATGATATCCTGGAAAATATAGGACTTTCTTTTTTAAAGAAAAAACCATTTTAGAAAGCTGCTGCATTTCTCGTCTGCGTCCAGAATGAGCCATGAGAAGCATCCTCCTTTTAGATAATAAACATGAAGATGAATGTTTGCTGATATATGCTTCTAAGAGTAAAATTATTCAACAGTTTATAGTAAAAGAAGACAAAAATAGTCACCAATTATCATTTATTTTTAATCAGAATAATCAGGAATGGTTTCAAAGATCAATCAGACTTGGTATTTTATTTTAAATAATAAATGAGTAAGAAATATTAAAAATACTCAGTTAAATTTTAAACAGCATATTTATTATGCCCTCATTATTGCTACAAAATTTTTACTAATGTGAAAAATCTATTAGGTTATTTCATTAATATGAGTTACCAATTTAACTATAACTGTGTTAAGTTTTCAAGCAAAGAACAGAATGTAAAATTATACTTAGAAGATGATTTTAACTGTGTAAAAATTGTATAAAGAAACAGGAATCTGAGTCTGGGGAGATGGTTCATTGGATAAAGTATTTGCCATGCCAACATGACACCTGGATTTAGAAACAGGAAAAACAAACTAATGTGATTCTTTTCAGAGAGCCAACATTCAAAGATTCTGACATGGCAGAATGCTGGAGAAAGATTTCAAAAGTTTATTAGGAAACTTTATCAATGATGACAAAATGGATACACATAGGAGAGGAACTTCAACCAGGACCCTGAAAGGAAAATCAACAGCATAGAGGAAAAGTCAACAAAATTGATACAAATTTGACAATATGGAGGAAAAACCAACATCAGGGAAAAATGTAGAAATGAAATTGAAATTTTGAGGTTAAAAATCCAGAAATTTCAGTATATTTTCAAGAAATCCAATAAAAAACACAGGAAAACAAAATAAATAGACTTGAGCAAGCAGAAGAAATAATACTAGAAAGGAAAGACAGGGATGATAAAATAAAAGAGAAAACAAAAAAATTTTATGATGGTCATGAAATATGGAATATAATAAATCAACTAGGACTAGAACTCTCAAAACAATAAAAAAGACTAGAAAGTTTTTGAAAGCCATAGAAAACCTATTTAATAAAACCATATTTTTTTTAAAAACTTACCAAAATCTCAAGAAAGAAGTGGACATCCAAACAAAAGAGACATTAGAACTCTAGATAGACAGCCAGAAAAGAATCTCATGATAATATGCTATCATCAATATGTCAAGAATATACCACAAAGAAATAACAGCAAAAGTTGTAAGTGAAAAAATGCCAGCTCATCTACAAAGGGAAACACAGTAGAATAATGTAAGATTTCTCATTAGTGATGCTAGCAGCCAGGAATATATGGAATATTATATTCCATTAATATAGTATTTCAATGCATGAAATTAAATCACTATATCAACCAATGCCATCTTTCACAATTTACAGAAAAATAAAATATTTAAAAATAAAAAAACAACTAAGGCACAACCATCAAGTGAGCACTACAGAAGACACTGTAGGGAATATTTTAAACAAAAGAGTAAGGAAAACTGTCTCAATCATGGCAACATAGAAGAAAATTGAAAGAAAATAGAGGTATATATCCAAAGAGAGCACGGAAGAAATATATCATTCTCAACACTGTAAGCCTAAAATCTCATATTATTAAGGATGAAACAAAAAAGTGATCTCACTAACCAGAAAAATGTTATCTGAATTGGCTATTTTCTTTAATGATTCTATTGCTTGTAAATGGCTTTAAGACATCCATAAAGGGTAGTTTAGTGAACTAGATTAAAAAGTAGATCCAAATATCTATTGTTTTCAAGAAATACATCTCACTGGTAAAAACAATCAAAGATTGAGAGTCAAAGCATAGAAGTCAATTTATCAAATAGACGGGAACTGAAAACAAACTGAGGTCACTATTCAGATCCATGGAAAAGTATATTTCAACCAAAAACAGTAATAGGAAATAAAGGTATTCTATTATATATTAATAATTAGTCATGAACATACACACAAAATTACATAAGAAGAAAACTGATACATATATAAAGTAAAAGTTTTCTCAGCCATAAAAAAAACCAAATATTGACATTTCTAGGAAATAGATGCAATTAAAGATCATTATTTTAAGTAACTGGAGTTGTTCGAATGCAAATGGCTCCATAAATTCACAGGAAGTCATTATTGGAGGTGCAGCCTTATGGGAGTAGGTGTGGCCTTGAAGAAGCATGTCAAGGGGATGGGCTTGAGGTTTCAGAACCTGAAAATATGCCCAATGTCTCTCTCTTCCTTTCTGCTGCCTGCTGCTCCAAATGGAAAACTCTCAGCCACTTCTCTAGGACCATGTCTGCCTGCATGTCACATGCTTCCCACCGTGAGGATAATGGGCTAAACCTCTGTATCTGTAAGCCAGCACCAATTACATGCCAGTCCATATGGATGTGACCTTCACAAACTGTCAGCCAAATAAGTTTCCTTTTCAATGCAGCTGCAGGTACTTCATTAGCGGGACAGCTGACTGACTCAGCACCATTCAACTAGACACTGAGAATAGGTAAAGCAAGAACAATGAACATCCTTAGTCTTATCATCTCAGGGAAGAACTGATTTACTCTAAGAACCTAAGATATACTCTCAAACTAAAGTAAATTAGGAAAATCATTACAAGTTAAATACAAAATGATTTTTTTTCTTTTTAAAGATCAATAAAATGCATAAAATTTAACAAGTTGATAAAGAATAAAGAAAAAACAGAAGCCAGTGTTATATTACAACAAAACAGGTTTATTCTCAAATATGGAGAAATAATTTAATTTTGTGCTATTTAAAGTGTTTAATAACAGTTGGAAGAGACAGGGGACATTGCCATTCATCTTGACTAGCATAACCTTGATAATAAAATTTGGCAAATAGAGCACAGAGACATAATCTGCAAGGCAATCTCTCCACTAGACAAATAACTCATAAGATGATTAAAAGAGAAGGCTAGCAAGCAAAATAGATATAGATCCAAATTCTTATTCTACTGTACAGAAATATTTGAGACCTAGTACTTAACTAATATAAAGTCTTTTTATAAAATACAATACTATCATAATAATTATGATTTAAAAAGAATGTAAATAATTTCTAAACTACTGTACATCTCATAAAACTTGCTAGATACTATAATAGAGTATCAAGATTTCAATGCAACATCAAGAAAGAAATTTTTGGAAAGCAATCTTTGGAAAATAAAATAAAGTAAGTCACAGAGATTTTTCTCCTAGAAATGAAGTATTTTTATATTGAAAATCTATGTATTTCATTTACCACAATATCATTTTAAAAGAAAAATATATAAACATCTCAGTAGCTCGTGGGTAAACATTTGATGATGTTTTAAATCTTTCCTTACTTTAAAAAGCTGTTTGTGCATATCCATGAAGCACAGTGGTGGGTTTCAAACAAACATTTGCATACAAATACTTCATCTCATCACTTTGCATGTGCTCCTCCCCCTTGCCTGCCCTTGCTCATGCTCACTCCTACCACTGCTCCCTTCATTCCTCCAGTTTCACTTCCGTTTTGTGTATTATTTTATGTATGTAAAATCACACATCAATAAACGAGACAAAAGAGACTATAGCTGTTTATCTAAGTCGGAATTATTTCATGTACGATATCTCTAGTTGCATCCATTGTTCTCCAAATGTTGAAATTTTGTTCTTTATAGCTGAATAAAACTGCTTTATGAATATAAACAATTATTTTTCTTATCCATTCCTCTGTTGATAAACAACTAGACCAATTCCATCACACAGATCTTGTGAATAGACAATAAAGGTGTAAAGATCTCTATCATATGCTAACTTAGGAATCCTTTAAGTTTATACCCAGAGATAGTACATCTTAGTCATATGGTAGGTTCTCTTTAGTCTTTTGAGGGACATTCGGCACCTGTTGATAACTAGATAAAGAGTAATTTTAGGAATGTTCACAAATTAAATTTAATTATTTAGTATATTTATCTGAAATTCACTAGAAAATATTGTTCAGGCGCAGCAGAGTATGCTGGAAGTAGAGCATTGCTTACCATTCACTAGTATCATCTGTCCAATCCTCAGAAGTCCCTTTGCATTAAAAATAAGAAAATACCGCCTTGAAATAAAGAAGACTAACATCCAATAATTTGTAACTTGTGGCTAATGTCACAAAAATGCAATAATTGAATAGGAGGGTTGATATTATCAGTTTGTAAATATAATTTCTCTTTGTGTGTCTCCTCACACAAGCATACACATATGTGAATGTGAGTTTTTGTATGTATGTGTGATAGAGAGGGAGGGTAGAGATACAGACATGTATACTGATCAACATGAGTGGGAATTATCTTTGTGCACATGATAAGTATTTACATAAATGTAGAGTCGGAGTTGATGCGGGGAGCCTTCTCAGATCACTCTCTATCTTCTTCAATGAGGCCAAGTCTCTCAGTGGAATCCAGAGCTCACAGATTCTGGAAGACTTGCTGGTTAATTTGCTCTAGGGATCTCTGTCTCTGCTCTCTGAACACTGGGATTACAGCAAACCCATCTATGGATTGCTCCCACTCTTCATTTACATGGGTTCTCAGGTCCAAACTCAGATCCTCACATGTTTACAGTAAGAGCTTTAACTATTCAGCATTCTCTCCAACCCCAAAAATATTTTTGTGGAGAAGCTAAACATCTCAGCTGAACTGCTATAGAACAATTATTGGTGTGATACTTTTGTTTTGGGGGCCAATATTGTATGCTAGAAGTCTTAAAATCAAAGCTTTGTTTAACAAAAAAATTGAAAACAATTAAAATCTCAAAAAGAGGACTAGTATACTATATATCAACTCATGATTTGCCAATTCAGCTAATATCTTTGGATTACCTAATGTTCTTTGGACTCAGGAACAGCCAGGTCAGATCCATACCTCATCAGGCACATTGTTATAGATCTACTGGTAGACACTTGAAAACAAACAAGCAAAAACAAAACAGTAAACTTACATATGAGAGAGCACAGCTAGTGTGAAATAAAATTACATGTAAATATGTCAGCAACTACAGTGACTCATAACTGTTCAACAGGCTGAGATAAGTGATTCTGCATCATGTTTCCTTTGCTTTGCCTCATACTCAATGCTTAGAAAATGTTACAGAAGAAGAATGAGAAGACTGGAAGAACCAGGGGATAGGGAAGAGGAAATGGGACAGAAATGCTTTTCTCTGGACATGGCACAGCTGTTGGATGCACAAACTCCCACAACTGTGACTTTTTGCACAAAATCTGCACTGTATCAAGTCAGTTAAAAATTCTAGGAGACAGGAGGGATTCCTACACCATGTCTCTGCCTAAACAGCTATTAGCAGTTGATGTCTACTTGAAGATAGATTCACTTTTCTTTGAGGGTGGCCATTAGCAGATTGACATGCCACAGTACATATCTACAAGGTCATGAACATATGGCAATTACCAACTAGACTCGTTGAAACACCACACACAAACACAGACACACACACATACATGCAAATACATTGGTTATGAGGACAGTAGACTTTGGAGGAGTAGAAGGTACATATAATTAAGATGTTTTAACTACTTTTATGAATTTTTCAAAATTTAAAAAAAATCATAAGGGACTGATGAGATGGCTCAGCAGTTAAGAGCACTGGCTGCTCATCCAAAGATCCTGAGTTCAATTTCCGGCAACCGTATGGAGGCCCACAACCATCTATAAAATGGATCTGATGCCCTCTTCTGCATGCAGTTTTACATGTAGACCGAACCTCATACATTTAAAAAGAAAGACAAAAGAAAAACATCACCCCCTTCCATAGACTTCTGGAAGCTTCCCTTTATCCCTGATCTCGGGCACATCTAGAGATGCTGTGCACATACACCCACTGTCACCAGCTGATGACTACCAATTTACATTGATTTTCCTAGCCCCTTGGCCCTCTGTCCTATGACTTCTCATACTGATCCTTAACTGCTCCCATTCACCTTCCCAAATCCTGTCACATCCAGTTCCCGCCCTCTATCTGCCTCCTATTACAATTTTATTCCCTCTTCTAAGTGAGATACAAGCATCTTCTGTTGGGTCTTCCTTCTTGTTTAGCTTCTTTGAGTCTGTGGAGTTTAGCATTGTTATCTTTTACTTTAGCTAATATTATATAAGTAAGTATATACCATGTATATTCTTTTTAGTCCAGGTTACCTCATTCAGAATATTTTCTAGTACCATCTATTTGCCTGTAAAATTCATGATGTCTTTGTTTTTGATAGCTGAGTAGTATTCAGTTGCATAAACTAACCACATTTTCTGTATCCATTCTTTGGTTGAGGGGCATCTGGCTTGTTTTCAGTTTCTGACTATTATAAATAAAGCTGCTATGAACTTAGTGGAGTATGTGCCCTTGTGGGGGATCTTTTGGGTATATGCCTAGGAGCAGTACAACTGGGTCTTCAGATAGAACTATTCCCAATTTTCTGAGAACATGCCAGATTGATTTCCAGAGTGGTTGTATCCAAGTTTGCAGTCTCACCAGCAATAGAGGAGTGTTCCCCCATGTTCTCTGTCCTCACCAGTATGTGCTGTCTCTTGAGTATTTATATTAGCCATTCTGATTGGTGTAAGATGGAATTGCAGAGTCATTTTCATGTGCATTTCCCTGATGATTAAGGACATTGAACTTTTATTTAAGAGTTTCTCTGCCATTAGAGATTCATCTGTTGAGAAATTTCTGTTTAGCTTTATACCCCAATTTTTATTTGGGTAGTTGGTGTCTAACTTCTTCAGTTCTTTATATATTTTGGGTATTAGCCTTCTGTTGAATGTAGGGTTGATTAGTGAAGATCTTTTCCTAATTTGTAGGCTGCTGTTTTGTCTTATTGATAGTGTCCTTTGCCTTGCAGAAACTTTTCAGTTTCATGAGGTCCCATTTATTAGTTGTTGATTTGAGTGCCTGAAAAAATTGGAGTTCCGTTCAGGAACTAGTCTCCTATACCAGTGAGTTCAAGGCTATTTCCTACTTTCTCTTATTTTAGATTTAGTGTATCTGGTTTTATGTTGAGGTCTTTGATCCACTTGGACTTGAGTTTTGTTCAGGGAGATGAGTTTAGATTTATTTGCATGATCTTTTATTGGATATGTTATTTACATTTCAGATGTTCTCCCTCACGCTTCACCTCCCCACCCTCGAATTCCCACACACACGGCGTCCAGCCTTCATGGAACCAAGGTTCTCCTCTCCCACCTATACCTGACAGGACCATCCTCCCTTGCATATATTGCTGGAGCCATGGGTCCTTCCCTAAGTGCTCCTAGGCTGGTGATTTAGACCCTGAGGGCTCTGGTTGGTTGGTATTGTTGCTCTCTTCATGGGGTTTCGAACCCTTTCAACTACTTAAGTCTTCACTCTAACTCCTCCATTGGAAAGCCCATGATCACTTCAATGATTAGCTGTGAGCATCTGCCTCTGAATATGTCAGACTCTAGCAGACCTCTAAGAAGACAGCTATGTCAGGCTCCTGTCAGCATGCACCTCCTGACATCCACATTAGCATCTACCTTTGGTGACTGCACATGGAATGGATACCCAGGTGGAATGGTCTGCACACGGCCCCCCCTCTTTCAGTTTCTGTCCTGCACTTTGTCTCCATATTTGCTCCCTTGAGTATTTTGTCACTCCTTCTAAGAAGGATCAAAGCCCCCACACTTGGTCTTCATTCTTCATGAGCTTTATGTGGTCTGTGAGTTGAATCTTAGGTATTTTAAGCTTCTGGGCTAAAATCCAATAATCAGTGAGTGAATACTATGTGTGTACTTTTGTGATTGGGTTACCTCACTCAGGATGATATTTTCTAGTTCCATCCATTTACATAAGAATTTCTTGAATTCATTGTTTCTAATAGCTGAGTAATATTCCATTGTTTAAATGTACCACATTTTTTGTATCCATTCCTCTGTTGAAGGACATCTGGGTTCTATCCAGCTTCTGGCTATTATAAATAAAGATGCTATGAACATAGTGGAGTCCTTGTTGTATGTTAGAGCATCTTCTGGGTATATGCCCAAGAGTGGTATAGCTGGGTCCTCAGATAATGATATGTCCAATTTTCTGAGGAACCGCCAGACTGTTTTCCAGAGTGGTTGTACCATCTTGCAATCCCATCAACAATGGAGGAGTGTTCCTCTTTCTCCACATCATCGCCAGCCTCTACTATCACCTGAGTTTTTGATCTTAGCCATTCTGACTGGTGTGAGGTAGAATCTCAGGGTTGTTTTGATTTGCATTTCCCTGATAACTAAGGATGCTGAACATTTCTTTAACTGCTTCTTGGCCATTCGAGTTTCCTCAGTTGAGAATTCTTTGTTTAGTTCTATACCCCATTTTTTAATAGGGTTATTTGGTTGTCTAGAGTCTAATTTCTTGAGTTCTTTGTATAAATGGGATGTTAGTCCTCTATTGGATGTGGGATTGGTAAAGATCTTTTCCCAATCTGTTGGTTGCCGTTTTGTCCTATTGACAGTGTCCTTTGCCTTACAGAAACTTTGCAATTTTATGAAGTCCCATTTGTCAATTCTTGAACTTAGAGCATAAGCCATTGGTGTTCTGTTCAGGAACTTTTCCCCTGTGCCTAGGTATTCGAGGGTCTTCCCTACCTTCTCTCCTATTAGTTTCAGTGTGTCTGGTTTTATGTGAAGGTCCTTTATCCACTTGGACTTGAGCTTTGTACAAGGAGATAAGAATGGATCAATTTGCATTCTTCTGCATGTTGTCCTCCAGTTGTACCAGCACCATTTCAAATGCTGTCCTTGTTCCACTGGATGGTTTTAGCTCCTTTGTCAAAGATCAAATGACCATAGGTATGTGGATTCATTTCTGGGTCCTCAACTCTATTCCACTGATCTTCCTGCCTGTCTGTGTACCAATATCATGCAGTTTTTATCACTATTGCTCTGTAGGACAGCTTGAGGTCAGGATGGTGATTCCTCCAGAAGTTCTTTCATTGTTGAGAATAGTTTTTGCTATCCTAGGTTTTTTGTTATTCCAAATAAATTTGAGAATTTTTATAAACAAACTCAAAGAAAAAAACCACATGATCATTTCACTAAATGCTGAGAAAGAATTTGACAAAATTCAACATCCCTTCATGGTAAAAGTCTTAGAAAGAACAGGAATTCAAAGCCCATACCTAAACATAGTAAAAGCAATATACAGCAAACAAGTAGCCAACATCAAACTAAATGGAGAGAAACTTGAAGCAACCTATTCAATATAGTACTGGAATTCCTAGCCAGAGCAATTAGACAACAAAAAGAAGTCAAAGGGATACAAATAGGAAAGGAAGAAGTCAAAATATCACTATTTGCAGATGATATGATAGTATACTTAAGTGATCCAGAACTTCCACCAGAGAACTCCTATTTTCTGATATATTTCTTTCTTTACAACCTTGAAAGTTCTTCTCATACAAGTCTTTCACTTGCTTTGTTAGAGTTACATCAAGATATTTTATATTATTTGTGGCTATTGTGAAGAGAATTGTTTCCCTGATTTCTTTCTTAGTCTGTTTATCATTTGTATAAAGGAGGGATACTTAGATTCCTCAAAGTGGGGATTTGGATCTAAAGTGGCCACCTCCTGTAGCCAGGCAGGACCCCAGAGGAGGAATAAGGACATAACTCAAAACTTTGAACCCAAATTTCTCCTGTCTACCAGAAATGCAGGGTCAAAGATGGAGTAGAGACTGAGGTAATTTCCAAACAATTACTGGCCCAACTTGAGACCCATCCCATGGGCAAACACCAATCCCTGACACTATTAATGACACTCTGTTATGCTTGCAAACAGGAGGCTAGCATAATTGTTCTTTTGAGAGGCTCCAACCAGTAGCTGACAAAAACAGATGCAGAGACCCCACAGCTAAACATCGGATGGAGGTTAGGGTGTCTTATGGAAGAGTTTGGGATGAATTGAGGGCCCCAGAGGGGATAGGAATTACACAGGAAGACCAACAGAGTCATCTAACCTGGACACTTGGGGCTTTCAGAGACTGAACTACTAATCAAAGAACCCCATATGTGCACATATATAGCAGATGTGCAGCTCATTCTTCATATGGGTCCCTTAACAACTCGAGTGGGGTCTCTAAAGTTGGTGCCTGTCTGTGAATCCCATTCCCCAAACTGAGTTGGTGTGTCCGGTCTCAGTGGGAGAGAATGTGCCTAGCACTATGGAGACTTGATGTGCCAGGGTAGAGAGATACTCAGTGGGTAGGGAATGGGGTGGGAGGCTCTACTTTCTCATAGGATGAGAGGTTGTGGGGGAGAAACTGTGGGAGTGGCAGGACCAGGAGCCAGGGCATGAATTGGGATATAAAGTGAATAAACAATTAATGGGAAAAACACAAAAAAAAAAGAAGAAAAAGAAAAGAAAAAAACAACATGAAAGTACCATTATATGACTCTTAAAGTAAAAAAAGTAAAGAGAAACATCAAATAAGGTGTTTATTAAAGCTGGGATAATGAGTAGACCAATGCTTTGGGCACTTTGAATTGGTTCTTATGTGCCAATGCTGTAATTTTGATAAAGCATACTTCTACATGGAAAAACAAATTATTAAATAGATGTGGTTATCTCCTAACTGAATCTATAAATTTACCATAGTTTTTTAAGCAAAATTAAAATAAAATATTTTTAACTTGTCAAGATTTATCTGAACATACATTATATTTACTTGTGAGAAAACAGAGAGGAAATATTTGTATAAAATAATGAAGGCTCACATATTTGAGGAAATGAATGGTTTAACTCTACACACTGAAAATAGAGCAGTGAAATAGAATTGAGATTTCTGAAACAAATAAAATGGAGGATGGATTATGATAAAAGTTGAGTTTAAATGCATAAATTAACAAAGGGTGCTGGAGAAACAGGCTAAATTTGGACATAATAACATTAAGTTCTCATCTTATAGCTGAATATTTCCAAGGGAGTTGAAGCTATAAGTAATGGAAATAAAATGTAAATCTACAGTAGAAAACATGTTTATACCTTAAGAATAATATCATCCTAAGTTTGACACCAGAAAGGCAGCTAAGAGCCAGTCGAGTACTTCACATATGAAATCCCAGCTCTTGAGAAGCTGAGACAAGAGGATCACCATGAGTTTAAGGCCACTCTGGGCTACAGAGTAAGAACTTTTCTCAAAACAAACAAACAAAATCTACAGTGCAATTGAGTTGGAACTGATCTGTAAAGAATCTGACCAGAGACCTAGCTTTCTCACAGGATCCGAAGACACAAGATGCTAAGGCAGAAAAGCAATAAATTCTACCCTGCCTAAAGTCTATGAACCATGACAATGACTGGTCCTACAAGATAAACCCAGCTCCATAGAGGTCAGGGTTACCACAGTAGGAAAAAGATTGTAAGAGCCAAAGAACCAGAATACCTACTGCAAAATAATCACTTAGAGAAACAAGGTAGGGAAGATGTACCCAAGAAAATCTCAACAGCGTGGTTGCCTGAACAAGACCTTTATAAAAACAGCATCAGTTTACATGATAACATGCATGGAGAGAATTTCACAAGACCCTACACCCTCATCAAATGTTAAAGGCAATCCTTGGCTACGGGGCGGGGGGATCTTTTTCTTCAGGTATGAGTCCCTTCCTAGGTTATCCAGTCCCAAGCAGTCAGCCCTAAACACACATACATATGAACAACACTACAGGGGCTCAGTCTATAAAACCTATTGAATTCATTTGACGGTGGTGGTGGTGATGTGATGGTGGTATGTATGTGTGTACAATTAAAGAAGAAGAATTAAAGAAGGTAATAATTAAAGAATAATTATTAATAAAGGTCTGGGTAAATAAGTGCTGTATTATGTAAAGATACTAGTCTATATTAAAAATAATGGCACCGAGTTAATTTTGTCAATTAAAGAATAATCAAATAATCAAATTAATGAATTTGATATTGGAGGTTGGAGAAAATATTAGAGGTGTTGAAGTGATGTGAATAGAGAACTCATGTATGAAATTCTCAAAATAATATGTGAAATTAATTTTTTTACATGTAAGAAAAAACTGAATGTTCAAAAGTGGTGTTAATCAGTGCAAGAAGTGTAACTTATAAATTGTATGTATATGGGTCTCTGTGTGTGTGTGTGTGTGTACCTCATAATTTCCTACTAACAATGACACCAGAAGATGGTATCAGATGCCCTACAACTGGAGCTACAGGAAGTTGTAACTTCCATATAGTATGGAGAACAGAACATTAGACCTCTGGAAGAGCAGCCAGTGTTCAGAACTTCTGAGCCATCTCTACATCCCCATCATAACTGTTTTAACAAGTGTAAATGGGTGGTAGATCCAGACAGAATTAGATGGAAGAGTAGGAATTGATTATGGTCAAAATATGTTATGTATATGTGTGGAATTACCAAAACAACTAATTAAATTTTTATTTAAAAAATTAAAAATATAAATATAATGATGCCTATCTTCAACTCAGCAGTCACTTCTAAGTTTTTATTAGCGTCATAATTGAACAAATTGACAAAATACATGGTCTAATCACATTGTAAAATTTAACAAATAACAAAATTACCTAGCTGGAAAATGTCTATTAATAAAGATCTGGGTACATAAGTGTTGTATTATATAAAGATACTAGTTTACATTAAAAATAACAGCACAGAGTTAATTTTGTCAAGAAATACACATAATATTTTGCTTTAAAATTAGATGCGTTTTCCATAAGCATACTTTTAGAACGATAATATTGGTAGTTAGCTGTGTATTTTATAATAAGTAATTTTGGGGAAAGCAGATCTTCCCATTAGAGTATAAATTTATGAAATTATCCTGAAAGCTGGATGGTATGTATTTATTAAAAAGCACTAAAATGCTCATACTTAAAAGGATAATTACATGTGTAAAACAGTGTCACAAGGAAATAATAAGACACATGGAAATTGTTAAAAGGGTAAATTGTACGGTAAGAGATCTCACCACAACAGGATGACATGTGAGATAAGAGACATATTTGCAAGTCTATTTAGACATTCTACAGTATATCCATATGTCATGCAGTAAAACCTCAAATATTTGCAAATTTTATTTGTCCGTTTAATAAATTTACTGGGAAAGTAAAAAAGAGCTACCAGTATGTTTGTTGTTTATTAAGTAAACCTACTGTACTACTGAAAAAGTTCAAATCAAGATCATGGGCTTTGAAACATTGTGTTGGGCATCAATTGTGTGTAGTCAGAGTGGATGTGGCTTGTAGAGAGCTGGCTGTTTCTTTGTTGTTTATCTCCTTTAGCTTGGAGAACTATCCATTATGTCATCGCACACCCCTAGTGGGCCAGGGCATAGGAGATTCATGTATTCCTGATTGTCTACTAGCTTTTTCCTACCTGTAGGTAAGTTCTGAGTCCTTTAGTCATGGGTCCTCTTCTTGAAGCATGCCCTGTGGTACACTACTCCATCTCATCAACTACCCACCCTCCTGGTGCACAAATGCAAATGGAACACGGTTTCTCAATGAACCTCACAAAAGTTTCAGGTACTGGGAATGGGATAGAGGCATAAAGATGCTTTTCCTTTGCTTTTCTGTATCAACTCATTCTATATTTTCCTCAATTAAGACAAGGGAACAATTACTTTATAATGGTATATGCATAGACTTTACTCAGTTAGGAAAAGGAGTATTTAATTGTCAAGCATTTGCAATCATATCTTTCTGGCTTCAGAGAGTTAGATGTCAATCACTCAGAAACAGCAGGTGTAATTATGGAATGATAGCCAAGAAATGACAGAAGCCAGGCTAGAGGGGAAGTACCTGATATGTGACTTGAAATATGAACATGTTGCCTAGCTGATTATTTATTCTTCCCAAGAACTCTTATTGTGTTGGGCAGCTTTCCATCACTCTAACAAATCTTCTTCAAGATCATAGTACTGATGACATGAAGGCCTTCCATCGTAGATATTTTATCACCTCTCAATAATACAAATCCAGAACCAAGGCTTGACTTAAGGGCCCTCTGAGGGATATTCAGGACAAAACTAGAACATTTATGTAGATAATATATAAAATCCAAGTAAAGTTTCATAGGCATTATATTGTATTTATATTTTATATCCTAGGAAAACAAAGTCACATGGTCTGTAAGTGAACCCTAAATTTAACCCCATATACAATCTGCAAGATCACTGAGATCAAAGCACTGAAATCAAGTGCTTGAAATGCTACTTAATGATAGAATGTTTGCCTAGCATACAGGAAGCTTTGAGGTTAATCCCAATGCTATATTACAATAGTAATATTTATCATCATTGTCATCATAATATTGTTCATTAAGAGATTTAAATACTAAATCCCATTTGACCACCAAAGATAATTGTTTAAAAGATAATTAAATTGCTTTATAGAAAAACAACATTGTGTAAAGTGAGATCAGTGATTACTCAAGACAAATTATGAAAATAGACACTGAAAATATACTGAGAAATGTCTTGAATAGATACTAATGGAGGAGCTATAGACCTTTTGTTATAATTTGGAGTTTTAAAGTTATACAATCCCATTCATATCTATAAAACTGGAAGACAATAATAAAAGACCAACACATAAGCAAGTAGTCCTGTAATAGCCAGCACAGAAACATCAGTCTGGGGCAAGTAAACAGGAAAAATGTAGGAACTGGTCTCCAATAGAAGACCTGGAGATGAGTGAAATTCAGGAAGAATATTAGAGTATTTGAATTACTGACAGCCAGATCTTCAAAGAGCCTCAAATACCACTGCATTCAGCCACTTCATTTCCAGAGGAGGAAGCAGACAAGAGGAATAGGGGAAGGAAGTCACCCCCCTTAAGCCAATAAATCATCATGCTCTTAACAAAATGGAGAATGGACATTAATTCCTTAAAAGGTTTTCTATCCTTTGCCCTCCAAAAAAATCAATGTCTTATAAAAATGTGATCTTTAGCCTCTGCTCTGACTGAAAATTTTAACTAACATGGAAAAAAATGAACATTTTTGAAACATTAACTTTCCCTTTATAAGTTACATATATTTAAAATGATGTTCTCACAGCCATTCCATCCATTCTATGTTCGTGTTTCCTTCAACCTAGAAGAAAAGATTCTCCTTATTCTCCTTTTCACCTTTTTCCCTTTCATTTTTTATTTCATTAATTTATTCCTTCACATATATGTTATTTTTATTTATAAAAACATTGTATGTCAATCATGTAAAATGTGGGAAACCTGAAATGAGAGTCATAAACATATACTAATTTTGTCACTTCAAGATGGTGATAATTAGCATTAAACTAGTAGGAGCTGCAGACTCCTTCATCTCCTTTTGTCCTTTTCTGCTTTCGTTCAACACTTTTTGTGATTACAATGAAAACAAATTCATTCTAAAACACAAGTAGACATTGCTTATAACTCTGATTATCTCACCAAATTCTCAGACAAAATCTTATTAAGTCAAAGATTGTTTTGACTATTAGTTATGAGCATTCACTGCCCAGTCCTAACTGTGACCTATGTGTAAATGGGAGCCTGTAGTTTGTGACAAGTTCAGCATAGGATTTCCTTTGGGCAAGGAGATGTTAGGCAATTTGATAGGAGTGAATGCTGAAAGGTGCAAGCATGGATTAGTTGAGTTGCTGTGACCTGTATCATCTCAGTGTGACAAGGTTCTGATCAACATTTGCTGGCTATTCTGCCTGAGCTCAGAATACAGCAGATATGACCTAGAACCTGCCCACTTAAGGCAAGAAGTAGACTCACCCAAGAGACTCACAACTAAAACAATAAACACCATTGCTCTAAATTCCTGAGAATTGGAAACAGGAACCAGCCATGGAAATTTTCTGAAAACCTAGCGAATAACATTGATGAGTGACAATAACTCTACTGGAGGGTCCCTCCACGTCCAGAAAGAAATATTATTACCTTGGAGTTTTTGAATGTATGATTTTTATCTGAATACATATTTAACTGCCCAAAACCACAGTGGATCAGATCTCTATTTTCCTAGGACTGCTTTAATAATGAAATAAAAATATAATTTTACCAAGGCATGACAATGCACGTTATTATTCTAACACTAGAGGTTGAAGAAAGAGAATGTAAGGACAACAATGGCTACATTATTCCAAGGACTTGCTTCTGCTCATCTATCCTGTTTGTTGAAATAGATCACAACATATCTTCGTATTTTGGTTAGATTTTTTGAGAGATGGTCTCATCTAGCCCAGGCTGGCTTTGAACCCACTGTGTAGCCAAGACTACCTTTGAACTGATTTTTGTTCTTTTGTAGCTAGAGTAGAAGGATTACAAGCCTGCACCCATCTGTGTTAGCTACTTTTGCATCAATGCGACTACAAAACTTGCCAGAAATGACTTGAAGATAGAATTATTTTAGCCCGTAGCTCCAGAGGAGTTCAGTGCATTGTGACTGAAATTACATGGGTGCAGAAGCCTGTGGCTGAGTCACAGACTAATGGACTAAGAGCAGAGAGTATGTCAGGAACCAGGGACTAGGTCTGACCTTTAGAGAATTGTCTTACTGTACCACTTTTACTAACTAGGTGCCACCTTCTAATGGTTCTACAGCTTCAGTGCTACCATCCAGAAAAAAAAGCAGTGAAACTAGGAACCAGGAGGTACATTTTCAATTTATACTATAATTTACTTTATTTTATTTTTATTTCTTCCTATCTTGCTATGTATTTCTGCAGAAGTCTGGTATAACATGATGGATCAAGAAACATAGAAGGGGAATTCTGGCACTGTCGCATCTGCCTCGACCAGCAAGTAAGACACGACACGGTCGGATCCTTCTCAATCAGCTTTATTTCAGGAACGAATCTTGACTACGGGGACCCCAAGCAGCAGAAACGAGCTGCTTATATATCCACCCAAGGCAGGCTAGGTGGCGTGTTCTCTCAGGATAGGTTAGGCTGCCAATACCTCATTAGCATAAGCCTGTTCGGGAAGGGCTCAAGGCCAACGCATGCTCAACGGGCTTGTTTACTCAGGAAGCTGAGCTGACCTTGGAAAACCGACGCCATCTTAGAATGGCGTCTAGAAGTAAAAGGTACACCATCCTGGCCAATCACGGGTCGTGGCATGGTCTGAGCCCATAGGTCCAGAGCGGTCAGATGTAACCTCACATCACTGTCAGCACAGCCCCACGCCATACAAGGAGTTGTAACTGGCAAGGACAAGCCAAGGCTCATGTCCGCCTTAGGGGCGTGGCTAAACGGCTCTCCACATGGCACACTTTTTTTCTTTTGGCCCCTTTGTTTTGTCTGAATCCCCAGTATAGGAAATGCTACCACCTAACTTTCCCTATCAGTTAATCCTCATTGAAAATTTTCTAACAAACACACCACCACCTAGACAAATCGTAATCTAGTGAATTTGGAGCTGGCAATTAACCATCACTGCTGTGTCTTGCCCAGCATGAAAACCTAATTGAGATGAGAGGCAAAAAATGATAGACAGAGAGACACATATACAGAAAGTTGGAACAGCATGACCCACATACTCTGAAAGAAATGGACCACCACCACCACCAGCAACTTGGAATCCTAGCATGTTTATTTTGTGCATCTGAATTAAAGTGGTGAGTTTCTTGTATACAACTAAATAAGGAGATGAAGCTAGCTAATCTCTGCCAATTTTTGTATGTCGCAGATTGAAGCTTCAGCCATCCGAAAGGATGCTGTGATTGATAATTTCAGCACACAAGGGTCAATTGGTTATAAACACTCATATCTGAGTAAGAGAAGGCTGTGCCACTTCTCTGCCCTGATCCTGGGATGGCTTTGACATTTGTATGGGTCTGAGATATTAAAGTTCTTGGCATGCCAGAGCTCATGTCAATAATACACAGACACTGAGGACTTCATCTGCTTACCACAACCACAACTCATGTCAGTCGCTCCAGGCTCTTTAAAACACTAGCTTCTTTAACCCCTGCATGAACATCTTTAATGTAGACATACTAGTTATCTCTTTCATTGATTAGTATTCCCTGACTCTTGTTGAGAGGAGTACCTCTCCTCCTTGTTGCATCTAACTATAGCAGGACTAACAAACAAGGTATGTCTTTCTCTAGACAACTACTGAGCATTTGAATCAAACTTGAACAGGCAGACACTACCGCTCAAGATCAATCTTGCTATAGAATATTGGTTTACATGGAGAGAACTCAAATCAATCCTACTAAAACAGGAAATAAGACAAGGTTACCCAGTCTCTCCCTATCTATTCAATAAAGTTCTTGAACTCTTAGCTAGAGCAATAAGAAAATAAGACAACAGAAGAAGATCAAGGGGATACAAATGGGAAAGGAAGAAGTCAAAGTATCACTATTTGCAGATGACATGATAGTTTATATAAGTAACCCTAAATATTCCACTGGAAATTGATAAACAACTTCAGCAAAGTAGGTGAATAAAAAAATTAGCTCACAAAAATCAATAGCCTTTCTATAAACAAATGAAAAAATGGAATGAGAAAGAAATCAGGGAAACATCTTTCACAATAGCCTCCAATAACATTAAGTGCCTTGGGGTCTCTCTAACCAAGCAAGTAAAAGACATATATGATAAAACTTTCAAATTTTTGAAGAAAGAAATTGAAGCTATTAGAAGATAAAAAAATCTTCATGCTCATTGATTGGTAGGATTAATTTTACTAATGATTATTGTGAAAAGAGCCATTCTGCCAAAAGCAATCTACAAAATCAATGCAATCCTAATTCAAATTCTAGTATGACTCTGCACTGATCTTGAAAGGACTATTTTAAAATTCATATAGAAATATAAAAGCTCGAGATAGCTAAAACAATCCTAAATAATAAAAGAATGGCTAGAGGTATCACCCCCCCTGAACGCAAATTGTACTATAGAACTATAATGATAAAAACATGATTTTGTCATAAAAATGGGAATATTTATCAGTGAAATTGAATTGAAGACACAGATATAAATCCACACACCTATCAATGCCTGATTTTTTTTTATAACAAAGCCAGACATACACAATGGAAAAAACAGAAATTTCAACAGATGATACTGGTCAAATGGTGTGGATGAGGAATTAAAATAGATTCATACTTAGCAACCTGTCCAAAATTCAAGTCCAAGAGGTCAAAGACCTCAAAGTACAACCAGATACACTGCATCTGAAAGAAAAAAAGTGAGGAAATAGCCTTGAGCACTTTGACAAAGAGATGTCTTTCTTAACAGAACATTGATAGTGCAGGCATTAAGATCAAAAATTAATAAATGGGACCTCATGATACTAAAATACTTCTATAGACAGGTGACACCTTCACTGAGATAAAGCAACAACCTCCAGTATAGGAAAGATATTTTTACTAACTATACATCTGATAGAGGTCTAATATCTAAAATACATAAGGAACTTAAAAAAAAAAACTAGATATCAAGAACCCAATTAAAAACTAGGGTACATAGTTAAACAGAAGATTATTAAAAGAGGAAACTCAAAATGGCTGAGAAACATTTAAAGAAATGCACAATGTCTTTGGCCATCAGGAAAATGTAAATCAAAACTACATTGAGATCATTTCGAACCCTTAAGAATGGCTGAGATCAGTGAAACAAGTAACAGCTCATGTTGGTGACGATATGGAGCAAGAAGAACTATCCTCCATTATTTCTGGGAGTGCAAACTTGTACAACTACTAAGAAAAATAAGTGTGGTAGCTCCTCAGGAATATGGAAATTGATCTACCTCAAGATTAAGCTACACCACTCTTCTATCTATACCAAAGGACACTTCATTATAGCAGAAAGATACTTGCTCAAGCATGTTTACTAATGCTTTATTCATAATAGCCTGAAAATAAAAGTAACCTAGAGGTTCTTCAACAAATTAAGAAAGAAAATGTCATATATTTACACAGTAGAATATTACTCTGCCATTAAAAAATAAAATCATAAAATTCAAAAAATAAATGGATGGAATTAGAAAAAATCATTCTGAATTAGGTAACCCAGACCCATAAAGCCAACATGGCATGTTTTTTATTAGATATGTATATTAGCTGTTAAGTAAATGATAACCAAGCTACAATCGACAGAACCACACATGTTAAGTGTAGAGTAAGAGTGTAACCAGAGATAGACAGACCTCAGTAGAAACAGAAAATATGGGTGGATTCAGGTGACAAGGAGACTGAAATGGGAGGATCAAGTGGAGGAGAGATAAAAAGGAGAACAATGGAGGAACATGAAGAGACAGTTAAAATTACATGCCATTTGAGAGGTAGTATGGAAACCTAATTAGAAGTTTCTTAACATATATGAAGGGCATTTAATGAAATCACCAAATAACTGGGGAAACAAGGACTCTACTGGAAATCTTTTGTCACCAAATGAAGCTTCCAGTACTGGGATTGGATTACATCTAACTGAGTTGTTGACAAAGGAGTTCCACAAGAACCCCCAAACAACCCAATCTGTTGCTAAGACTATACTTACCTAACTGGTTGAACATGGAGAAGTTGAACTGGTACCTACATAGAGTCTTTACCTCTAGATGCTAGTGTCTTTGGTACAGAAAGGCACTCTGCTATCAAGGAAGAAATGTAATCACCAGTTCAGCCACAAACACTTTTCTCTCCAAGTGTGCCTCTAAAGGTAACTTTCATTCACCTGATACAATTGTCATCTTGGAGGCTTACTGTTAACAAGTTCACCCTTTCTCGTCCTTTCTAAACTCTGGCCAGCTGGTTCAACTCAGCTGTTCTACCTCAAACACGTTTCAAAGCTGACTGATTCAGTCTGGATTCTCTCACGTTCTTACTGAGTTGTTTTTCTTAGCCTCACACTAATTCTGGCATTATGTTCTAGTCTTCTGGCTCCTTAGTCTCTGGCTTCAACTGCCTCTACTGCATGAACTGAACAAAACTGAATTCAATTCCACTGCTCTCTGTGCTGATAGACTGAACTGAACTCAACTGATTGAATATAACTATAAAAGACAAATACTAATATATATTTTTTTAAAGCTAGCAATGGCCTGCATCAGTCTGCACCATTTGGGTCCCAGCGCTGAAAGGGGAAGTTGACAAATTACCCTCATCCTTACACAGAAGCAATCCTCAATTGATAAGCATTTGCCAATGAAAATTTAGTTTTCTCCATGGGCATCTCATTGGGGAAATGAAGTACTCTTAAGGGTAGGCTGGATGCTCAGTGGGAGAAGGCCAACAGAAACTTAACTCAATGGTACCTTTGGGGGTTCCTTGTCTTGAATTGACTTGTCAGGGCTTTTTCTTTTGTTTTGTTCAATTTTTTCTTATTTTATTTTTATTTGCCTTTACTTTATTTATATTTTTCTTCTTTCATTTTATTTTGCATGTCCTTTGACAGTAAATTATGGCTTCAATTTCAGTGTTTTATGGGGTTCCTGAGAGTGTAAACAAGTTGAGTGTCTGTGTCTGCCTCAGTTTCTTGTTTCTCTTCTTGAGTTTTTTACCTTTGTTTGTTTTACCCTATTCCAATGTGTTATCTTTTGTTTTATTTTATTATATAATTATTAAGTCTGAAAAGCATGTTTTGTAGTGAGAGAAGGAAAGGTGGTGGATCTGTGTGGGAAGGAAAGTGGGGAGTAACTAGGAAAAGCAAAGCAAGAGAAACAGTAATCAGAATGTAAGAAACAGATCTCTTTTTCAATAAATGGAAAATAAAAGAAAACAAACAAAAATATTTGAGATGATAAAACAGAGTGAAGGAGGGTATAAGTACCTAACTATCAAGCCTAGCAGGAATTACTACATTCTAAGAGAGCTTTGTTTCCTTGAAATAAAAAATTCCAAGGGACTCTCACTGGGAGATGGTGTTAGGAAAAGACTAAACCTATGGGGGCACGGAGAGCAGGAACCTGGAGAGGAGACTGGAGCTGAGAATGTTAGGTGCTGATCCCACATGGGTTGGGATGTTTAGTTTTGCAAATTGCTATCTGTTCCAGTTTCTGTCTCTCTCTTGTCTTTTGTTTAAATCTTAGCCTCATGTTAGAACCGTAAAGATGTACTTGGGCAGGGGCAAGGGGAGGGTCACTCCTTGTCCTGTCTATGTACCTCTTACCGATATGACTGCATCAAATAAATTTCTTGCATTCTGCTTTCTACAATTAAAACTATGTCTTCCTTGCCCACAGTGATTTCCCAGGACTATCTGAGAAGATTCGTTGAGAAACATTAATATTATCTTCATTTCCTAAGCCTCTGGGAAATTTCCTCTTTAATTTTGAATATTCAAATAAGTTTCTGTAATTTTATTTAATTTGCTAATTTTTTTTTTTTTTTTGCTTTTTCATTTAAAAAACTTCAATAGAAGCAAGATTTGCAAAAGTCTAGATTGATTCTTAAGCTGGGCTTGCTTTTGTGACATTTTGCTTTTATTTTTAAGCTTCCTATTATAAATTTTTACCCAGTACTATGATCTTATATTTTTACAGTAAACATTTTGAGTGATTCATGAAAGAATGATAAAAGTGAAATCTGAAACACCAGCACTGTAATGTTGCTTTGGTTCTCACTTCCTGTTTCTCTATACAGCTCTGCATACTTCAGTGGGAGAGGAATTGAATCATGTGTGCTGTTTCTATGGTGAAGAACAGCTTTCTGTATTACTCTTTCAGACTTCTAGCCTTGTTTTGTCACTTGCATTTCCTTCTCATCTACTACTCACAAACCATCGGGTATATTTGTGTTTTCCACATATAAATCTAAATATACAGAGCTGCTACAGATGAATTTCTGTTGCTACAGGAAAAGAGTGAAACATAGCTGCATTTAGTAGTTCTTGTTTCTGCTTCATAGTGGTTATCTATCCAAATTAACTTAATTACATAGGCAGTTAGCAATAAATTTTGTGGACAAATTGACCTTTATTTAACCATTTCCACATTAATAGGTTTTTTTTTCAGTTGTTATTATTTGACCATTAAATTAATGATGCAGTGACTACTAGGAGCAAAAAACTAAGTAAACAAGTGAGTATGTTGAAGGGAACTGTTATCTTACCAAATAGATACATGAAATGTAGGCATATAAAATCAATATCATCTATAATAGACATACATGGAGAAAATACAAATTATATGTTGATCCATATGTGATGGATATCCCATAAAATTATAGTGATGTTGAAAATTCCTATCAGCCAGTGAAATTGCTGCTACCATAGTGGAGCAGAGAAAAATATACTAATGTGTTTATTATAATGCTGGTATAAGTATACCTACTTCACTGATAGTTTTATTTTTATAACAGTACAACACATATAATTATGTAAAGTATATGGTACTTATAATGATAATAAACAACTATGTTATAGGTTTATATAATCACTGTGCTATAGTTTCTGTCATTATTTTATAGTACATTCTTTCCTCTTACAATGTTTGGAGTTCAATCTACGAGTAGCCTCTCACGCTTCACATTTGTATAAATATAGTCCATGATGTCTGCACAATGATGAAATCACCTAATGGCCCTTTTACTCTCATCATTAATTGATGCCTAACTATAGTTGGGCTCATGGTAAATTGTCAGTAAAACAGATTTCTTAGGAATAATTCTAATAATAAAAACACACTCACATTAACATGAGAAAACTATTAAATTTTAAATGACATAAATAGGAATAAGTATAACATCCCATATTTTAGACTATAAGTTGAACATAAGCCCATATTTTTCCATAATTTCTATTGAATAAATTAATATATTTAACTCAATTTCAATTAAAAGTCTAAGTTAGTGTGCTTTTTTTTTTCTTTTTCTTTTGAATCGTGATAAAATAGTCCTTCAGAAAATATAAAATAATCTGGTTTTATTCCAGAAAGACAAAGACTAATGATACTGGCCCAGATAAATAGATGTTCAAATGCATTATAAAGTCACTATGAAGAAATCAGGTATGGTCAACTTTTCCCTATTCCCTCTGTTAAACACAATGTCTATTTTTTTAGAAAGACGTGAGAAGACTCTGAAAGTTGGAAAACAGAAGAGAGAAAGTTTGGTGACCCTAGAACTAGAACACTAGCAGAGCAATGAGTTCCCTGGGTTTTACATTTTACCTGCCTTCACTTGGTACTGATGAGGATGAAATCCAGGAACATAGTATAATAGCTCCTTTTCTGTTGTGATGATAAAAGACCATGATTAGCAGCTTCTTAGGGAAGAAAATGTTTATTTTGACTTATGGTTTCAAATAAAGAAAGTCCATAATGGTGAGGGAGTTGTGGCAGTAGGGAGAAAGAAGAGATAACATTACGTCTTCAGCTATGTACAGGGAGCAGAGAGTACCACCTAGACGTGAGATGAGTCTGTGAACTGAAAATGTCCACTAGCAGTGAAGTACTATCTCTTAAGAATTCCATAACATCCTCAGAGAGGTCAGTCAACCAAGTTCAAGAATGTGAACAGCTGGAGGACATTTCTCATTCAATCCATCACACATAGGTTTTTATATTTATAATTTTAATTATCCAATAAAATCTTAATTTCCATTAAAAAGATGAGGAAAAGGAAAACTAACAACATAGAAAAATCACTGTTCTACTCTAACCAAACACTATTTAAAGACCTGCAGTTTCACCACACTCCTTGCAGAAAGATTGAAGTACCTAGTCATTCACACTGTCGGGCGTAATGGACCAGTTTTCCCTGGTTCAACTACTTATGGTTGTTATCATAAGAGACTAAATGTTGGGCAAGATTCTCACTGATGACACTGTGGTGAGCTTGTAAGAGTCTCAGACTCCTATTATCATGTGATTGTAGTGAAGCATCCTTCCTGCTTCCTACAGGCAGCTCAGGGGAGGATCAGGACCTTTACCCTCCTAAGAGGAACATGTGGCATCATGCACACAGCACTGCAGAAACATTTCTCTATCTTCTAGCCAGGATAGTATGTTCCAAGTCCCAGTGAGAGCCTCTATTCTCATGTAGTAGGAGCACGGAACACCTCAGGAGAGACAGAGACTGGGTAGGGATTATGTACTTTTTACCTAAACTTAGCATCCACAACAGTATGCAATATCTTATGATGTAGAACAGTGTCAACAAGAGCCAACTAAAAATTGGTTGGAACAAGATACAGAATCATAAAATGATCCAGATGTCCAGTTTTCAATATTAAAAAAATTTGTTATTCCAAAGGCTGTGCAGTGCAGACTTTTATAAAAACAAAAGGCAGTGAATGGATGACAATACCAAGATAGTAGAGATATTAGAATTACTTGACAGAAACTATAAGGCATCCACAATGACAATGCTTCAGCAAGAGATGTTTACACATTTGTAAAAAGAAGGAGGGGAAATACACAAAGGAAGAGAAGACATAATCACCAAATGGAAATGTTAGGGATGATAATATATTAATACATCTCAGAACTTAAATTTTAAAAAAGCATTAATGAATGGAGTTACAAGAATGAAAAGACAGATGAAATAATCAGTCAACTGTAGGACAGAAGTTATCAGATCTAGGACTTGGGTGGAAACTTACTGGTAGAGTGTGTGTACCTGTCATATGGCCCTGATTTTAATAATAACTAGTACTGTCAAAGATGACAAATCTATGTCTCCATTACCCTAAAAGGAGAAAGAGAAATAGCAGACTCAAAGAATAATTTGAAAATTAACAAACAATGTCTGTGGACAAAGCTCAGTGGGTTCTGTGATGGAAGGCTACTACAAAATACAGAAAAGAACCCATGGATGCACAGAACATTTCCTGAGTAAAGAAAGTGTGTGTAATTGTGATATATGGCATTTCTCCAATACTCTTTAGCAGAAATGGAGCACAGACTGTCAGGACAAAAACAAGTGGGAGGGAGAAAGGAAGGTGCACAAGGCAGGAGGCATCCATAACTGAAGAAGTTCTGGATCTTGACTTTACCAATGCTGCTAAATGGTCCCGATGCAGGAAACAGGGAAAGATATAGGATTGTTTTTAGCATCACCATCATCTCAAACTTAAGCTTTTAATAAAATTAAAATAATGTAGTCCTCCCTTTGAACGTCTTGCTTTCTATGGTTGATGAGGCTCTGTGACAATATTCTTGTCCCTGAGGCTTGATTGAAAAGCAGTTTTCCAAACCTGATAAGGTGCTAAGAAATCAAATACATCTTTCTTCTTGTGTTTTTTGACACACTCTCTCATTCACCAGTATAGCCAAAACTACATTAGTTCTGTTTTTAAATCGGCTTTGTGAGAGGGAATCCATGTTACCCTCTTGTATAAACTCAAGTTTTCTTTGTCATTGCCCAAGTTTCCTTATATTTCTGCAAGTATACATTAGTCACTTATATTTCTTTTGCTTGAATATCTATCACGTACCATTTACTATTATTTATGTCCTGCTTAGAGCAATTATAAGAACCTATAGGATGTATTGGGATATTAACTCTATGCTTAGTATTCAGTTAAAAAATGATTATGTATGTGTGCATTTTCTTTAAAAACATTTAACTATATGTCTAATTCTTTGGCACCTCAGGTGGTTCAAATTATATATTGCAAGGCAGCAGGTGGTTTTCTTTCCTTATAACTTTTAAGTTTTCTATTTAGATTAAAAATACTTTGCCTATCACCAAACTGTTAAAGCATCTCAATAGCTTTTTATTATTCCTTATAGATTTTCTTTAGCATTTTTTTCATTACATAGAATTAATCTGCGAGGTTGAGATCTAACTTTGTTTTGACGTTCCAAAGTTTTCTAAAGTCAATATTTTAGAATAATCAATCATATAACAAATGATTTTTAGATATTCACCTTTCCAAAGCAATATTTCATATATCTAGGTATCACTGGACTCTCTTCTACCTCATTGATTTTTCTTCCTGTTTCTAGACGAGAGCAGACTGCCCATTTCCAGCAATTTTAGAATCATTAGGATTGCTAGTAGACGGTAGCAAAACAAGCCCTGCCTGCCCCATTGCCAGGATATCTGATTCCTATTTTCCCCAATGTCAGGAAGCTAATATTACTGGACATGCTCCACTCTGTAGCATATAGCTTAATGTAGCCTTGTTGAAGAACAGCCCAGAGCCCAGTGCTAGGATCACTTATATGAGGATTTGGGCTCTGGCTTGGATATTTCTTTCCTTTTTGTATTGAGAAACTTGTGTTATCACTCAGTGTTTCATTTACTCTGATGGAATGGGAAACATAAATGCAGTTGAATCATACACAGCTGTTGCAGAAGTTAACAAAAGAATGTGTTTGCAGTGCTTAGAACTGTGTGATACACGATGGGAACTTGGCAAATACTGTCTATACATGCCATGTCCCTAGATTGTGATTGGGTCATGAGGGCATCAACCTTCCTTATCAAAAGACTGGGGTTTTGATGAATTCATAGCTGAGAGGAATGATATGAGACGGGGCATCACTTGAGAAAGTAGGTCACAAGAGGTATGTCTTTGAAGTGTTTGTCTTAGCTTTCTCCCTTGCTTAAATACCATGGAGCCAGGCAAGCATGTTCTAAAACTCTGAGCCCAAATAAACCTTTCCTCATTGAAGTAGTCTTTTGCAGGTATTTTTTTTTTTCACAGCAGAGGAAAGCTAATGAATACGCTGCCATTATTGTGATATTTTCCGATAGTTATGGTCAATCTCTCCAGTCTCTATCCCTATTGTACTTAATGAACCTGTTAGTATACAAAAGGTACGAATTTTTAACTTTTCTCTTCTCCCACTTGATTTTAATCCTTGTCCTAATCCAAAAACATTACTTATAATATGTTGCTAGTCTTAATCAAAATAGTTTAATAAACCACAATTTAAACCAATCAATAGCATGACTACTAATTTTCTCACATGCTCAAGATAAATACAGCACATAGTTTTCAATTTAAAATATTTTACCTTGGTTACCAGACTGTGTGTGGATTTTTCAAGATATGCTAAAAACCACTCCAGTTGGACAGCAGGTGAGTTCTTATAATATAATTCGAGTTCAACACTACCTTGAAATAAAGTCACTTACCACTTTTCAAGGTCTTGATCCCACAAGACTTGTCTAATTCAGATGTCAATCACAACTTTGGGCCACTAGGGACTCCAGAGCACTGTGATACTTAGCTATATATTAGGGGTTTCCAGGATCCCTTCCTTAGGTGTGACTAATTGGCTAAAGCATCTTATAGGACATGTATCCATTTAGTATAGGAGATATTGTACACACTGCAGATAAAAGAGCCACCATAGGGCAAGGTGTATAAAAAGGGGTGCAGAATGCCCATGCTTTCTCCAGGTGGGCCTACTATAGTAGGCACCCTTACTTACTTGTTCAGTAGTCTGGAAGCTCTCCAAATGCTATTCCCTTTAGTTCTGTTGAATTTCCATTATAAAGACATGTTTCATTGGCATTGCTAGCCATTGATCGTCAACTTTGTCTTCATCTCCTTTCCTTTACTCAAGGTCATTGGGTGGGACTTAAAGTTCCAATAATCTAAGAATACTGTTGATTCCCCTGGCAATGATCCCTGCCCCAAAACTTTCCAGAAAAATGTGAAAAGCCATAACACTAAAAGAGGTGATTCTATCATCCCAGATATTCCAAGGTAGATAAAACCATGTCAGAAGATCACATCATTTGGAAAATCACAGATTTCAGGGCCAGTGACATGGCCTGATGAGTGAGTACAGACTTTCTGGAAAAGCACAACAACATGAATTCAAGTCTGAGATCCCACAGTAGAAGAAAAGAACCAACTCCTGAAAGTTGTCCTTCTGCTTCCATGCGTGTGCATATGCATACCTCCCTCAATGTGCTGATATAGCCTCACATTTACAATAGTAATAATAATTATCATCATCATACTACCATCTCCATCATCATGGATTAAGTAAAAGGAATGTGGGAAACTGGAATGAAAACCCAAAGTGTCATAACAAGAGATTTTCCTACAATCCTACCCTGTATGGTTTTAGAAACTCTGGTTTAGGAACCAAGGACAGAAACCAAAGTATATGTTTCTCAGTTATTTCATACCAGGTAATGATTAGCTTTATGCACCTTAGAGAAATGTACTTGGTGATTACAATAAATTACAAATGAATTATAATTAATTTCACCTTCAGATCAATGCCCTAAACATAATTGTGCCTTTGAGATGCCTGAGATCATGGTCACTCCATAATTGTTTGTTTGAAACTGTTTCTCTGTAAGAATTCGTCTAAGGATATGGAGAGGTAGAATTAGAATTATGGTCTCAAGGAGAAGCTCTGATTCTTCACAAAGGGACATCAACCTTGGAGAAAGGAGATGTGATGGGTTTTCAGCCATTAGCTCTTGTTTCCAGGCTTTCCAAAATAGATGTGCAGTGTTACTTGCAGAAGAAGGAGCTAGCAACTCTAGAGGCCAAAACAGGTATTGAGTTCTACTCAGGGCAGTGTCAAGACAACTCCTGACTCTAGAGTACATGAGACCAAGACTCAAGGAAGAATATTGAAAAATAAGGAAGAGGAGAAAGAGAGGAAGAATAGAAGAAGAGGAAGTAAAAGAAGAGGAGGAAGAGAAGGAAGAAGAGAGTTGGAATAAAAGGAAAGAGTAGGAGGAGAAAGAAGATGAAGAAGACAAAGGAAAAGAAGGATTGGAAGAGGAGGACAGAAGGAAGGAGGGAAGGAAGGAAGAAAGGAGGGAATGATGGAGGGAGGGAAGGAAAGAAGGAGGGAAGGAAGGATGGAAGGAAGAAACAAAGGAAAGACCAGAGAGGAAAGGAGAAGATTAAAGAATGACATGAAATGAGACAGTAAGAGGAAGCAATAACTACAGCAACAAATTGTGAAAAGCTAAGAGAAAGGGAAAAATGAGGAAAGGAATCATACACCAGGATCCCCTCAGTCAAACTCTTTCTCAACAGTCTAAAGCAGTCACCCACTACTTTGTCAGGACAGGCTACAGTGGCAGAATGATACACAATGATTCCTAATATCAGTAATACCTATTCTATGGAATCCCTTGGATTCCAGCTGCCATCATAGCTTAGAGCATTGGCAACCAATGACAGCCTTCTCATTGCTATGTGGACCCTTGAATTAGTCATACCGCAATCTCTTTCACCATTTTTTATGTTATTTCTAGTTTTCTGAGTAGCTTCTTTGATCTATGGTGAAATTAGAATAATGATTTCAATTTGATTAAAAAAAATAAATAACCCCTTAGAAGTTTCTAGATTGACCAATAGCAAAGCAACTAGGAGAAATTAGGGATAACTTTGAAATTTTTGGATTAAAATATATCAGATTAAATTATCAAATTTTAATGGATTTGATTTTAGTTTTAATATAATTTTAATGTAATTAATAAAGTTAATAACAGAGATACTTTGTGAAAATATAACAGACATCTGTGAAGAGTTGATATCTATAATATAGGGAAACTTTTACAAATTTATAATATAAAAACTACCACCAAATAGAAAACAAATTATCAAGAAGTTAATAGAAGAGAAAAATCAAATAAATCAATAACTATATTAAGATATTTGATCTAACTAGGAAGGAAGGAAATTTCACTTAAAGTAACTGCCTCTCCCTGGTCATCAGATTTAGTAATCACAGGCCAAGTTTAGCCAACTTGAGCTTCTTTGTTAGGGAAGAATTTTCTCTAATGCTCTGTGGGATTCTGGTCTGTTTGCTCTCAACCAGTCTGCAAAGCCCCAGCCTCAGTCAGAACCCCTGATAAGTGCTGTCTTTCAGCCCAAATTGGACCAAGAAAATTGAGTCAGTTGTTGGTAGTCAGTTCATCCCTTTCTGCTATAGCACCCAAGTTCTATACCACACTCCATCACAGCAAAATATGAAACGCAAATCTGAAAAAAATCAGGGTGGCAGAGAGCTCCAGATTGCCTGAAAGTGGATCTACAGGGCACTTAATATTGCAATGCAGAGAATGTTGAATCAAGCAGTTGGAGAAAATCCAGCTGGTCTTATATCTAACTGTGACACAGAAGAAACAATCTGGATTACCTTGTACCCACATCCTAACCTCCCTATCACTCAGAGATTGGTTCTTTCAGCCCTGCAAGGCTGCTAGCTATTTCAGTACAGTTGATCTGGGTTGCCTGCTCCCTGCTGAGAATCTCTACAGATCTTCCTGCCTGAAGCCTCTATTTGTTCTTGAGCCAGAACCAGAGGAACGTCTCTTTTTCTTATAGGTCTTGTGATGCTGTAGTCTATATGAAGCCACTCACATTAACAGCCTATCCCAGCTCTCAGAAATCAACAAAAATTAGTACCCAGACAAGCAAGAGACTTCTCCCTCCCAGCTGAGTGTTCTTATATAATTCAACAACCCCAGACTGCAACATGACAGTCCCCTGTGAAAACCACATGTGAGACCAGGCAACTCCCATAAATATGAAAGGTCACAATGAAAATGTGTTTTGAGCCTCTGAGTTTTACAGTGTTTCATTATAAGACATTAATTAGAATTGGACTTAATGAAGGTTTCGAGAAACGGACCAATACTCATATTACCCATTTCTAAGATTTGTAAAGCTTTAGAGATGAGTGTTTTGAATCTCAAGAAACACCATGAAAGTGTTCAGACAGTTGATGTGCCAGAGTATAAGGAACAGTGCTCAGCACTCAGCCTTAAATGTGCTGTTTCATCTGATTGCCTTCAGTGCCTGACACCCTCAGCTCCTGTTTCCTCAAACAAAATGGACATTTCTTTCAATTGGAAGGGTATACATCCAGTCTAAATGATTTTGGTAACAGAGTCACATAGTTGTAGGCATATACTTCTGGCTCCAGAAAGAATGTGATTCTGGATTCACAACATAGCACCTCTACTTGCTCTAGATCCATTTCCTCCTCAGCTCTTTGTGGTGGTCTTCTCTACAGTTTTGAATTACCCACAGATTCAAACAGTGGCAAATTTCACATAGTATGTTGATCGGATGTGAATTATGGTCCTGCTGCTTGACAACTTTATTATGTATCATGAATGCTCAGCTGCTTTAGCTTTAATAGCCTCTTCTGTAAAATGGGAACAATGGCAGCAAGAGCCCCGATACCATTGCTATAATAATTAGGAGATACATATAAAGCAATTCAAGTTGTGCCCATGATAAGCAACACAAGTGTAGTAGCTGTTTATAGTAATAATACCAACAAGCACAGGAAAGAGAATTAATCCCTATGATTTTTCAGAGGGTACTATGTTCTTTACCAGATTTCCTGAACACATTGTGGGGTCTCAAAGGAAGACTGAATCAGTTAATGAAATGTGATATTCTGAGCTTGAATCTAGAATGAGGAGAGGGAGATAAGGCTGAGAAATGTGCAACTCTGATAAGAAGGATGGGGGAGAAGCACTATTTGAAGAAGACAGTTGAGCTCACCCAGTAAGAGAAACTCATTGCCAGGTCTTACTACCAGACCACTGTGCTCAGTTTGAGGGCACTTTCCATCTTCTCCCTAAAACCACTGATGATAGCTTCTATTATAGAACAAGAGATGTCTTTACAGTCTTCTGAGAACCTCTGTGAATCCATATGTCCTTACAAACTTGGAGCATCCACAGAGCAGCAGAGGACTCCCCACTTTGGTTGGCCTTTGTCTCTTCTGCATACCAGAGATTTCCCACAACCTTGGCTGAATGAGAGACAGAACTAGGTGTGAATTGCAACTGAATAATTGTAACTGAATAATTTACCTGCATAGGACTTCCTGCTACTGTGGGAAAGTGGTACCCTGGTCCTAAATCCTCCAAGTAAATGACACTAGTTCCCTGACTTCAGACTGTCATTGTAACAAGTGAAAGATCTGTATGACAAGAACTTCAAGTCTCCTAAGAAAGAAATTGAAGAAGATCTCAGGAAATGGAAAGATCTCCCATGCTCATGGATTGGCAGGATTAATATAGTAAAAATGGCCATCTTGCCAAAAGCAATCTACAGATTCAATGTAATCCCCATTAAAATACCAACTCAATTTTTTACCGAGCTAAAAACAGAAATTCTCAAATTTATTTGGAATAACAAAAAACCCAGGATAGCGAAAACCATTCTCAACAATAAAATAACTTCTGGAGGAATCGCCATCCCTGACCTCAAGCTGTACTACAGAGCAATAGTGATAAAAACTGCCTGGTATTGGTACATAGACAGGCAGGAAGATCAGTGGAATAGAGTTGAGGACCCAGAAATGAACCCACACACCTATGGTCATTTGATCTTTGACAAAGCAGCTAAAACCATCCAGTAAAAAAAGACACCATTTTCAACAAATGGTGCTGGTTCAACTGGAGGACAACATGCAGAAGAATGCAAATTGATCCATTCTTATCTCCTTGTACAAAGCTCAAGTCCAAGTGGATAAAGGACCTTCACATAAAACCAGACACACTGAAACTAATAGGAGAGAAGGTGGGAAGACCCTCGAATACCTAGGCACAGGGGAAAAGTTCCTGAACAGAACACCAATGGCCTATGCTCTAAGATCAAGAATTGACAAATGGGACTTCATAAAATTGCAAAGTTTCTGTAAGGCAAAGGACACTGTCAATAGGACAAAACGGCAACCAACAGATTGGGAAAAGATCTTTACCAATCCCACATCCGATAGAGGACTAATATCCAATATATACAAAGAACTCAAGAAATTAGACTCTAGACAACCAAATAACCCTATTAAAAAATAGAGTAAGGAGCTAAACAAAGAATTCTCAATTAAGGAAATCCGAATGGCCGAGAAGCACCTAAAGAAATGTTCAGCATCCTTAGTCATCAGGGAAATGCAAATCAAAACAACCCTGAGATTCTACCTTACACCAGTCAGAATGGCTAAGATCAAAAATTCAGGTGATAGTAGATGCTGGCGAGGATGTGGAGAAAGAGGAACACTCCTCCATTGCTGGTGGGATTGCAAGATGATGCAACCACTATGGAAAATAGTCTGGCAGTTCCTCAGAAAATTGGACATATCACTACCTGAGGACCCAGCTATTCCACTCCTGGGCATATACCCAGAAGATGCTCTAACATATAACAGGGAAATAAGCTCCACTATGTTCATAGCAGCTTTATTTATAATAGCCAGAAACATTGAAGAACCCAGATGTCCTTCAACAGAGGAATAGATACAAAAAATGTGGTACATTAACACAATGGAATATTACTCAGCTATTAGAAACAATGAATTCAAGAAATTCTTACGTAAATGGATGGAACTAGAAAATATCATCCTGAGTGAAGTAACCCAATCACAAAAAAACATACATGGTATTCACTCACTGATTATTGGATTTTAGCCCAGAAGCTTGAAATACCCAAGATTCAACTCACAGACCACATAAAGCTCATGAAGAATGACGACCAAGGGGGATGGGCTTCAGTCCTTCTTAGAAGGAGTAACAAAATACTCAAGGAGCAAATATGGAGACAAAGTGCAGGACAGAAACTGAAAGAGGGGGGGCTGTGTGCAGACCATTCCACCTGGTATCCATCCCATGTGCAGTCACCAAAGGTAGACGTTGATGTGGATGTCAGGAAGTACATGCTGACAGGAGCCTGATATAGCTGTCTCCTTAGAGGTCTGCTAGAGTCTGATATTTCAGAGGCAGATGCTCACAGCTAACCATTAAACTGATCATGGGGTTCCCAATGGAGAAGATAGAGTGAAGACTGAAGGAGTTGAGAGGATTCGTGACACCACGAGGAAAGCAACAATATCAACCAACCAGAGCCCCCAGGGTCTAAACCACCAACCTGGGAGCACTTAGGGAGGGACCCATGGCTCCAGATATATATGCAAGGGAGCTATATATAAGTGGGAGAAGAAATCCTTGGTCCCATGAAGGCTGGACATCGTGAGGGGTGGTATTCGAGGGTGGGGAGATGAGGTACAGGGGAGGGTGGGTGGGGGTACACCATCATAGAGGCAAGAAGAGGGGGAAGGGATAGGGAGTTCCTGGGAGGGAGGGGGGAAAAGAGAGTGAGGGGAAAACATCTGAAATGTAAATAAAATTTCCAATAAAAAAATATAAAAAAATAAATTAAAAAAAAAAAATAACTGTGGACCCAACTAGATTTGTGTTTTCCAGAACAAAGCTGGTTCATGCAATTTCTAGCCCATAAATCCTCCCCCATAAATTGAGAATACCACACTACAAATGATACATGTTGTTTCTTAGTCTCAATGAAACATTTCTCTCTCTTGTACATAATTAATTGTTAATTGAAAACATAATGAATTATAGCTGCCTATAAATTAATTTAGCAAAGCACTTCAGTGAAATATGACTAGGAGTCTTTTCTCCAGCCTTATCTTGTTTTAGAAAGCAGAGAGAGAGTTGTATGTGCACAAATGCTTTCATAGCCCAGTGCGTGGTAAGCATCACAGATTGTTAGGGTGTGGGGAAGGCGTGCAAGGCAGCCTAATGAAAAGATGGCTTCCTTGGGGACAGCATCTGTTGCTGAAGCTATCCATCGCTCTGGCACAAGTTACAAGTGGCTCAAGTCTAAAGAATGAAGCCATTGTTGCTCTAGTCACTACAAGCCCCAGAAAGGAGCAAAGAACTAGCTTCATGCCCTAGATAAGTATCAACTGGTTTATTTTCAAGTTAAAAGAAGGAGTGTCCTATCAGAACAAGTAGCTCTGCTTCTCCTGGATATCAGATTGGGATAGACGAGAAATAATCTCCATCTCCTGAATTATCTAAGGGTGTCCCCATTGGTCCAGGTGACCTTAGATCCTAGCATAAATATTCCTAATGGCAAACTCCACAGAGAATAGAACTGATCCTGAAGGTCCTGTGAGTTTACCTTATAACATATAATATGTCACAAAGGCCGGAGAGCAATAATCAACAATACGACATTTGGGGCCAGATAGCTGATGCTCTCTTCCACAACAGTCTCGAGTAATCAAGGACCCACTCCTGCCTCCAGCAGCTTCATTCAGCCTCAGAACTTCCAAATGAGGAGCTATGCCAAGAAGTTGAGAGAAAATTATTTTTCACTATATTTTATCAATAGTATGTAATTAAAACATCATTGATTTTTTAAAGCTATCAATATCATTTTTCTCCCTTTGTTGCTTGGATGCTGATTATATTCTTAACTTACAAAACTTCTTCTGTGGTCAACTCCATTCGCAGTCGTTTTTCCCCCTGTTCAACCTTCCTTCTTACATACTCCTCTTTGCTATTCTTGGATTTTCTCTGACCTCCACTCCCTTCTCTTATAAATACAACCTGCTGTCTCCCAGAAGCAGCACTCACCATCTCTGTAACACTTTCTCTCTGCCATATTCATATCCTTTGTCCTATCTTCACATGCTTTTTTAAAAATTGAAAATAGGTTCTCTCATACAATACTCCCTGACCACAGTTTCCCTTCCCTCAATTCCTCCCAGCTACCCTCTGCTTTCTTCCCCAGATATACCTGCCCTCCATCTCCCTACAGGAATAAGCAGGCCTCTAAGAGACAACAACCAAATACAGTGAAACAAGATACAATAAGACAAGGCAAAAAAGTCATATCAGGACTGGACAAGGCAAAGAACAGTCCCAAGAACAGGCAAAAGAGTGAGAACCCTTTAATTAATCTAGCTAGAACATTGAATAAATAGGGAGGGAGTATGCAGCCTTGTCTTGCCACTGATTTTAGTGGATTGCTTCAATTTTCTCTCCATTTAATTTGATATTGGCTGTTGGTTATTTGTATATTGCTTTCATTATATTTGGATATGTGCCTTGAATTTCTGATCTCTCCAAGACTTTTAACAAGAAGTGGTGCTGTATTTTGTCAAAGGCTTTTTCAGCATCAAATAAAATGATCATGTGAAATTTTCCTTTGAGTTCTTTATATAGTGGATTATGTTGATGGATTTCTGTATATTGAAACATCCCTGCATCCTGGAAGAAGTCAAGGTATCACTATTTGAGGATGATATGATAATATACACAAGAAACCCTAAAAAATTCTACCAGAGAACTCCTACACCTGAAAAACAACTTCAGCAAAGTGGCTGGATATAAAATTAACTCAAACAAATCAGTTAGTGAAATAACACTCTTCACAATACTCACAAATAATAATAAAATATCTTGATGTAACTCTACCTAATCAAGAAAAACATCTCTACGATAAGAACTTCAAGTCCCTGAAGAAAGAAATTGAAGAAGACCTCAGAGGATGGAAAGAACTCCCATGCTCATATATCAGTAGGATTAACATATTAAGACTGGTCATCTTACCAAAGCAATCTACAATGCAATGCAATCCCTTCAAATTTCCAACACAATTATTCACAGATGTGTAAAGAGCAGTTCTCACCTTCACATGGGAAAAAAAAAAAAAAAACCCACAGGATAGCCAAAACAATTCTCAACAATAAAAGAACTTCTGGGGGAATCATCATTCCTGACCTCAAGCTGTACTATAAAACAAAAGTGATTTAAAAAAAAAAATCCTCATGGTAATGGTACAGAGACAGACAGGTTGATTAATGGAACAGATTTGAAGACCCATAAACAAACCCATACACCTATGGACATTTGATCTTTGACAAAGAGGCTAAAACCATACAGTGGGAAAAAAAAGAAAGCATCTTCAACAAATGGTTCTGGTCTAACTGGCTGTCTGCATGTAGAAGAATGTAAATTCATCCATATTTTCCACCTTATACAAAGTTCAAGTCCAAGTGGATCAAGAACCTCCACATAAGAATACACTGAAACTAATAGAAGAGAAAATGGGAAACAGCTTAGAACACATTGTCACAGGGAAAATATCCTGAACAGATCACCAATGGCTCAGGCTCTAAGATCAACAAATGACTAATGGAACCTCATGAAACTGAAAAGCTTCTGTAAGGCAAAGGACATTGTAAATAAGATAAAACAGCAGCCTACAGATTGGGAAAGGATCTTCTGTAACCCTATGTCCAATAGAGGGCTAATATTCAAAATATACAGAGAACTCAAGAAGTTAGAAAAACAAATAACCAAATAACCCAATTAAAAATGGAGTACAGAGCTAAACAGAAATTTCTCAACTGAGGAATCTCAAATGGCCGAGAAGCACTTAAGGAAATGTTGAATTTCTTTAGAATCAGGGAAATGCAAATCAAAACAACCCTGAAATACCACCTTACTGGTGAGGATGTGGAAAAAGAGGAACATTCCTCCATTGCTGATGGGATTGTAAACTGGCACAACCACTCTAGAAATCAATCTGTCAGTTCTTCAGAAAGTTGGAAATAGTTCTATCTAAAGATCCAGCTATACCACTCCTGGGCATATACCCAAAAGATGTTCTACTATATCATAAGGACATGTGCTCCACTATGTTCATAGCAGCCTTATTTATAATAGCCTGAAGCAGGAAACAACCCAGATGTCCCTTAACTGAAAATGGATACAGAAAATTTGGTTCTTTTACATAATGGAATACTACTCAGCTATTAAAAATGAAGACATTATGAACTTTGCAGGCATATAGATGCAACTAGAAAATATCATTCTGAGTGAGATAACCCAGACCGCAAAAGACATGGTATCTACTCACTGATAAGTCATTATTAGCCAAAAATAATTCAGAATACCCATGATAGAACTCAAAGACCATATGAAGCTTAACAAGAAGGAAGGCCCAAGTATGGATGGTTCAATCCCAATTAGAAGGGGGTACAAAATAATCATGGGAGGCAGAGGGAGGGAAGGACCTGGGGGGGTGGGGAGGAGAGGGGAAAAAGGGGACAGAATCAGGTATGGGGGAGACAGGAGAAATGCCCAGAAAGTCAGGAGACTAAATAGAAATATGTAGCATTGTGGGCTAGTCTACAGGAGGAAGCTCTAGAAAGTCCCAGACACCAGGGATGTGAGAGGCTCCCATGACCCAATGGGGATGACATTAGATAAGATGCCCAACAGTGGAAAGATAGAACCTGAAGAGACCACCTCCAATAAATAGACATGGCCTCAAGTTGAGGGATGGGTCCATCTACTCATCTCAAAATTTCTGACCCAGAATTGTTCCTGTCTAAAGGAAATGCACTTTAGACTCTCTCTCTCTCTCTCTCTCTCTCTCTCTCTCTCTCTCTCTCTCTCTCTCTCTCATCATGTTTGGCTGAGTGTCCCTGAACTGTTCACATCTGCGGTCAAAGGAAGCCTCCCTGATGATAACTGGACAAGGCACCAATTAAGAATATGGCAGAATTATTTTATTGATTTTTTAAATTTAGCTTTATTTTTATTTTATTTTTCTATATCCAGTCATATACCGTACATCTCTGGATGTCTAGTCTCTGGTTTCTTGTCATTTAGGCAGTGTAGGACATGGATTCCCTCTCATTGGAAGGGCCTCAAGTTAAACAGACATTGGTAGGCCATTCCCATAAGTTCTGTGCCAACATTGCCCAAGCAAATCTTGTAGATGGGACAGATTGTAGGACAAGGGTTTTATGTCTGGGTCGGTAGCCAGGTTTCCCTTTCAGCAACCTACAGAGTACCTTCCCATGCCAACAAGTCTAGAATGTGTGGGTAAAGGCTCCATGAAGGCACTAGCTCAACCTCAATACGTTAAATGACCTGTGTGGATATTGTCCTCAGCAGTAGGGTCCCACTGCCAGTTTTCAGAAAGGACTCTCTGTCCTAGCATCAGGCTAGGTTATATAGGATCAATGGATTCCATTGGAATTTTTATACTGTTTTCCCAACTTCATTCTACCTTCCCACCTCAATACTCCAAAAGTCTTTGTAACCTCAACTTCTTCCTACGCTCAAAGTGTCCTACTCTATCCAGAGTCTCCTCATCATCTGTAGCAGAAGAAATTATTTAAACCGCCAAATTTGTTGCTGTAAGATCTCCTACCCGGAAAAAAAAAAAAAAGATCTCCTACCCGAATGAGACCATTAAATGAAAACACAACACAATAATTATGGTATAAATAGCACACCTAGATTGGGCAGATTTACCACTACACTACTCTAATCCCCAGCTATGAGATCCCTTATAACTTGTGATTTATATGTGCTTGTCCTTCTGGCTCCGGCTCCTCCTTCGTCGGCTTCCTTCTACCTTCTACCTTCTACCTTCTACCTTCTACCTTCTACCTTCTACCTTCTACCTTCACCTTCTACCTTCTATCTTCTACCTTCTGCTTCAACTTCTTCCTTCTTCTTCCTTCTGCTTACCTGTTATATTGAATTCCTCTCACTGTCTCACTCTCTCCTCCCCTAAGCCTTTTTCTCCGCCTCCCCTTCTACTGCCCAATCTCTGGTTCTAACCTTTATTTTACAGGTTTTAATTGGACAGAAGGTTTACAAGACATCACCTGTGTACAGATTCAATCATCCTCTGCAGCCCCTCCCAGGAAAGTGAAACTAGGATCAAAATACAAGGCTGGGGCTATCCACTGGGAACTAGGATCAAAATACAAGGCTGAGGATATCCACAACAACCATCCTGCTATCTATTTCTCCTGAACTCTGGTGTGTATAGAAAAATAATACCTACACGGTCACTCTCTATCTGAAAATATTTTACTTCTTACCTGTCATGTCTGTCTGTCTCTGTCTCTTTTTGTTTGTGTTTGAGTGTGTGTGTGCTGTGTACACTTGCAGGGTCATGTTCAGAGATCAAAAAAATTTGGTATATTCTCCAATTGACCCTCCCCCCATTTTAGACAGGACCTCTTTTTAAACTTTAAACTTGACAATTTGCCTAGATTGGGTGACCTTCAAGTCACAGGGATTCTCTTGTCTCTGCTTAGCCAGAACTGAAATTACAGACACATGTCTGTATGTCTGGCTCTTAGAGGAGTGCTGGGGACTAAAAGTCAGTATGAGCCATCTATCCAGGCCCCAGTTCTTCTTGTCTTAACAGAGACAAAAACTCCCCACTCTTACTAACTCAGAGTTCCCTCTACTGATAGGTCTAAAGCTTGGCCACTGGCTCTCATCTTTTCTTCTATGGAGATTATACAACTCAAAATCAACATATCTGCTTTTGTAAATGTATCCTGTGACATACACACTTTGGTGGAAAAGACCTAGCCTCTCAGATTCTATGTTTCCAGAGAACTCCTGAGATACAGAGGAAGTAAAGATGAATGGCATCCTTCAGCATTGAGACAGTTCTTAAAATGGACTTGGGAAAGATACTTATTGGTGAAAATGTATGAAGATCTTTATTTTGCATTTTTCAAAGAAGCACATTCCACTTTTACCATCTCTCTAAACTGAGCAGCATTTAGTCATCAATAATTATATTCAAATAGCCATCAGAATGATTCTATTTCTACCCTTCAAAAGTCAATACAAGAAGAAAAGTGTAATGAAGAGGTATGTAAGCCTTTGAAGTAGGGAGAAATGATGAACAGCCTTGAGGACCTCTGGTTTAAATGATGGCTCCCACAGCTCCCACAGCATCCTATCTCAACCTTTCACTAAAATACAGATGAGAACACACAGAAACATGAATATACAGCACGGTAAATGGAGTCATACAGACTAGTACTAAAACCTGAGAATAATAGAATCTCATTTTGATGCAGATAAAGTTGACTTGAGAAAATTCTACTAATGTTTCCATCAAAGACACACTGCACTTTAATATGAAGAAAAAAGAAAGACATCCTCTAAAATATGGGGGAAGGAATGCCTTCTCCTCCATTTGGCACTTGATTCGGGGACCTGAATATAATCAGAAAGCTGGGAAGCAATCCAACTTTTTCCACAGCAAAAGGTCTTCAGTAAATAGTCAGAACCTGATCCAGTGTTCCTTCATCTACATGGGAATTTTTAATACACAGTAAAAAAAAAAAAAATGCAAACTCTGAGAAAATTTTGAAACAAAGCTGTAGGCAATTAAGAATGGAAATGAAACATCTATGAGGCAAGGGATTTCAATAAGGGCTAGGACTCTCACTAAACAAGGCATCAAAGTAGAATCTAACTCTAGATTCTACAATAAGAGCATCTATTACTTCACTATTACTTCACTCTACAAGACTGTAGGTGGAATTAGCTGATTAGTTAAAATACCAGATGAAATGTTGACATGATCATTTTACAAGCTAGCCTAGTTTAGAAAGAGATCTGAGGATCAGAGACTAGAGAAAATGGTTCTGCAGTTAAGAGCACTGGTTACTCCTCCAAAGGATCTAGGTTCAATTCCTAGCATCTATATAGTGGTAACAACTGTCTACTACTCCAGGTCCAGAGGTTCTGAAACTCTCTTTTGGCCTCCATGAGCATTTCATGTATGTTGTGCACAGACATATATACAGGCCAAACACCCATATCACACAGAAGTGTGACAATTCCTAGTATTTAATACCACTTATCTCAGAATCTGCGCCTAAGAATAAAATATTCAAGACAGCCTAGGAAACAATACACTTCTATAGACTGTCTTCTTTTCCCATATGAAGAAGGATTTCTGATGTTTGTTTCTTATTACAACTCTGGGATAGAAGTTGCTTGGCAGATTGATGAGAGTGACACTGTTGTCATCCTCAGATTTTTTCTCCCTTTTTACTCGATAAAATATAGAATTGAAAAAGTAGGAGATTAAGAATGTGTTTACTTGGTCCAGTCATGGTGACTGAGAAGAGTCCATTATTGTGGGTGCAAACACTGTCTTCTCTGTTCTCATCCACGATTTATTTCCGTAAAGTTCTGTAGGCAGTGAAAAAAGAGGCTAAACTTACCTGAAATTAGAAAATCAACAGGAAAATTATCATACAGAGCTACTATTGTGACTGACTTCCTCATTCAATCTGGAGTCCTCTCTGGTAATGTGATTGGCCCTGGTATAACTGAAATGTGGGTGGGATAATATTAGCAAGTATTGATGCCAAACTCAGAAATACAGATGCATTTTTACAACCACACAGAAACATGGCACCAGTGGATCATGTCCAGTAACAAAACAAAACAGCTGAGTTTCATGATTGAGACCAAAATATCACATCTAATTTTGGTGAATCATATGTATAGCTGCATGGAGCTCCATGCCTTGGAAAAAGTGCTATGTGATATGACTTCTGCTATCAGCCAAGCTGCACAGAATTCCAGAGATAGAAATAGGAACATTAGTCATTCTCTTTACTATCCATTAAAGCTTATCCTAACCCATATAGACTGAACACCAGTGAGAAGCAGAAGCTTTCTTCTATAATTGAAAAGAGGGCTTCTGTGCCTTCTTTCAGTTTTCTTGATACTGGACATTTAACAATAGAATTATACAGAGTGCTGAATGTTTCACCCTAAATGTAACTGCACCTGGAAATGCTAGTCTCAGTCATTCTCTGTCTTTGAAAAACTTCCATGCTGATATCTGGCCACAAAGATGTTCACAACAGCCACTATATCACAGAGGTTAATATTACAGTGGGTATAAAAGGACCAACAACAACAGCAACAAAAACATACTAACAGCATTGCACACCACTACAAGGATGTAGATCAAAATACCCATCTTCTTAAAAAGTCAGTCCATCATTATGAGTTAGCTTTTTACTACTTCCATTTATCAGAATATATCAGTAGGTTCCTTTTAGGGGTCTGTGATCAGTCTAGCCATAGGTTCTTGACCCAATAATTGTGAAAGGTGTGGGTTTCATAGTGCAAAACTGGCTTTAAATCCAGTCAGAAGCTGGCTGATTAGTCCTACTACATGCATACCATTATTATACCAGTAGGCATATCTTGTCAGGCTGGTTACAATTGTAGCTCAAAGGGGTCACACCTCAGTAAGACTGATGGCTACTTTTCTTTTCTAGTAGCATACACAACACCTTTCAGCACAATGAAAACTAGCTAATAGGGATAACATTGTTAATATATTTTTAACTTTGAAAAAGTGGGTTTTGGCAGTCCCATATTTCCAGTGTTGAAAAAATGTTCCCTGGGTTTACCCTTTTCTCTGGCTGCCTTCCTGGGCATCTAGTAATTCTTGTCACCCAATTGTCTCTAGACTAGCTTCAAGGGAATACACTGCAGAGTAAGGTTTTAGAGTTTGTGCCCCAGAACTACTTAACTATAATTTTATATTATTTCGTTATTTTCTCTGCCTATCATTTTCTATTTCTCATCGAACACTCTATGATGTTATCATAAGTGAACACAATCTATTTAATATCTGTTTGCCTGGATAAATTCAGCTGGAAAACACAGCCTACATGGAAATTAAAGAGAAATGAATATTTTTGTGGTCTTTCTTTAGTTGTCTTGGGAGATCAACTAACGAAAAACCACTAGAAACCTGTGAAGTGAAAGAAACCCAAGCAACACACGTGAATTCGAGATATGACAAAATTAATTAAGGCTGTGTGGGTTGCAATTTACCAATCTGTCAAAAAATTCTCTTAATGAATTATTTAAACTGTAGTTAGCAGAACCTGTAACTGGGTACTAGAAAGTCTATTTTTGTTTCTTGCCTTCTGCCTTTTAGGTACTTTAATTTGTTATACGCTATAGTTTATTTGCCTTGCATTGCTGCTCCCCAGACATTTCAGCTACTTAGAGTGAAATCAGCAAATCCTAGAGACTTTTATTTGAGTTTACACTCTCTGTTTGCCCTGGTGTATCTATGGGTATGGTCAGCAGAATTATGTCCCCACTTCAAAGACACCCACATCTGAATCCTGAAATCATTGAGTCTGTTAGCCTAGTGTAAAAAGGACTGTGAAGATGTAATTAAGATAAGGGCCTGGAGATTGAAATATTATCTAAGATTTTCTAGTTGGGACAAATCTAATAGCAGAAATTCTTAAAAATTGAATACAAGACAAGAAAGAGTAGAAGTCATGTCAGAAGGTTAGAGCAGAGAAGGACAGGCTGTCTTTAAATCAGGAGCGATTTAGCCATCAACAAAAGGGGAACCTGTGTCTTAAAATGGCTGAGAACTGAATTCTGTCAACAGATGAATGAAATAGGAAACACATCGTTCTGTACAATATTCAGAAGTTAACAAAGTCTATAAACACCTTTGTTTTGACTCAAGGAGACCTATGTCAGATCTAACCTATAGAACTATATACTAAGCTAGTACTGGGCATGCAGCTAAATCCCTGGCAATTTGTCACAGCAATAGTAGAAAACTAACACAGGAGGACAAACTAAGGTGGTTTGCAAATTTAGAGAAATCCTGACTGGAATGCCAACAAATAAATGTCAGAGTTAATGTTGAATTCTGTGTTTCTCTTCTCTTTGTCCTACACATTGACCCTGAAGGACATAGAGGCTTTCATGACTAAAAAATAAAATTAAATAAAATTTCTAAGATCTTTATCAAAACTAAGATAATGAAACTCATATCAGCTACTAATGCCAAGTGGTTGGTAAAACACCTCTGTCTTTACCTTGTTTGTATTCCATTTCCTTCAAACACAAATCAGGGCAAAGAGCAGATCAGTGGCAGGCTGTATCCTGGATGGCTCTGTCATGTCTCTGCACCTCCCTCAGAATTTGAAGTTGATGTCAAGAAAGGGTCCTTTTGATGCTGAAGGAAGAGAGAAAGGAGTCATTTTTTAAAAACCAGTTCTACAGAGATCCAGATCCTAGGCTGGGAGTCTCAGCTCTATGAGTTTGAGAACAATACTGGCAAACTTGAAATCTTAGACACATTCTATGATCAAGGAATTGAAAATCTGGGACCTTTGCAAGAGCAATACATATAAAATCTGCCTGACTCCAAAGAGATCAAAAGAAAAAGTTATAGAGACAATGTCTTCAACTAACCAAATAAAATGATCCTTAAAGGACATCCCAGGAATTTTAAATTATATTTATTTATTTGTGCATATGCTTGTGCTAAACCATGTATCTGAAGGTCAGAAAACAACTTGTGGGAACTGATTCTCTCATTCTACCCGATAGGTTCTGGGAATCAAACTCAGCTCAACAGGTTTAGCAGCAGGTGCTTCCACCTGCTGAACACCAGACGCCCCAGCAAAACATCTTGTACAACTAAATTTAATAATGTTCCTTTGTTTGTCTGCTCTTGCAGGAGTTGTCTCTTTTTTCTATTTTTTATTTATTTATTTATTTGTTTGTTTGTTTGTTTACCTACTTTCTTACTTACTTACCTACATTATTTTTCAGGAAAGCTAAATTGCCCATGGAGACAACATCTATTTTCCAGGAGACTTCTTATCTTCTGGACATTGTCCCTCTTTATTAAACCTAAACAAAAGCTCTTTGTTGCCTTAGTTTGTTGGAATTTCTGAGAACAAACCACCTTTTGGAGCTGAAAATCTACTCATCAAGTAGCTTGGTGTCCGACCAGGTTTACTATGATTGTAAATGAATAATACCACAGTTTCCGAGCAATATTCTTTATTCTTATAACCATTATTTTAGATATATAATCTTTTCATTTTCAAAATGACAAAATAAATTTCAGAAAGGAAAAAGCCTTTACAAAAGTCAATGAACTAACAAATGTATGAGCCAAACTTTGAACCCTGCCTGTCTAATCCAAACACACTGGGTCCTCAAGGTCAGGCCATTAGGATTCCAGTTGACATAAACCTCCTCCATAGATACCTCCAGTCTGTTAAGTGAGGGTTTTAATATTGTCGCTATCATTTATGATGTCCATACCAAGGATTAGCCATAATGTGATACCTTATTTGAAAGAATCAGATGATAAAAGTCCATTTTCAACATACCTTCCAGGTGTGGGTTCTTGTGTGCATGCATGAATGTAGTGTGCGTATGCCTCTGTGTAGTAAGAGGTGTGAGGACTTACAACCTTGATATTTTTATGGACATCTAAAGAAAAGAAGTATAATAACCTATTATGATCACATGGTCCAACTTCAACATACAAAAGCATCCAACTAAATTGATGCAAGCTTTACAATGCTATCTGGACTTCCCCCATACATACAGCCAGTATTATAGACCCTTTTTTAATATAAGAGAAATAATCTCTGAATGTATAAACCATGTAGGATGTTTTTTCCAGAACCAAGAATATTCCCTGTCAACTACTAAAATCTGCTAATTGATACACTGTGGAGTTTTGGCCAACCAGTATCTTATTTCCATAATGTCAGTTGGTGGTTTAGTACATTTTATTTTTATGATTTGCTTGTACCATTCACTCTGGGTATAGAGCCAATTTATAAACCAAAGTATTCAGCATGCATCAGTGGATACCCAGCAGTGGCTTTTCAGCCTCTGTAGATTTTAGACAGAGAGACCAATTATTTCATGTTAATTTTTCTATGTTTGCTTGTTACTATTTTAAAATAAAAACAATGGATTTGGGATGTATCCCAGTGGTAGAATATTTGCTTAGGGTGTTCATGCCCTGAGTTCCAGCCTCAGCATTTCAAAATAAATAAACAAAAAGCAAAAGTAACTAAATAACAACAATCTACAGAGACATAGCTGGATTTGACATGAGAGCAAACTCTCTAAGCATTAGTCCTTTAACAGAGAAAATGGACAGGAAGCTACAACATAAACGATAAAATAGAGTCCTATAGAAAGTGAAGTAACAGACCCAGAGGATAACTATCATCAATGATAACAAGTGCTTATTATAAGACAGACACAGGTTGACAGAACTCAGGATTTGCTGTGTACCTAGACTGTCCACATGGTTTGGAAGGAAGGTCATATCTAAAGAAATAGACACTATAGTGTAAATCAAGCCCAAGAATCTTCATGTTTGTTTATTTGTTTGTTCTGTATGGTACCCTTGGCTTGTCCTAACAATTTAGAAAATAAATCTTCATTATATCTACTGAGGATCAGACACCCATCTGTCAGTTCATTACAAGGACTGTAGCAAAAACATTTGGAAGGGGTGGTTTAACGAAAAATAATTCAAGGCTAAATATCTGCAGAAACAGACTAGACCACATCTTGTAAACTACAAAAGTTGGAAAGAATTCAGAACCCTGCTAGAGACAGAAACCATCTTCTAAGTCTCCAAAAAGTCACATTGATTCCGTACAGTGAGATAACATTGTTACAGATGCTAGAGAAGACTGCACAGCTGCCATGCATTGAGGAACTAAACAGTCAAGAGATACAAACACAGTATTCAGAGGTATGTTGACAGCAACCATCAGTCAATAAAAGGCAAGTGGGAAAGGACAGACCATGTAAAGCATTGGGAACCACTGACCTGAACTGAAGAGAACATTTTGCAGTCATGCTATTTCTAAGAATCTAACTTTCTGGGGATAGTTGTCTAGACTTAAAAATCTCCTGTTCTCGAGGAAATTACTAACACATACCTATTTGGCTTCCTGAAAGCCAGTCATTTTTGATAATAATATCCAGTATTTTCTTTGGAATGATTAAATTTTCCTTCCTTGTACAAGGTTAGGCTTATGCCACAAATATACACAATCAAAATTTTAAAGTCCTCTTGATAAAAATTGGTACAGAACTTAAAAGATAAAGCCTGAACAGAGCCCTGTCCATGGAAAGACTCAAAGCAAATAAAACAAAAATGCCCAGATTCTATCATCAGTGCAGCAAATAGGAACCTACCTGATGGGGGCTCCTTGTGTGGGTATTTCAGCAGGATCAAAATAACAGGAATGTGGGAATCTCTTGTCAACTACAGAAGTCAATTATGAGTCCTAGAGACAAATGCACAGAGGGTTCCTGATACTACTGTGCATTTCAGCCAAGGATATGAATTTGATCCCACCATGCCTTTCATCATAGATTACTGCCACACACTGGAGAATTAAATTCATGTTAAACTTTCATAAACACAGGTTTTAAATGGGTATGGGGATAAGAAAGGGTTATAGTACTAACTAGGGATTTTGTATTACAATGAAAACTGATCCATATCAGTATGTTTGAAAATAAAAGTGTCCATGAATTACCATAAAGTGGCATGATCTATAGATAACAGGGTAGAGACTGCCTGAGTGCTGTCTGCAGGGGTCAAGGGTTGATCATAAAAGTCAAAGCAGTTTGGAATATTTGCTGACCTCAGGATTGTTTCTATTAACATAATGTGATTACTGATCCCATTCCTAATTTAGTGTGTTCCTCTAGAAGACCTTCTGGCATGGAACCTAGGAAATCTGAATTCATTACCTTTAGATATAGTCTTTGCCTCTGAAATCCTGTTTTCTCCAGGTCATAGTCATGAACAGTGCCTAGATATTGTTGTATAAAATACAACTCCCTCTTGTTTTTTTTAGTATATATGCATTACAACTAGGACAACAAACCACTGTTTTCAGGAGCATAGTACATGGATCTTGTATAAGATTTCCATTTAGTAATCTCTTGATTTACTGCAACAGCTGCTCCCTAAGCCACTCTCTTCTTGCACATCATCTTTCTCTTTCCTTGAACCCTCTAGAATGTACCTAAAAGAGACTCGAACAGCAGCAGCCTGGGATGCAGAACAGCCAAGAGTTCAACTGACTTCAATTGAGACACACAGGAAGTACTTGGAGGTGTCTTTATGGGACCAGGCATGATAGAGAAGGAAAACAGACAAATAAAACATAACTGTTGTACTCTCACAGAATGCTTTGTTTATCATGCTTTTCCTCCAAGGAGTGCAAATACCTTGCCCAAAAGAACATGCTGCTATCTCTGATAAACTGTCAGAAATACTCCCCTGCAATTCTCAGAAAGCCAGATCTCTATTTGTCTCTACAGAAACCACAGTGTTTCCACACACCACCTCATACTATAGCAATCTACAGACACTAACAACACCTGACCCAGAAAATGGGTAAGCATGGGACAGAAAATGTCACATTTGAACTAAAAAGGGAAATTAGAACTTTTGGTTCCTAGACTTTAGAAGAATGCCATGTTTAGGATAATGAGCAGAGATTCTGTTAGTGGAATGAATATCTTCTTTTTCCTTCTCCATGTTCACATACATTTCTAAGCTACGTCCCTGACACCTCAGTTCTTTCATGCATCTATATCCAGGCCTTTGTCATGCTATTTATGATCTATTAGAATTAACACAAAGCCAGAGACTTTTTCAATGGCATCTGGAGAGCAAATTCCAGCCCACAGACTCACAGATCCTATAGCTTGTTCAGCAGATGCTCTCTATCACTCATTTCTACAACTAACTGCCTCCATCTTCCTGGACCAGCAACCATGTACATCTTCCTTGCTGCTTTGCCTAACATCCTATTGTCAGAAATTGTTTTTCATGTGCTGCTTTAAAGGGTCCCTCTGCTCCAGGAACTCAGACCCCAGGGCTAGGAGCATTATTTCTCACCACACAGACAGGTGCAGCTGTTTGGTTCAGTGACAGACTTACATTGACCCTAACTCTACATTTACCCTGCTGTTCCAGCAAAGGAAACTAACTCCAACCCATTCTGATGCATTCCTTTTCTCACCTCCATAAAACTCCCTTTACTCCTGCTGCCATCTAGCCTTATTCCCCGCATCTTGCATAAAAGGCTAGTTCTTTATTGTACATTCTCTCTTGGAGCTGTCAATACACTGAAGAGGAATCAAAGTTCACCTCCAACAAGGAACACAGATTTTCCAGAAAAACAGAAAGCTGACAGAACATCAGAACATCAAGGGCAAAGGTTCACATTGAAAACTCTTGAGATTGAAAGAAAGTTTCAGTGCTGGATATGATTCCTCCAAGTAGTAACAGCTGCTAAAAAGAGAATATGATGAAGACGTTAAATTCCAGCCTCTGTATCTGTTATCAGTGCTCACTACAGCAAACAGAGCTTCTTTTGAGCAGTAAGACAGTAGAAATCAAATCTTGCTATGTGGCTAAATTTTCTGAAGGGCTCATCTTGGGCTCCACCCTCAGGGCTTCTAGTTCAATGATCTTGGGTGGGGGCTGACAATTTGCATTTATGGCAAGTTTTCTTTGAGTTATGATCCTGTTAGTCCAAGGACTGTGCATGGAGAACAACTCTACCAAGACAAAAGAGCTTTGCTCCACTAAGGAAGGAGAACCTGTAGGTTAGGCAAAAATGATATAGAGCCCTCCAGGAAAGAGGTGATGGTGCCCTCAAACATCCTTGAGTCAGAAAGAAAAGTCCAGGAGAGACATGTGCATGTCTTCTAGGCACCATAGCAATGGTCTTCAATTTTCTAGAGAATAATAGTTATAGTAAAAACAAGATTGGCTGTTTTCCAAGAACAGTTAGTAAACCTATATGATTTGTATGGCTGATGTTTTGACATTCATAGAGCATAACATGCAGAATAATAGTAGAAGTTCAACTGAGTTGAACAGATAAAAATGGAAGCACTTTCTTACCGACCTGCCTGTATAGAACCACCCAGTACTATGAAGGCTAGCCATTACAGAGGGAGCTTCCAGCTCAGCTCCAGTATGAGTTATCTGTCCTGTGACCAAAGGTCGCAGTATTTTTAGAAATTATACCTAGATGTGAATCCTCCAAGCTAGATTCATGACCTACAGGACAAGATGGGGCCCCCAGTTCATAATGCCATGACTGGTATGGGCATCACCAACCACTTCCTGGTTGAATTTGAGGCCTACTGTACAGAAATAAACTCATGCCTAGTACTGTAAATCTGGTTAAGAGCCTTTAGATGAGAGAAAGCCTCCTATTGTTTTGTTAAATGGCCATGTTCTTAAAATGCCTCCTAAACACTATTTTCACACATAGATTAATGGTGCTTAGTGCAACAGGCAGCCATTAATACAGATACCCTTAACTGCCCTAAGAGCTAGGAGTAAGCGATGGTAGAAACAGGACATAAGTTGGTCCCCTATGTCACCCATTTGTCAAAGACGAAATAGAATGTAAAAACAGCTAGAAGGTAGGGAAATATGCAACAAGAAGTCATCTCTGTACACAACTTGACATTATGAATGGTGCACTTGTGAGCTCACTGTAGACGTGGTTAACTTCAGGAGACCTGCAATTACTGAGAACATCAACATTTCATTATGGATAGGGCATGGGCCCATAAGACCCTATCCCTTCCTGAGCTACTACTGTCAATTAACACTTTTAGGGGAAAAGGTGTAGATACCTCTGTTCCAGTAAATAACTACTCATGCATACTTGGACAAGAAAGTCTAATTAAACTGTGCAGGTTTGGCACAAAGAGTTTCAGTAGGAGCAGGATGCTGGGGAATGAGAGAGAACAGGACTGGAATAACTAAAATCCATTATGTAAATTTATGAATCTGTCAAACAATTTTTAAGAGAAAAAAATTGATGTAGTAACTTCCATTGCCATTTGAAGTGATCAGGAGCTCAAATTGCTCTCATACATGCTTGATTATTCAAAAGATGAGATTAGCCCAGTTTAGTACAGTACATTTTCATGGAGCACCTGCAAGGTCTTATGCCAGATGCTGTTGACACAGATGAAAGCAATCCATTCCTACCCTCAAGCTGTGGACTGTCTGGTTCCTAGGAAAAGGATGGTTCTCTAGCCTTGGGACTCAGGGTTCAGTGTATAGTGCTATAGTTAACAGCACGAGCTGCAGTGTCAGAATGAACAGGTGTAAACCCTGACTCGACAGATCACTGACTGCATCTCTGATTGATTTTATTGTAATTTTCTCTTTAAAATGGGGATAATAACTCTCCTTCTTAACAGGCTGTTAAAGAATCAAAGAGGCAATGCTCCTGCAGTGCTGAGCACAGGGCTGACACAAAGCAAGCAAAGGACAGGCAGTTCCTTTCATGAATTCTGAACTCCAGGCTACCTGCTCATGATTGACAATTAACATAGGAAATAGAGAAGCTTCCAAGTCCCAAGTCCCTACATCACTGTGCTCTAAAATCTTGGCTTAGTAAGACTATTAATATGTTTCAGATTTCTATTGTTAAGTCTACAAGGTCATATACTGCCACCATTCTGTCTAGCTGTTGCTTTGAGACATGTGAACTGTTTCTACCTTGTCCAGCTTGGGTCCCTGTCTTAACTTTCTCTCCTCCATGAAATTCCATCTCATTTTCCTCGTTGATCATGTCCTGTGGAATTAACTCCCATGGCTTGCTACTTTTATATTTCTTTATCTCTAGACCAGCTTCTGTGACCTCAGAAATGAATTGTGATTCACTCATTCCATATGTGGCTTTACTTCTGACTCCTAATCTAAGTGAACATATTTCCAGACATTGGAAACCACTTGTTCTAAGCCTCAGAATAAAATATGAATGAAGAATGTTCTTGCCTCTGGGTTAGATGAAGAAGGAAATTCAGGAAATGAGCTCAAGGAAGATCAGAGACCACTTTGCTAGAATTCTCAGATTTATTCAATTCTTTCTTTGGCACAGCTAATGTCTTTAACATCGGCCTCCATAACTAGGTGTAATTGGTCTATTTCCCAAGGTCTCCAAGTTAAAATGGAATGTATATTTTAAATGTTGATAATGGATATTGACAGTGTCAGATATTTAGGCAGACTCAACATGCACCATCCCAAAAAATTTGATCTGGTTGCGATCAACTTTCGAAAGAAGTAACAAAAATCAACTTCACTGGGTATGAAGAATTATTATAAATATTCCACACAGAGAGCTTGGATGTAGAGGCTCAGAAGGAAGTCTTTTGTGAAAAAGAAGAGACTTTTGCAGAATCAAAGATGACTGAAAGTAGGTTCTTTCTTAGGTGATTCTGTAGAGAAACTGATCAGGCACATAGAGATTTAAACATCAAAAAGCAAAATAAATAAACAAATAAATAAAATGTAATCACAATGTTTGCTTCTCTTCATATCTGTAAATATTTACTAGACATATTGTTGTGACTGGGTGCATATTTGTTTATAAATGTAGTACTGTATTGACAGCTTAATTAGGTACTGTCTTGATCTGTGTCAAGATATTTTTAGTTAAAATGCATTTTTAAAAATGTATTCACATGCATAGAGATAGCTGTCCTCTCCTGTCACCCTCACAGCATCCCTCCCTTCATCCTTCCTCCCCTTCTCCTTTGAAAGGGTGGAAGACATCCTGGGTTTCCCTCCTGGCAAATCAAGTCCAGGCTAGGTGCATGCTCTCCCACGGAGGCCAGACAAGGCAGCTCAGTTAGTGGAATGTATCCCACAGACAGGCAACAGCTTTAAGGACAGCCCCCAACTCCAGTTGTTGGGGAACCCACATGAAGACTGAGCTGCACATCTCAAAGAGCAAAATTTTAAAAATATAACATGTATTTTTTTTCATTTAGAGATTAAATATATTTAATCTTAGGGCAAAATTAAAAAAATATATATAACATGTAGGATCAAGTCACTGCAAATGATGATTACAGTAAACTCCCAAGTGACAATAGCAAGAGTAAGGACATTAAGAAGACATATTACTTTTCTGATGATATCACCAAAGAACTGAGTGTATTCATAAACAACCTAAGAACTTTGTTTCAAGTAGTTTTAAAAAGTGCAACTGCTTCTTATTGAGATGAGGAATTTTGATAGAGAAATCATTGTGAGAACTGTTTTGAATTTAGTTTCTAAAAGCTTAAGTTTCAAGACATGGTAAACGTGACAAAGGTTTATAGGTAGGCAGCTGGATCCCATATTCAAATCTGCCGTTCAGAAAAAAATATCTTTGTTTTTAGGCTGTGAAGAGTGATTAAAACCATGAACTGAATTAATACATAAGTTCTGATAATGTCACCGAGGAATGAATTTGTGGAATACTGGCGCACTCCAACATTCAGAGGCTAAAGGATTGGGTTGTGGAGCTCTAAGTCAGTGCAAAGACATTGTGTGCAAGAACAGAGCTGCTCATCAGGTCCAGAAACACTGAGTTCAGAAATCATGGTGGACCTGTTCTTTTTGTTCGGGAAGAAGGGCATTGTTAACTGTTGACCCAGAGAATCAGATGACAGCTAACAGTAGTCACAGCTGTCCAAGGTGTCAGAATCATGTCAGATCATTGAGGGTAATAATGAGGATACAAAGAAATGGAGTTCAAGTGCCAGTTCATTGTGTCAAGTTTCTGGCACAGTCTTAAAGCATATTGAGATTTTTCACTAGAAGGATTATATACATCATTATTTAACATATTACAAGTTAAAGGAAGAAAAATGGAAGACAAGAATAAATACAACATAAACAACCTAAGAACTTAACCATCAGATTAAATGGTTCAATGCTCCTCATGTAATCTCTGGAAGACTTCAGGATATATCTATAAAATAATAAAAACAAAAACTCAAAACAACTTCATAGCTCATCATTGGGGCTGCGACAGAGGATTTTGATTTTGAAAACAACCAAGCAAGATCATGTCTTTAAAGAAGATATGAAAAAGGAAAAGAAAAGAAGATAACAGTGTCTTTGCCTTGGCAGACTCATAAAATGGTCTAGAAGAGAACCAAGGATGTCTAGGCCTCATGTTGCTCATCATTCATCAAAAGGATGCTGAGAGTGCCATCAACTGAAGATTATTTAAGAAATACACAAGACATGATATAGCTATTAGAGTGATGTTTGAGAAATCTGTTTAGGATGATGTTTAGGTGTGAAGTGCATGCTGGCTATGGAGTAGAGAGACTTTTCTGGTGAGCTCCAGAAGTAATTTTTAAAGATAAATTTGTAATTTGTTATAATACTGATAATTAAATAGCATGAATTGTTTTATATATGTGTAAATGTGTGTATATATATGCATATATATTATAAATATATCAATATATATTAATAATACAATGAATACTGTATCAAGCTTATGGGGTTGGAGATACTAAAAGGAACCATCCCCTTATTAATGTCCCTGTTTTAAGTCCTGATCTCCATTCCGGAATGGTTTTTCCAAAATGTTAATCTAAGTATGACAGTTCTTTATTGAAAATGTTTCAATGCCTTTCTCAACTTGACTATAAACCAAAAATCTAAACACAATAGCACACAGCAGGCAAGAGAAGAGTACAGATGATATGAACTTCACCTGCTATTCACCTGAACTCTACATTCTTCCCTAATTTCAAGTCATAGAGTATACATGTGAATCTATAAACATCCCTTGATTCCAATTGTATCTCTACTGGACCATGCAATGTTATATCATTGTCTTTGACTAGAATTTTCCATGAATAAAGGAACTCAAGTGCCATGAGTGAGCACCCCACAGAATCTTCACCAAGCCCACCTCTTAAGTACAGTGGCACACATGGCATTACCTTTGTAAATAAATCTTCATTGTCAACTTGATTGGATTGATAGGTACTTAGAATATTAGTGAAGCTCACCTCTTCAGGTGACATTTTCAGAAAAGATTAGATAACAAGGGCTCTGACCTCAAGAAGGGTTTAATACCTTGATACTGGCTCTAGCTTCCTATGGAATGGGAGATATGAGATGTGTCCATGACAAGTAAGCCAACAGTAGAGTCATCCTCACCCGTCAGCCTTGTTCTCTCCATACCATTCCATTAGCCACACCCTTTCTGACTTAGTGACACTGAATGGATGAATGAGTCAAGAACTATGAATCCTCTTAAAAATAGAAAAACTGAGGGAAAAAATCATTATTGTTGTTGGGAGGTTTAGCTGCAGGTGGCAAGAAGGCAGTTTAATCCATTAAGACCAGTGAAGTTAACAATCTAGGTTACTGTGTCTTAACAGCTCCCCAGTTCTCTGTTGATAACTAAAGCATATCTAATCTAGTCACAAACGATTCATCTCAGAAACAGAAAATGCAATGAAATGCACCGTGGTCCAGGTACTGATACTGCTGGTTCTGTGTTGGATTTTACTAAAACCACAAAGTAAGACATTAGCTCAGTTCCTGAGCTAACTAGAGAAAGTAACTGCCCCTGGAATGGGGTCAAGTACCTCAGTAGCACCTGACCGCTGCTATATAGAGGAGCCACATGCTAACAACTATTCCTGACTATTTCTGCTTTATTTGTTTTATAAGCTAATTCTTCAGGCTTTGTTCAGTTGCTGAGTTCTTGACTAGCATGTCCATGACTCTGAGTTTAGTCTTAGCACAAGGAAATGTAAAAATCAAGTAGAAGAATTACTCAAGACAACATGAAAATTCAAACATAAAAAAGACATGCACACTTGGTTTCAAGACTCTGCGTTTTGATTGGTTGTGGTTTTCTGTAATGGTCTTCATCTGTTGCCGTGGGAAGTTTCCTTGACAATATAAAACATTTTTTCCTCATTAAAAATAAAATTCTAGTCTTCTCTTGGGAATGGCATACCAATTGGTTATCCAGTAACAAATGGTAACCCCTGAAACACATATGCAAACAAATAACATTATTCAGAATGAGCAGGTTGTATTTATGTGTCTAGGAATACACATACACACACACAAAACACACCGAGAGAAAGAGAGAGAGAGAGATAGTATGTAACAGCAATTAATGAAAAAAAATCTATGATTTTGAATAAAAACAAAGAGAGGTCGTGGGAGAGTTTTAGTGGTTCTTACACCTTTGGTATAAAATATGAGATATCCTGCATATATATATTTACATTACATTTAATAACAGTAGCAAAATTTTATTATGAGGTAACAATAAAGTAATTTCCTAATTGGGGTCACCACAACGTGAGGAACTGCATTAAAGTCTTGAAACATTACAAAGGTTGAGAATACTGGTTTAGAGGAAGGAAAGAGAAGGGAAAATGATATAATCTCAAAAAAATAAAAGAAATATTTTTAACCTTATTTTCTGAAGAAGTATTTAAAGACATGATGTGGCATTGTTAACTAAAGGACCCATATTTGCTGTTGGGTCTCTTGAGTTTATGCATCCTGAGAAACAGAAACTGTGCACCTGTCAGACAACAGCTCCTGTTCCCTATCCCCCCTCTAATTCTTGCCAAATTAAGGAAAATATGCAAACATGAATAAAACAAAAGAGCATGATGAAACTTTCAAAAGTGGGTAATATGCTTATCACCATAATTGTTATACTGATTCAAGGTCCTATGCTTACATATAAACTCATATTCTCTGCATTAAATATGGGCACTATGCATATTCAACTGTACTGCAGTAAACATATGTTTATGGGGAAAAAAGGCATCACAACCATTAATAAAAATAAAGGAAGAAGGAAAAAAAGGAAAAGAGAAAAGAAAAACAATTTGGGTGAGGTAATTTGTTCAGAAGGTAAATATACCTCCCTTTTCTTCAAGTACAGGACTAGGGCAGGGTGTCTAGAGGCCATAATGCAGCCCTGCTTCTGAAGTAGGTGAGCACGCAGTATACAGCGCACCTTGTTTCTAGGTCTCACACTCTCGAGCTCAGCACATGCACCTGCATCCTATTTCTGCTGATTTTTGCACAGCATAGCAACTCAACATCAAAGGAATCGCTTTAAAGGGAATTAATTTTGTTATGGTTTACATTAATTTTGTAGTTAAAAAGGTAACAGGAGATGAAAGACGTTCTTTGCAAGATACCACCATGCAGTCACTGTGGCAGACAGTTCTGTAAATATCTGTCTTGCTTGATTTCCTTGGCTGTGAGTATAATGACCTCAGATTTAGTCCTTGGTTTTCACTGAAAATTCTGCTATAAACTTTGTTTCCTCTCAGAACCCTCAAAGTATCATCCTTATTTATTCAAAGGGGATATCACGTACAGCCATATAGCGTTTACTCTCCCAATGTCACGTGGTAAAGTTTGTCCTCCTTTTAAAAAGTGTTGAGTACAGTCATACCTTCTGCAATACAGTATTAATAATAAGGCTATTATAAATAAGGCTGCTATGAACATAGTGGAGCATGTGTCCTTGTTATATGTTGGAGCATCTTTTAGGTATATGCCCAGGAGTGGTATAGCTGGATCCACAGGTAATACTATGTCCAATTTTCTGAGGAACTGTCAGACTGATTTCCAGAATGGTTGACCAGCTTACAATCCCACCATATACCCATACTATGTTCATAGCAGCCTTATTTATAATAGCTAGAAGGTAGAGAGAACTCAGATGTCCTTGAACAGAGGAATGGATACAGAAAATGTGGTACATTTACACAATGGAATACTACTCAGCTATTAAAAACAATGACTTCATGAAATTCTTAGGCAAATGAATGAAACTAGAAATTATCATCCTGAGTGAGGTAACCCAATCACAATAGAACACACATGGTATGCACTCACTGATGAGTGGATATTAGCCCAAAAGCTTGAAGTACCCAAGATACAACTCACAAACCACATGAAGCTCATGAAGAACGAAGACCAAAGTGTGGGAGCTTCAGTCCTGCTTAAAAGGAGTAACAAAATACGGGAGTAAATATGGAAACAAAGTGTGGAACAGAAACTGAACAGGGTCTGTCCAGAGACTGGGCCACCTGGGTACCCACCCCTTGTGCAGTCACTAAAGGCAGATGCTGTTGTGGATGCCAGGAAGTGTATGCTGACAGGAACCTGGTATAACTGTCTCCTTAGAGACTCTGCCAGAGCCTGACTTATACAGAGGAGGATGCTCACAGCTAACCATTGAACTGACCAAGGAGTTCCCAATGGAGGAGTTAGAGAAAAGACTGAAGGAGCTGATGGGGTTTGCAGCCCCATGAGGAGAGCAATAATACCAACAACCAGAGCTCCCAGGGTCTAAATCACCACCTGGGAGCACACATGGAGGGACTCATGGTCCCAGCTGTATATGTAGTAAAGGATGACCCTGTCGGGCATAGGTGGGAAAGGAAGTCCTTGGTCCTGTGAAGGCTGGAAGCCCCAGTGTGGGGGAATTCGAGGGCAGGGAGGCAGGAGTGGGTGAGTGGGGCATACACTCATAGAAGCAGAAGGAGGGAAGATTGGATAAGGGGTGTCTTGAGGAAGAATGGGTTAAGGGGATAACATGTGAAATGTAACAGGACAAAAAAAAAAAAAAAAAAAAAAAAAAGAGGATGCTGCATGATGAAAGTGAGTTGTAAAGGTCCCAGACTAGCAGGTATAACAAAAGAACAAGCAATATCAGACTGCTTCCTACCTCTCTAGGCACCATTGGCATGTAGCTCAGTGGAGGCCGAACAAAGCTGAAAAGGCAGTCCCAACTCTTGACCTTCGCCAGACTGGAAGGGGAAACAAAGGAGTATGGGAGGACAGCTGTAGTTCCTGGTCTCCTTTCTGGGTGCTCAGGTGCCACTAGTTTCTTGCTGGGAGTCAGGAATGGGGCAGGAAGGGAGGAAGGGAGGGCAGAGCCCAGACGGATTGGAATTCAGTCTGAAAGGAATGCAGTCTGATCAGGAGTGAGTACTGAGAGTAGTAGGAGGGCTTGATGAGAGAAAGCCTTTCTCCGGAGGGATCTTAAAAAATGGTTCTTTAAGATACCAGCTTTCCTCCAGGAAATCTTTAATGAAACAGCTCTCTGAGAAGTTCCTTCCTTGTTCCTACTGGTTTATTTGATGGTGGATGTGAATGCATAAACTTTTGAGGGGGTATGTCATAGATTAAATATCTTTTGTAAGGTATTTAAAACCAGGAAGGGAAGCTCATTGGCAGAATACTCAGGACTATACCTCATTAGAATGGAGAAGAACTGTTACTCATTTCCCAGAGTCCCCAGTGAAGTGTCATTGTTACATGTTCCAGAGCAGGTAGAGGCTGGTAAGGGAAGAATGAATGGCTCCACTCCTGCTGTTTTCAATTCTGAGATTCCCAGATGTTGAGCTCATTCAACCTTTTCTTAGGCCTGTCTGTTAAAAAGGTCCCACATGTCCTACAAAGCAAACAAACCAGAAAAACAGAACAATGATTAAAGAAACAAACAAAAAAGACCCTCTTCTTAGGCCCAAGTAACCGTCACAGTCTCCAGCCTTGAGGAGCAAAAGGAAGTCACCCTAAGAAGGGAATTGTCTCTTAGACGAATGACAGAGATGGTGGTGACTGCCTAAGGTGAATTGACTGAAGTCACTAGAGATGCTGTATATCCACTAAAGCTGTACCATTCCTTCCCCTGGACTCTGCCACCAGGCTCCTCTGAAAGCTGATGGAGACACAGCCTCGGGATTGATGATAGAATCTGGTCCCTTTCTGGAGAAATTTGAATTCCCTCTTTTGTATTCTTCCTCATTGATAAATTCAGAAAGAGACTTGAAGGGAAGTTAAAGTACAGTTGTTTTTATTTATTTGTTTAGATTTAGGTTTGGGTTTTGTGTGTGTGTGTGTGTGTGTGTGTGTGTGTGTGGTGTATGTGTGTGTGTGCTTTAGAGAATCAACGGGGAAGACAAGTTGAAAATTTTAAGCAGCTACCAGGAGAAGGAAGATGGAGAAAAGAAAACGTGAAAGCCATGCCTTTTGAGTTGAAGCATGAAAGGTAGCTTCAGCCAGCAGGTAGCTGCATGGAAGGCAAACATCTACACAGTAGAAAGGGGAGGCGAAATGTCAGCAAAAGAGTGAGAAAACTCAGAATGTCAGAGAAACTAGGCCTAGGCTTTGGCCAGGATCCAAGAGGAAAAGACATAAAAAAGAGAGGAAAGGAAAAGTTATATATCTCTGAGTTACTCAGAAAAGTGGGTAGACTCTGCAGGGCTAGCTACATGATATGATGGGAGGTCTGTAGGTGACAGAAGGGAGGAGGGGTTTTTGAAGTCAATGAGTATATTATATCATTGGGAAGAGCATTATTCATCACAGCTCATTAGACTGCCCTCTAGTGAATCAGCTTCCTGGGGATGGACTCTTGGCCAAATTATTGACAAGTCCAAACAGACTCTGAAAGGGAGAAAGAATAGTATGTAGTGTTTTAGTTTGGTGAGCAAATAAAAGTGTTGTATCTCTCTCATGGTCAGTTCTTATCCATTCTTATAACCAGAAGCTAAGGTGGCATATTCCAGATGCGTTCCTTTACAATATTAACAGGGAATCCTCAACAACCTAGAGTGTATTAATCTCTTAATCTCTGTAAGATTAAAACTCTCAAGAGTTAATACACTAAAAGTACATAGAAAGGAGATCAGTGACCAGTACAACCAAGTACCTGCATTTCTAGCCTCCATCCATAAAACAAATGAGACTTCTGGCTTATGACCAAGGACAAGAGCGGAGGACCCCATCCTAAATTGACTGCCCCATTTTCTATCTCCTATCCTCATCAATGAGTGAGAAAAATAGGTCATCTCCAGCTGATGACCTATTGAAATCAAGGGTTCCTTCCTAGGGACCCTTGATTTCCCACCAGTATCTGAGATAACCTACAGTCCTCAAGAACATTTGCAAAGAGAGGGTGTTGAGTATTTTTGGTTCAAGTTCTTCTACAGTGATTTTATAAAATACGGTTCACTGGAACCAGGAAGTTCTTGGTAAGAGCTGCAGGCATCCTTATCATCTGATTAGGTAGGATTGAGCCCTGAGATAGAATAAAAAATAGATTCTCTTAGTGGCTGTCATACCCAGGCAGCATCTGGCTGTGACCTGCTGTATTAACAGCCAAACCAGTAGGTCCACACACTGTACCCTCATGTATACAGGGAGACCAGGACAGCGTGGGGGCAGGGAGGCACACTGCTTCATCAGGATTTTTCCCACACTAGCCCAAAACAAACTGTCCTTTATTTCCTGAGGTTTTCAAGGGGTGCAGGTGGTGAAGGATTAATAGTGAATAACTTTAGTATTCTTAGCCAGAGTAGCCCTCTTGCAAAGCTGAGTAGCTCCGTGGCTGCCCAGGCCTCAGAGATAACTATGGGTCTAGACTGTGGTTTGGGGTTTGTTCTACTTTCATTGTGAGCTGAACCTCCAACAATCCCTCCATCCCAGGAGGTTATTATTGATTTGTACTGCCTGTGAAACAACAGATCAAGGCAGCAGAGAGAATGCAAAGGCAATGGCATACTAATGTCAGACCTGGGAAATTTCTATCATAGGGAACACAGCTCAGAATGTAGGCTTGGCTGGCTTCCAATTACGCATTTGAAGATGATTAGCTGACTCACTTGTAAGAGTTTGGCGGTGTGTGGGCTCTCTGCCTTGCTAGAATCGCTTTGTTCTGGGGAGTACTGATTATGGAGTTCCTTAAGATGCCTCAAAGGGCAGCTCCTCCCCTGGCCCACCCTCTCTTCTGATTGCCAGGGTCCTTCTTACATTTGCCACTGCCAGAATTACACTTTTCCCTTACAGCCTGCCTCCCCAACAAATGAACCCAAAGGAGAAGGAGAGAGAGAGGGAGAGGAGGAGAGAGAGAGGGAGAAAAGAGAGAGAGGGAGATGGGGGAAGCTCATTTGATTTTCTTAATAATTTTATTGTGGCCTTTCTTCATTCAGACCACACATACACATGCATGGACACGGACACACACACACACATGTGCACACATCATGGTGGCCTTCAGCAGGATCCAGCACAGGAGTCTCTCACCTGCTTTATTATTATATTAGTCATTTTGTCAGAGCCAATCTCTGACAAAAATGTAAAAGAAGTAATTATTTATTTTCTCCTCTTAAATAAAGTACTTTTTAACCTATTCTCTGAGGATTCCATATATGCGTACAATGTATTTCAATCATACTCACACCCTATTCTTCCTCTCCAACTAGAGATTATTTTAGTTTACAGATTCAGAGCAGCATCTATGGTCATGTGGCCTCATGTCTCTAGGAAGAGCAACACAGCAGTAAAAATATGTGGCAGAGGCACTTCTCCACTTCTCAACAGGCCATTATATATATATTATTCTTATAAGGAAGCCGTGCTTACAGTGAGCATTCCACAAAGGCTCATAAAAGAGCTTGAGAAATTCTGGAGAGGCTACAATGTCACAGTTCCATAGCCAAATTATCTTTGTCTCTCCTTAGCTTCCTAAACAGCCATTCGTTGACCACCTCCTCTGCACATGACATAACACTCTGAGACTAGTGGGTAAATTTTCAGGAATGCATGAATAGACTCATAACTCAAACCAATTTAAAGGTAAGGATTTTATTAAACAGCATCTGAGGCCTGTAGCAGAGCTTTCTCTTCTTTTCTATAAGCTGCCTACCTGCTATACCCACCGAAGAGATTCTAAAAGTATGTTGACTCATGACTTTCTTTGTTCTGTTACACATTGGAACATGACTTTGAGGTCACTAAAACCCTTGTTCCTTGGCCATGGCCACTCATATTTAACTCCAGAATACACTATCACTTAGTGACTTTGCTAAAAAGTTGTCTTTTACATCATCGATAGAGATAGAAAGGGACAGGAACAATGTATCTCCAAGAGACTTTCTAGAGACTTAGTTCCCCTAGCTAGATGTCAACTCCTAAAGTTTTTACAATCTGCCAAATCAGTGTCACTAACTGGGACCAAGCACAGGATTCAAATGCCTATAGTACAATTCTATATTCAGACCAAACCACAGGCCATTGAATGCTCTGTCCAGATTCTTTGCATTGTTCTTGCCTATGGATAGCAGCAAAACTTTATTTATAACCATTATAGCAAGCATGTAGCATGATTATAGAATTAAACACATTTTCTCCACGGAGATCCACCAGTACAAATTAAGCTGTCCTTACACACAGTAATCAGAAGTACTTGTCAAATCAAAATATTGTTAAATACCAAAATGCCAATTTCAGAATGATAATTCTGTTAGTATATGCATAAACTGAAATATCAAGATTATCTTATGACAAGAGGACAACTGGAAGCTCTTCCTAACCTAGGATCTATCTAATAAAAAAAAGAGTGTGCAGACAGTGTGTTGGGAGGAATGCCTATGAACTACAAATGGGAGAAGCAGAGATGAAAGGGGTAACTGAGAATATCTGGGGCTCCCCCACCACATGGTGTATTAGGTCATCCTCTTTCTGGGAGTACTTCTATTCTCTTAGTAAGCTGTTTTCATTTTTATTTCAAACCATGTGTCTGATCCCTTATCTGGGAATACAGCAGTCTAGACTTAAGTGTCCACTGAACTCAGATCCACAGCTCAGCATTCCTAAGCATCTGATCCCTGACACTCTGAACTTCTTCCCTGTTTCTCTGACCTTCGTGGCTAAATAAAATACAGGGCTTTCCCCCAACCCCCCATATATCCTGTACTCTTGGTAGCTCCCAGGATGGTCAGCTTGAATGTACTCTTGTTTATTCTCTCCACCTCTAATTCTTGGGCTTCCTTCTGGGCCTGTTTCTCAATTACTTCATTTACCAGCCTGATAATCCCCAATGGAATCCATTTCCAGTAATATAAACACTTGCCTGAACTCAGCCAGTTACCTAACTTGTCCCAAGACTTTCAATTCTTAAATTACAGTGTTTTGAAATGCTTATCCTAATTGCACTCTGTGTAAACTGTTTGGTGCTTAAAATATTGTCAAGTATTAAAAATGGAGAGTTATATATCTTGGTGGGAAGCATGATGACAAGACATGTGGCAAGGGTGTCACTTCCTGCTTTCCAAGGGAAACAAGACTTTCTAAACAACAAAATGTCTATGTTTGAATCTTTTCAAAACAGGAAAACCACAAGTACCCTCACTCTAAGTTTACTCAGATAGTATAAAAATTGCCACAATTAATAAAAGATTCTAGAGTAATTTTTCAACATGTTAGGTAGCTAGCTGGTTACATATTGTCAGGCTTAAAAGTCTTTCAGGGTAAGCTGAGACCCTCTCTCATAATCAGCTTTGACCAAACTTCTTGTGGTTTGGGTGTTACACTACTTTTTAAATGTTGATTATTATTCTGTGTATGCATCATGAGGAGTGGATTTGCATGCCACAGCTTGCAGGTGTGGTTCAGAGAACATTTTTGTGGAGTCTTTCCTTTCTTTCTACCTGTATTTGGGTTCTTTGGATCCAACTCATGTACTCTGGCTTGCCCAACAGCTGCCTTTGACTGTGGAGCCATCTCCCTGCTAAACCAAGTCCAGTCTCATACTTAATTTAGGAAAGGAAAAAGTTGGCAAAATTCTCCTCTGAGAGTTTGAAATAGCATGGGAAAGGAGGGTAGAATATTGCCCTTCCTTAAGATTAAACAATAATAAACACAAGGAAGGTAAGAGGACAAAGATGGCAGAGCTTTGTGGAGGCCCATTAAAGAAGGCCATTTTCTCATAATAAAGCATGTCTATTTTATAGATTTACATCTCTTCTTTAGTTTTCTTTCTTCAACTTCTTTAAATCTACTGTGTTACATGATGCTTTTGTTAAAGAGTGGAATCTGAGGTTTAACTCTAGCCCTGGGAAAAGACATGGCACTGTAAATTGATCAAATTGTTATGATAATACAGAAACATATTGCTGTCTTCTTCCTTAGCAGGTAGTCTAAATGAGCCTGTCATTCTTCTGGACAGGACAGTATCCCCTCAGGAAGCTGTCTAGAAAACTTCAAGAAACATGATATGCCTAGAGACGTCAGAAGATGGAAGAATACCTACACCTTAATGAGATGTGTACTTACACACCCCAGAAGCTCTCACTCAATAAAATTTCTTACAGATCTTCACTGCAAATCTGCTGGTTTCTGAGTTCTGTGTCAGAAAACATGACTCTGTCTTATTCTTCTTTGTATCCTCCTTTTCAGATACTGGCCAAATCCCTCAGTCTCCTTGCCCTAACAGTCTGTGCACTCACTCTCTCTCTGAAGACAATTCTTCTAGAGCTGTTCACAAGCTCACTTGTGACCTGTCTGTTTTCTGTACATTTGGTTGGTTGATTGGGTGGGTGGTTGGTTGTTGGTTTGGTTGATTGTTGGTTGGCTGGCTAGCTGGATGGCTTGGCTGGTTGCTTGCTTGCTCTGTTTATTTCTTGTGTTATCTTTATCTAATTAAAAAAGGATGACATTCTCTCTTGTTTTCCATATCCCTCTCTAGGCAGCTGTCTAGTTCTCTGCCTTGCTTGTATATTATTTTGTCTCTCAAACTCCAATAAAATTGTCCTTGGGTTTCTCAATGTGTTTTATAATTCTTTATCTGTGAAACTAGGAGCCTACAAAAGAGACCCTGTATTCCTTGATAACAAAAAATTTTGATCACAGCCATGAAATTTTATGCCTCAACTCATAAAAGTGAACAAAACTTTCATAAAGCATAATTCACCATGGTTTTATTTTTTGTATCTTCTTTCAAGTTCATTCTATTCCCTTCTATTTCATTTTTCATTCTATTTTTCAAAGGAGTGTCAATTTTATGTCTTATAATTGTTTACTACTTGTATTCTTTGGGATTAGGCTCGCCAACATCTATTCATCTCAGTACTGTATCTAGTTATGGCTTTCTTTGGTGGTCTCCATCTGCTGTTAAGAGAAGTTTCTTTGCTGATAGAATATAATCTTAATACAGCTTTCCCTCATTCTACTCCTCCTAGTTCTCTGCACCTTCCTCTCATCCTGTTCTACTCCCTTTCTGTCTCTCATAGAACAAAACAGGCTTGTAAGAGATAACAACAAAACATAACAAAATAAACTAAAAATCATCATAACAATGTTGGACAAGACAAGACAACAAAAAGTAAAAAAGGCCCAGGAGAAGGCACAGGAATCACAGAGCTACTCATTCACACATTCAGAAGTGCCATAAAGAACTAAAAGTAAAGGTATGGTGCACATGCAAAGGTCCTAGTCCAAACTCATGTTGGCCCTGTGCTTACTGTGAGCTCAGTTCAGTTTTGCTAAAAGGCCTTATTCTCCTGATATCCTCCTCCTCTGTCTTTGCCTCTCCATCTGGCTCTTCTGCTTCTTCAGGTTCCCTGAGCTCTGAGGGGGAGAGATTTGATGGGATCCCACTTAGAGCTGTGCATGGCAAGACCTCTCTCTGTCCTCTGTATCTCTCTGTCTCTATCTCTGTCTCTGTCTCTCTCTCTTTTTCCCTCTCCCTTCCCCCTCCTTCCCTCTCTCCTTAATGTCTTCCTATGAGTTTCTGTATTTGTTTTCATCTGATGCAAAAGGAAGCTTCTCTGATAATGACTGAACAAAGCAACAATCTATGATTATAGAATAATATCAATAGAAGTAGTTTGTTATTACTTTTAAAAAATTAGATAAGTAGTATTTGGTTTACCTAGGTCTCTAGGCTGTCTATTCTTTGGTTCTTGGTCAATCAAACAATGTTAAGTACAGTTACAACTCATGGAGTGAGTCTTAAGTCATATTATGACATTGGTTGGTTATACCCACAAGGATTATACCATCATTATCTTAGCATATTTTAGGTAGGACAGATTGTAGACTGAAAGTTTTGTTGTTATTTTGATGTTAACTTTTCTCTTTGGTAGGGAGGAGTCTGCAGAAAGACATTTCCATATCATAGACACTAGAATATGGGGGTGAAGGTTCTAGGTAGGCATCAACGCTACCTCTCCATGTTCTCCATGAGTTGTGTGAGTGTTGTTTGACTCCATAAGCAATGGAGTCTTACTCCCAATTTGGAGAAAACAATCTTTTTCTTGCTAACACCTTTGGTTGTTTGGGGATTTCTGTGGAACCCTTCAGGGCAAGCTCAGTTGGATGAAACCCAGTTCTGGTACTGAAAGCTTCATTTGGTTTGGCTTCTGTCTCCTTCATTATTTGGAGACCTCATTAGGATTGTCTTCATTATTATAGGAAATTTCTACTTCCCTGGATTTCCATACTGTTCCTCAAATGTTCCTGGATGTCAGCTAACTCTCCTTAAATTTCTTCCCTCAAATCTATCCCCCCTACACCGTGCCACCTGATCCTCCTGTTCCATTCCCTGCCTCCACTCCACTCATAAAATCTATTTTATGACCTCTTCAAGAGAGATTCACATACCTTCCTAGTTCCTTCCTTTACGCATAAACTCTCTGCGTCTATAGGTTATAGCTTGATTGATTATCTTTTTATGACTGATAGAAGTGAATACATACCACATTTACTTTTCTGAATCTGAGATGCCTCATTCAGGATGATTTTTTTTCTAGTGCTATGGTCTAATTAATGCCTGAAAACTTTATGATGTCATTTTTAGGAGCTGAGTAATAGTTAATTGTGTAAATATACTGTATTTTCATTATCCATTCTTCAGTTGAGGGACATGTAGTTTGTCTCCATTTTCAGACTATTATGAATAAAGTTCAATGAACATGATTGAACAAGTGTCCCTATGTAGGAGGAAGTGTCCTTTCGGTATACACCCAAAAGTGGTATAGCTGGATTTTGAGATAGATCAATTCCCATCTATCTAAGAAAGTTCTTTACTGATTTCAGTAGTGGATATACAAGTTTGTACTTCCACCAGCAATGGAAGAGTGTTCTCCTTGCTCAACATTCTCACCAGTATGAGCTGTCAATTATATAATTCATCTTAGCCATTTTGACAGGGATAAGAGAATCTCAAAATAGTTTTGATTTGCATCTCCCTGATGTCTAAGGAGTTTGAACATTAAGTGCTTCTTGGACACTGAGTTTCCTTTATTAAGAATTCTATATTTAGATCTCCATCCCATTTGTTAATTGGGTTTTATGGTTCTTCTTCTCCTCCTTCTTCTCCTCCTCCTCCTTCTTTTTGTCAATTTGCTTGAGATTTTTAAATATATTTTTGATATTAGCCCTATATCATATGTGGAATTGTAAAAACTTATTAATTATTGATCTTTGTCACATGTGTGGATTTATGTCTATGTCTTTGATTTGATTCCATTGATCAACATGATTGGTTTTATTCCAATACTATGGAGCTTTTACTACTATAGCTCTGTGGTACAATTTGAGATCAAGGAGGGGTTATATTTCTAGCAGTTCTTTTATTATTCAGGACTGTCATAGCTATCCTGGGTTTTTATTTTTCCATAGGAAGTTGAGAATTGTCCTTTCAAAATATGTGAAGAATTGTGTAAAAATGTTGATGGAGATTGCATTGAATATGTAAATTGCTTTTGGTAGTATGATCATTTCTGCTATGGTAGTTCTATGGAATCCTGAGTATGGAAGAGCTTTCCAGCTTCTTTTTTTTTTTTTTTTCAGTTTCTTTCTTCAAAGACTTGAAGTTTTTATAATGCAGGTCTTGCACTTGCTTGGTTAGAGTTACCCCTACATATTTTATATTATTTGAGACTATTGTGAAAGGTGTTGTTTCTGCTATTTTTTTCAGTTAGCTTGTAATTTATATATAAGAAGGATACTGATTTTTCAGTTTCTCTTGTATCCAGCCACTTTGAGGAATTCCCCAGTAAAAATTTTAAAGTCACTTATGTGTATTTTCAGATCATCTGCAATAATGATACTTTAACTTCTTCCTTTCCAATTTCTATACCATTAATCCACTTCAGTTTTCTTATTGCTCTAGCTAAAACTTTAAGTACTATATTGAATAGATATATAGAGTGAATAACTGTCTTAAGAGACACCATCACTTTGACACCTCTTACTAAGGAAAACATTTAATTGGGGCTGACTTACAGTTTCAGAGGTGTAGTCCATTATCATCATGGCAGAATGCATGCCATTGTGCAGGCAGACATGTTGCTGGAGAAGAAGGTGAAAGATATACATCTGGACAAGCAAGCAGCAGAAAGAGACTAAGACACACTTCCTTTTGCCCACACATATTCCAACAAGGTCATACCTCCTCAGACTGCTAATCAATCCCTATGTGTCTTTGGGGGCCATTTTTATTCAAATTACTAGAGTAGCATTGATTCTGAGTTTGCGAAATTGGGATATTCTCTCTCCTCTTTCTAGATAATTTATATGAGGTTTGTCAATCTTACTGATTTTTTTCAAATAAGTAACCTTTTGTTTCATTTATTTGTTTTGCATTATTCTCCTTCTTAACTATTTTCTTGATTCTAACATAAGTATGATTACTTTTTGCTGTCTATAACCTTTTGTGTGTGATTATTTTTTTTCATTTGTTCTAGAGCTTTTAGATGTGCTGGATTACTTTGCTGGTGTGAGATCTCTCCATTTTTTTTTTAATGTGGGAACTTAGTGTTATGAATTTGAAACTTAGAACTGTATTTATTGTGTTCTATAAGTTTGGATATGATGTGTGTTAAATTTTGATTGAATTCTATATAGTCTTTTAATTTATTTCCTTACATCTGTCTTGACCCATTTTTTTACTAGTATAATGTTGTTCAATTTTTTTTGAGTTTGTATGCTTTTTGTTTTATCCATTGTTGATATCAAGTATAATTTGTTGTGGTATAATAGGATACAGAGAGTTATTTCAATTTTTTGTCTGTATTGAGACTTGCTTTGTGTCTAAGTATGTGATTAAAATTTGATAAAGCCCCATGAAGTATATTGAAGAATGTGTATTCCATTGTGTTTCAGTGAAATATCTGTGTTTCTGTAAATATCTCTTATGTCGACCTGGTTAATAATGCCTGTTAACTCATGTATTTCTCTGTTTTAAGTTTGTGTTCAGAAGACATGACCATTAGTAAAACTTAGTACTGAAGTCTCCCACTATTAGTGTGTGAGAATCAATATATGATTAAAGCTGTAGCAGATTCCTTTATTAACTTTGGGGCCCTTGTGTTTTGGGCATAAATGGTACAGACTGAAATGTTTTCCTGGTGTATTTTTCCTTTGATAAGTATATAATATCTTCCCTATTTTTTCTAATTATTTTTGGTTTGAAATCTATTTTCTTAGATATTAAAATGGCTATACCACTCCCTTTCTCAGTTCCATTAGCTTGAATATCTTTTTCAAATCCTTTACACTGGGGTAATGTCTGTCTTTGACATTGCAGTGTGTTTATTGAATATAGCAAAAGGATGAGTCCTATTTTCATGTCCATTCTGTTAGTCTGTGACTTTTGACTGGAATTAAGACTATTGAGAAATACCAACAACCAATTATTGTTAATTCCTGTTATTTTTGGTGGTGGTGGTGGTGATGATAATATGAGAGTGGCATGTGTGTGTGTGTGTGTGTGTGTGTGTGCGTGTGCTTCGCTTACTTTGATTTTGCTGATCTGGGATTATTTTCTGCATTTTAATGGTTGTTTTGGTTTCCTTAAGTTGGAGTTTTCCTTCTAGCACCTTCTGTATGACTGGATTAATAGAGTCTGCAGCATATCTGTCCAGCCCCCTTTGACTTTTAGAATGTCTTCTAAGAAGTCATGTGTAATTCTAATAGATCTGCCTTTATATATTACTTGGCCCTTTTCCCTTCCAGTTTTTAATATTTTTTCTTTGTTCTGTATGTTTAGGGTTTTGATTATTATGTGGAGAAAGAAATTGCTATTCTGGTCCAACTTATGTGGTGTTCTGTTTGTTTCTTGAATCTTTGTGAGCATGTTCTTCTTTAGGTTAGGAAAATTTCCAGCTACTATTTTATTGAATATATTTTTGGACATGTGAGCTTGATTTCTTCTCTTTCCTCTATTCCTATCCTTCTCAGGTTTGGTCTTTTCATACTGTCACAGATTTACTGGATGTTCTGTGTCAGGAATATTTTGATTTAGTATTTTCTTTTCTGATGTATTCATTTCTTCTAACATATATTTAACACCTGAGAGTCTCTCTTCCATCTCTTGTACTCTGTTGGTAAAAGTCTGTAGTTCCTGTTCAAATTCTTACATTTTTCATTTCCAGATTTCCCTAAGTTTGAATTTTCTTCATCACTTCTACTTCCATTTTCAGGACATTATTTATTTCCTAGTACTGTTTGTGTTTTCCTGAACTTCTTTGAGATATTTATTTAATTCCTCATACTGTCTGTATTTCCTAGTTTCTTTAATGGCGTTAGTCATTTTATCTATTATCTTCATATCTGCTGTTTTGAGGTCTTCTTCTTCTTGGGCTCCAGCTCTGGTGCCTACTATTGTAGGTTTCAAGGCTTCAGTGAGATATTTTGACCAAGTTGTTATTGATTGTGTTTTTATGTTAATGTCTAGATATATGGGATTGCAATGATTATAGACCTAGCTGATAATATCTGGTTTTGAGTCTGTTGGGTCAGTGTATTTTCCTTGGTTTCCACTTCATCCTGGATGTTAGGAGAATGTTGTAGTTTTATGTTACATGGAAGAAATTTTTTTGTGGAGTGGTTTCCCAGGCCTGCTCAGCTGTCGTATTCCCAGGATTTGCCTATTGGTATTGGAGGCTGGGATAATCGGATGTATTAGGAAAGTGAAAATGGGAGGAAAAAAATCTTGTGATCCATTGGGGAATGGGGTCAGAAAGCTAAGAGAAATCTCTACAGGTATTTTTATTACAGAGCTGAGGATGAGACTGGGGGATTTGGAACTGAGGAGCAGAAGGGGAGCATTGTCAGTATCTTCTTTCTCTCAACTTCATAGAATTTCATCATTATGGAAAGCTGGAGGAAGCCTATCTATACAAAGCTGTGTAGTATAATATAATGCTAGTCTTAAATGGACTTTTAAAAAGATATTAAAGAATGAGTTATAAATGGCAAATTGGCTTTATCATGCATTAATTAGTTTAATAGCACCAATGGGAAAATTGATCAAATCCCCCAAGATAGTTCTGTAAAAGATAAACATCTTTATTCATGTTATCCAAAGATAAACATATCTAAAATATCGTACAAATAATAAGTTAAAGACATTATGTAGTAATACCTTAGGAAGAGATATATGGGAAATCATATAAAAGACAACTGTAAAATTAAATAAATTGAACATTTTGAAGATTTAGTAGTTTAGTGTAGTTCATACAATTTTCATTATTTGATCAATGAAAGAATTGAATTTCATTATTATCATAAAACATGTTCTACTTAATGAGGACTTGATGGAATAATGCCAAGGTTCACCAGGGCCAATTAAACAATGATGATGCTAATGAATACTCTATGCAGAACAATGAGGCAGGAGGGATGGTAATGCTGAGTCATAGTGGGCAGCTTATAGCAGCAACTGCTTAATTTTTAAGAATTTTGTGATCTCCTTGAGGTCACAGTGATTGCTTGGCATTAAGGGGAGACTTAATTTTTCTTAGGTGGCCATAAGAAAAGAAAATTTTGGAAAATTCCTTCATACCAATTATGAAAACATTCTAGAGAATAAAGTAGTTAAATATTTTGATAGTTCAGCTCTTTATTCCAAGAATAACATGACCATTTCCTCTATGGAAAAGAGACTGCTGTGACAATCTATAGGATACTTTGCCCTGTAATCATGAGAATGAGATAAGCAAAACTATATTGTGATTGATAGGTCTAAGTTAAGGATCCTGTTGGTATTCCCACTTAGAAAGAAGAAAGTCACCAGACCCTTCCCTGAGACTCCACCCACGACTTCATCCTGTCACCTTGCTACAAGTTGCTTCAAGAGATACTCAGAAAATAGAAGGTAAAATGAGGACAGGATGTTTTTAAAAGAATTATTTAATTATTTATTTATTTTATGTATGTGAGTACACTGTAGTTGTCTTCAGACACACCAGAAGAGGGCATCAGATTCCATTACAGATGGTTACAAGCCACCATGTGGTTGCTGGAATAAAACTCAGGACCTCTGGGAAAGCAGTCAGTGCTCTTAACTGCTGAGACATCACTCCAGCCCGAGGACAGGATTCTAATGACATTGCTTTAATTAGTGAATCATGCTAACAGTGAACATTTTCCCTTGCAGCTCTTTTTGATCCCTCCATACTGCTATAAGTAGTCCCTCACTCATAAGCCTCTGAGCTAATAAGACAACACATTCATTCATGATGGTGGTTAGTCTCAGTTATCTACTTGATATGATCTAGAATCTCCATAAAAATGAACCTCTGAGTGTATCTGTGAAAGAATTTCTAGATTACATTAATATAGATACAAAGACTTATCCTAAATACGGGATCCACCATCTCATGAGCTGATGTCTTAAACAGAATAAAATGTGAAGATTAAGATGAGGAGAAACATTGATCTCTCTCTCTGCTTCCCAACTGTGGATACAATGTGACAAGCCACCTCAAGATCTTGCTCTTGTGACTTGCCCACCAATATAAAATGTACATTCAAACTGTGAACCATAATAAGCCTTTCCTGAAGTAGTTTTTGTCAGATTTTCCCAACAATTCATGAACTTGGAGTTAAGTATTTTTTGGTGCCCCATCTGGAATGATTCACATCCCCACTGTAAACGTTACATAGCATGCTGAATGCCAGGACTGCTTAGCACACATGTAACAAATTTTGACCTCATGTTTTTCTGTAGAAAGGCATTTTATATTTTGAGTTAATAAAAGAAGTAACAAGAAATGTAAGTTTATTACATAGAACAGCTGTGCTCTATATTTTCTCTAGTTTCTATGTTAGTAACGCCACTCAAAATTATAAATAATATAAATTAATATAGAATTCTATTTATAAATCTACAATTAGAATGTAAACTTGGAAACATCTATGTGAGAAACAGTAAACAAAATCTTTCTGTTTCTAAGATTAAAAGTAGTCTTAAAGTAACTAAATTTCAAAATCACCCGAATTCCAGCAGAAAATAAAGGAAACCATCAGCAGAGAATTCACATGATCTCACTACTATCTACATTAAAGTCTGAACTCAAAGATTCAGGATAGCCTTCACAATCAACATATATATACTTCGTTAAAATGCACCATTTGTAAATTTACAGATTGGAACCAGGAGGCCAGACTCTTCAGACTACCCCTTAATTCTCTCTTATTATGTTCATCCTCTCTTGACATTTGTTTACATTAGTTACATTTCCTCCCTGAATCTACTTCTAACTTCATTCATACTAATATATAAGGATGAGTGAGTTACTGAATACTGTTACTCATTACTTTTCAGTCTCCTTATTTATTCAATGTACTCTCCAATTGATCCGATTCCATCCAGAAAGCCCAAATACTAAATCATTTTCTTGTGACAACACTTTCTCCAAATAATGGAAAGTTTATAATATCCCTTCTTATTGCAAAGTCCTCAGAGTACATGTGCTTTGTCTCTGTCATGGTGTCCCAGTCACTGACAACTCCAACATTTCTTGATCACCTGCCTCTGTCATCCTCTGTATCCAACTTAGATTTCACAGCCATAACATTCCAGCAACTTTAAACTCTCTAACTATAGGTGAATCATACTGTTACTGTTTTCATGGATATTATTGCTATATCCAACCAAGAGAAGTAGAAATTACCTAGGAGGTAAGTGCATAATAACCTACAGCCATTTCTTGAGGACACAGCTTTATCTTCTCTACCAACTTTTCAATATATTCTTCATAATTCTCATGCGTCTAAGTGACATAGCACTACGCAGTCACTCATCTTGCTTCAGTCTTGATGAAAATAATTTACATTGACATGCAGTAATCCCAACCAAGTTTACTTTTGTAAACCTGTCTATAATGAACCAGTTTTCTCCTCCTGCCCATTTACTACCAGAAGGAAATGTCTATTCAATTTTAGCCAGCTGGTCTACCTATACTCACAACACATCATACTACCTTTCTTATAGTTAACTTTGTCAGTATCTATTCCACACGTTCTATTTATAATTTCTTGTCTACCAGGTCCTTTCTATTGTCTTCTGGTCTTTACCTCCTTTTAAAGAATTATACTGTTTTCAAAAAAATCATAGCCTTCTCTTTCTCCACAGAAGAGTAGTCTCCTCTTAGCCTAGTCTGTACATTCCTTTCCTTTCCTCAGTGCCCACTTCAATGGCTGTCACAGCTCTACCAGCAAATATTTGTCTACTCCATGAATTTTCATCTTATCCTTTCTACCTGAAATCTCATTCCTTGCCCCTTTCCTTTTACTTCAATGACACCAGTCATCCTTCATAAAGCAAATGAAATATCACTATCTTAAGGAAGCTCTTGTGATTTCTCAGGGTTAAGTTAAATCACCTCGTTTATCTCTCTCTGCAGCATGTGTTTCTCCTTTATCTATGTAGTATGCTCACAAGTAAGTGATTATTTGAGCTGTGCTAGTGTCCTCCTTATATCTGAGCAAGCCTAAAAGTTCAGCATGGATTGTTTCTTCCCCTCATCTCAGTACTTAGCATAGAGTCAATTACACAATAGGCTCAACTAAATGTGTGTTACATGGCTTAACACATCATCACCTATAAGACTCCAAATGAATCTTAAGAATCCCAAATATTGTCAAGGGTTCAATGAAATATGTCCAATTATACACTGATTCTAGTAATATGATTTGTCACAACCCTTTTAGAAAATAATTTTACATGATGCATTCTAAGTATTACTTTTGCACTATCCATTTCACTCTGAATAAGCTTCAGCATTGCATAGAAGCATATGCACAGATGTTTCTTGTCTCATTATTTGTAATGCAGAAGAATTATGAACATAAACATTCGGCAACAGTTGAGTCAATTAAGGATTGCCATCTAACTATATTATTTCACTATTTTTAATCATGTGTACAAAGGGATTACAGTAACTTTGTGCAATGTTTATTTTTTTTAATGCTTGTGATCTGACAGTGTTGTAATTCATGTTGACAGCCTGAACTCAACTCTGTAAAAAGAATATATAGAACAAAATGATAATGTTGTGATAAAATACCAAGAAGCATCATAGGATGACAACAGTAAGAGCTATACTAACAACTGGCTTTCATTGAGCATTTGCTATACTTGGCCTTTTTTATGTTTTACACAACTCATTCACTAAATGCTTATAACAACCCTATCAGCTCATTATTACTTATATTTTAAGAAAATGAACTAAGCTTCAGAAAGAAAGAAATCACTTTATAAACAAGATAAGAATATCCAAAGACAGAATAGTTTAAAATAATAAAAATACTTACAACCCATAGTCATTTTCGATTTCATTATGGGGGACATTTTGTTATATATTTTAAAAATAGCATGTAACCTTGAAAACAAGAAAAAAATACCATCTAAACAAATTTCAAGTATAATTTATTCCAGCAAGTTATTCATTAAGTATACATGGTTCTTATTTTGAACAATATTTTCACCAGAACAAAAATGCATTATTGAAGAATAAATAGTTCAGAATCTTGTTGATTTGACTTACCAGAAGAATCATAGACTTGCGAAGAGAGCCTGATTGCTGAAGAAAATTAAAAATGAAGATTCTATTGGATATATTTTCTGAAATAGAATCTTTCATTCCCCTATGTAGACATGTTTCCAATTAACAGGGATTTGAAAAGGAAGAACTTAACACATTTTCCATAAAGTTATTCTTGGTCATATACAGGATGAAACCAGATCTCAATCAATGGTTATGGTGCCTCATTGTAATACACACACACACACACACACACACACACACACACACACACACAGGATCAAAATCAATGGTTTTGTGTTCCATGTATATATGGAAAGTTATGTTTTCATGTGTGAAGGGAATATTTAAAAAATTGGAGAATAAAAAATATCGGTACTCTGTCTCAGAGCCTCCTGGGAAATATTTATTAGAAAAAAAAGTGATGCTGATATGGCCTTTAGTCATGTCAAAGATAAAGAAGATGTACCACATTTTCTTCTTTCCATTCTTCAGTTAACAGATATCTAGGTTGATTTCAATTTCTGGCTATTACAAATAAAGCTACTATGAACAAAGTTAAAGATACTTATCTTTGTGAGATGTTGCAGCATCTTTTGGATATATAGCTCAGAAGTGGTATAGCTAGGTCTTGAGGTAGAATTATTCCCAGTTTTCTGAGAAAATACCAAATTGATTTCCAAAATGTTTGTACTGTTTCCACTCCCACCAGCAGTGTAGGAGTGTTCCCTTTGCTCCACATCCTTGCTGTCATGTGTTATCTCTTGACTTTTTGATCTTAGCCATTTTGATGGGTATAAGATGGAACCTCAGAGTTGTTTTGATTTGCATTTTCCTGATAACTAAGGACTTTGAACATTTCTTTAAGTGTTTCTTGGCCATTCGAGATTCTTCTGTTAATAATTCTCTTTTTAGCTTTGTATCTCATTTTTAATTTGGCTATTTGGATTCTTGGTGTCTAACTTCTTGAGTTCTTTGTAATTTTGGATATTAGCCCTTATCAGATGCAGGGTTGGTAAAGATCCTTTCCCAGTCTGTGGACAAGCAATTTGCTTGTATCCTTTGCCTTACAGAAGCTTCGCAGTTTCATGAGGTTCCATTATCAATTATTGATATTAGCTCCTGAGCCATTGGTGTTCTTTTCAGGAACTTGTCTCCTATAACAATTTGCACAAGAGTATATTCCACTTTCTCTTTTATGAGATTTAATGTATCTAGTTTAATGTTGAGATCCTTGATCCACTCGGATGTGAGTTTGTGTACAGTGATGAGTATGTAGCTATTTTCATTCTCCTACATGTAGATATCCAGTTAACCATCACAATTTGTTGAAGATGCTTTATTTTTTCATTGTATTGTTTTGGCTTCTGTATCAAAAGTCAAGTGTCCATAGGTGTCTGGGTTTATTTCTTGGTCTTTAATCTGATTCCATTGATCAACATGTCTATTTCTGTATACTATTCAGCTATTAAAAGCAAGACATCATGAATTTTGCAGGCAAACGAAGAGAACATAGAATATCATCCTGAGTGAGGTAAACCAGTCCCCAAAGGGCATGCATAGTATATACTCATAAGTGGATATTAGCCATAAAATACATGTATCATTTTACACTCCACAGACCCAAAGAAGCTAAATAAGAAGCAAGGCCCAAGTGAAGAAATTTGGATCTCACTTTGAAGGGAGAATAAAATAGCAATTAGAGGCTGATGGAGGGAAGGAACTAGGAAGGAGGGGGCATGGAGAACAGAATAGGAGATTCAGGATTAAGTGTGGGGAAGGACAGGAGAGATGTCTAGATAGTCATGAAAATGAATGGAAATCTACAACTGATGGGGTGGGGAAGTGAGGGGTATCTAGAGGACAAGACAGAGACCTGGGATAAGGGAGGCACATGAGAATCAATGAGGATGACCTTAGCTGTGACTTACTACATTGGGGATATGGAACCTGAAGAAGCTACCTCCTGTAGCCAGGTAGGAATCCCAGTAGAGGGATGGGGACATCAACTCTCCCACAAAACTTTTAACTTAAAACTTATCCTGTCTACAAATAATGCATGTACAGGGAGGGAGCAGAGACTGTAGGAATAGCCAACCAATAACTGGCCCAATTTGAAACATCCCATGGGCAAACACCAATCCCTAATACTATTAATGATATTTCTTGGAAAGGCTCCACCCAGCAACTGACTCAGACAGATACAGACACCCAGAGGCAATGGGGACTCCTATGGAAGGATAGGAGAAAGGATTGCAGGGAATAGGAACTCCATAGGAAAAAAACAGAGTGAACTAACAAGGACCCTTGGGGTTCTCAGAGTCTGAACCACTGATCAAAATACATACACGAGTTGGACCTAGGCCTCTCAGTTCATATGTAGTAGATGTGTAGCTTGGTCTTCATGTGGGTGCTGAACAACTGAAACCAGGTCTATCACAAAAGCTATTGCCTGTACGTGGGATATGTAGATAGGTTGTCTTATATCACATCAGTAGGAGGGGAAGTACCTAGCCTAGCAGAGACTTGAAGTGTCAGGGTTAGGGTGGATACCCAGGGGCCCCCACCCACTCAGAGAAGAGTGGAGTGATGGGACAAAGGTTATGTGAGAGGGAGACTGAGAGGGGAGCAGTAAGATGGATGTAAAGTGAATAATTTTAAAAAATTAAATTAAACAGAAAAAGAAGCTAAGGAAGGATACAAGCTCTAAAATTGGATATTTTCAGCACCCTGTCACTTAGCTTTTGTAGATTCACAACTGAGGTCTGGACAGAAGAGATCTAATTTTAAAATGAGTACAAATCATAAATGTTTATTGCTGAAATCTCTTGAAGATATTAGGAACACTATCACTGTGTTTCCAACTTGTTGATTATACTCTTCAAGTTCAAATGTTGATTAAATTCCTCCTACTTAATACAAGTGATGGTAGAAAATTAACTCCATTTAAGTTGATGCAACTCTGCATCAAAGTACCCAAGGGCTTCACTACATTAATGTCCTAGAATGAAAGGAGTCATAGGTTAAAAACAGAAAGACAGAAGCTAGTATAATCTAGAGCTAGGAAAACTGTAAATACAGGGATGCCACCAGCTAGGTACTTACAGTTCTGATAGGGTAGAATTGGGAAAGAAGGCTATAAAGGTAAATTTTATTTCTCAGATTAAAGCTGAAATCATAAATGAAACAACTTCATAATTGTGATCTTATTATTTATATAAGCTCATACGGACTAGAATATGTGAGTCTCACAATAGACAATATTAATGATTATGTGATGATCTAGAATATCAGAATTAACATAAAATGAGAAGAAGAAATAACTTATAATGTGATGTCATTTGCACACTCATAAACAAGAGACATATATAAAATAATTTTCTATTTGGTTAATTATTTTAGAATGAGACAGCAAGTTATTACAAGTATGGCACCATAATTTGAAGGACATTAAGATAACCAGGGAAATATCAAATACCACATACTTGCTTTCTCAAGATGGCAAGATAGCCTGAGAGAGAAGACAGCAAACACTGCACTTCTTATCCTTCTCATTATGAGTTTGGGTTCTCTGCAACTGGCATACTCAAAGACCTGACTTGAGGCATAAAGTCTGTGTCTGTAGAGATGTTGATCAAACCTAACTCATTGGATCTATATTAGAATTGATATGAATGAAAAGAAAAAACTCTAACAAAATCCCCCTGATATTTCTTGTCTTTTCTTCTATCAGAGTTATCTCTGACATTTTCAGAATGACTTCATACTGCATAGCTCTTCAGCTCAAAACCCATGTATATGAATCACACCTGTCCTAAACCAAGAAGCCCACAGTGGTTTTGCTTTTTCAAGCTGTTACCCAACTGCAGTGATAGTGTGAAGACTTTGCCATTTTTTTCCTTAACTTTTTCAATATGCAGTTGGTATGTAAATAGGTTTTTTCCAAGGTTTGATAGCGCATTCCTTTTATTGTTCGTTGTATTCTCCCAGATACACTCTCACTCTCTCTTCAGACCTGAACTATTACAATTCTATTTTTTTGTCTCTGTCTTTGTAATCACTATTAAAGGTATTTATGCATTTGTTTTTGTTCAGTCTGGGGAATTCTGGTGTTATGGCAATCTGACTTGGTTACCACTACTGGACACATATGTGGTCATGGGAGAAGTAACACTGAATAACTTAAAGTAAGTCAATAAACCTATATATTCTCACCCTACTATAAATTTGAACCCCTCTTTTCTAATTTAGAGGTGAAAATATAGCTAAAGTGACTGTAGCAGAAACAAGAACTCAACATCTAAATGACTTTCTCACTCATCCAACAGGGACATCTCAGATATCAACTCTAAAAGGCCAAGAAGTGGGCTCAATCTCTGGCAGATTCTGGAAAGCTTAATGATTACCTTATCATTTATTGGATAACCACCTCTGCAGCTCCATAACATTACTTTCATGGTCCTTTAACTGAAGCGCTATCTTCTGAATCAGCCCAACTGTATTTGACTTTGTGGCCACATTCTCCATTATATCTGAAATTTTTAGCTTTATGCTTCCACTCCTAAGTCTAGACATATGTAATAGATGAGACCTGAGGATTCACACATAGGAACCAGAAATCATGACCAAAATCCCATCATTACTGATTAGAGCATGGGAAGATTCTGACTCAAGCACAATGAAGCATATTTTCTTGAATACTTTGATATATAAATTGAGAACAAGGACAAGTAGTTGGCAGGATATTCTCTTAACAAAGAAACCTGTTCACATTGTGGTATAACCATCATACTTAGTAGATTGTGGAAATATTAGTAACTGATATCCAGCACTTGGGGAAGAGGGAGATTAAATGAAACAATAGGTATTATGTAAGGTTATATACTAAAGTATAGCACACATAGGAATATATTTTTCTTCATAGAAATTTTTTTCAGGTGAGTGTGTTTTATGAATCATATATAAAATGTTGTTCTTGTTATCTTTCTTTACCAAAAAGAACAGGAGAAAAAACTGTTCTTGTGTGTTCATAATCTCTGGCTGCTCCATTATCAAATCTTAATCATGTACCAGTTGTATTGTGTGCGACTTCAAAGGACAGTTAACTAAATTTTTATTGGTCCTCTTATGAAGCAAAATAAACTAGAAGATAGATGCTAATTGGACCTTATACAGTTCAGTACCTGCCTTTGATCTGAGCATCTGCAGATATAATGAAGTCATATGACCTATAGTCCCACCCTTTCTTTCCACATGTCAGGCAAGTTCTCCTAGGAGTACAGAATGATAGACACAAAGTACTGAAGGCTCCATACAAACATTTCAAATCAGAAGGAAAAATAATTTAATGATTGGAAAATAAACCAATGGCAGGAAAAAGAAGAGGTAATTTCTCCTGACATGTACAGAGCTTTAGACATGCTTTGTGTTATTTTCCTTAATTCTCCCCTCTAAAACTTTCTATTTAATAGTGGGATTCCATTTGCATCCAATGCAGAGGTATAGAGAAGTATGTGGATAGACCTAATGCCAGTGGGATTTCTACTTAGTAAAACAGTTTCCATTTCTAAAAACGGGCCCATAAGTACAAGATGGAGGTTTTGTGTTGATGGCTTTTCCAGATGAACCCAACTCTGAATATAATTAAGAAGCCCAGTGATGGGCCATTGATCATAAACAATTCTTCCTAACATTTCCAAACTGGATCTAGCAAATGAATGTCATGCAAGGAAGGGTGTTGGCAATTAGAAGTAAGTATTTTCTCAAAATCTGAAAGGAATGAACTTGCAGTGGAAGATAATGAAGAAAAAGTAAGGAACATAGAAAGGGTGATCCAGAGACAATGTGTGGCTCTTTCTTATCACATTCCATATGACCAATAGCAGCCCAGGGCCTCTCAATAAATGCCACTAATCTCTGGGCCTGAGTGGTCATCATCTGACGCTTTTGGCATATAACATTGGTTCCTGTGGTGTCTGAGGTACCCTTAAATTGCTTTATGGTCTTCAAGATTCAATTATTGAAAGATTAAAGTCTGACCAAAGAAAGAAATTTGATCATAAAATGGCATTTCATGGGTCATTTTAGGTCCTCTGAAAGAGTTTCTTCTGAGATTCCTTAATATAACAGGTAACTCAAGTTGAGTCTCTGGCACTCATGTTAAAAAAAAAATCCAAACTCCTACTGAATTATGGGGATCCATCCAATGTGTTTCCTAAAATAAACTTGTTCAAAAGCTCAGAGAGCTGTAGCAGAGCAAGTTATCAAAGGAATTACAAATAATTGATAGTACCAGTGACATGTAGTATATTTGACTGTAATACAGCCACTTTACACCAAGAAGACTAAGGCCCCAAGAGAGTAAGTGCTGTCTTTGAGGGCACTCAGATGCTGAATTGTTGAAGTATGAGAAAAGTCTAGGAAACCAAGCACAGGTTTCTCCCACAAAATACTCCTACACACATCTGTTCTTCCCAAGAACTGTTGCTGGATTCTCTGTGAACAGCTCACAATGTCACTTAAACCAAAAAATAAGATAATGCTGGCTCATTCACAGACTCCCTGGGGAAGAAACTTTTATCATTGTAGGTTGTGCCTGGGCCCCAGGCTGCTGGCACTGTTCATCATAACTCCCAGTTGGAGCCATTAGTGAGTGCTGGAGTGTTTAATTTATATTGTGAATTAGATAGCAAACTGAATAAGCCAAGGATATTCACAAGGTCCTTCCATGGCTGTGGTACCCCCTACCCTTTTTCCAGTGCTCCTCTCCCATCCTTCTCTGTTTCCATGGAAACAGATGCCTAATGCTCTGGTAAGGTAATTTTGTTTCTTACTGGATTTGTACCACCTAAAGAGACAGCAATAGTGATGCAGAGCCCAGAAAGTAGCTGAGATGGCAATTGTGATACAGCAAGGGCAGGATCCAGAATCCTAAATTATAGAAATGATTAATTTGATTCAACAATGGCTATGCTTCCACCTTAAAAAAAAGCTAAGTGTGTGCCTTTAGCTTTCTTACACCAGTGTTCTGACTGAGTATTTTAGATATTCAGATTTTAATATCTCCTGCCCATCTGTCCTCTCACCTTCATAATCTCCATGAAGAACCTGTGCTCCTTTGACACACTCATCTGACACAGGGAACAATCCTGGTGGTGATTCATATACTTCATTTCCCACTTTTTTGTCTCCATATGCCTTAATTTTACTACTGTAGAGATCCATATCTCTTGAGCAAAACATGTAAGCTTTGGCCTCCTACATGGATCCAATATACAGTTACTTAATATGCTAGTTGGAAGGAAAATAGTACAAGATTCAAAATAAATAAATAGGAGGCTAGGGAGATGGCTCAATAGTATAGAGCACTTGCTGTTTCTCCAGGGAATGTTCTGTTCTCAGAATTCATGTTAGATAGCTCACAACCTGTTACTCCAGCTCCAGAGAGAATCTGAAACCCTCTTCTGGCCTCCCTGAATACCCACATACACAGCACGCACTCAATTTCACTCACATATATACAAATAAGTAATTAAGTGCCAACATAAATGTATTAGCTAATTTTGACGGATGTAATAAAATACTATGACCAAAACCAGCTTATAAAAGAAAGAATTTATTTTGGCTTATTGTTCCAGAGGGAGAATATATAATAGTTGAGGAGGTATAGCATGTAAGACTAGAGCAGGATGCTGAGAGATCATATGTCAACAACACTCAGGAAGCACAGAAGACAGAGATGAGAACAGGAAGTGGCATGAGACTAAACTTTCAAGGCTCATTCCCACTGATATACTTTCTTCTGCAAAGCACCACATCCTAACTGTCCTAAATTTCTTGAAACAGCACCAGAAACTGATGAGCAATTGTTTAAATATATGAGCCCTTGGAAGGTATTTCTCATTTAAACCACAACAGTAAGGCAATGGGAGGTGGCTCTAAGTGCTGGAGTATAAACACTTGACCATATACTTTTTTTTGACAGCTGTTGTACTGTTCTACACAAACTAACATGTTCCTCATCCAATTGCAATATCAAAACCCTTGTATCTATATCTGTCCAACCAAAGTTCATTACATGTCATTGCCAGTTGTCTTAGCTCTTACTCTTTCCCTAAGCTTTAACAGTGGTTAGTCATAACTGGAAAAAATATGCTTTATCTTAACCCTACCTAGTGTCTTTTCTGATGTGTCCAAATGTTACTTTCCTAGTATCCTCCAGGTTTCATCTTAATGACACAGAGGCTTTTACTGGGGCCATTTAGGAACCTGATTACATCCCCAGCCTTTGAGTCATGAGCCTATGAGTCATGCCTACTTCTAGCTCCTCCTGGAACTCTCCAAGGGAAGGATTATGTCAGTCAGCTTACTAATGTCATGTTCTTTTTAAAAAAAATTTATTAGATATTTTATTTATTTATATTTCAGATGTTATCCCCTTTCTCCATTTCCATTCTCTACAACCCCTATCTCATCCCCCCTCCTCCTTTTTGCTTTTATACCATTTGAATTACATGCAAGCATTCAGGTCAGTTCTATGTTAAGGGACTAGGAATACAATAGTTGCATAAAGTCAAGGAACAAGCAAGACAATAAACACAAATAATCAAAGAACAAACAACTACCAGTGATGTTTTCTGTACTGCTGAGACTGTCCCAGCCAAGAAGGACCTGTATTGATGTATGGCTTCAAGAGGAGTCTGAGGATGGAACAACACTAATTGCTAACTTTCTTACCTTCACCTCATCAGCTATTACCTAAATATTATTCTTTACAGACACCATCACACTGTCTCCCTTCTTCCTCTGTTTCTCTTGTTGATTTCTCTATGGCAAGAATAGCTGATTACCTATATGAAAACAAAACTAGAGTTGTTTACAATCTCCTTCCACAAAGGCTGCTAGGAAAGCAATGATCTTGGACATGGTGTGTATAATTTTCTATGTGGGACCACCTACACAGTAACCACTGAGGGTGATTTTTGCCCTGCCTCCTAAAATGCAATTTCAGCATAGCCTTTCCCTTTTATCTATTGAACTGAAGTTAAAGTAAATGACTTTTAGTTGATGCCAACCAGGAGGAGCCCTAGCAGTAAGAACTTCCACATCCTAGTTTGGATAATTGAGGTAATTGACAATGACTTTAGTACAAGAGACAGCAACTTGCTGCCACCAGATCTAATCTAGGGGTCGGCTCCAGTTTTCCTGACTTCCCAATCTGATCTTTTCCATCAATGACAACATTAAAAGGAAAAATCCCCATTCACAGGCAGGAGCACTCAATGAGGAAGAACTGGCAAGTCCCCAATAAGCAGAGTCCTCTGCGAACCCCAATTTAGAGATCCACTATAAGAATATGGCAACAGATTTTATAAACAACTTGTTAAAGCCCTTAAGATAATTATGCATGTGTGCATGTATCTGTTTCTGGGGAAATTTTAGAGGATCTCTAGCATTCAGTTAAATAAAGGATGCTATAGAGCAGTCCCCACTAGACTAGGCATAGATGTGGATCCCTGTCTCTTTACTCTCTTTAGTTGCTTTCATGGACATTAGGCAAGGGCCATTTTATAAAATGTTTCTATTTTATAATTATCATCATTATCTAACTTACCAGAACAGTTTGAAATAAAGATATTTTGCCTTTTTGTTTCCCAACATAAGAGAACAGTACAATGGAAATAATTAGGGAGCAGGAAAAATTATTTTCCATTCAATAAGAGAGTTGTGCCTACTCAGGTCTCTTCATTTTTTAAGTTGTAGAACCAAATGTTCTATGTATTTTATGAAAAGAAAAATAATAGAAAAGTCTATGGAAATTATTTACAAGCTTTGTTGTTGTTGTTTCTGCTGTTGCCTTCAGATGCCATAAAATGACAATTTTGAGTCATTCCCTTTGGATACTGTGAGCAACTTTTAAAAGCAACTATTCTGAATATTTATGAAACACATAGAGAACATTGCCCCCTAGAAAATATGTAAGTAAATGTCAAAATTCTTGCCTTTAGAAGGCGAACTAATACGAGACACTTCAAGACAATTGAATGATAAGTCACAGTAGGGCTCTGCGTAGGTTCATGTGTAAAGTACTCCAAGATAAAAAGAGAAAGATGAAATAATGAGGGAGAAAAAGTGAGGAGAAAGGACAGAGGAAAGAAGGGTAAGACATAAGAATGATGAGAACAGACACAGAAGCAGGACAGGTCACACAAACAGAAATAGGGCTACAGACACTGCGATGTTAACCTTGTCAGCTCCAATAGGTTAAGGGATGTCTAGTGAAGTACATTTCTGAGTGTGCCTGTGAAGGCATTCCCAGAGAGAACTAATATGTGTGAAATAAGTGGTACAGAAAGATCTGACCTGAATGCAGACAGTGCCAACTAAATAGGTAGTGGGCAATAGGGGACTACATTATATAAATATGGAAAGAGAGAAAGCCAGCTAGTGTCTGCCTGTTCCATTGTTCCCAGAAACTATGCACATGGCTGTCATTAACATGTATAGACCTCAAAGTCCAACTTCTTCAGCTTTTAGCATAGATTTGAAACAGTGACTTTGCTAACAGAACTTTGTGTCATAGGCTGGGATGCACCATGGAGCCCTGTTGTTATAAGACTTTTAGAATTTTAGACTGAGCACACACAAGGTTCTTTAGTTCTCCAGCATGCTGATGGCCATTGTTAAGCTCTCCAGTCTAACTGAATGAACAAACATACATAATAAGTTACCTTATGCATACATGGTGCTCTTTATTGGATCTGTCTCTTGGGAGGACCCTAATATGGACACAGTGAGCCAGAGACCAGATGATAAAGACAAAGTCAGTTGTAGAGTTACTGGTCCTGATAGAGATAAGCTGATCAGAGCTTTTCAGGTTCTGATTAATCATGGGGTGAATGCTGATAATCTTTCACAAAAGATTAAACTGATCATTGACTGACTACATCTTAGCTTACTAACTGCTGCATGACTTTTACCTTGGAGATGCAAATAAATGTTTACTTCAGGTAGGGAAGGAAGATGCTTAGAAACCAAAGGCAGGATTTCGTCCAAGACAGGTTAGTGAATGAGTAATTTTGGAGGGGATTAATGTCAGGAGCATGAGAGACTGAAATATAAGTTGTATCACTATTATATGTCCTGGAAGCTTATGTGCAGTCACACCACTGAGAAATCCCATCAGCAAAATGGGATTGAAAAAAAAAAAAAAAAAAACTTGCCACTGAAGAATCTCCTCTCAGTAATTTGCAGCCTCTCTGTAGTTGACACTTTTAGCCAGGATACCTAGGAAGCACTATTGGCCATACCACAATGCAGATCCTTCACAGTCCCCTTCCTGAGTAGTCTTCTTCGCTGTATAAAGATTCTCAATTCTAGGTTAGCCAGAGAACAAGAATATAAAATGCTCAAGAATATCAATTCTACACTAGATGACCTAATTTCAAATAATTCAATCATTTCCAGAAGTTTACTGGGTGTGGAGACCCACTTAACTTAGAAATAGACTTGACCAAACTTAACCTCAAGTTATGCCTGTGACCTTGACTGAGGGGCAGCAAATGAGCAGATTTATAGGTTGGAAAGATGAGTTTCTCATTGTCTCTCATAGATAGGCAGTCATCACTTTCCTCTGCTTCCAACACCTCATAAAACTACTCCTGATTTTATCTATAATGTGCCTAGATAGACGCCAGAGACCATTGAGTTCTACTGCAAAACAATCCCTCATGCAAAAGAATTGGCACAGGAGGTGGATGTGACTTAGGCTGTCCAGAAGGCAGGAAGGGAATGTTGTCTTTATACATTCCATGGGAGACAACTTGAGAAGAACTCTTTGTAGGTTTCTGATTTCCCTTATCTTTGCTGCTGCACCCACTCTATTCCAACCATCCATTCCCATGTATCTGTTTCCTGTCTCTTCCTAAACCCTTTGATTTTACATAGAAATATGGCTAGACTTTTTATATAATTCAAATATATCTTTGGGAAGATATGTCCAACTCCCAAACTATGAGATGGCCCACCCCCATTTCCCATTGACCTAAAAGATTTTTATGGCACCCTCTTCCATTTCTCAGTTTTTCCTCATCGAGATATATTAAGATGAACATCTTCATCTTTGTCTCCTCACACAATCCTGACCCAAGCTTTTCAAGATAATCTAATTTCTAACAATTGTTAATGTCAATTACAATGAAATCTGAATAAAAACAATGGCTGATCGAGGAAGCCCTACTTTGTGTATTGCACTCTGCTAATCCCATGTTTGTAATCTGCACAATAGCTGCAAGATATCGCTATTATCACTCCCATTTTGCATGTAAGGAGTTCACTTAGCGTTACAAATGACAGACAGAGCCTATTATTGTTCTAAGCATATCCATTCTGACAGAGTCAAGGCTCAGTCCCCTCTGAGCTCTTCTGTGGTCCAAAAGCATCCAGCTCACCCAGTTTGGAGTTCAGGCCCAGTACTCCTGTCATTCAAAGGGACCAACTCCTTCACAGGGGAAGGTGGCCTTTGCTACTAGAGAGCTCTGTGTTGTATGCAGTGAAGCACATTTCTTATCGTTAATTTTTTGAGCCAGGTTTTTTTTCTCCGTTTTTAATTATAGACTAGAGGTACTGTGTGTTCCATGAACAATCGTCTTACTGACATGTCATTCTGAAACTTGGCTTCCTTCACCCTGACACATGCTGGTTATGAAATACACCACCGAATAGAGTCATGATGAAGTGAGGCTGGGGAAAGACTAAATTGGAATCTGAACTAATGCCAGCTAAGAGACCCTACCTCCACTTTATTATTATTATTATGTTTAATAAACAATCATTCATGCTCCTAGGAAAGGGAAACCATCAAAGGCACCGCAGGGGACCCATAAAGGAAATGCTTTAAACCTTGAATAAAAACATGTTTGTTCAAACCCAGAGCTGGTCTTTTTTTATTTTCAAAATTGATGCAGTCAATTCTTGAGAACATAGAGGCACTGATAGACATAAGGGTGGAATTTGAGTTTTCAGGGAGGAGGTCCAGGCACACCTCTCCTCTCCTCCTGCCAGAGTAGACTTCCTGGTTCCAAAGACAGAATCTGTGCTTCTGTGTGACATGATTACCACCTGACGGAGTGATGGGATAAGGAAACTACTCTCTCTCTCCCAAGGACTTTAAAATACTCTGATCCCCTATGAGGAAAATGAGCAAATCCATCCAGAACTAAAGAGATTAGCTATATGCATGAGCACCTCAAAGAATAGATGTCACCCCAACTTAAAAAGGTAGAAATAGGCTTAGACATCAAAGCAAAGTGTAGCAGAAGGTTAAGCTATTGTTGTTAAATCATTAATATATCCGAGGAAATTGTACATGTGGAAAGACGTTTATCTGTATGGAACATAGATAAAAAGACACCATGAGCCACAATGTACTGTTATGTTGCATTATACTGAGCACAAAGAGAAACTGGACCTAGCTCAGGAGCACCCAGAAATTGCTCCATCTGAGAGCTCTAACCAGACGAGCCCATGCTAGACTTGTACTTTCTTTTTTCTTTTAGACAGTGCTGAGGATTGAACCCAGGGCTTTGCACATGTTAAAGAAATACAATGCCAGTGAACTACATCTCTAGCTTCAAACTCCAATTTTTCCATCCATATCTAAGGATGCTGATTTCTAACAAGGTTCCAGCAAGATGCACTCAACCAGGATGATCTGAAGAGATTTTATGATGTGGCTACATACAAATCTATGGGCAGTATATAAACCCCCGTGGACTAATAATATTGCCTTCCTTCCCAGGAATGAAGGTAGGTGAGAAGGAGAAATGGGGTAAACAGGGAAGGGTAGGGCCTACCAAGATGGCTTATCTGGAAAAGCCCCTACAGCCAAGCACGACGACCTGAGTTTAGTCTCCTGGATCCACATGATTGAAGGTGAGGACTGAGTCTGTAAGTTGTCGTTTGACCTCTACATACATGTCATGACACAAATATGATTACATGTATACGTGCATGAACATGTACACAAACAAAGTAAATGACTAAAACTGTAGTAAAAGTAAAGTACTCCCTAAAATAAAACAAGAGAGGAAAGACTGAAATGAACATCCTAGAAATGTAAACACCAATCCAGATACAAAACCAAAATATGCTAGGGCAATGGTTGTACAGAACCTGTGGGAGTAACCAACTAATGTTTGATATGACTTAAGGCCCACTCCACAAGAGGAAACCCATATCTGAAATACTTTGGTGACCAAGAACCAGAGACCTAAGGTAAAACCAACTAGTACTGATTCAAACATTATTTTAAACTAACAAAAAAAAGTATTCCTAATGATACTCAACTACACTCATAGATCAGTGTGTTATTCAGCCATCAACAGAGAAGCTTCCTCCTATAGCAGATGGGAAAAAAATACAGAGAGATCCACAGCTAAACAGATCTTTAAATGCAGATCTTTAAATGTGATGTTGCCATCAAATTTTTCCTCTTAGAGCTCAGGAAAACCAATGGAAGAGGAGGCAGAAAGATTATAAGGGCCAGTGGGATACCAGGAGAACACAGTCTGCTAAACAAACTGAGCAAACTCATATAAACTCACAGAGACTGAAGCAGCAAGCCCTGGGCTAGGGTCTTCATCAGGTCCTCTGTCATATATATATGACATATATATATATATATATGACAGCTTTCAGTATAGAATTTCAATGGGACTCCTAAGTGTGTCCATGAATGTGTCTCTGAATCTTATGACGTCTCTTGGACTCTTTTCCTTCTGTTGTTTCATAAGATAGTTTTCTTTTATCTTATTATATTTTATTTTGTTATGTCTTGTTAATATCTTTTAGAAGCCTGTTCTTTTCTAACAAGACACAGAAAGGGAGTGGATTGATAGAAGGGGAGGTGAAGAACTGGGAGGAGTAGAGTGAGTGGAAGCTTTAGAAAGGATGGAGAGACAATGTGGGCAAAGCAAATTGTACTTGGTGAGTTTACATTTGAAAAAGAGTACACAGACTTGGATGGTAGGGAATGGGAGTTGGTATGGGAGGTGTTGGGTAAATATGATTGAAATACATTGTATGTAATTCTTAAAGAACTAATAAAATAAAATAACAAAAAAGAAATCATGTGCAACCTTCTGCTTGGAGAAACAGTCCAGATCACCTGGTAGGGAGAGAGCCAAAGAAATACTAACCAGGCAATGCCCTCTTCTCTCGCTCTCTCTGATCATGTGGTGAAGAGATAGCTAGTGGAGGAGAAAGCACTTGGATAAAATATATATAAGCCATATATTAAAACAGAGAAAACTGGAGAGGGTACCTGGAGGGAAGATGTCTAGTCCAGCACTATAACAGAGAAACCTATCACATACTTTAATGTTAATTCAACCCTCCGTTGAAATCCTGGTGCTGCCTTTTACAGCCCTATGGCTGTTATTGATTTGCTTTACTTCTTTAGACTTTAGTTCTTCTACCAGCAAAGTGAAGCTAATATTATCTACCTTGTAGAATCGCTACAAGGATAGAAATACTTTGTTGAGTATCATGTGAGTCCTTGTTTCACATGCTCCCAATTTACTGGTTTGGCCCAGTCATTGTTGCAACCACTAGTATACAAAGAGAAAATGTCAAGTCACCTAGGCCAAGCTTCATCCTTTACCATCCTTGGAGCCCCTCCCCCTTCACTGCAGGACACCTACAGTAGTCCCTCATATATCCTGGCACATGTACAAATCCATGAAGCTAAATGGAATCAGTATCAGTGGTGACAACATGTTACCAGTCATACATAAAAAACAGGAGTGAAAATGTGCATGAGGACCTAATATCCCAGCACCCACATTAAAAAGTTAGGTGCCAGAGGACAGTTATTCTAGACTCCTGTCTGTAAGCATAACAGGGTATCATTAATAATGTCAGGGATTGGTGCTTTTCTGTGGGATGGGTTTCAAGTTGGGCCAGTTATTGGATGGTGTTTTCTTTGATCTCTACTCCATCCCTGAATTTCTTTTAGACAGGACAAATTTAGGATCAAAAGTTTTGTGTGTGGGTTAGTGTTTTTATCCCTCTACTGAGGTCCTGCCTGGCTACAGGAAGTAGCTTCTTCAGTCTCCATGTCCCAATTGTTAGGCATCTTAGCCAAGGTCACCCAGATTGACTTCTGAGAGTCTCCTGAAATCCCCCTCCTGTCTCTGGGACTTCCTAGAGATTCCATCCACTTTCTTACTCCCCACCCCTATACCCTGGCAGCTGCAGATTCACATTCATTCTCCTGGCCCTCTGGGCCTCTCACCTCACATGATCCTGCCTTCTTATTGCCCTTCCCCTCTTCCCTCCCACACAGTTCCCTCTCTCCCTCTGCCTCCTATATGACTATTTGTTTCCCCTTCTAAGAAGCTCTATCCAGCAGCAGACTGAAATGGATACAGCCAAACATTGGACAGAGGTTGGGGACTCTTATGGAAGAGTTGGGAGAAGGATGGAAGGCCCTGAATGGGAAGGGAACTCCACAAGAAGACCAAACAAATTTACAAAACTGGATCTCTGAGAGCTCTCAGAGATTGAACAACGGACCAAAGCCCCAGGCATATAAGTAACAGACATGCAGATTAGTCTTCATGGCTGTCTTGTCTGGCCTCAGTGGCAGAGGAAACACCTAATCTGGCAGAGACTTGATTTGCTAAAGACATGATACCCCTCCCAGGAGGGGGAGTGACCCTTTCAAAGGAGAAGGGGAGGGGAAATAGGGAGAAGGACTCTGTGAGGGAGGGATGGAGAGGTGGAACAGCATTTAGTCTGAAAATCAATTAATTAATTAAAAAATAAAAATAAAGAAAATAAAATGACTTGTAATTTAAAAAAAAAAAAAAAAAAAACTATGTGATGTGCCTATAATTCTAGCACTGGGAAAGTAGAGATGGGCTAATCCCTGGAGCATACTGGCTAGCAAGCCTACACAAATCAATGAGTTCCCAGCCTTCATTGAAGAGTAAGTAAAGAAGACACAACTGTTGACCTATAGCTCCACAAGGATGTACACATGTGTGTACATGCATGTGCTTGCACACTAGCTTGCTTGTGGGAGGTCTCATGATTGTAAAGACTTAGCCTGAGCTGTGAGGCCTGGCCTGGGCTGACAAGTTCTAACAGGATCACAGTCTGTGATTCTGATTCTCCAATCCTTGTCCAATCACAGAAGGAGACATCTGTCATTGCAAGAGTGAAGGCCCACTTCCCTGGTAGGTCCACCTACTTTCACAAGTTTCTCAGTTCTCTGTTTGCCTGGATTGCCAGAAAATGAGCCTTTTCTGTGTGGGCTGTGAGGGACTTGGCATAAAGATTGAGCAGTAAATGTCCAAGACATCCTCAGAGTGACCCAAGGCTCCCTCCAGAGTTTCATTTTGCTTTCTAGCTGTTCATGAACAGTCTTAACTTTGAAAGAGCCTTCACCTAGTATGTGATAATGGGGAATACCAGAACATGAACTTTTTCTGAAGGCCAACCATGTATCAAACATTTAAAAACATAATTTTCATGGTTTATGTTCATACTAATCCTACAACAAAACAACCCTGCACAGTGGACAGCATTGTCACTTTTGAAAAAAAAAAAAAAAAAAGACCCTGAGACTCCAGCATTATGTTAATATGCAAAAAAAAAAAAAAAAAACAAAAAAAAAAACACGAAAAATGGGAGGCAGATGAGAGGAAGGAACAGGAATCAACCCAGCTCAAAAAGCAGAACTCCTTCTCCCACCCCCATTCAGAATTAGACTAGTACTCCAGCTATCTAGCTACACCTCACTGGAGTAATGAAGGATGCTGCAGAGATGAATAAATAACAAGGTTTTCATTAATTCTGATTGAGTTCTAGTTAGTCTTCTTCCTAGTCCTCATTTAATGAGAAAAAGTAGACAGAACTATAGACTGCGGAAATAATGGGGGAAAGGGACTTTCAGATCATGTACAATATAGATCCATAGAAATCAGTCCCCAGGATCCTGTCAGTGGGGAAAGCATACCCATCCCGTATGAATGCAACACCATACCTGGCTTGCACCAAACAAAGCTCAGTGAATTGCATTAATGACAGGCACTATTTAAACATTTTTTTCTGTTCATGAGTGGGAGGCTCAGTTTGACAGTACTAAAGATCACAATAGCTCTTTTTCTCCATTTGTGACATGCACTGTAACACATGGTTTTCTCTTTGCCTTTCACCCTGTAAATTGGTGCAAGCACTATGATTTGGGAGCTGGGTGTAGAATGAGCTCCATGCTTATGTGATGTCATTTGACTCATGAACCTGCATTGAATGAATATGAGATCCAGATGCTTTGCACAAGGGTTACAATATATTTTTTTCCAAGCAGTAAAAATGAAGATGACTCCTGCATTTCTCTTTTTAACATGGGCACTTGGAACCTTAGGAACAGATATTAAACTCATCAGTAATAAATATCATAGATTTTCTACTGTTTGTCTAGATTCAAATACTCCACTCCACCTATGGTTCTTGATTATTATGTCTCGATTTAAAATTTTTGTGGTCCAGAAACTTTTCTTTTTACATGAAGTCAATTTCATTTTTCTTAGGCCTTGTAACATGAAACAAATAAATATTGTATCATGTTTTTATACTGTTTTTCCCTTGTAACATCAGCTTATTGACTTAGTTTCCAACTAACTTCTATGTTCATTTCAGCCCTTCAAATAACATTGAGTACTTGGAATTAGACTCTGCTTTATGTTGAAAAACAACGCAGCTGAGTAAATTAAGGAATTTACTGAAGACAATCGATAAAGCCGGAGATTATTCTGTTACTAAGTTCAATTTAAAGTTCCAGTCTCACCACAGGGAAAGAAAGGAAGCAAGCAGAGAGCCTTAGGTGTTCTGATTCACAGCACAGGAGTCTCTCCACTGCATTTCTTTTCCTGTGCCTCTTGCAGTTTTAGAGGATTACATAAAATTTTGGAAAAAGTGACTGATGCCTGTCGTTTTGAGACAAGTTTTGCAAGCTCAGCCTTTCTGGTATTTTCGTTTTCATAACTGTGACTGACAGCTCAAAGTAGAATGTTCTCTAGGTTTCAGCGAACTCTTGCAATGTCTCTCTTGAGTAAAGCTTTATTGCTGTATATGGAAGATGACTTAACAGAAGATACCTCAGAAAACCTGTGACCTGCAGCCCAAGATTTCCAATGATGCTGTCCAGAACAACAGAATGTGGGACCCTTAAGGCAACATGGTCAATGAAGACATAATCTGACTCATATTCATTTTGCAAAGTAATAGGACACATATGTCTTTGAAATTTTCATTAAAATGGGTGGAACATTTAGGTTGTCTTCAATAAAAATGCTGAGTTCTGTTTTAGAGGCCATATCTATAATGCAACTCCTGCATCCAAGGTTAAGGGACCATAGCAGAAGAGGGTTTAACAAAGAAGTAAGAGCTGGAGAGGTAGGAAGGTTGCTATGATATTTTGTCTCCTAGGTATGTCAGAAGCAACACCATAAGATCTCTTCAACATGACCTAAACATGCACTTAACAAAGATGACACCAATAGGCATCTAATATAGACAGGATAAAATCATGAGGCCTCAACCCCACACAAAGAACTATGGGTAAATGAGGGAGACTGAGAGTAGGACAACAGATGTCCATAAGGAAGAGCATACCAATTGCTTATCCAATCTCAACTGATCAGCCCTAAAAACAGAAGGAAAATTGTATATTTGTGACATCATAACATACACACAAAAACACACACACACACACAACACACACACATATGTATGTATATATACATATATATGTGGGTATGTGCATATACACATACATACCTACATACATATACATAATATGTACATATTTCTTACTAGTCTCTTTGAAGAAGTCTCCATGACACTAATTCTTTCAGATCTAAGAATGTGGCATGTCTTTTTCAATGTTTATAAATGTTATAAATAAGTACTTTTGATTAATGGAGGAGGGAATGAGTTAAAAGCTAAGCAATAGTCCTATGTTAATTGTTTGATCTCCATTATAAATATTATATTTTTAATTTTGAGATAAATGCATCATTTATTCATTTCCACCTTCTCTCTTTAACTCTTCTCATATATTTTCCTTGCAACTTTCTCAATGTTCATGATCTCTTTTATTCAAGTGTTAGTGTATGTTTGTATGCCTGTGTGCCCCTAAATATATCAACCTAGTCTGTGTAATATTATTTGTATATATTCAAACATGTGTGTGTGTGTGTGTGTGTGTGTGTGTGTTGTATTATGCATATGTGTATGTATATATACAGGAATTAATGAGGGAAGGAATAAAAGTGATAGAGATAGATGATTTGTGTAATATTATTTGTATATATACAAACATGTATGTGTGTGTGTATTTGTATGTGTATAGGAAGAAATGAGGGAAGGGATAAATTAGAGATAAGGTAGATAGATAGATAGATAGATAGATAGATAGATAGATAGATAGATAAAGAAGATAGATAGAAGATAGATAAGATAGTAGATAGATAGATAGATAGATAGATAGATAGATGGTAGATGTGTGTAAAAGTAATAATTAAAAAGGAGACATCATGAAACTGGGATGGATGGGGCATGGAAGGAAATAGAGTAGAAAGAGAATACGGGAGTGATCTAGAAGCAATGAATGCTTATATATAAAATTATAAAAAGTTTAATATGAATATATGTATTTATATTCATTATTGAAAGATACTAGTTTATGAATTTAGTATTTTGGAAACTTTGAATAAAGAAAATGAACATTGAAAAAAGGTCCAAAATAAAGGTTTTAGATGCTTGATAATTATGAGTGAATTCTTCCATAATCGAGGACAAGAGAAAACTTTTTCAATAAGATACTTATTCAAATTTGCTAAAGAAAAGGTTCATGTATTTGACCCCATTAAAATGAAAAAAAAAATGACTGGAGAGCAAATTAAATACGAGGAATTACAAAAGCTAAATAATAATAAAAAAAATTTGCAACTAACTAAACAAAGAGTAATTCTCCTTAATTTATACAAACTTCTAAAAATAGAGAAAAAAAAACTTCTTAGTAAAAATAAAGACACTAGCATCCAAGCAAGAGAAAATGTATACTCCTTAAATTATGAAATGATTAGCCCCACTCATATTGAGACATGAAAACAAAGCTACATGTATAACATTTCTCAATCTGACAAACTGACAAAGTTTCAAAGTTCATGGTTAAGATATCTATATGAAAATTAGATGTTTTTACAAATTGTTATAGGAATACCAAATAAGGGGGGACCTAAAGAGTATCCCATAAGGTAATTGAAATTAATTCTGGTCACTTTTATCCTTTTGAATGTCAACACAGCAGTTGACACATGGGTAAAAAATCAAGACAGTTCCATTTATTATCTACTTATGTATTTTATGAAGACAAAAGAGGAAATCACCCAAATATGTAAGTGAAGAAGATGGATGAATAATATTTTTAGATCCATAGATCAAGTGGGCCTATGGTTATTTTAACTTTAATACAATATTTTCTATCTTTGTTTATTAAATATATGAATCTTACAAATAGATGTCAACCATGTAGAAATGACCACCATTATAGCCCACACTATGGTCTCTCAAGAACAGTTTACATGGAAAAAAAACCCCAGGACTCATGGATTCCAACAAGAAAGAAAAAAACAAGGGAGCATTCCTGCCTAGCTGAAGGTGAACTAATAATGTTAAAACCAAATTAGCAACTGTGAAGGATAAAGGGACCACTTTGGAGAAACTTCTTTGAGCCTTCAATATTAGGAGATGTCAATGGACTATGACACTCAATGTATTCTTTTAAAACATTGTTTTCATTTATTTTTATTTTTGTGTGTGGTTGTTTTCCCACATACATGTCTGTGTACCGTGTGTACGTCTGGCACCTGCTTAGGTCAGAAGATGGTATCGGATTCCCTGAGACTAGAGATACAGACAAATTATGAGCTACCATGCCCTTGCTGAGAATTGAATATAGGTCTTCTTCAAGAGCAGTCAGTGAGGATTGACCATTGTACCACTGCTGCAGACCTAAATATTCTTAAATACAAGAGTCTTTTATACTTAAAACAAATTCCATTTTAGTCAGTGTTTTAGCATATTAAGTATAACTCATGCTTTTGAAAACTAGTGAGTAGAAAATAATCAAATACTTTCCTATTCAAATTATATTTTTAGATAAGAAAATAGATGAGGGATAAGTTCCCTTAGTGGAAATCACCCAAAAGTAAAAGAATAATGAAGGAATGATGTTACTGTAAAAGACCATTTCTCACAGCTTTTATGGAATAATGGGTCTGGAAATGGTCAATAATAGCTACAAGTATCATAAAAGATGTATATTTCACACTTGAATTAGTTTGTCAACAAAATCAAAACTAAATTTTATAATGCCTTTAGATTTACATATATAAATACTGAAGATAAATATGCAGTTAGTCAGATCCAGACTGGAAGAAAATCTACAGATCAAAGAATGTAACTTCTTCAACACATAACAGAAACAGAAAAATAGAGAAGTATAATAAGCAGAGCGGCTAACTATGGTGGCCAATGGGCCCGGCACAGATTTTGTAATTAAAGACTTATGCATCTATTCATGTATTAGCTCTGCTTCTTTTGTGATGCAGTGACTGAGTTGCTGTGACAAAAGTAATATGACCCTTCACAAAAAAACAAAAAAACAAAAAAAAAAAAAAACCTTTACAACCCATTGATTAAAATAGTGATAAAGATGTGGAAATACTCATAATTACAGACTATATTTTGAAAATTACTTTTTAAAAGAAGAGACAAGAGAAGTTTGGTAAAAGGCTTGAGTTTGAATGGAGCAAGGGAATTTAGGTATCACCTGGATTATACAGTGACTGCTGATAGAAAGCCCAAGAATGGAGGAGAAGTGAACGAAAGAGCATTATGGGTGGCTGCAAGCAAAGTTAGTCAACATCACATTCTGGAAACAGGAGCAAAATAGTATTTATTTCAAATGGCACCAATTATTAGCAACTGGAAACATGAGCGCACACACACACACGCCACACACACACACACACACACAAACACACACACCACTTTTGAATTGGTCTTCTTAGTTTTAGCTTTCAAAGACAGACCTTGTCAATAGTGAATACAGACAATGGAAACCGTAACTCAGAACTTTGCAGATAGTCCAAAGTTATAAAAGCCAAAGAATGAAGAACATTTGCCTACATCAGGGAGCAAGGTTTCTACTAGACAGCATTTGGACAAAATCTTCTCTCACAGTGAGTGACTTCACAATTAAAATTTAAGTACTTTCCCTTTAAGGACACTTGATCTTCTTCTCTGTAGACATCCTTATTAAAGCTAATGTTTGCTTCCAAGCTCCCAACCTGGTCTTCCTCTGCAGACACTCAACCCAAAGTTCCCAGAACAACCCATGCCCTTAAAAACTGAACTAGAAAGCAATCTGCAAGAGAATGGCTCTGCTTCATGATTTCAGATCTCTTTAACAAAAACTTTGATGGGCTTCTTTCTGTCAGAGGCTACAATATCACCTTCTCTAATTAACTCTGATGTTTCCTTTGAGCCTTTTCTCTTAAGAAGAAAAATCCTGTTTAATTCAGAAGGACCTTCGTTACCTTGATGAACGGTGAACCACACTAAGACACAGCCTTGAAGAATTGTGGTTAAATCAAAATGATCACATCTTCCACCATGACCCAGGCACTTCTTATGGGAAGTTCCCTGAAACAGAGGTGAAGCTAGCTAGTATGGACAGAAGCATGAGAAGGAAAGGATTAATAAAAACAGTAGTTTCTAGATCAAGATTTAACCTGGAACTGTGGCATGGCTAATAAAACCACCAGTTATGCTTTATAGTGTGGCACAGATGGGTCCAAACTGAACTGTAGCCACAGAACTGCACACAAGTGTGGATCCCCGGTTCAGAGTGTGTCCCACGATGATCTCTGAGGATAGAGAGCAGGGAGGGTCCTCTGCCAGCGTCTTCACTGTCCGTTGGTCTCCAGCCCAGCCTGGTGTGAGAAGTCTGGGCCAAAGGGTACAAGTGCAAGCAGGGAGGAGAGATTGCTTGCCAGGCTGCTGCCTCTGCTTGAGTCTCAGCTGTCACAGCTTGGTCACTCCCAGGTGCTGCACCTGTCTCTCGCAGTGAGCCGGTGGCTAGCTGGCAAGGAAGCAGCTTGGTGCCCCAGGAAGGTTCCGGAGTGTTACAGCTCTTGAGACAGAAACTCCAGGATGAGTCTCTAACACACTTTTACTTCTCCTGAATAGAGCCCTTATAAACAGTTTCAGGGGGGGTTAGGGTCTGGCAGCAGATAACGCCTATTGGCTTGGTCTGAGAGCTTAGAGATACCTCATCTACATGTGGGAGCCCCTGAGACCTCCCTTTGGGAGGAGCTGTGGAGGGCCCGAAGCTGAATGAAAAGAACCAGAGCCTGGGGGCAGAGCTAATACTTGCCATCCTGATAAAGGTCCTGGATTCAAGACTTGCTCAACCAGGCACCCAGCTGCTTCCCACAGCCCACTACCCCACACACAAGGTTTTAATCTATCATTTCTTTCCTTGTTAAATTGTTCTGAGAATACAGTGATCAATGGCTTAATTTGTTTAAAGCATTCTGTACCTCATAAGAGCACAAGGACTATCTCATGGGTCCTTGATCAACTATATCTTCTCCAAAAAATCTTCTTAAAGTTATTTAAACTATATTTTATTTCATTCATTTATTTGGTGTGTGTGTGTGTGTGTGTGTGTGTGTATGTACTTGCACAAGAGTAGAAGAGAAATTCCTGCTCTTTGCTTCAAGCATGTGGTTCCCAGGGATTGAACTCAGTTTATCAGGGTTGGTGGCAAGTATCTTTATTGACTTAAGCTGTCTTGCTGGCCCTCAAACTAATTTTCTGAACCCCTTCTGAACATACACCAAATGCCAATGTATTATAAAATACACCTGACACAAATGCAGTTTGTACCATATTTATGGGTATGCTCAGTGTTACACACAGTAGGCAGCACCATAAATAACCCTCAAATTAAATAATGAAAAAAGTCAGTGTTGTTCTTAAGAAACTAAATAAGAAAATCCTTTTCTTTGCCCCAGAATTGCTTGACTTGTTGTTTAGATATTTTGGCTTTCAGAGACTATCTACTAGAATAACCTGAAATGCTAACTGCTCAGCAAAGACAGGATAAGGCTCCTTGAGAGGAGCTGTAGATGACTCTGAGGATGTTTGACCAACACATCCTTAAGTTAGAAAGGCTGTCACCATTGAAGGTAGTTCTTTTTAAGACTTGTATGCAAGGGTCAGAATTTGTTTTCCCATTCACCAGGCCAAAAATGTCAAATAATTTTTATAGCACTGATAGTACATGTAGCTTTTCCAAATCAGATTTATACAAGCATTTACTTGGTCTGGGTCAGGCTGAGTGTGTAAGGTTTGAGAGACATGTCCAGTGGCTCAGAGTATGTTTAGCTCTGGAGAATGTTGCCTTTGTTCTCCAGAACACAGATGTCTTTGAAGTGAACGTTGCCATGAAGATTTACAGGTAACGGATTTTTGGTTAAGCACTCATCCTATGCCCCCTGGGTTTCAGTTGGAGACCAACACCTTTATTCTTCCAGTGGTCCATCTCTTTTTGTCCATTTGTCACATCTTTCTAGTCTTCAAATTAGGAATTACCATTCATTCCCCTTTGCCAGGAGATTTGGCCAAACAGCCAGTTGCAGAATCCATGTGCCCTAAAATTTCTGGTGTACAGAAGGGAAGTAGTCTTGCTGTCTTCCCAGTACTTCTGTCCCCATGGGCCAGGACTCAGATATGATTTGACCAGCTGTAAATAAAATCAGCCTCCCACTCATGTCTCTAGTCCCTTAATTTCTACCTTGCTACTTGGGATTGTATCAACTCTTGAGCAGTCTCTTCAAATTTTAACCTATAATGAGCTGTGATCAGCCTCAGGTTATTTCCCATGAAGAGCTGACAAGTCAGTTCTCCTCATTCTGTGCTTGACAATCACCTACTGAGAATGTGTTGTTATACAAATGCATAAAATTTTCAATTCAATTAACATTAAACCTCATTTAGCATATTGTATGAGAGATAGGTCAAATAGGCTATCTTTTTTTTATTCCTTCACATGTATTTTTTTTTTTCTTCCAGAAGTGCTTTGAAGCAAGGAGTAGCCTTGAGTCTTGCTTGGCTCGATTCTGTCTTCATCTGCATCATCACATGCTGGATTTGCCTGCAGTCTCACAAACACCCAAGTTTCTGAAACAAGCATTTTTCACAGCAGCTCATCACCATTTCACTAGAGAATTCCACAAAATCCACACAGGACAATGAGCCTATTTCTTTCTATATCCCCTGTGGTTACATGATGAATTCTGCTGCTAACCAGCTGGCTGCAGTTCAAGTCAGATATGCTCCTCAAATAGCTTCATTCTATGAGGTTTCTTTCTTCCATTTGTTTAGTTCCTACTTTTACATCATCTATAAATTCGCCAGAGTATGCCATCAGGGTTTTTCATGAAGTTATACATCTATCCATGTGGTATTTCTCCAGCTCCATATTGCATATGTCTATATATACACACATTTACAAACTTTGTAGTTTATGGATAATGGTATCTGTAGATTGTACATACATGTATGTATGTATAGAGAGATGTGTGGATAGGTATATAAATTGGGGGATACTTTCTATCTGAAAATGTCTTTCTGCTCTTTTACTAGTTGTTGAAGAACTAAGATTAGTTTAACATTCTTAAATGTTAAAAAAAGAAAAAGTGTTCATTTTCAATCCACTATAGACATGTCTCTATTGTATTCTGAATTTTATTACTATACAAGGCAATAATGCAGCTGAACCTTCTTTTTGGTTTGGAAACTTACTAGTATTAACTTACTTGTATGATTATTTCTTTAAAGGTATATCTATGGATATTTTCCAAAATGTGTCATGGGAGTTTTGACCTTTGTATGGAAAATATTGATTCTTATAAAGTAATTTTTGAGATTGTAATATAATTACATCATTCTCCTCTTCACTTGTTATCCTCAGTCCCTCCTATATACCTCTCTTTGCTCTTTCAAATTCATAGCCTCTTTTTTGATTGATTAATGTGTGTGTGTGGTGTGTGTGTTTGTGTGTGTGTATGTGTGTGTGTATGTGTGTTTGTGTGTGTTGTGTGTGTGTGTGTGTGTGTGTCATTCCTAAAAACATAAATGCTACCTGCTCAGTGTGTATAATGTTTCTTGTATAAACATATTTTCAGGGCTGAATATTTGGCATCAGATAACCAATCGGGACACTGTTCCCTGGGAAGACTCCTGCTCTCAGCATTCCTTAGCTGCCTGTGGTTCGTTGCACAGTATTGAGGCTTCCTGAGTTTGCTTCTATTCATGGCAGCATCTCTATTGGTATCTTCAATGTTCAGCTCATGTTTGGAAAGCAGTGTTGGTGAGACTTTATGAATGTACCTTCTCATGTAAAAGTAAATTTTGGATTTTTTGAATTCAGGAAATTTCTCCTCTACTAGGCTTTTAAGTATACTTTTAATTTTTTAAAATTTTTGTTCCTTGGGAAATTACTCTCCATTTTCTGACCTTCCTCTTTAGAGTTGTTGTAATGCCTACAGAGAACAAATATAGATGGACTGTGATCTATTTTCTATTCACTTAAGATATGATAAGTCTGTCTCCCAGAAGTGGACAAAGCTTTTGTTCACTTCTCTGGTAAGAATCTCTCATAAATGTATCTCTCATAAACATGTTTATAATTTAGATTTTCTCTTTTTTTCAGATAATCTATACAATAAAATTAAGAGCATTTTACCTTCCATGATGAAATGTGTTCTTTGGACATGTCCAGTACAAAATTGCCTTATAAGGGCTAGAGAGATGGCCCAGCAGTTAAGAGCACTGGTTGTTCTTCCAAACTACTGGGATTCAATTCCCAGCACCTACATGACAATTCGCAAACTATATAATTCCAGTTCCAGTGGTTCCAAGACCCTAACACAGACATACATGCAGACAAAAAGCAACAACCACAAAACCTACCAACCAAATAAATCGAACAAACAAAAAACTGAAGAAAAAAAAACAAATCAATGCACAAAAATAAAAATTAAATAACTAAAAATTTTAAAAAGCACTACACAGAGGAAACACTGTCTCAAAAACAAAAGAAAACAAACCAACCCTGCCTTATAAACTGAATTATAAAATTTGTATCCATAAATGACTAATGAACAGGGGATATATCTACACACATAGTTGACTTTTATTTGGTCTTCTCAATGCTTTCAAAATAAACTGATAATATTTGTTACTTGTGAAGATTATCAAAAGAATTCTATAGATTTGATGTATCACTTTCAAAATTACAAAGATTACTTTGACAACAAATTAAGATATCTATCATAAAATTTATATAAAATTTCCAAGGGTTTAACACCAAAAACAAATATTGAAAAAGAATGATGTCAGAAGACTCACACTTCATGATTTCAAGGTTTACTACAATGCTTCATGTATTCATCCAATTTGTTACTACAAGAAAATATCAGAAATATTCTTCATCAGCATATTTATTCAACCTACAATTCTGAAGGTTTAAAGGCATAATGTCAGCTTTAGATAGGCTCTAAAGGATGTGTGATAAATGGTATAAAATATTGGTTGTACATATAAGAAGAAAAATCACATTGTCACAAAGAGAACAGGGAAATGCTTCAGGAACTGGCCTTACCTTACAACATATTAGTTACACACAAACCAACCAAAGAACCTTAAAAACCTCCCAAAGGCAGTTCCCCCCAGGATCTAAAGACCACACCCCATGTAGACTAAACTCTGTCCACCTCTTGACACCACCATATTGAGGTCAAGCTTCCAGTGTACTAATGCTTATGTGACAAACTCCATTCCAAAACAGAACACTATAAGAACCAATAGAGTATAGGCATAAAATCAAGTGTAATGGGATTTAAAAGCCCAAAAATAACCTTTCACATGTATGGTCAAATGATTTTATTAAGAGTGCCAAGAAAACTCATTGTGGAAGAGAAAAATCTTATGGACAAATTCTAGTGGGAAAAAACAGAGTCCACAGAGAAAAATAATCAGGTACCAATTATTTTAGTCACTTTCTTTACATCTTATATCTCAAATCAATTTAAATTAATTTGACATAACTGATTTCATAACTCCATCTCTTAATAAATGCGAACAATTAATTAAATCAAGGGTTTTAACAAATATATGTGTCCCTGTTTTATGACACCAATATTCAAAATAGCCAGAAAGATACAAAGGAACACGGATAGATGAACAGACACACAAAATGTGATAGGAGAAAATGATAAAAGAAAAAAAAAGTTTTCAGCCTTAAAGGGAAAATACAATGTTGGTTATGTGTCACCAACATTAATAAACTTAGGGTACACTGTGCCTGTGATACAAGACAGTAACAAAATGATTAATTCTATATAAGATTCAGGCATTACCTAATGTCAGACACATCAAAACAGAAAGTACATTGGTAGTTAACAATGATGGGCAAGGACAGGAATATGAGTTGTTTAATTTGAGACAAAGTTTATGCTTTGCAGGATAGAAAGGATATGGAGGTATGTTGCACAAACATAAATAAGTTTAAAATTTATACATGGGAACATATGGACTAGGATAAATTCTAAGATATATGCATATATTTTACCACAATAAAGAAGTTGAATTCACTGTCAATGCTTGATAATCAAGAGAATTCTTATAAAATAAAGCTTCTCTGTCAGTACTGGTTGATATTCAAAGACAATGTCAGCTTGAAACGAATAGCAGCTGTTAGGCTTAGAGAAAATTCAAGAATTGGTAAGCATCTACCACTCTCTCTTCCTTACCCACAAATCACTCAGTCATCGTCTACCTAGGCCTCTAAACCATTAGGGTTTAAGACTATAGAAAGAATGTAGGAGGAAGCAATGATTTTTGGCTTTGAAACCTGGAGCCAGCCTCATCACAGAGAGTTGATAGTAATTGCTAAGACATTTTAAAGTTTTGTTAAACTCAAAATAAGAACAAGGTGGCAGACAGTATAGGTGATGCGTAGAGACTCCTTATCTTTTATCAAGTCGTTATATCCTGAGGCCAAACACAGATGGGAATTTTTTAAAATGGTTTTCTTTGCTCTGTACATAGTGGAAACTCCCAGTGGATTTCGCCTTACTGCCAAAGTTATTGTCTTTTGAATACATAGGGCTGTGAGGTTGTGTTTCTACAATTGATGTTTAGAGGGTGGTTTTTTTTTTCTTGCAAATTTTAATCCATTTTTGCTTTCAGTTGAGAATGCCTGGATCCTATTTTTGTAGCCCAAATATGTTCACAGTTTCCTAGGTTTATATTATAGGTAATATTTTAAAGTAGTTTTCTAGACACTTGTTCAGTTTTATGTCAAAGACTTAAGCAGATGGAATATTCCAGCATCAGTTCCTCAGAGGCTTTATTCCAGAAGGACAGAGATCATGTAATGAGTGCCCTTTGGCCATAATTGGGTCACGACTTATGAGACAATCCACCATAGTCTGAGCCCTTTCTTTTCTCTCCAAATTGTCCATAAGAGCCATGTCAAATGGTCTCATCTGTCCACTAAATTTCTCTGCTCTACAGTGTGGCATTCCTATCAAAAGCAGATTTTTTTTTGTAATAACTTGCACCACTCCCTCTGTGCCTGTTCCATGGTGGGTAAGTCTGAAAATGGAAAGCAGTTGTGTGTAGCTGTGGCTAATGGAGTTTAGGGGAAAGTGTATAAAATTTAGACCCAAGAGTTAAGGGAAGCCACATGGAGGGTCAGGCCAGGAAATATAGATTTTATCCTTTTACCCTGCATTTTAAAAGTTAGAGATATGTCTCCACTGTAATAAAGAAAACCTTTTAAAATAATCTTTGAAATTTTCTTAAATGTTAAAATAACCTTTGATTTTAATCTGTGAACATTCTTTCAGCCCAAAAATTTGAGCTAAGCTTGTATCCACTTAAAATTTACTCAAAAGACAATATGTCTCATTTTCCAGATACCTGACTTTATCAGGCACTATAGTCGGTCCCAGAAAAGCACCCATCACTATCAAATCTTGATAAGCTCTGTACACAAAGGCCACATGGTGCTTAAGACCTGGCAGTCATACACTAGCCAAGAAGTTACCAAAGCCTCCCCATGCCCCCGCCATCAGAATATAGGCACAAAGAAAGCAAGTGGTCCCAGGAGAGTATAGTTTGATATTTCTCTTTCTCTCTCTCTCTCTCTCTCTCTCTCTCTCTCTCTCTCTCTCCTCTCTCTCTTCTCTGTCTCTCTCTCTGTTTCTGTCTCTCTGTCTCTCTCTTTTCTGTCTCTCTATCTCTCTGTCTCTCTCTGTCTCTCTCTCTCTGTCTCTCTCTCTCTCTCTCTCTGGGTGTGTGTGTCCTCAAGAGACCATATGTTGAAAGCTTGGACCTAAGTGAAATAATATCAGGTTGATGATGGATTCTTTAAGTAGATAAGGAAATGTAGTGTCTATAGACAATAGATTATTCCTCACCTATAAATAAAATAGAAATCATAAGATTTGCAACTAAATGAATAGAACTTAAAAATATTATACTGAATGAGGTCACCCAGCCCAAGAGAGACAAAAGCTACTGTTCTCTCTCATATGTGGTTCTTTGAATCTTTTGTTTTGGGTATATATAACTTTGGAGAACATTGTGGAAGCCAGAAAGTGAAAAATAGGAAGCTGGGGGAGTAAAAGAAAGGATTGGAAGATAAATGCACTAAGAGAAGGGGATAGTAGGAGATAGGTAAAATGGAAGTAGAGGGGTGAATAGTAGGGGCAGAAAGGTTCAAGTAGGGAGTGAGGTATGGGGAAATGAGAGGCTAACCAACACAGAGTACATAGGAGAAGCTGTATGGAAACATGTGATCTTGCAAACCAACTAAAAATAGAATAAAGGCCAGCAGAACACAGGATGATAGTGGTTTAAATGGGGTTGGGGGAGAAAGAAATGGTATAGCAGTAAGTAGGGGACAGGTTGACACAAATTAAGCGTGCATAAAGAAGCTTGATGAAAGACCACTAGATTTTTAGGTGATAGTAACAGTTTATAAGTTATTTTAAAATATTTTTATGAAGTATTTTTGAGCAGACATTCTATGCTCAGTGTCTATGGACACTACTTTCCCCAGAAGACATGGGTCAGTTATTAAATGAAAGTCTCAATATCAGGAAAGGTTTAAAGACAGTCTATAAAAGCATGGGAGCTATAGTCTAGTGATTAAACCGATATTCACATTTCCAACTTCCTGATTTTTTAAATTTATCATTGCTTTTGATATTGCTTAATATGTACATTATATTATAAAATTTTATGTACTTTTAGTTTTTACTAGTTAAGTTAGCATACACAGCAATGTGTTAAATTATGGAATTTAATGCACTTATGTCTATAGTTGTCTTTTTGCAACTTTGTTCTTCTTTCTCCCACCCTTCTCTACACTTTTTCTACCATTTCAACTCCCTAACACTAGTTAGGAGAGAAACAAGTATACAAGGGAAAGAGTCAACACTATGGTTAGACTACTCCCAGCTCAATAGGGGCATTGAGTTCCTTGGGCCAGGTTTGATCTTCACCATCAGGATATCTATTTTCTTCTCATTTATCTGAGTATAACTATCTAAAAAACTGCAACCAAGAGCAATCAACCAACAACCCACCAACATTCATAAAACAACAAAACAATAACAACAACAACAAAAACAACCCTACTTCTCAGGCCTTAGAGTTTACATACCTTCTGAAAATTCTTCAGAATTCTAAATGTGATATGAATCTCAGAAAGTACCTGTAACTGGTAAAATCATGCCCCTGATAGAGCACAAGGCAAATCACAGTTAGCTGTTGTGGACAGTCTGAAGCAGCATCATATCCCATACTTAGGATTAAGCAGAAATATAGTCTTATATAATGTTTTTTTTTTTTAAGAAACCAAAATTCTTACTATATATGTCATTATGTTTCCTTATACTTCTTTCTTTCCCATTGACCCACTTCATTCCCTGTCCTTCCATCCCAGTGGGTGTCCTCTTAATGATAGTAGTTCCTAGTTCTGCTTTCATACCACATGTACAACACTAACCTTTGTCCTTCTCTTAAGACTCTAAGACTTCCATCCCACTCATGATCCACTTTCTAATTCCATATATGAAAGAAAGAAAGAAGAAAGAAAGAAAGAGAGAAAGAAAGAGAGAGAGAGAGGGAGGGAGGAGGAGGGAGGGAGGGAGGGAGGAGGAGAGGAAGGAGAGAGAAAGAGAAAGAAAGAAAGAAAGAAAGAAAGAAAGAAAGAAAGAAAGAAAGAAAGAAAGAAGAAGGAAGGAAGGAAGGAAGGAAGAAGAAGGAAGGAAGGAAGGAAGAAAGAAAAAAGAAAGAAAGGGAAGAGAGGGAAGGAAAGGAAAGGGAAAAAGGAAAGGAAAGGAAAGGAAAGGAAAAGGAAAGGAAAGGAAAGGAAAGGAAAGGAAAGGAAAGGAAAGGAAAGGAAAGGAAAGGAAAGGAAAGGAAAGGAAAGGAAAGGAAAGGAAAGGAAAGGAAAGGAAAGGAAAAAGAAAATTGAAAGGAACACTCAGGAACTTCAGGACACTGAGAAGGGACCAAATCTAATTACAGACATAGATAAAGGAGAAAAATCCTAGGTTTCTGTAGAGCAGATGCTAAGCAACCAGAGGAAAAGCAGACAGGCCAACTATCAGGCTTCACAGACCACATGTTCAGTTGCAGTTTTGGGTAGAAGATTGATTCATGAAGAGAATGGGATAGCAGTGGAGAAATATCCTAACTGCCACTATGTATGGCTCATAGAACAGTAACTGAGCACTAACTTGAGAGGGAATCTTTCCTTAATAACTGAGTATCTCATTACAAAATGTATATTTGACCTGCTTTTTATTATTGTGTTGCCAATCCTTGTCTCTACATTTTTCAAATATCTTTTCAATTTTTTGTATTTTTTGAAATTATACTTATTGTATTCATTCTTCCTTTTCTTCTCTCTAAACCCTCTCTAATATTTCAAATTCATGGACCCTTTTATTATTGCTATTACATATATATGTGTATGTATACACACATATATTCCTAAATACATAAATAAATACAACCTGTTCAGTCTGTATAATGTTGCACACACATACACACACAACATATATAATCATATATATATTATATATATATATATATATATATATAATATATGGCTTATAATTTGTGTTCTCTTAGGGTCTGTAAGATATCAGACCAGGATCTTCTGGCTTTTATAATCTCTGGTGAAAAATCTGGTGTAATTCTTATAGTTCTGTCTTTATATGTTACTTGACCTTTTTCCCTTACTGCTTTTAGTAATTTTTCTTTGTTTTGTGCATTTGATGTTTTGATTATTATGTGACAGGAGGTATTTCTTTTCTGGTCCAGTCTGTTTTGTGTTCTGTAGGCTTCTTGTATGTTTATGGGCATCTTGTTTTTTAGGTTAGGGAAATTTTCCTCTATAATTTTGTTGAAGATATTTACTGACCGTTTAATTTGGGAATCTTCACTCTCATCTATACCTATTATCCTTAGATTTGGTCTTCTCATTGTGTCTTGGATTTCCTGGATGTTCTGGGTTAGGAGCTTTTTGCATTTTGCATTTTCTTTGACAGTTGTGTCAATGTTTTCCATGGTATCTTCTGCACATGAGATTCTCTCTTCTATCTCTTGTATTCTGTTGGTGATGCTTGCATCTGTGACTCCTGATCTCTTTCCTACGTTTTCTATCTCCAGGGTAGTCTCCCTTTGAGATTTCTTTATTGTTTCTATTTCCATTTTTAGATCCTGGATGGCTTTGTTCAATTCCTTCACCTGTTTGGTTGTGTATTCTTGCAATTCTTTAAAGGATTTTTGTTTCTTCTTAAAATCCTCTATCATCATCATGAGAAGTGATTTTAATTCTGAATCCTGTTTCTCCTGTGTGATGGGGTATCCAGGGCTTGCTATGGTGGGAGAACTGGGTTCTGATGATGCCAGGTAACTTTGGTTTCTGTTGATTGTATTCTTGCGCTTGCCTTTCACCATCTGGTTGACTCTAGTGTTATCTGTGCTCACTGTGTCTGACTGTAGTCTGTCTTTCCAGTTATCTTGCTTGTATCAGAACTCCTCAGATTCCAGATGTCTCTGTGTTCCTGTGATCCTAAGCTCCTGGTTGGAAGAACTCCTGGGGCTCAGGCCTCCTCGGGGATCCTGAAATCCTGCTGCCCTAAGTGCAGCAGCTCCTCCAGGATGGTTCAGGACAAGGTGTCTCCACCAGAACAGACCAGCTAGGTATTCACTGCCCTCAGTGCAGTGGCTCCTCTAGAATGGCTCAGGGTAACGTGTCTCCATAGGAGCAGTCCAGCTCGGTGTCTTCCCCATCCAGAAGGACCAGACCTCTGCTCTGAGTGCAGTGGCTCCTCTAGGATGGTTCAGTATCAGGTGTCTCCACAGGAGCAGGACAGCTCAGTGTCTGCCCCAGCCAAAAGGACCAGGCTCAGGGCAGAAGGGAAGTGGTATTCCAGAGGGGTAAGTTTGGGTGCCTGCTGGTTCCTTAAACCCCCCTGGCTCCCAGTTGTAACTCTGGGGCATGGGGTAGTGGGCAAGGTGTCTTACCCTCTGCTCTGAGTGTAGTGGCTCCTCTAGTATGTCTCAGGATCAGGTGTTTCCACAGGAGCATACCAGCTAAGTGTCTGCCCCAGCCAAAAGGCCCAGGCTCGGGGTGGAAGGGAAGTGGTATTCCTAAGGGGCAGGGTTTGGGTGCCTGCTGGTTCCTTAAACCACCCCCCGCCCCTGCTCCCAGTTGTAACTCTGGGGCATAGGGTAGTAGGCAAGGTGTCTTAACCTCTGCTCTGAATGCAGTAGGTACTCTAGGATATCTCAGGATCAGGTGTTTCCACAGGAGCAGACCAGCTAAGAGTCTGCCCGAGCCAAAAGGACCAGGCTCAGGCGGCTTATAATTTTATTTGTAGATTACTAAAGCTCTCCCCTTTTTTTTATCTTTGAAATAGTTTGGTTTCTGAAACTCAAATAGAGGCAGAATGGGAAAATCACCTTCATATGTGCTGAGCAATATTCATGCACCCATACACATATATCATATATATGGGATAATAATACTTAACAATAAAATTTAAAAATAATTAAAATAAAGAAGCTCATGTATGATTACAACTCTCAAGACACATAGCTCTGTTTCATCTGCTAGTTTGTCCTTTTGTTTATCGATTCTTACCTGACTATCTTCTTACTGATGTCTTGCAAAGCAAATCTGCCTATATGAAAATCCAGGACCCTCTGAATCTCTACAGGGAATAAGATAACATTAGAAAGTAAGAAACTGTGAACAACCATGATTCATGATCCTGTGAATACCCTCATAATATTTATAAGGGAAAATCTAGAGGGAAACAATCATGGCAGACAATATCTGGTACTGGATGCTTATAAGATTAACAAAAGATTCTCTCTAGTGACTGTCAGGTCACAAAGCAGGACCCGAATATGGGCAGTGCTGCTGACAATATTCTAAGATGATGACCTGGACCTGAACCAGGCCAAATTCTTACCGGATAAAGAGGAATCTTATCTAATAAACAGAAACCTATACTGAGCATTCCTTGAAAATCCAGCAAGACTGGTTTCTGTTTGTGAGAAAGCCATCGATTCCTTTCTCACCTCCAGTAGTCAACTACCTTCAGTGGAGTATGTCTGGTTCCTGATTTACCAAACAGCCTGAATCAGCTCGCATTACCAACAGTAACTCTCAGGTGTTCTAATCCAGAAACCTGCTACCTAACCCAAATAAAGTGGCAGGTCTTTGCCCATTGAACTCTGAATTCTCTGAGATACCAGGGCGGTTTGTCCACCAAAAACTACATTCTGCCAATGAAGTGGTCTCATTTGGTGGTTTCACTGTGCCTCCTTACAATGCTGAAGTCTCCTTGTCCTTGTTTTAAATTTTCAGAAAAATATAAAACACTGTGCATATATAAAAATATAAAACACCAGTGCATATCAGGAAGAACTTCTGGACAAAAAGTGATCCGGTACAATACTAAACCAGTCACACTGAGAGCTCTGCAGAGCTTGTTAGAAATGCAAAATCTCAGATGCTGCCCCAACTTCTGAACCAAATCTACTTCTCTAACAAGTTGCCAAGATAGTGTATAAGTATACACAAGTTGGACATTCACTTTAGAAATGCAGGCATATTCTCATTTCTAACAACTTCCCCAATGATGATGATACTGCTGGCACAAGGATAGCTTTGTGTAGCTAGAATTTATGTCAAGGGAATGTAAACTGATTTTAGTGCCTTGTTCCAATTACTTCTCGTCAGTAACTCATACAGTGCCATCCATGTCAGCTCACTGTGGTCTCAGAGAACACTTCTCTTAAATATAACACAATATGGAAAGTTATGGAGCATTGTACTTGGCAACTAACAGAGATCTGAAGTCCCAAATGAAGAGACTGGACCAGTTGGAACATCAAACCATCCTTGATCTTACCTTTGTATAGAGTCTGTTCCTGTCTATGTTACTCAAGTTCCTAGAGTCAACTTTCATAGGGAGGCTGTCATTTCCTGTGCTTTCTGGACAGTCTGTGTTGTCTACTATCCTGAGCACCCATCACTGAAGAAGGAATTCATGGGAAACACACTTTGCTATTGAAATAAGCAGCATATTTCTAATTTGTCTTTGAAGATTAAGCAGTTTTCATAGCCAACCACTACCTTTGTCTGGTTGGTCCTTAGTTTGTCCTATGGTCACATTTCTAAATGTCAATTTGAGATGCAAGCTAGACAAAGCAGTACAAACTGGGGTGAGTTACTCTGCAGGGTGAGCTTGTCTCTCATAGATCCTTTAAGAAAGGGAGCTTAGGATAGTATTTCTTTAAGAAAAGAGAAGATAGCTTTGTGTATCATTAGTTGGCCATTTCTGGTCATTTTTCAAACATTTCTATCTCTATGTATTTTATTATAGTTTTAAATATTTAATTTCTTATTTTTTATTCTTTAGAAATTCTATTATACATTTTGTGTTCATTGTTGCTTAGTTTCCTTATATCTTCTTGATGATTTCTGTGATCCCTTTTTAAATTCACTTTCTTCTGTATTATTATTTTGGTCTCTTGACCTTTAACACATGTCATTTACTCTTCCTTAGATTGTCTTTCTTTCTCAGAATGAAATCAGTTGTCATTTTACTAATTATTTTAATTTTTATAGATTTTAATTCAATTGTATTGATTTTCTATATGAGGCAGGGGCATTGGGTTGATGGGCATGTGTCACAGGGCACGGGTAGTGGTCAGAGGTCAACTTGCAGAATTCAGATCCCCCCATTCACCATGTGTATTGTATGGCTTCACTCAGGTTGCCAGGTGTGGCAACCTTCTTTGAATATTTTAACTTTATTGTTTTTCTTGGTGTTTTATTTTGGCTTAAAAATTTTAATTTATAACCAAATGCTTGTTTAATTGTATTTACCATTTTGGTAGAGGGCTGTGTTCAGTTTTCCTTAGTTTCATTTTTTTTTTTGTTTTGTTTTTTGTTTGTTTTTGTTTTTGTTTTTGAGAGTCTTTTTTCAATTAACAGTATTGGATGAGAGAGTCTATGAGGAGTCTATGGGGGTGACTCTAGCTGGGATTTCTACCAGAAGGGCATATAGAGACTGGAGTGGTTATCTCCTGTAAACAGACAGGACTTACAGGGGAGGGAAGGGGACATCAACCCACGCATAAAACCTTCAACTCAAAATCTGTCCTGCCTACAATAAGTGCAGGAGTAAAGATGAATCAGAGATGGAGGGAACAAGCAACCAATGACTGCCCCAACTTGAGACCCACCCCGTGTAAGGGAACCAACTCCTGACACTATTAATGATGTTCTGCTATGCTTGTAGACAGGATCCTAGCATAACTGTCTCCTGAGAGGCTTCATACAGCAGTGGATGTAAACAGATGCAGAGACCCACAGTCAAACATCAGGCCCAGCTTGGAGAGTCCTGTGAAAAAGTTGGGGATAAAATCAAGCTAGCTGGAGGGGTCAAGGACATCACAAGAAAACCTAGAGTCAACTAACCTGGGCCAAGAGGGGATGACAGAGACTGAACTAGCAACCAAAGAGAATGCAGGGACTGGACCTATGAACCCTACACATTTGTAGCAGACATGCAGCTTTGTCTTTATGTGGGTCCCCTAACAATTAGAGCAGGAGTGGGGCTGTCTCTGTCGCTGTTGCCTATCATTGGATAACCTTCTAACTGAACTTATTGGTTCAGCCTCCGCAGGAAAGGATGTGACTAGTCCTGCTGTGACTAGATGTCCCAGGGTAGGGTGGTACACAACAGGGGTTTCCCTTCTCTGAGGAGAAGAAGAGAGGTAATGAAAGGAAGGATTTGTAAGGGCAGATTTGGAGGAGAGGAGAGACAGTGGTTGTGATCAGAATGTAAAGCAAATATATGTATCATATATATGTAAGTATGCATGGACATATGTATATAATGATAGTATTATGTATATATGTATTTATATGTAGTAATGTATATATGTATATATGTATATATGTAATATGATATATGTATAATGTATATATGTAATATGTATATATGTATATTGATTTTCACTTTCTGTGATCTACACATCCTACCTATGAGTTCTGCCTTTCATTTGCCTTCATTAGAATTTGTGCACTAATTTTTTAGTCAGTATTTGGTACTATAGCAAAGCTATCCGTTTCTTAGTCTAAATATTTGTTTCTGTTTTATTAGAGAGTAGAATTTCTTTGAAGACAGACTCATTCGTGATAAGATCAATGCTTTCAAATTCTTGGTCCACTTTCTATAGTACTGTTTCCACTCTTCCACCTGGTTCCTTCTTCATTTGCCACCCAGAGATGCCCCTCTCTTATCAGTCACCTTTCCCTCTGCCCTCTCTGGTTCTGCATGGTTTAGTAATCAGTGCAGTAACTTAAAAAGGTCCTCACCTGCTTCTATATTTTTTCTACTTGTGGTGAAACTGTCTTTCTAGAACATTTATCAAAGCAACATGTACAGAATGTAAAAATAGAACTTCTACATCATAGAGTCTTGTTATCCTATTCTTGGCATTCAATGAAATAATTAAAATCACACCTTATAATGATATCTTCAATGCCAGAATTATTGTGGTGTTACTAACAACACAAAGATATGGAATCAACTTCATATCTACTGACAAATTAATGATTAAAGAAACTGTGATATATGATAACTAAATATATATTACATGTATATTTGTATGTGCAACAGAATATTATCTAGCCCTAAAATATTATTTGTCACAACATGGATATAACTGGAAGATATTATGCCATGGGAATCAAGTCATCACAGAAACAAAAATATTCCTTAACTATTGCTTGTGTGAGGATTTTATAAAATTTTCAGATATACAGAGGTAAAGGACAGGACAGAAATTATCAAAGTGGTAATTATGGAAAGCAAATCAATAGCAATAGATGAAAGGATCCAAAGTGGAACCATAAAGGAGAAACATTTCTAGAGATCTAAAGTACAGTAAGAGAATTGCAGATGATAATAACTGATTAAGTTTGGAACTTTGGTTAAATGAACGGATTTTACCTGTTCTGGCTCCCTCCCGAAAGAGGGTAATTTAAAGATGTTGAATATTTGGCTTATTTCACTCTAGTAAACTTTCAACAATCTACATCCCTCCCATAATATCACAGTGTTTAAGGAGTTGAACTTATAAGGAATTAAAATTTTAAAAACTTTCATACAAAGAAACTGGCACACATTAATGACTTCACTAACTCTATCAGACCTCCAATAACAAATTTTACCAGTTCTGCACAGATCTATACTGAAACTGAAAGGAAAGGGAAGACTTCCCAGCATATTCAATGACATCAACACTCTGTATGGTCTTCAAAACTACAGACATTATAATGAAATCACAAGTTTTAACCCAATACATCCAGTTATGCTATTACCAAACCTTAAGCAAAGCACACACAATGATGCACAATTAGAAAATACTTACTTTAGTGGCCATGTGACATTTATCCCCATGATTCAAGACCTGCCTAGGTTTCATAGCAGTCAGTGTCAATCAATAGCATAATAGAATTCTAAAAGTCATCCTAAACTAATGCAAAAGACATGGGAAAATAATTAACATCTGTCCCTAAAAAGTAAGACAGAAGACCAAATAGCACCAAGATATTTACAGCTGGACCAGAAAAAAAATTATTTGCGTTGAAAAGGCAAGAGCCCTTTCTCAAACCCCCTGCTTATGCCTTCTTAACATAGTACTGGGATATCTTTGCCAATGAAACAAGGCACTGGAAATGAATAAAGGCATGTGAATAAGTAAGAAACAAAATTGCCTCTGTTTGTAAATCTCTTCTATTAATCATTGTTAGGAGTCTGTAGACAGAGCAATATCTTAAGAAAAATAAACAACTTGAATAGAAAATGTAAGAAAAAATTGTCTTTATTTACTAATAATGTTGTTTATGTTCAAAGACATCTATAACAAAGTGCCAAAACTAATGAGTCAAACATTACAAGAAAAAAAATTACTTTCCAAAAGTCCCTGGTATTTTATGTTTCAACAACAAGGAAGTAGGAATTAAAATATAAATTACTTTAGAAATCATAAATTTGAAGTTATTAGGAACAAAATTTTAAATATCTTTAAAGCATATATATGGAAAATTATGATATGGGTAAGTAACAATAAAATATAAATAGTAGTGTGTTATAGTATGTCTTAGTGGAGTATTCAATAATTCCTAAGATGCTAATTTGCTCTAATTAGTTCATTGATTCCATGTACTCCCCTCAAAATCCTAGCAAGCTGTTAAGGAATTTAAATTGACAATTGTTTTAAAATTTTGTGTAAAAATGCAGTAGACACTAACTATCCAAGAATCTATTTTAAAAAAGAAGAACAAGTTGGGCAAAGACAGCCACCAGTTATACAGTGGGTCTAGAAATATAAGCAACTGGGCATAGTTGTACATGCCCATAACCCTAACACTCCAGAGACAAGAGGTTTCCTGTGGATTTGAGACTAACCTGGGCTACACATCAAGAACATGACTCAAAAAAACAAAACAAACAATAACAAGAGAGTATTGTTTCTTTCATTTTATTCTGTTTGAATGCTTTTTAAATTTTTTTGATTTGCTGAAAAAAAAATTAAAAAAAAAAGAAATTATGAAACAAATAAAAAGAATTGCTGTTGCAAAAAAAAAAAAAAAGAAAAAAAGAAACACATATACCTACATTTTTTGACAAAGATGACAAGGAACAAATGGAGTGTCTGGATAACTTTGTACAAAAGGAAGGAACGGACTGTCTGGATGGCCATGTGAACAAGAGAGACAGGAGGTGAGAGGGCAAATCCATTGCTCTCACTTTGCATCAAAACTAACTTGCAAATTTTCACAAATCTGTGTCCAAAACTACAAAATTCTAAATGAGAATTAAAAACTTCTAGATATGGAATTAGGTTTGATTGTATTGGTCACTTAGTGCTGGTCACTGGGACTGTCCTTAAAAATTGTTTGTATACCCAGTGAAAATCCATTGGAGAACACTAATTTTTTTCCTTGTGAGTATCTGGTCAGGAGGTAGGATCTGGGGCTAGTTAGAGGAGGAGAAACCAAAATCAGAATACACTGGATGAAAACAAAAATTTTTTTTTAGTTTTACAAAAAGAAAATTCTAAGTGAAAATATAAAGGAAAAAGTTGTGAACTTGTATTAGATTCAATTCAAAATTAAAAGATAAATTAGACTTCCTTCATCAAAATGAAAAATTCCTTCTTATTAAAAAACTCTTAAAATAGTAGAAAGACAAACCACACAGTGGGAGACTTAGTTTCACATTGTTTCTGACAAAGAACTTGTAACCAAAGCATATCAAAATCAAAGAAAGGAAAATCAAGTTAAAACATTTTTATAATGGAACAAATATGTGAATAGCTAGTTCACCAATAAATGAAGCACAATGACAAGTCCACATATGTCAATCATTAATCATTAGCTGAGCATGGGTACTCATTAGGGAAATGCAAATCACAACACAGTAAAATACCACTATACACCTATTAGAGAGATTGTACTCACTGCTGGTGGTCAAATAAAATGGTCAAGCAATATGTGAGACCATTTGACAGTTATATAACAGATTAAACACATATCATTATTCAACTTCAGAATTTTACTCAAAATTATTTTGAAAGTCCCTAGTGGAGAGCAATTGAAGAAAAAAAATGAAGTTTTGTACAAGCAAGCACGTATACACCCCTTCCACACCCACCACACTCACAACATATAAAAGTAAGTTAATTTATAAACTGAAAATATATATTAAAATATAACAAATAAAATGAAAAAAGGTTGAAAATGTGATGTCACTAAAATATGATGAAGATAGTAAAAGTCATTTTCAGAGATATATAATTAATGGACTAGGCTAAGTGAATATCCATCTACACTGGAGATATATATATATAAAATAAAAGTCATTTTCATGGAAATATAATTAACATGCTGGGCTAAATGAATATCTATCTGCACTGACTGAGCACAAATACCTAAACATAAAATAGAACTACAGCTATAATAATAAATGTCTAGAATTTGGAGTGGATCAACCAAGAATTCCTTTAATTCCTAGTACTTTGCCTATTACCACAGCTCTGGAAACGGATTTTAGATTTATGGGCAAACAGAGTACATAATTCTTCCATAGTCTTGATGCCGCAAAGATCAGAGACCTATGTTCTTGTATTCCTGAAAAAGAAAATAAGAAGGGACACACAGTTGCAGCAGGAACAGGATTCATGGTAATGGCTTTGCTGGTAAAGGTGTTTGCCAGCAAGCCTGAAGACTTCAGTTTGATCCCTGGGCCCTACATGACAGAAGGTGAGAACTATCCCAAGCAAGTTGTCTTCTGACATCCACAAGCATGCCATGATATACATACACATGAACTCACCCACAGGTATACATACTGCCAGATATAAAAGTAAATAAAGCATATATATTTTTAAAGGATTGGAGCATAGAGATCATTTGCCAGCTCCAAAGACTTACTGTACAAATACTTGAAGTTTCCTGTCATATAACACAGGTTTTTGGGGTCATTTGCAAACAGCAGGCTGCTCAATCTGTTATACATCATTCTATATTCAAATTCATACAACACATATCTCATTAATATCTTAAATCCCCACCTAAAGGTGTCTTCCAGTATTATCGTAGGTCATTTTTAGGCACTCTAGGGTGTCTTTAGGCCAATGACCAGATTTAGCAGTCTCGGGAAAGGGTTTCTGCCTTCCTCCTTGCTAAACTATTTTCATAGGCCAAGTATGTAGTCTTTGTGTAAGGCCATCTGGACCTCACTCAGCATATTCTCTTACCTCAATCCTATGTACATCCCTAACTTTCTCATTTGTACAGAAACATACACTTATCATTATGATGGGCCCTCCCTGTGCTCTTGAGACCTACCCAGCCTTCCAGCTAAGCCAGAAGAACAAAGAAACCAATTCTTGTTTCACTGACTTATTGATTTATTGACTTACTCACTTGAATTTACCTTACTAGTCTAAGGAAGCACACTATGAGAACCTTTCCTGTCTCTACAGGAAATAATTACAAATATGACACACATTTTTCATGGGTTCATATAGTTCTTGAACCCAGTTATGAAAGGCTTGTACTTACACGGGCTTTTCCTCACTGTAGATGGAAAGAAAATTCCATCAGTCATTAGAAACTTCATCTTCCTCCAGTTTCCCAGGGACCAAAATCAACAATAACAAAAGTCCTGAAACTATGAGAAAGGCCACCTTATAGAGGGACACAAAGTCATCAGTGTTTGGGTACATTTTCAGAGAAGACACAATGTCTGCTCAGGAAGAATAATAGTAAGGTAAGGCATCTTCAACCTCCTTCTGGCTTGGCATTTAAGAGATAAAAAGGAAGTCTTTTGTAGAGTTTCAGTCTATGTGAGGCAAAAGACCATAAGCTACTCTTTTGATTGATAAAACTCTTGAAATTAACACAGAATGAATGTCAAATACAGTCAGGGAAAACAAGCATAGGGTGTTAGCAAGTTGTCTATAGCACAGCATCAGGTGCCCACGGGCATGGTGGAAATACCTCTCCACTGGAGGATGGTAGTGCTGACTTACAGGGAGGAGCTGGCTCTTTCATTCATAGAACATTTGTAAGGGAGAAGCACTTGGCAGATTTCTGTGTTTTTCAGAAACACTGGTTGTTTTAGTAAATGATTCTTTCATGAAAGGCAATTATAGCTAGAAGGGGTATTTTGGGCTCAGCATTACGGAAGTGAAGTGTGTATATCTTCTTTTCTTAAGAAAATTAAGAAATAAAATAATGAAAGTGTCTGCCTTTGATCAGGAAATACAAGGATGAAAATAGAGAATTTCCCTTCTAAATAGAATTGGCTTCTGGAATCTAAAGTGCTCTGCTCGTCCAGGTCTTCTGTTGTAAGCTGCTTTTCTTTGCTGATAAGAAAAACTAAGAATTTGGAATATTCATGATTTAGGATGCTAAATAGAAACCTGCCCAGGAACTAATCAGGTTGAATCCAGTAAGGCAAACTAAAATATGATCCTGTGCCATTCAAAGTGGCACATTCCCTCAGTTGTGTTTTGCTGTCATTCAATATAAAGGAATAATTATTTTCTTGTCAATTTTACTAATTGAGGCTGCTACATCTATTACACAATCTTTAATCTTCCAGTCTTGAAAGAATCACCAGGAATCACAGAACCATTTTCACAGGAAACCCAGAGTGGGAATCCAGAAAGAGCCTGCTGTTTTCTCTCTCTTCTTTTTTGCCCAGCCATTACCAGAATATGTTTCTGTCTCTTTCCTCCCAATGTGTAGGAGGAGGTAGAGGAGATTTCTCCTGTCAAGGACAGCTCGAAGGTATAAGAGTTTACACTAACAGCAACATGCACCTTATTTATAGAGAAAGGTTAGAACAAACACTATTTCATGAACTTGACTCATTATTACAGAAAATATGGATCTAATCTAATCACATCAACCCTTAAGTGCATGCCTTATTAGTGTTTTACATGAAGAAATGGACCAGATACAGGAAACTGTACTCAAAGATGAAGGATACTCACCAGCCTCTGCCATGAAGGATGTGATAAAGGCAGCTTTTTCACAACACTGATAATGCCAGCAAAGACAACTGCTGTGACTTCAGGTGGCCTACTCAAACGGTGTATGTCAGTGATAGAGTCACTTATCTTAAATAGACTGAACCTCGCTTGTCAGAGCTGAAATAGCCTATAGTTTATGTAGAGAATGAAGCGCCCAGGAATGCCTAAGTGGGCCAAAGTCTGATATTCACCAAGAATCTTGTTTTTCTGAAAATGTGCTTGAGGACTGGTCTTTTCCTTTGGAGCCTTTGGCTTGGAGATAGAATTCACGAATGTCATTTCCAAAATTACACCTAAATTATGCAAAATATACATACCATAGCTGAGAAAAGACATAGAAATATTAAGACTCTATTGCCACTACCTTCCAGATTGAAATGTTGAATAGTATAGTATTAAGAACACACACATCACACACACACACACACACACACACACACACACACACACACATATTCAGTCAACAGATATATAGAGTCTTTGATATTTTTCTGTTCCTTTTCAATACACTTGTGGTACAATAATGGACAATGCAAGTAACAATCTCACAATGACTTTTATGCTCTGGTAGATATAAGAGTGCTGAAGAGAGATAAACAACAGGCTATTAGATGAGTTAAGAGCATGGTAAATTAGATAGAGGCAATTATTGTAGTTAGAAAGGAAAGGTTGAGCAAGATATAAATTAGCACGAATGCCTTCTGAGGAAGGGGGTGTTGGGTGTCAGATGTTCATTAAATAGACACATTAAACAAGACACATAAGAATGTTCCCCACAAGGAGTGGGCCCCTGCACCTTGACTGGGCACCACAGTGGAGCTAGCTCTGGAGGCTTGGTTGTAGATGAGCTGTCCCTGAAGGTAGGAGAGCAGACCTTGCCTCCTGCCAGTGGTGCCATTGGGAAGGCAGGTCAGAGCAGTGCTGAAGAGCTGGCCCTAGTAGTGCAGATAAGGGAGGGCTGGCAGGCTGACCAACTCAGCTACCACCTAGGGCTAGATCCAGGGATTGACACTGGTCCACACCAAAAATCATATGTGAAGAGTTGAGATGAGTAAAGAGGCCAGTCCTGCAGATAGAAAGCTGTGGGATCTCCAGGGCAACAACAGGATAATGGAGAGGAGTCCTAATGAGAATCCAATACTGATACTGATGGTATAATAGAAGCCAGAGCACTCAAACCAGACCAATGACTCATTGCAATGAACATTTGTAAGCAAAGATATGTAGACAGAGGGATATACTGTGGAACACACTGTGACATACTACAGCTTCCATGATGAGATGGTTTCTATGCTTTGTTTTGTTGTTATTGTTGCTGCTTGTTTGTTTCTTTGTGTTTTATTTGGAGGGGAGGAGATGGGAAGATGAGCGGGAGTGGGATGCATGATATAAAACTCACAACAAATCAATAAAAAGTTTAAGGAGGAGGAAGAGGACAAGGAAGTGCAGGAAAATTCCAAACCAGGTTTACATGCTGAGTCTTGCTAGTAAGGTCACCTGATGCTGAGCTTGACAACAAAAGTTAATCTCTAAGACCCACAAGGTGAAAGAAAAGAAGCAACTCCCCAAAGCTGCTCTCTTTCCCCATATGATGGACTGTGATGTGGAACTGTAAGTCCTTGTATCACCCCTCCAAAAAGAATGTTCCCCTAAGTGTCCTAGATAAAGCAAAACAAAACAAAAAACAAATAAACCAAACCAAACCAAAACCAACCAAACAAAAACAGTTAGCAGCCATGGAAAACTTTCTTTCAAGCTGTAGGACAGGAATCCAAGCATCTTCAAAAGACAATACAGGCTACTGTACTTGCCCTTGATTGTCTCCCAGAAACTGAAGGTAAAACCTTCTTGCTGAAGATACCATACTCTTTAGACACAGGACTTGCAAAAACTGAGTAGAACTGACTTGAAGCTATCTCTCTAAAGACTAATTCTCATAACATTAGAAGGTGCTGTGCAAACTGCCAAGGGAAAAAGTACTCAACATTCTCATGCATGTGTAAAACTCACAAAGCTCTACAATAATCAGTACAGCGAGACACCCCAAGCATGCAATAATAGTACTTTATATCTTAGGGGTAACCAACCAAAAGGTCCATTCAGAAAGAGTATATTCATGACTGGTACTGCAAATCCAGTCCACTATCCCTGTCTAAAACCGTCATAGTTCCTAAAGGAAAACTTACTACTGTTATTTTCTTAAACCAATATACCTTCAATACACCTTCTAATGGTATTCTAAATATTTATTCTCATACTCATAGATGAGAACAGCTTTTATCCCTCATCAAAGAAGCTTCCTTTAGCAACAGGTAGATACCATAAGAGAAAGGCATAAACAACTGGCCAAAATGCAGAAAGCAGGTGACTATTGGATGTCCAATCCCAATTACCACATCTAAAATGCAAATTCAAGACCAAAGATTTAGGGAAAATCACAGCAAAGGGGTCCAAGATTGTGAAAGTCATGGACTCGTGATGCAAGCTGAGAGGTAGTTTCTTCTAGGCATAACAAAAATGTTACACTCTTGAAATCTTAACAATATGGTTGCCTACACAAGACCTTCAAAAAGACAACACAGAAGGACAATATGGGTGAGGGAAATTCACAAGGCTCTACCTCTAGGTGAAGAACTATAAACAATCAATAACTATTAAGAAAGAATTAGGTTTCTCCTATTTTTATATTAAAATAGCAATAAAAAGGGCTTAAGGCCTAAGCCTGTGTGACATTCAAGAATACCTTTACTCCTTTCCCTGAGACTTACAAATGAGACTATTTATAGTGAAGATGCCCTACCTTTCCACATCCATGTGACCTAAGCTTTACTTTAGTAGCTATATCTGTCAGGTGCACTAGAAGAAACACCCTGTGACCCCAAGATGAGCCCCCAATAGGCTATCTAGTCCCAAGTAGTTAGCCTTAAACATATGTGTATATGATTACACAATGTAGACTCAGTAGGGTGCGCAAGTGTGTGTGTGTGTGTGTGTGTGTGTGTGTGTGTGTGTGTGTGTCTGTGTGTGCAATAATAAATAATAAATAAAGGAGAACAGGTCATGAAATTCAGAGGCAGGCACACAAGAGGATTTGGAAGGTAATGAGAAATCTGAAATGTAATGTAAATATAGTATTTATGTATGAGAATTTTCAAGAACAAAAATAAAAATAAATCTTTACAAAGGAGCATAACCAGAGAGTACAAATCAGAGAGAAGTAATGGAAGTTGGCATTCAGACAACTAGAGCAGAGCAGAAAGATAACATTCCAGATACACCTAGTGTTGGTTGTGGAAAGGATCAAGGCATAGCTCCACACTGCCACCCACAGCTCCCCCCAATAATTCTCTTAATTCTTTTAGTGACTCGGTGGTTTAGAAACTAAGTGGTTTCAGCACAGAACAGCATTTCAGGGTGAGGCAGTAATAAAGAAAAGTTGGAATTCATTAAAAAGGGATTTCAGAAAAGAGCAAGTCTCTGTTCTTCAAGAGACAACAAGCAAAGATGACAAATCAAGATACAATGGAACAAGGAAAAGACTTCATACTGAGTCTAGAGAAGGCAATCCACGAGGAATAAAAGAGTCCTAAGAGAAGGCAAAAGAGTCAGAGAACCACTGCTGCCACTATTAGGAGTCCCACAAAACCACCAAGCTAACAGACATAACATGAACACAGAAGAACTGATGCAGATCCATGCAGACCCTGTGTTTGTTGCTCAGTCTCTGTGAATGGGAGTGGATCTAGGGAAGAGGGAGCTGAGAGGTATGGAGAGAGGGAAAACTGTGGTCAGATACATTGCATGAGAAAAAAATCTATTTTCAATAAAAATCAAAATAATTTTTTCATAAGAGATTTCAACATCATTTTAATATGTATTTTTCCATCAATTCATTTCTTTATTTACTTTACAACCCAATATCAGCCCCTTCCTCCCAGTCCTCCCCTTACACAGCCTCTCTGAGAAGGGGAGGTCTACCCTGGGTACCAAATTCACCCTGGCACCTCGTCACTGCAGGACTAAGCGCATCCTCTCGCACTGAGAACAGACAAAGTAGCCCAGTTAGGAGAAAGGGATTCACAGGCCAACAACAGAGTCAGGGATACACCCCGCTCCAGTTATTGTGAGACCCTCATGAAGGTGAATCTACACATCTGCTATATATGGGGGGGGGGATAGGTCCAGCCCAGCCCATGTATGTTCTTTGGTTGGTGGTTCAGTCTCTCAGAGCCCTTAAGGGTCTAGGTGAGTTGACTTTGTTGGTTTCTTGTGTAGTCATTATCTCCCCAGGTCACTTATTTCTTCTCTCAACTTTTCCAAAAGTCTTTCTGAGCTCAGTTTAAATTTTGTCTGTGGGTATCTGCATCAGTTTCAGTCAGTTGTTGGGTAGAGCCTCTCAAAGAGGACAGTTATGGTTGTCTCACATCTGCAAGCATAACAGAGTATCATGAATAGTGCTAGGGGCTGGCTCTCTCCCATGAAGTGGGTGCCAAGTTGGGCTAGTCATTGCTTGGCCAATTCCTCAGTTTCTGCTCCATCTTTGTCCCTGAACTTGCTGTAGCCAGGACAAATTTTGGGTAGAAGGTTTTGTGGTTGGGTTGGCATCTTTGTTCCTCAACTGGGAGTCCTGCCTGGCTACAAGAGATGGCCACTACAGGCTCCACATTACCTGCTGCTAGGAGTCACTGCTAGAATCATCCTCATATTTTAAACACTAAGGTTGGGAGGTAAAGGGAAGAGAGGAAGAGAGAATAACTCACACCCAAGGCTTGGCATAGGCTTCTCAAAAGAGGAAGAAGAGGGCAAGGTGCTTAAGGAGCCACAGTGTACTGCTTTTTTCCATAGTCAGACACTGGATTTTGATGTTTTTGATATTACTAATTTCAAAGTGTTGCTAAGAAATTCAGATGAGATAGTAGGGTATTTCCTAGCGTCCACCTGACAGGATTACAATTGTTAAAGTACAGTTCAGGCCACAGAGATGTGGAAAGATTGGACATCCTCAGTGTAAACAATCTCATTCGTGATCCGGAGACATTCTCACATATCATGCAGGCTTAGGCCTTAAGCCTGATACATTGCTATTTTAAGATAAGATGTTTACATATAAAAAGAACACCACCACCACTATGTCATCAACCTCCATGGTAGATGTTAATTGTGATGGACTCTGATTCTCAGTGGGCAAGAGGCTTCAAACAGGCTCCAGTGTGAGGGGACCATTTACCTTACCATTTCCCTGTAATTTTCCCTCTCTCTTTTTATCCAGCCTCAGTAGGAATCAGTGTCCAGTCCAGAAGGGACAAAGGAGCAGAGTGGGGATTTGAATCCAAGTGGTTTGAGACACTGGCTTGTTACTGTGAATGAAATTGTTCTGTTACAGGGTAATCTGACTTAAGTGTTTATAATCACTTCAGCTATAGTGTTGAAAATTTTATAAAATGGTCAGGGCCAAGAACAGTTAGAACATGATGAGGATGATCCAGGTTGCATATGTGCATGGCTCACCAGTGCTAACAGGAAGTGGTAGGAAATATTGGATTTCAGTGGTGTTATGGAGGGAGAGCAATCAATGTTTCCTGGCAGAATGAACAGTGTATGTGAGAGAAAGACAGAAAGCTAGATGTCGAGACTTCTTCCTTTGAGCAACTGGAAAAGCAGATTTGCTATCCATTAGGAGGTAGAAGATTACAGAAGGAGCAGGTGGGAAGGAGCCTTCTGGTTTGGATCCCACTGAGTGTGAGAAGTCCAAGTACAGATGCTGAGCAGATTGCTGAATGTGTGAGTCTGCAATTCAGGAAAGAGGCATGAGCAGAAGTGAGTATGGGTGACTTGTCAGGCTGAGGATGCCATCTGATGCAAGAGACTCAAACAGTGAAAACGACAGGAGGGAAGAAGTCCAGCCCTGAGGCTGGAGCATTACAATATTAAGATCAAGGGAGGAGCAGGAATGAGGAAAGAAAACTGGGAACTGTAAAAGGTAGGAAAAACAAAACCCAAAACTGAAAAACTAAGTCAGAAAGACCCAATGGCACATGACTTCAATCCCAGCACAGTGAGACAGTGGCAGGGACAGCAGATCTCTGAGATCTATGACAGCCAGTGTTGCATAGTAAGGCCATGTTTCAACCAAAAGAGAAAAGAGAGGAGAGAGAGGAGGGGGGAGGGGAGGGGGAGGGAGGGGAGGGGAGGGGGGGAGGGAGGGGAGGGGAGAGAGGGAGACGAGGAGAGAGGAGAGAGAGAGAGAGACGAGACAACAACAATCTAAATCATCCTAATATCTGAAGCTGAGTGGAAAAACGCTGTGAAGGAAGGTGGGAAGGGATGCAACGCTAAATTATTTGAGCAGGCTACTGACTGTACTCATTGTACTCACTGGCCCTTACTTGTGGAAACAAGGTCTTGACTCAGTTGCCCTAACCTGGAGCAGGGCCTTGTCTGCATGGATAAGTCACAAAGCTCAAGGTACTTCTATCTATAGCTTTACTTTTACTCCTTTAGACTCAACACAAACCACAGAGGCACCTTCTGCAACACAATGCAATGCTAGCAACCTACTGAAAGAGGAAAATCCCACAGGTGCTTATCTTGGTGGACCTCCTCAGTTTCATTCCTGATCTCTGCTCTCCCCACTTGCTAGGTTGCAGCATTGCCCAGAAAAGAAGAAAGGGAAGGAGGGAGAGGGAGGGAGGGAGGGAGGGAGGGAGGGAGGGAGGGAGGGAGGGAGGGAGGGAGGGAGGGAGGAGGGGGAGAGGGAGAAAAAGAGAGAGAGAGAGAGGCAGGAGGATAGGGAGATTCATATGCATTATGGGATTGCATACACAGGCACTGTTACATCTCTTATTCAGCTCACCAGTCCCAGTGCAGCAGACTCTCAAAGACTGTTTTGTCAAATTAAACTGAAAGACTGGTACTTTATCACATTTCTCTCTGCTGTTGTGGCAGAGGGAAAAGTTGTACAGGAGAAATTATCATTCCTTATATGACCTAAACAGACAGCATACATGCACTGCTCTGCTGCCCTATGCTTAGTGAGTGAAGTTTCCAAAATAAATGGAAATCATACTAAGAAGTACAAATGCCCCTGAAGCAGACCAGTATCCCAAGTCTGCAAAGCTCACTCAGCTGTACTGGCTCCATAACAACTGAAAAGGTTAGTTTCATTTGCAGATGTAAAGCAACAACCTCCAAGGTTTGATGGCCTCACACAATCAAATATACAGCTCATCTGAGTCAGCACATAGGAGCCACGACAAGGCCGTATTCCTTAGGGTTTGCAAGCATCACTCCATTCAAAAATATCATTTGCGGAGAGAACACAGAGACCCCAGGAACACTGAGTGAACAGCAGTTAACATCAAAGATATCCATTGTAATTTAAGAACCGCATTCCCAGATTCTAATTTAGGGACAGATTATAAAAGCCATTTACATTGAGCAGAAAGAGCTGCCTTTGTTCTGTCCCTAAAAAAACTCAATGGAGAACACCAGGGTATGGAAACTGTTGGTTACGGAATGGATGAATTCTTATCAAGCAGAAAGTATATGATGCTTGGTTTCAACCAAAAGCAATGATGAGACAAGGCCAGAGTAATAACTAATAGGATCACATAAAAAGAAATGGAGAATAAAAACACTGTGATGTTGATGGATTATGATGAGAATTGAGCTGAGAAAATAAGCGCTTAGAGTATCCAGTTCTCTAAATAACGCTACAAACCCAGGAGTCAGATGTGTTCAAGCTTACAAGCATCCAATCTGGAAAGCATGGCAAGATTACTAACTGCAATTTTATGTTGACAGGATGGGGTCCCAAAGCAATTCTGGAAGCAGCCATTCCCCTTGTAGAGATAACAGACATAACCCAGGTTTCTTCAAAAGGTCAATTCTGGGGTCATATCTAAGATCAAGTCAGTAATTGTTGTAATTTCGTCTTCTGCGGAGAGCATTACATCAGATGAGGCATCGCCCAGAGAGGAGTAATTTTCTCAGTAAAATTATTGTCATTAATAAAGCTTTTAGGAAAGGTGACCAAGTCTTCGTTCTGTTCAAAGTTCTGATTTTGAACTAAATATCAATCTTACAGCACAAAATGTAAGAGCATTTCAGCTCCTGCCAAGTACCAGCTTTACAATACTGTGGTCTTGAAAGCAACAACCAGAAGACACATTCGAGAAAAGACATCTCTTTTACGCAAGAACATTTAGGGGAGTGCGTTAGACTACTTGCTCTGCAAAACTTGATGTTGGTTTGAGAGATTGGGGTGATTAAAGCCTTGAACATGCTGGGCAGCACAGCATGAGTTCTAGTCCTTCAAATACTCACAGCTAGGCTGAGAAGCTGTGTCCAGACATTGCCTAAACAGCAATGGGAGTCATTCCCCAACTACAGGAAGGAGCTATTTCCCGGCCACATGGCAGGTTTCAAACTTAGAAAATCAAAAAGAAACCTTGTACTCAATTAGCTCAACACTCTTATAATACAGATAATGAAGTCAAAAGCCAGAGAGAGTGACTTTCCCAAGAAGCTAATTAGTGGCAGAGGCTCTGATACATGGCCTATGCTCTGATCATGCATGGGGCCACACTGCTTACCTTAGTGCAATTGATTCGAGAATCACTCCAGCAACCACTTGTTTGCAGTTCTCCATATTAGAGGAAGGAGAGGAGTAGGAAGAGATCTGACCCCAGCTTTCTGCTTCCTGTTTTCACTGTGCTAATACCCACAACTACTGTAAAATAGACTAAGAAGGGATATCTCAGAATAATCTCCAGATGGGGCCACATAGTATACACACTTCAGGGAACTGTTTTATTCTTACCCCAACCTCAATAACTCAGTCAGAGAAGTCCCATATCTATCTATGCCTTTGCCACCAATATCCTTAGCTTCTTTGACAGAGCAGAGACGTGATAATTAGCAGATACAATCAGGCCAACCACAAAATGCAAGTTTCAAATATCGCTGAGAACCAGGGAGCTAAGTTTGCTACATTTATATGAGCTAAACTTAACTAGAGAACTAACAACACTCGACTTTCTATTGACCTACTTACAAATTGACATTTAAAAGGAAAGTAAAGAGAGCAGCTTGTCCTATACCCAGATATCAAGTAGGCGTCAGGCATGGCTTCTCATTGTAGGGGACTGAGTTTTCAATTGTCATTTGACTGGGTAATATGTTAAAGCATAGGAGGACTCTATTAAATAGGAGCCTTCACCTGTTTGAATGTGCCTGACATTATCAGTTTTCAGTCCCCTTTGAAAACTGTTTCTGTCTGGTGGACTGTCATATTTAAGATAAGAGGTCTGTTTCTTTTGCAAACTGCAATTCAAAAGTGGCAGATTTGGGTAAGCATAAACAAATAGATAGACACACACTTGCTTATACGCACTCACATACATGTATATATTCCACTGGAAACAAATAGTCCTAGCCGATCTTAGAATAAGCTTCTGTTACCAACTGTGGTTTCTACACTGACTATTGATTTGCGTTCTCAGTGAGAGATAGATCCCAGCAGCCAGCCTCATAGGGCAAGCTAGTCTAAGCAAAAGATTCTGATTTCATTTTCCTTGGTGTCTGACATTTGGAAAGCAAGATGTCTAATAAAGTTTTCTTTTCTGAGCTGCCCCATTAACAGAAGGTATCTATTAGTCAGCATGGGTGCACCATGCCATAGAGGTGTAGGAGATCAGCTGAAGATGTGTAAAGATGAAGGGAGATTGCTTCCCCACCCCAGTGAGTACAAGGACATAGGGTGGAGGCTCTCTCACTTCACATCGCTTCACCTGAACCACATAAGTGACTCTCCTAATCGCATTTCTGTGCAACACTGGAGGGCCTTGCTTTTCTCCTTTAGTGTGGAGAGGGGAAAAATATCTGCCCTGTCAAAGCCACACAGGAGAATTCTCTTAAAATAAACAGCTAAACTTAACCGCAGGCTTTTCCTTCCATAGACATATTTTAAACATATAGAATGTTGGAAGGCTGTTAGAAAAATGACAAGTGTCTGTTTTCATTAAACTCCCCAAGTGCATGGATCTAATTGACAGCCTTTCTGTGGCTTGGAGGAACTTCTAGCTTCAGGTTGCCATAGCAACATGTCCCCACTGCTGGAGCTGTGCTGTTCATAGCCATCATTCACAGGAACCCACAGTTTAGACACCCTAAGTTATCCAGAAATTTTGCCAACCTAGAGAGTAAGAAATCCAATTTTCCAGGCAGGTAAAATTTCATGCTTTGAAGGCTAAGCTTCTACTTTAGATATTCAAGAAGTCATTTTTTTTCCAATTTATGCTGTTTTTCTTTCTTTTATGGTAAGGCTTAAATTGTCATAATAACCTTTCTTTCAACTCCTTTCATAGGAGTGACATGGTACCCAAACCTGCCCTCTCCTTTGAGAGATAAAAGCCATGCTTATACATTAGAGTCATCAACAAATTCCAGGCTCACAAGACCCCAGGGTACAGCGGAGGAGAACAGAGGCTGCCATTCATGCCTCAGTTGGCTCTGAGCTACTGGGGGCTTATCCCCAGCTCCCTCCGAACTCACCATGTCCTTCTGAGAGACTACCTCACCCAGAATTTTAGAACCCTTTTCTAATACAGAGAGCAGTGCCAAGGCAACAATACATAAAATACTTAAGGTTCATTATTTCATTGACTCCATGGATCCCAATGACAGAGTTCTTATTCATCCAAAGTTATATTGAACAAAACCAAGGTTAAGTGCTATCCTCAGGGCTGCAGAGCTTACAAATGACAAGGGCAGGATTTCAAACTTCTATACAGTGTTCTCCCTACTAAACTTGGCAGTAAAAAGAAAGAGGCATACTGTGAATAACCTGACCTTCAAGAAGGGACAACCTGGGGGTCAGCAAAAGGGTGGCTTCTGCTGCAAAATCATTCAATTAAATATTTTTCTCACAAAGAACTACCTGCCCATCAACTATCCCTTAAATGTGTATGTCGCCACCTTCTGGACGGTGGAAGGAACTGACTCCTCATCCTTTCTGTTAAGAAAGAACTACTATCCTGATGGTTACTTGACTGAACAAGAGGCTATGTGTTCAGATAAGATGGCTTGGACCTGTGCTATTCAATTTTTATCAGTTAATTGAATCAGTCATTGCTCATATACCTGTTCATCTCTGATTGGGTCTCCAAACAACACTTCTCAATAATGATCTTTCAGATATTAGATCTATCCACAGAGGGAAAGGCTGTTCAGACTTATATTCCCAAATGGGAAAATGAACAGAGAGCCAAACCAAAAGGAACACTTTCTAAGCATTAAGACATGCTTATTCATTTCTTTTGCTTTTCATTGAAATGTTGTTACAAGCTTTGTGTTTATTTTGTGTTTGTGTATGCATGTGTTTGCATGTTCATGTGTTAGCACATATGCAAGTATGTGCTCATGAAGGGCAGAAGTTGACCTCAGGTGTTGCCCCTTCAGGAGCTACCCAACTTGTCTTTCCCTGGAATCTGGGGCTCAACTGAATATGGTGGTTGGACACCAAACTCTAAGGGTCTATCTGTCTCTCCATCTCCAAGACTAAGAGGACAAGCACATTATTATACTCAGTCTTATATGTGGTGGGTACTAGGGATGGAACTCTGGTTATCATACTTTTGAAGCAAGTTCTTTATTGATTGATCTGTCTCTCCACCCTGTGTTTATTTTTCTAACAAAAGAGGATTTTATAATGTTGAAAAATTATGGTGACTGTGAACTCAAGAATCATGCAAATCAGCTCCACTAACCAATAAATAACTAGTTCTCCAGAATAAGAGTGTCTAGGATTAAAGCCAAGGCAAGGGCTCCTGATCACCCATTGTGAGTGACAGCTGAGCACCTCCCCTCATAATCCTACTACACTACAGGCAGTGAGAAAGGTCAAGGTAAAAAAGTTGTTTGAGGCAGGAACCACCATCCAATGATCTAAAATATAAAAGCTAAAATATTGTACGGAACAATTTTTTATCTTCAAAAATAAAAGAGAGAGACAGAGAGAGAGAGAGAGAGAGAGAGAGAGAGAGAGAGAGAGAGAGAAGAAGAGAGGGAGGGAGGGAAGGAGGGAGGGGAGGAGGGAGGGGTTATGTCCAGGCAACCTTCCAGGAATCCTACCCACCAGGAGCAGCCCAGCTAAATTAGCTAGTCAGGGATAGAGCATGGGATGGACTTTCAGCTCAAATCTCAGCCATCCCACTGCACCCAAAAACAAGGAACATGGAAAGCGAATCTACTTGCAGATGTAAAACAAGAAAAATTGAATTTCCTCATTATTCATTGTTTCTGCAAACATTTATTCAGGTTTTACCATGGGCCAGACACTGGGGAAAGAGCAATAAACAACATATTCCCTTGGAGCATATGCACTCTTAGAAGAAGGAACAATCAACTGAAAATATGTGTGTCCAAAAGGCCATGGATGGAGGTAGAAAACAAATCAAGGAAATAAGAAATAATGGGTTTATCCTAATAGAGAGACCCTGAAGCCCTGCTTGATGACAGGATATTTGAGCACATATTTGAAGAGAAAGGAAGACGTCAACAAATGGTGTTCAGGTAAAGGCACTGGGGTGTCTTCAGGCTGGACACTGTGACAGACAAGCAAGAATGTTAAGAGAAGTGACTCAGTGGTATAAATTGAGGTCCCAATGAAGTAGGTCTGGGTGGTGAAACTATCGTGAAGGAAGTTTACATCAGGAATATTCTTAGGACTGATACATAGAAGAGGAAAGGGAGCTGAACATGGTGGCTTGCTTATTACTATAATTCTAAATTCCAAGGAATTAGGAGGAGGATCAGGAATTCAAGGCTATCTTTGGCTACATAGCAAATGTGAGGCTAGCCGTGGCTATGTGAGACTTAGGGAGAAAGGAGAAAAGAGCAGAGTTAATAAACGGAGAAGTTGAACTATGATATAGTCACACCAGACATGTAAGCTCTAAAGCTCAGATGGTTCTCCAGCATTATCCCATACTAGAAAGGATGCCAGCCTCTGTACTTGTACATCTACCAGTAGTGAGATGCAAGCTGTCCCAGGAAAGAGGCATGGCCTTGAGAGAAGTAACATTCCCCACCGATGGGCAATTTCCACAGGATTGACAACTTCAGGAAACAAATCTTTCAGTGTTTAGAGTAAATTCAGATGACATCACTATATCTACTGTACCATGAAGAAAGATAAGGCCAGCCTTCTTTGTTCATGGGTTCTGCAGCAATGTATTCAATCAACTACAGTCAAAAATATCAAAGCCAGGTGATCTCTATTAAATATGAACAAGACTTTTTTCCTTCCCTTTTCCCTAAACAATGAAAAGTAACAATTTATGCAACATTTACTTACAGCGCTTTATTAACAGAATGGTGACTTGTAATGGACAAGAGGGTATATGTAAGCTATATACATAACACATGTATAAGTATACAAATCCATAATGCATTTTATATAGGAAACATGACCATTACAGATTTTGGTATTCATAGAAAGGTTTGGAACTAAGCCCCTGGGGATGCCTAGAGACAACTGTAACTTCAAAGGATTGTTCCAGCTGTTGCTTTCAGAGGAGTCTACTGATATAGAGTATAGTTGGAAGGTTAAAAATGACATCATTTGTTCAGAACTTAAAGGAAATCAAACTTGCAAAAGAAAAAGAAAATACACTTTCAATGAGGGCAGTGAGGTTGGCACAGAATGCCAAGGTGTTTTGGAGAACCCCTGCCTGCAGCAGAGAAGTATGGGAAGGGAAACTACAGAGCAGACTCTCTAGACAAAGAGGACACAGGAACAAGGCTACACCATTCGGATATGGTGACAACATAAAATCAGGAAAGCCCTTTGATAAAGATGAATCAGGTTCAAACAAATTCCTTAGCATTGTTGGAGGCAAGAAAAATCCAGAAATCCAGAATGTCTTTGACAATCTTCCAGAGAGTATAGACAGTTTATCATAGTGCTCACCAAAGGTGTATAGCATCAGGGAGCTGATAAAAAGAACATGGAGCACCCCATGAGGAAAACAATGGTTCTGGACTTGGGGTACGTCACAATAGCTGGAGTGATGATAAATCAGACACAGAAAATACAAGATAGACCCTGTATCATGTGGTTCAGTGAGTTTCCCAAGTGAAACAGACAGCAATCGGGACCAGAGAGGCACAGATTCTTAAGGCAGTTTCATGGGTTACAGCATTCTGTGGTCATCCCAAATAATAACCAATGGAAAGGCTCCATTTTGCAACTCAAAAATTGTGTGTGCTGATTCCAGATATTACATATAGAGGCTCCATACTCTCTCTGAAAAACAGATTCCTTACCAGAAAGGCCTCAGTGGCCCCAGTCTGGGTGGCTACATCAGAATACTCATTAATGGTTTCAATTACCTTGTTTAAAACAAGAATATGAGGTAAAAGAATATGAAACTGTTGATACAGACAACACATGATAGCAAAAAAGAGGAAATGATGACTATGTGGTGCAGTTTACAGGCAGAAAGAAGACATTGCTTAGATATGGATATCAAATTCTCAAAGGAAGACATTTGAATAGATATAAAACACAAAGGAAACCCCAACATCAGCAGCCATAGGAAAGGGCTCATAGATCTAAACATAGTGAACATGTTACAGATCTGTAGAAGCTCCTACATTTTAAGTTATGACCATCACCACAAATATTTAGAAGCTCTTGAATATGTCACAAGAAACTTTACTTTGAGTGCACACAGATTGATGTTGAGAAACCCCTTGTCATGTGTTCATCTCCCCGTCTTTACCACACATTCCTAGAGGTCACATAGTATTTAGCTAAGAAATGGGAACTCTAATGCAACCCAAGCCTTATGATGAAGCCATACTGGTGACTTTCATGGTGTACTGCATAACAAAAGTTAAGAAAAAACATGCAAAATAGAAATAGGGTTTGATTGTGTACTATTATATAATCAAAAGTTCACAGGTTAAAAATTAATCCTAATTAACATATCGATTGTATTTGGGGGTTACAGATAGATGATGAATAGGCAGTGGTGACCATGTTTTCATACCTGTGGATCTATAAAAAGAGGAAGAGACTTAAGCTGGCATATTTGCTCTGTCTTTCTATGTGAAGCCCTCCAACAGGTTGTGATGCTGAGAATCCTGGCAGTGTACTCCTGACTTGCCTGAAGTAAGCTACATTAATTTCTATCCTTTATAAAAGACCTATTCTGCAATGTTGTGTTAGAGGCATAGAAAATAAATAAATAGAAACTGCAAATGGAAAGATGAGTAAAATTTTTAAATAGTAACATGTATAGGCTACTGGCACAACAAACATTATTTGTTAAATTAGAGCAATATATGACTCTACAGCATAGAAATGTAAAGGCAAAAATAACAGCAGCAAGTGTTCCTATGAAGCTTGTAGGGAAGAACAGGAGAAATAGCACAGACTAATAACAAACAAAAATAGACATGAATGAGGAGAAAATGGCAGAATTAGCCTTCACCTTGGCTCTATGGAAATCGGGATAAAAGAAACAAAGTTTTGTTGAAACTAATCAAGACCTAAGGCAAAAGGAATAAGTAGGAAAAATTTAGAGGAACCGAAATTCTATCAGCTCTATACATGATTTGTTTTTATAGCTATAAGTGAATACTCTGAACACCTGGGAAATAGTGCCATCAAATGCTTCATGGATATTTCCCAGAGGGGGAAAAAACACAAAAATTGACACAATAAGTACAAAACTTAACAGACTTAAAATCATAGCTGAATGGCTTTGAGAAATGACCCAAATGAACTTTAAGCTCTTCTGCTTTATGTGTTGCCATTGTTTTTAGTTCTGCCACAGGTCCCAGTCTAGTGGAAGGATGCATAGACAGTGGCTTTAAGGGAGTATATATGAAGCTGATCACCTACATGCCTTGGAAAGCTGTAGAGGGAACTGAGTTTCCTCCAGTCAATAAGAATCCCATTCATCAAGCTAGATACCCAAAAGAGTTAACACAACACTACACAACTCAGCCACCCAAAATGGTCAGTCGTCATTCAAGACTTGACTCTAAATGTTTCTCTTTGGCTTACAGCTATGGTTGGTCCAGTCCAGATGAGGAAACTGTGAACAGAGTAGTTGGTAAATTACAAATGAACCAATAGGGTTTCTCCTGCAATATTAGCAATCTCAGTTATCCAAAATCAACCATGATTCAAAAATGCTAAGGGAAACCTCAGAAAAAAATGTCATAAATATTAAATTACTAGCCAATTTACAAATATGATGAGTATTGTCATAGAACTCATGTTGTCCTACCTGGGACATTAATGGTTCTTTCTCCCAACGTCTCCACACTATATATGCTACCTCCCCTTCATCATTTAGAATACCAGACTTTGCTCTGTATGTCATTTTGGGCATCTACTAGTAAGGCTGGAATGTATCCCCAGGAAATAGAAGGGGCCTATTGTACCTCTTTCAACCTTGTAGAAAAAGTGTATAGTAGTTGATTTGACTCATTGTTCTCTAGGCAAGAGGACTACAGTTAGGCACAATCTGCTACACTGCTCAAACTTGGAATCCCAATTTCTCTTTAGGGCTTAATCAATGCAGGCCAGGAAAGACAGACACCAGGAAGTACCTGAGACTCTCAGCACAAACTCTGACATTCGCCATGGATGGAGATGACAAAGATGAAATGGCTAGATAGCACCCAATGTGGGTCTGTCTGAAGGGGGCCATGAAGAGCAACAGAGGGTGTGGGCAGCAGGCAAGAACTCTTCCTAAGCTGCAGTGACATTATCAAGCAGCAAACACTTAAGTCTGAATCTCTGCTCAGGTTCTAAATTGTAGGCAGTGGGAAGTGTTTTCAATGATTTTAGGAAACTCATGTACTCATTGCAAAGACTGAGGTGTTAGTTTCCAGGCTGAGCTTTCAGTCATAGGTCCAGCAGCTGCTAGTACATTGCTACTGCATCACAAAGCGGGTACTCTGGATCCTTATTGGTTTGCCAATGGCTCACATTGATCATGGAGAATCGAAGGCAGGTGTCTGCACCCTCACAAAAGGATGTAATGGGGATAAGGGGTCAGATATTATTGTTGAAAGAAAGGGTTTACAAAGAAGGTAATTGTCACAGTGAATGGGCAGAAAAGATTCAGAGCATGGCAAATAACAGCAATTATTGAAGGTGAGAGGAAGTCTACTGTAAAATAGAATATATACTCATAATTTCTTATGAATTAAATGTAAATGCACTGCAGAGACATGTACATATACTTCTGCCTAATTATGTTTTTTCAAATATTCAAAGAAATCTTTATTTGCCAGAAATAAAACTGGAGAATAGAAGAACCCACATGGTGAAGCACGTTCCCAAAGAAGAAAGTTATCATGGAATTCATAAATCTATTAGTAAATATGTGACCATGTATTTCCAAAACAAAATTAAATGAAGACCAGCTGAAAACATTTATTCTACATATCTCCCAGTCATGTGGCTTGGATTTTTTGTCAGAAAATTTGTTTTCACCATTTGCTAGTTACTCTGAATGTATGCAATAGAGCTCTAAAGATTCCAAGTGCCTATTTAAATGCTATTGAGTAAAAAAATGATGAAATGGAGGACACTCATAATAATTCTTGGACTCCTGGAGCTCCTAAGACATGCTACAAAAATAGATCTTTATTCTTAGGAAAATATAGTCAGAGCTAGCTTCCTTATGCTATACATAAAATCTTAACATCAGAGGCAGTACAGATAGTACAGATAGTTTTTGAACTGATCTCCAAACAAGCACAAACCCACTATGTTGGGGAAAAAAAAAAACCAGGAAATTTGAGATTTTTGGTACTTCACACATCTAATCTAAATCAAAGAGCCTACAGACAGCTTTTAGTAAGATAAAAGGAATGGAATATATATAAATTCTATGAATAAATAAATGTAAAAGAATTTACATTAAGCTAAAACCTAATTTAATTCAATTCTACTTGTGTACAAACTTTTGCTTCTCAATGTCAGACTTCTAAATGTTTACCAGACTGTTGTTAATACTAAAAACTTAGTCTTTGACCTAGAGTAATACTGATCTGCATTTACGAAAGTTTGTCCAACTGAATGCTTCTGGTCTTGGAAATCATTTTAGATACATTATTGAAGGCAGACTGTGGTGCTAATAAGGTTTATGTCTTAAGAACTTTTAAAAAGTGACAGACTTCAAAGGTCCATGTATACATTGGCTCAGTGTTTAATAAAATGTCTTTGTGAGCCTTGGTTCATAATTAGCCTAAATTTCTGTAGAAACAATTAATATCAAACACTTACCAGAAGTCATGAAAAACAGGCAATGCATATAAACATAATTTTGAATGTTTTTTGGCCTATAAAGCAATAATGCAATTTACATGGAATGTTATGGATATGAGAAATGGAAATGCGAAAATTACTAATCCTTTAGTAAAAATATCAACATGTTAAGAAGGGGAATGTTAACTAATGTAGGTTATTGAATTTGTGATTTGTTTATGGGTTCTTGGCTTTGACAGCTTCAAAGAATGGAAAGATGAGAAGTTAAATTTTGTATATATTGTCAAGGAAAAGATCTTTAATAGTCAAGTCCCTTCCTTGTGGTAAAAAAAAAAAAAAAAAAAAAAAAAATCCTTAAAGAATTTTAATTGTTAAAACTTACCTAACCAAAGCTAATGCAAGGTTTTGTTTCTGCAGACTACTTAATAATCAAAAAGTGTTCATAAACTTAGTTTATCAGTTGTCAGAAAGTTACTTTATGAGGAAACTGTGTAATTATATTCTTCCCAAGCAAGTTTTTTGTGCAAGATTTTTAGTCATTGGAATTGAATCACATGTTATAAAATGGAGAACTGAATCACAAAAGGAATCACACATTCACAATGGCACTTAGCAGCATGAGAAACTTTTTTTTACTGATTACTGTTAAACTTTTACTGATTGATGCATATCTGACTAAACTAAAGTATACACATTTTCTCATGATAGATTAGGAATACCACAAATGGATTGATGGGGCGATCTGGGCTATACAATTGTATATGAGATATTTGAAAAGATGCATTTAGTATTAGGATGAACAACAAATGACATGGGAAAATTATCTTTAGTACAGCTTTTTGAAATTACTTGGTCATGAACAACAAAAACACAATGTTATGTTTCTATTTGATGGGGAGAAATTAAAATATAGAAGAGCTTCATGCATTAAGAAAAGGTAGTCAATCCTAGAGTAAATGGTTGCTCAGGTTCCTAAAAACTCCAATAATACTCTCCATGACTGTTTTCTCCCCACATATAAATACAATAAACAGGAATTCAGTGGTGGGTATAAAGTTAATGAATAAACAACTTACTTTAACAATACATAAACAGACTTCTTGGGATGTTTCCGCCTAATTATTTAGGTAAGACTGTTGTTGGTTCATCCTGAAGATGTTCCCATCACAAAAGCACTGAATTAGAAAATGTAGCTTGGTATATCATATTGTGGAAGACAAAAAAAAAAAAAAGAAAAAGAAAAAGAAAAAAGGAAAAAAGATTACCCACAATATCTGCAATAGGTCTGACTAGTATATCAAAATATTTAGTCAATGCCCCAAGATTCCCAGAGTAGAATCTAAAGCCACACCCCTTTTGGTTTGGGGTGTGTGTGTGTGTGTATGTGTGTGTCTGTCTGTCTGTCTGTCTATCTGTCTGTCTGTCTTTCTGCCTGTCTGCCTGTCACATGTATTCACACATGTGAGTATGCAGAGGTTATGTGTGTGTCTTCCTCTATGCCTCTTCTTTGTATTGCTTTGAGACAGGGCCTCTCTCTGAATAAGAACCTTGCTGTTTGTCTAGGCCTTGCTGGCCAGAAGTACTCAGGAGCCAATTGTCTCTACCTATGCCACATTTCTGAGGTTATTTTCTCTCACAACCACTTTTGGCTTTTTATACGTATGCTAGTGATTCATGTTTGCATGAAAACTCAGATACTTATGTTTGCAAAGCAAGATGTTTGATCCTCAAGCCATATCCCAACACCCATTTTCTTTTAAAGGTCAAAGCAGAAAACAATGTTGTACAAAAATATGCTCTATTGTTTACTAATATCTGGGTAGAAACACCTGACCAGGTATTACAACAGTAATAACAAAGACCAAAGCAATGACCAGGGATATGTCTATATGTCAAGTGTTGTGATGTCACTTTTTCTTTTTTTTCAATATTATAAAATTTCTTGAAATACCAATCAGGAAGTAAGTGTCCTCTTTGTACCTTAGACCCAGGTACCAGGACCCTTAAAAAAACTCAAGGCCATAGATGCTTAAGTCTCTTGGAGGAAAATGTACCATTTACCTGTTAGCATATGTACATCCTCTCATGCATCTTGAATACCAACTATAGAGTAAAAGTAATATCAGTAGTTGAACTGTATTATTTAGGTCTGAAGAAAAAAAATGTTTCTATAGATCATGAACAGAAAAATACTATTTTTCTGAATATTTTCTATCTGAGGTTAATTTAATCTTTGAATGTGGATATTAAGGGCCAGATTATTTGACCTCTTCTAAAAATTAAAGTGGGTCTACAAACATTCCACTATTGTCCCTAATTAATTAGAATTTGAATCAAACTTTATTCTGCCTGACCCCATATCCCAGATCTTTCTTCAATACAAAAAAGCATTTGATCCTGGAATGGTTGACAAATCCATACCACCTGTACTTACTGTTCAAACATTCCTGCTGTCAATATTCCACAACAGCTGAATGCCCCCACTGCCATGTGGTAGGGCACATTTTCAAGTCCTCCTTCCAAATGTCACCATCTCTGATCTCCCTAGTACTTCTTCCCTAACCTCTGGGCATCCTAGAGTGGCAGTTTCTTTGTGCCATTGATCCCAGAATTTTTTTCTAAATTCTGTCAGGACTCTAATGACTACCTTCAGCCTGAAATCAGGAGAGCCCATACCAGGGGTCTAGTGATTTAGAAAGTAATGGCTGTTTTAAATACACAAGAAAGGTAAATTGTCATGTGTCCACCAGATTCCAGGCATGTCTGTATGAAACGGTTGAGGACACTGGCTGGAACCTATTGGTGCCTTTCCAGGTCCAATTTCTCCCCGATCAGGCAAATGTCCATGCTCCTTGTGGTTTCCAGCTTATTAGGGCTGCTGTGATAGGAGTCTGTGCTTCAGCTCATTAGCTACTCGCTCCTTAAATGGAATCCGTTAGCTAAATATAACCTGGAGCCTCCAGTCGTTTACACTAATTGTGTTGAGTTGTTTTGTTAAGGTAAATAACAGAAGAAGTTACCAGTGTATAAACATGAAGGCCATAGTTTTCCTGTTTGTCCAAGACAGTAAGAATGTGGTACATCGTTTCCCTACTTTATTCAGTTGTCAGCTAAATAGGATGCCTGGTCAGGGGGTCCTGTTCTGTCCTGTCAGAAGGCCACATCTGGGCAGCATATACTCACAGATTCTTCTGTTGAGAAATGAGGAACAGGGGGTAGACTCCTCCTCGAGCTCGAAAATCCAACCACATGATGGTCTCAGGATGAGGCTAGGTAGTAGAAAACTGTTCTGATTGCCAAGACTCTATAGCATGCTGCATCAGCCCAAACATACATTCTCATCCCTCAGCTCTTCTGTAAGGCAAAGCAATTGAGAATTACCCCAACTTTCTATTTTTTGATGCCAAGCCATTTTGACCAGACTAGTTCTTTTCTAATTAATTTGGTCCATGGACTCAAAACATACTATGGAATGATAAATGGAATGGAAAAACATCCATAGACAAATTGTATGTGTTGTATTTTATAAAAAGGAAAGGAAGCCAGGGATGTGTTTGAAGAGGCTTCTACAGGCCCATGCTGAGGCATCCTCTCCCCTTAAGTACCAGCTGTATAGGTATAGTATAAAATAGTTTATTAGGGCATGGGAAGGAAAAGGGGGAGAGACAAAGAGAGAGAGAGACAGCGACAGAGACAGAGAGACAGAGAGAGACAGAAAGAGAGGCAGAGACAGAGACAGACAGAGACAGACAGACAGACAGACAGAGACAGAGAAAAGGAGAAAAGGAGTAGAAGCCAGCAATGAACACGTGGAGAGAGAGGAGGAAGAGAATGGTGAGAGAAGGTGCAGAGAAGGAAGTGTTTAAGTGAGTCAGAGAGTAAGAGAGTGAGGCGGGGGCAAACAGCTCCTTTTATGGTGAATCAGTCATACCTGGCTATTTCCAGGTAACTGTGGGGTAGAACATAGAAGAAATGCTAACACTATGGTTTGAGGTAGATCTGTATAGTTAAGTCAGTCTTACAGTTCTCCTATGTGTATGCAAAATGTCAACCACGTTTGCATTGTTCAAGCCTAGGACTATAAAAACAACAATAAATATAGCACAGTAAAAACAACACATTTAGTCTAATAACCTGGTTAAGAAGAACAAAAAAAAAAAAGGTAGAAGATTTCAGATTTTTCCTATTTTGTTTGGCTGACCCTCTTTCTAGAATGGTAATTTATTTTTAATTTCATTTATTTTTACTTTATGTTTATGGATGTTTTGGCTAGGTATATCTGTGTACCATGTGCATGTCTGGTGCCTATGAAGGTCAAAAGAGGGCATCAGATGCCCTGGAACTGGAGTTATAGATGTTTTTGAGTCACTAGATGGGTGTTGAGAATGGAATCCTGATCCCCTGTAAAAGCAGCAAGTTCTCTTAGCCACTGAGCCATCTCTTCAGTTCCAAAGAGTTGTTTTGAAGTGCCAGGTCATTAGATAGTTTATGGCCAACTCCAATGTAATAAGCTTAATCTTTTGTTACTGAATCACCCTGCTGCTGTTTAGATTAATTGTATTTTCAGTCTCCTATTGAAGAAAAATAGAAACTTGTGGGAATAATAATGGCCCCCATGTCATCCTCACAGTTTCTTGTCCATCTAACATATAAAAATAACTCTTGTCTTTTCAGACACTTAACTTTCATATGAACTTAGAATGCATACCTTTAATCTCCCTCAGTTCATTCCATGGTTGTTGATGGGCACTAATTATTCACTGTTAGATTTTGCTAGACTTGATAATAGTTTCTCATTATGTAGTAACAAGTATGCATGGTTTGAGAATAAACATCAAATAAATTAGAGTGATATGACCAAATGGACTTCAAAATATTTTAACCACCAAAGAAATTTTAAAAAGAAAAATAATATATGAAGCAAACATGGGAAAATGTCAATAACTGTTAAAATTTGATGAGGAATATGTAAGGGGTCATTTAAACTTTTAGTTATCTTAGATGTGCCTTCAGCTATTGTATGTATATACCTCCTTCACAATATTTGGAAAGGTCCAGCTGTCCTTCAGCAGTGATGGGATCTAGACTGTGCATGGGTGAAATATCCTTTGGAAATACTTGCAAATGTCTGAGCATGCCAGGAACTCAGGGGTTGTGACATGGGCGTCACCTTGGCCATCTCCAGAGACCAATGCACCAAAGTGGCATTTCCTAACACTTTGCCACAGGACAGCAAGCTAGTGACAAGTGACAAGCAAGAAATGGGTTCCACCGGCATGTGCACTTAAGAAGCAACTTCCACTGGGTGTCTGCTCAGCTCCTCTTCCTGCACATTAGCACTTTAAAGGCTCTGCTCCATCCTACAGGGACAAAGGAAAATCACCTTGTGATCTGACCCTGTTGGTTTGAGAGATAAGGGAAAGATCCTGTCACAAGGAAGTAAAGGGAACATGACACACATAAACTGCCCATCTCCTTCAAGGGCACATATCTACCAGGCATTATGGTAAGTGACTTTCCTGATACCTACAAAAGATCTTCATATTATGCATTTGCCAGGTACTTCCTGGCTGTAACACATGTAAGCCTTCATTCGATAATTCATCTCTCCTGTCATGCTGTAAATGCTCACGAGTAAAGTCTGTATCATCATTTGTTCACGGCTGAGAGTTACCACAAGCATCTCTTTCACTAAAAGTGCCTCCTATCAGCTGATGGGTGCTTCCTAGAGTTCTTGTTAGATAAATAGCTCTTCTATATCATTTAATCCACAGGACAGTGATAAGAGAGATCACTCAGTTTTATGGATGAGGGCCAGAAAAATATGGAGATATTTGGGGTGGGGGAAGTTGGAGCTTTTTAAAGCTGGGAAGTGGCATATCTGGCAGTGACACTTAATTTTGTTGGCTTTCAAGTTCCTGCATGGGACCTGGAGAGATAGAAGGCTTAGAGAGGAAAAGCACTTGCTATTCTAACATGAGAACCTCAGTTCCAATGACATCATCAACATAAAACAGAGGGTGTGGCCATTTGTATATGTGTCTATGTCTTAGGGTTATTCTTGCTATAAATGAAACACCAAGGCAAAAAATATTGGAGAGGAAATCAAGAGCAAACATCAATCACACCTTCATTAGTGAATAGTCTATAAAATAACTGACCAGTACTTCTCTCAAGTTAAGGTCATTAAAAACAAAAACCTTAACAGCTAAGTACAAGGCAGTGAACTAAACTAGATTATGAAAGAGAGAATTGGCATTAATTCAAAACTTAGGATTATCAAGATAAAGTTGGACGTTTAGTCAAGAACATTGTGCCGATCTCAATTTTAATAACTGTATCCTGTTTAAAATTTTGACATGTGAGAAAACAGACTAAACAATACTGTATTTGTTTCTAGTTTTTCTGTTTCCTTTGAGCCAGAGTTCAAGCTGTCCTAGAATATACTATGCAACTATACATGGCCTTCCTAATCTTCTTGTCCCTAAGATTGGATTGAGACAATGAGCCACCATCCCAGTTTATGCAGTTCTGGGAATCAAACCCAGAGCTTTGAGCATGCTAGGCAAGCTCTGTAACTACTAAGCCACTTCTCTGCCCCACTTAATGATATGGAAAGCAATAATCATGGATTCATGTTCAGAGCCTTACTATCTCTTTGTTTGGGAGATCACAAAGGGTTAAAATTAAGATAGATAAAATCATAAGGACTGCCTTCCTTATGCAAACTCTGAGAGAACAATTTCTTAAGTACTTTTAAAATTGTGTAAAAAATAAAAGTAATATCTGTTTTAACATCTGGGCATTTTAGGCCTATAGTAAAGTGTCTGTTGTAAATGTACATTATTTTACAACCATTAGCACCAGCTATCTACAGATCCTTTTGGAATTCCAATTCTTAAAATCTGCATTCATTAAAGCATATGTCCTTTCCCTTTCCCAGATTCTATAGGCTGCCCCTTCTTATTCATGATTCACTTCCAACTTCAGAGAAAATAGGATAACACTGAATCAGCTTTCTTCTATAAGTACCTATGTGGTTAGCTGGGCCCACCAGAAAAAAAATACATAATCATTCCCTCACCTCAAATCTTTAATCCAATCACAGCTGTAAAAGCCTTTAGCTATATAAGGTGCTATATTCACAAACTCAAGGGATGTGAATATTAACATATTAAATAAGAGATACTATTCCTCTTCTATGGTTACATAAAATCTGATATTAGCTTCACAAGTTTCCTGCAAATACAATGCTTTTTTTAAATAAAATAGCCCAAAATAAATCAATAAGTATACAATGGGCTGTACTGGACACATAAGACATTAACATTAAAAATCTATACAATCCCAAAACAGAATGTGGGCTACTGACATTAGTCCTGCTATTGATCAAATTTTAGAGAACTTTGTTAATTCTCATTGATGGAGAAATAGTAGCACTGCATGCAAAGTAATTCCAGAGAAATCCTTCTAGAAAATGCTGAGAAAGCATTTGACAAAATTCAACAACACTTCATAGTAAAAGTCTCGGAAAGATCAGGAATTCAAGGCCCATACCTAAACATAGTAAAACCAATATACAGGAAACCAGTAGCCAACATCAAACTAAATGGAGAGAAACTTGAAGCAACCCTACTAAGATCAGGGACTAGACAAGGCTGCCCACTCTCTTCCTACCTATTCAATATAGTACTGGAAGTCCTAGCCAGAGCAATTAGACAACAAAAAGAAGTCAAAAGGATACAAATAGGAAGGAAGAAGTCAAAATATAACTATTCACAGATGATATGATAATATACTTAGTATGCTTAAGTGACCCTAAAACTTCTACCAGAAAACTCCTAAACCTGGAAAAAAAAAAAAAAACTTCAGCAAAGTGGCTGGTTATAAAATCAACTCAAACAAATCAGTAGCCTTCCTCTATGTGAAAGATAAACAGGCTGAAAAAGAAATTAGGGAAATGACACCCTTCACAATAGTCACAAATAATATAAAATATCTTGGTGTGAATCTAACCAAGCAAGTGAAAGATCTGTATGACAAGAACTTCAAGTCTCTGAAGAAACAAATCGAAGAAGATGTCAGAAGATGGAAAGATCTCTCATGCTCATGTATTGGCAGGATTAATATAGTAAAAAATGGCCAACTTGCCAAAAGCAATCTACAGATTCAATGAAATCCCCACCAAAATTCCAACTCAATTGTTCATAAAGAAATTTGCAAATTCATTTGGAACAACAACAACAAAATAAAACAGGATAGTGAAAACTATTCTCAACAATAAAAGAACTTCTGGCGGAATCACCCTCCCTGACCTCAAGCTGTATTACAGAGCAATAGTGATAAAAAAACTGCATGGTATTGGTACAGGAACAGGCAGGAAGATCAATGTAATAGAATTGAAGACCCAGAAATGAACCCACATACCTATGGTCACTTGATCTTTGAGAAGGAGCTAAAATTGTTCAGTGGGAAAAGGACAGCATTTTCAACAAATGGTGCTGGTTCAACTGGAGGACAATGTGTAGAAGAATGCAAATTGATCCATTCTTACCTCCTTGTACAAAGCTCAAGTCCAAGTGGATAAAGGACCTCAACATAAACCAGATACACTGAAATTAATAGAAGAGAAGGTGGGGAAGAACCTCAAATACTTGGGTACAAGGGAAAAGTTTCTGAACAGAATCCCAATGGCTTATGCTCTAAGATCAAGAATTGACAAATGGGACTTCATAAAATTGCAAAGTTTCTGTAAGGCAAAGGACACTGTCAATAGGACAAAATGGCAACCAACAGATTGGGAAAAGATCTTTACCAATCCCACACCTGACAGAGGACTAATATCCAATATATACAAAAAACTCAACAAATTAGAGTCCAGACAACCAAATAACCCTATTTTAAAATGGGATACCGAGCTAAACAAAGAATTCTCAACTAAGGAAACTCGAATGGCCGAAAGGACCTAAAGAAATGTTCAGCATCCTTAGTCATCAGGGAAATGCTAATCAAAACAACCCTGAGATTCTACCTCAAACCAGTCAGAATGGATAAGATCAAAAACTCAGGTGATAGTAGATGCTGGTGAGGATGTGGAGAAAGAGGAATACTCCTCCATTGTTGGTGGGAGTGCAAGAGGGCAAACTTTGGAAATCAGTCTGGCGGTTCCTCAGAAAATTGGATATAGCATTACCTTAGGTCCCTGCTATACCACTCCTGGGCATATACCCAGACGATGTTCTAACATATAACAAGGGCATATGCTCCACTATGTTCATAGTAGCCTTATTTTTTTTTTTCCATGAGTAGAAGTTTATTTAGGGCAGAGTGGAGAGCAGAGAAAGGTGGAGGCCGGCCATGAGCACGTGAAGGGGGGAGGGGAAGGAGAGAGGGTCAGATACGACCTGCAGGCGCAAGAGAGCAAGAGGGCAAGAGAGTAAGAGAGAGAGGAGGGGCCAGACAGCCCCTAATAGCCTTATTTATAATAGCCAGAAGCTGGAAAGAACCCAGATGTCCTTCAACAGAAGAATGGATACAAAAAATGTGGTACATTTACACAATGGAGTATTACTCAGCTATTAAAAACAATGAATTGGAGAAATTCTTAGGTAAATGGATGGAACTAGAAAATGTCATACTGAGTGAGGTAACCCAATCACAAAAGAACACACATGGTATTCACTCACTGATTATTGGATATTAGCCCAGAAGCTTGAAATACCCAAGATTCAACTCACAGACCACATGAAGCTCATGAAGAAGGAAGACCAAGTTGGGCGCTTCGGTCCTTCCTAGAAGGAGTAACAAAATACTCAAAGGAGCAAATATAGAGACAAAGTGTGGGACAGAAACTGAAGGAGGGGACGTCTGGAGACCATTCCACCTGGGTATCCATCCCATGTGCAGTCAGCAAAGGTAGATGCTGATGTGGATGCCAGGAAGTGCATGCTGACAGGAGACTGATATAGCTGTGTCCTTAGAGGTCTGCCAGAGCTTGACATATTCAGAGGTGGATGCTCACAGCTAACCATTGAACTGATCAAGGGGTTCCCAATGGAGGAGTTAGAGTGAAGACTGAAGGAGCTGAAAGGGTTTGCAGCCCCATGAGGAAAACAACAATACCAACCAACCAGAGCTCCCAAGGTCTAAACTACCACCCTGGGAGTACTTAGGGAGGGACCCATGGCTCCAGCTGTATATGTAAGGGAGGATGGCCCTGTTGGGCATAGGTGGGAGAGGAGATCCTTGGTCATATGAAGTCTGGATGTTGTGTGTGGGAGAATTCAAGGGTGGGGAGGTAGGAGTTGGAGGTTAGGTAGGGGCACATCCTCATAGAAGCAGGCAGAGGGAGGATAGAATAGGAGGTTCCTGGCAGGGGGGGAATGGGCTAAGGAGATAACATCTGAAATGTAAATGAAATATCCAATAAAAAAAGAAAAAGAAAAACAAATAGATAAAAATTAAAAACAAAAAAAAAGAAAGAAAGAAAATGTGTGTGTTGTTACTGAATTGAGCTAGCAGAAACAAAAGTTATTTCAATAACTCAGGAGCAGGTGTTTGGCTGACCATAGTTGTTCACTGGGACCCACACTCTCTTTCCTTTTTTAATGGATATTTTATTTATTTGCATTTCAAATGCTATCCCCTTTCTTGGTTTCTCTTCCACAAACCCCCTATCCTCTCCCCCCTCCCCTGCTTCTATGGGGATGCTCCGGCACCACCCAACCACCCACTCTCTTATGGGAAGACCTATAGTTTCCCACAGGCTCCCATTGTATATTTAAAACTGCATTAAACAAATAGCATCTGCCCTTAGCTTTCATAACACTGAAGCACAAGCATCCCCACTGAGCAGGGTGCTACTGCAGCATGCTGACAGGGTTAGTAACAAGAAGCTGGTGACTCTGCGGATGTCTCTCATCTAAGACAGAGTTACATTTGATTCCAAATGCCCTGGGTAAAGTGTGTCTCTCTGCAGGATGCCTGAAAGTTAAAGAAAAAAAATGCTACATTTCTGAATCTTCTCTAATGCATGTTTTTCTTCAGAAAAACCATATGACCTGTAAAATTTTCCCCACAAATTTCATTTCATGAAAGATTTTGAAAAACAAGCTACTTTAGAGAAAATACATTTGTCCTTTACTTAAATAGTTCACAAATTTATTATTAGTAGATAAAAATGACTTGATGTTGTATGTCTGCTTCTTTTAGACTTGCCTGCAACCACTTGAAGACCACAGTTTGCTGAAAGCAATTAAAAGACACTGGGCAATTTCTTGCAGTTCAGGAAGACAACTCCAATAAAAGTAACAGTTCAGGAAACTTATGTGTAACATCTCTCAACAATGGATAGTCTTCTCATAAACTGAACCAGCTCAAAAGGGACTATTTTCTTAGAAGAAGTTATTTGAATGAATGAATGAATGAATGAATGAATGAATGGCTTTACAACGAATGGTCAGCAATTGAAAAGCACAAGAGCCAGATAAAGCAGGAAGTTAGAACATGGGACAAGACAGACTGTGAATCATTAAAAAAAAAATAGAGGAAAAGCTGTTCTGTAAAAATTATTGTCTATGGAGAAAACACATTTTTAATTTTTTTGTATTCTCAGTAGAATCTAAAAATATAATATATATATAAGATAATAACAAGTGTTCACATAGAGAAACACAAGGATTGACCTTCTTCACAAGACAATCCTTTATACCATGAAACAAAACAACTCTTGGAAATAAGCCATCACCTTCATTGGCCTGATTTTTGGTTTTTTTTTTTTTTTTTGGTTTTTTTAATTTTCAAGACTAGAGAAACATATAAATAGGAATGACAGAAAAATCAGAATAATAATAATAATAGCCAACTACCCAAAACAATAGCAGCAATCAAAATCTATGCTTATATAACCTAGAAGTATCTAACCCTGAAAAAATATTAAACAAAAGTCATAACACACATATACAAAGACAGACTGTTAGACAGACAGACAGAGAAACAGAGACACACAGAGAAAGAATATGTTAGGGTATGATCAGGGAATTGATTTAAAACTTGAATCTTACCCAACTGTAGAGATAATTCTTTCCTAATATTCCTTTCCACAAGAAATACAGCTTCTAGAAGGAAATGTACTTTGACCTCATGCTAAAGCCCATGGTCATACTCTAAAGAAGGGTTGTCCCCACCACAAATGTAGCAATCTCTTAAAGAAAAGCTACAGACTAGAGCAATGCTTCAGCTTATGAGTTGAATTGAGAAATGAATGTACTTTATTAAAGGAAACACAGAGGGTAGACATAGTGAGGAATCTTCCCTACAAAACAAAACCCCTGACACTGTTCTGGCAGCTGAGGGGTCTAGCAATTTTTTTCATGCCCACAAGTCCAGCAAAGAAGTTAGTCAATATACATACCTCTTCCATCTTCATAATATCTGTGGCTGGTGAAGAGATTCTTGTTCAAAAACCAGACTCACATTCACTCAACAAAATACATTAAATTGGGTGTCTTATCAGAGAGTCTATGAAGTAAGGAAGATGAGGATATATCCATGGGAAATAAATAGGTGGGAAAAAGCCAGAATTCCATTTCAGACATCTTATTGTGGCTATGAGAAAATACCAAACATAAACTCTGTTAAAAATTGGACCTGTTAGAACTCTCCTCTTAGAATCAGCATCTCACAGTGTAGGTCAAAAACAAAAATACAAATATGTGCTGCTTTTACAAGACACCACCCAAACCAAATGAATCTGAAACATTAACATTAAAAGGTTATACTGGCTGTCCACAAGCAAATATAACTCCAGGGTAGCTATTTCTATGTCAAAGTAGAAGTCAAGGCAAAATGCATTAAGTGGAGAAAAGGTTACTTCCCACAGATAGAAAGTACAGCCCATAATGAAGACCTAACAATCATGAACCTTTGGAAGTGAATTACATAGCATCAAAGTGTAGAGCAACAACCATTAGGAATGCAGACACAAACTGACAGCAGCAGCTACAGCAGAAGGCTCTTGGAGCTAGGAAATGTCAGCTAGCTCAAGTAAGCCAATAACAAATGCATAAGAAGGAAATAAACAAGCAAACCAATAAATAAGGATGCGGAGGTTTCACACAGTGTAATGAATAGGCGCAGGGGATTTGTATAGCATTCACTTTAGTCATTAATCTTACCCTTCTCCTCTTTTCTATTATCTTACATACATGCCTCACCTCCCCACTTCTGCTTCCACTTCATTTCCTTCGTTACTTATTTTTAAAGGAAACAAGGGAGCAGGTATATGCATATATATCCAAGTTGTATTCAAATCCTTCAGAATGATGGAGGATGCAAATAGACAACTAAGAAAACAGTTTTAAGGTTGGAAGGAAATTATTTGACCAAAGAAGGTGTGAGAATGAGATGCAGACCCCAAGAGGCATCTTTGCCTTCGCCAGAGGCACAGCCTCAGCTGCCAAGTAATGGGTTGAGAACTTGTGATCCTGTTATGTCTACTCCCAAGACAGCTTTCCTTGGCCGCTGCTGGGGTTTTTCACATCATTAGCTTTTACTTTAGCTTCTGCTTGAAAGTGGAGTATTTTATTATCTCAAACTTGATTCACTTTTTCCCTCCAATATTTGAACTTTAGAGGTATCTTCTAGAAATTATGAATGGTTCTTTCTAATCTAACATCTTCCCAAGAAAGATGTGGAAAGGTTTGGGAGTGGTGAAGGTGAACACCTGCAAAATTGGTGGTAGGGCGCATCTCCAATACCGCCGTCACTTCTGACATTGATCACCAACTGACACATTATCAATTTGACTGAGAAATCCACTAACAAGCTAAGTGTTTGAATAGTTACTCCTCGATGAGTAGCAGTTTGGAGAGGTTGTGAGATCTTTAGGAAGCCATTAGTGGCCAGCAGAAATGTGACTAGGGCCTGATTAGGATTTATGCCTCCCCCGACCTCTGCCCAGGTTCTTTCTGTGTCCCATCTACTGCTGAGAAGTGACCAGCTAAAAGGTTCCCAGAGTAAAGCTGAAGGCCCAGCCACCATGATTTCTGACCATAACACTCTGTGGTCAGAAAAATCCATCTTCATTTAAGTTGCTTCTTCTTGGTTATTTGGGGAAAAAAAAAAAACAATAAAAAAGGCAACCAATGCAGATTCTGTATGAATGTGAATACACATACACTCTCACACACATGAGACAGAGAGGGAGAATAATCTACCAAAAAAGTGCACCTGAGTTTAGTTTTTACTGAGGAATAACCATCATGTAGACATGATTATATCATGATCTACATTGTTGATATGTCCTAGCCTATATTGTTGATATTTCCCAACTCTGTCACTGCAGATATGACCATTACCCACCCTCACTCATTGTATTACATCTTAATCATACTGATCATCCCCAGAAAACAGAGAGTCTCTACCAGGCATGATGTTTCAAAATTTTTGAAATAACTTCCTATAATTCAGAATTCAAGGACAAGGGCCAGACACCTTAGTAGCATCAAATTCTCCAACATGCAGAAGTACCAAGATGTCAGTGTAGGAGAGATATATATGGGGAGATAAATGAGTGAAGAATAGAGGTCAAGAAAGTGGATATTGGCATCACTATAACCGGTGTTTATAAAGCTCTTTTATGCATCAGACATAGTGCTGAATCCCTGAATAAATCACCTTTGAAGCAAACAGGTGAATATGGTGGCCAAGGAGTCATGTGGTCAGTGTCTGCTAATGTTGAAAATTGTCTTTTCCTTCTTTTACATCCAATTTTAACTGGGGTAAATTAAAAGTAACAGAGAGCATGGCCAGGCTCAAAATTTTATTTCATGCAACTTTGAACACCTGCTTTTAGTATGAAAATCCATGAGAGCAGGGAGTTGTCTGTTTTTTGTTTTCTCAGTAGCAGTCCTCAGCACTGAAAAGACTGACACATAAAGAAGTCACTTAATAGATGTCACCTAAATGAGACTTAACTATGCCCTTTTGTCTAGTGACACAAAGAGAAAATGTATCTATCTTGTTGAGATATTATAAGGATGAATAAATTAATGCAGCAAGATGGTTGACACCAAGTAAATGCTCGATAAATATAGCAGTTGCAAGAAGTCTGCTAACATCATTGTCAAATCCACCATAATGACAGACTCAGTCATTCATCGGAGTCCTATGCCTTGGTGAGTTTTCTGGGTTATAACACAATGCTAAGAATCTGCATCATAAACACTGTACACTTATTTAGCTCATAATTCTAAAGTCAAGTGTATAGCAAGAGTTAGTAGATGAACTAAAATAGTACAGTCCTTGTTACTGTGCCATTACAATGGGAGGGAAAGTACACATAGGACAGATAAAGAACTGAATTGGACTCAACAGTTTATCATACATCTCATTTCTAGATCACTAACTTAATCTTATGCTAACCACATAATACATATCTTTCTTCATGGCTTAATACATTTTCTGAGACTATAATATAATCACATCATTTAATCCCTTCCATCTTGCCACTACCATGATGGCAACTAAATTTCAACTTGGAATGTATCTGTTAAGAAATAGAGAGTATATCTGATCAATCTTTCACACTTCAGAAAGCAGGATCAAGGCAGAGTATTCTAGGAATGTCCAAGGGTTATTTCCACAGCACAATATTTCTCTTCTGCAATTTGTGCTTCAGACAACTTATTTATTTTTTGTTCAGTTCTTTTCCTTTCTTTATGTCTTCATTTTGTTTTTCATCTTGACATCAAACTCCAGGTCTTGCACATCCTAGTCAAGTCCTCTAACACCAAGTCACATCTCCAGCCCCATTTCTGTTAGCATCTTAATATTTCCTTCCATTTCATCTTGATGCAGCTTGTTACTCTTTGAAATTTTAAGATTCAGAATGCTTTTATTCTTTTCTTCACTTTTAAAAATATAAGTGCTTAAGGCTATAAAATTCCCTCATAAACATCTACCATAGAGTTTGGCATGATGTGTGATCATTGCTTTCTGGCCTGAAATGGAATATTCTAGCCCATTCCATCTCTTGACTGACTATTGATTACGGTTTGAACTTAGAGTCCATATTCCTTGTAATAAATTTCCAAATGCATCTGGAAATATTAGTTAAGCTGAATTATTGGTCAAAAATGTCGTATGAACTCTCACAGACCAAAATTAAGTTTAAAAACAATGGAACGTGCAGTATTCAGAAGCAGTGCTCCCAGGTTTCATGCTGAAATGTCCATACAGCAGGGTTATGACACAATTTATGAGTCTCTTTCCTTAAACTCGGGTTGTCATTTACCAACATAGATTCCGGTTCAGCATCTCTTTCTATAGTTTCACGATTTGAACACTGATGCCTACACCAGTGCACAAAGACCCTCATCTCACTGAGATGTATTTTTTGGTATCCACCACTGGCTGTGACAGCCAAAAGGCTGCATATATGCACCATCACGACACCTAAGAAGTGTGTTCATTTTACAGTGTTGTGACTGTTGGCTCTATGATTTAAGAAAGTTTTCTCTTTACAGTTATTGTTTTCTAAAAAAAAAAAAAAAAATTCTAGAATTTTAGGGGGAGATTTCACAACTACACATAATCTTCAATATTTTATTTTGGGGCTCACTGTGAGAAAACTAATTCCTTTCTCTAAGCTTCAGCCATGGGCCACACCAACCCTAGTGGGCACTGATTGAATCTATTAAATTAAAAACCAACATTGCAGGCTCAGTGCCACACAGGAATCAACCCCATTCAATCAATGAAGCTTATACTGGCAAGTCTTCTCAATTTCCAAGCAGGAATACACAAGAGCGGAACCACGAAATTACTCATCATCTCTCTACATTGAGAATGGCCCTCTATGGCTGCATCACTTCCTCACTCTGCAGCGTGAGTGGCTCTCTTAACCTCACGTTATCACTCAGCTCATCCATACACTGGGGACAATGTCAATCAACCAAATGGGATCACACAAGAAAATATATAGGAACAGTCTTGCAATATACAGTACATGGCACATCAGCTTTACATTCTTGATTCTGTCATTGTCGTGATGACTAAACTCAGATGAAGCTCCTAAGAGCTCCTTAATGGATTCTCAGTTACTGAAATAGCATAATTCAATAGAAAATGGAATATTTAGTGTGCCTGGGGTAGAAGGTAAAACTGTCGTTCTCTCTCTCTCTCTCTCTCTCTCTCTCTCTCTCTCTCTCTCTCTCTCTCTCTCCATACATATGCTTGTGTACATGAATATTTACATATATGTATGTATGTATGTATGTATGTACTTGTATATATTATATAATACTTGTGCTTATAATTAAATGCTTATAAATATATAATTTATTGAAGTTCTTTGGCCATACATATGCAGATATGAGCCTATAATTACAATGAAATTAAATATGCATTTACATGAAATTACTTATATAGAGATACTATGTAAACAGATACATTGCTTATCCCTATTTTAAAAAAGTTCCCTGGGGTCCAAGAACTAAATATATTACTCTAGTTTCTTATTTATATGCTTTATAATTTCTTTAAAGTTTGCTTCTCTGTCAGTATGATAAAAAACTGACCAAAAGCAACTTGGAGAAGAAAGGTCTTAATTCATTTCCCACTTCCAGGTAGTGCTCCATCACCAAGGGAAGCCAAAGCTGGAACTGAATCACAAACCATAGAGTATCACTGCTTACTGGCTTGCTTTACATGGCTTGTTACACAACCTGAGGCCACCAGCCCAGGAGTGAAGCTGCCCACAACGGTCTAGGCCCTCCCTTAGCACTTATTAATAAAGAAAATATGTACAGACATCTCCACATGCCAATCAGGTGGGAGCAATTCCTCGTGGGGGGTTCCCTCTTCCCAGTGACTCTGGCTTGAGTCAAGTTAACAAAAGACTAAGCAGCACACCAACCACTTGATTAGATGGGTGTGAAAGCTCTACCCTGTGTGTGCTACTTCACACTACTATTCACACTTCTATTCTTCACACTACCATTTCCTGAGCTTTTTCTAGGCTGGATATGTGCAGATGAGATGTGTGCATTCTGAATACCATGTGAAGGATGCCAAGCTCTATTTGTTTGACATCTCAAATCTTACACATCTGTGAGTGACAAGTCAGAGACTCTTAGATGCACTAGTTCCCCACCAGACAAGGATGATACTCCTAGCTGCTGACTCACAAACACACTCAGCTCCCAAATGTGCTTGCCCTGTACTCTTGAATACGCTGGTAAATATTTCACACCTTTGCCAAAATGAAAATCAAATTTCATACAATTAGTAAAGGTTGTTGTGGTTGTGGGTTATGGTCATTAAATCTAAAGTACAAAAGTTAGGAAAATGATTTGTGTATTTTAGATTCACATTCACAAAACATTTAGAAACAAACAGCACACAAAACATACACAATACACACAAACAACTCACTTTTATTTGTTACATCAAGATTATTAGAGTGTTGCAGGTATCAGATGTGCATCAGTAGATGGCAGAGAGGAGAAAGCCTATGTCATGCTCAGTGTTTTGACCTGTGAACATCCGAATGATTAGTAGTCTAACATTCCCTGAAGAAAAAAAAAATGAGCCCAAGACAACTACCAGTCTGGGACCACATAGGCTCAGATGGGCTTCGAGGACAAGGAGTAAGCTAGAGACTAGAAAACCCTGCCTGGGACCTTGGGCCTGCTGGGAATGAGCCTTAGACACAAGGGGCCATGCATGCCTGGACAAGGACCAGGCCTGGAGTCATGAGAGCAGGAGATCTAGTTCTGCCCCTTACCAGCTGCAGCACTCAGGTATCAGGCCCTGTATCCCACCTGGAAAATGCAATAGAGATGACCCCTGGCTTGCAAGGTGGATACAGTGGAGCTGTCCCCAGGAACAGGAGTGTAGGAGAACTGGCCCTGCAACTTGTCTGTCATGCAGTGACATGGGTGACTGAGAGATGCTCCCTCACCCCTTGCCACATACAGCAGGCAGGAGAGTTGGCCACAAGGTCATCAGTGCAGGGAGAGCTGTCCCTTCCCCTCACCTACTACAACACTCAGGACAGAGGGCCCTAAACTTCACCTGGCAGCTTAGTAGAGCTGGCCCTGACTGTAGGGATTCAAGTGAGCTGATCTAGAGGATATTAGCATGGGAAAGCTGGCAGTGCAACTTGTCTGTCCTGCAGCAACATGGGCAAATAGAGGTGCCCTCCCCTATCCTCACCACTTGCCACCAATGTCAGGTAGGAAAGCTGGCCCAGGGGTCATGAAAGCAGGACAACTGATCCTGACCCTCATCTGCTGCAGCACTCAGGAGAACAGGCCTTAAACCTTACCTAGGCGCACGCAGAGTGGCCCTGGACATGGGATGTTGCTGATAAGAGGGACTTCTGGGAGTCAGATGATCTCGGATACCTCTCAGGCCCACATTCAGGGCTATGAATGGCCCACCCCAACATCTACCCTATGGATGAACTGCTTGAGTTCATGAAGGGGCCAGTCCTATAGATCCAAAACTATGGGATCTCCATTACACAGGGCAGCAACAGTCTGTCTGAGATGAGTCCCTGTGAGGTCAGTATTGGTAGAGTAGCAGAAGCCAGAGGCCTCGCACTAGACCAATGAGTCATTGCAGTGAATATGTGTAAGAGAAGTATGAACAGAAGATAATACCGTGGAATACACCGTGATGCAATACAGCTTCTACATGAGTTTTTTCTCTGTTGGGGGAGGAAAGTAGCAAGGGGGAGAGTAGGTACAAGGAACAGGGAGAGGATTGAGATGTATGATATGAAATTCACAAAGAACCAATGGAAAGCTTTTTTTTTAAGTTTACTGATTTCTTTGGCAGAAAAAGAATAAGAGGGAAGGAAGGAAGGAAGGAAGGAAGGAAGAGAAGGAAGGAAGGAAGGAAGGAAGGAAGGAAGGACAGATGGACAGATGGATGGACAGAAGGAAAAAGAGAGAAAGAAGTCATTCCATTGACTTACATGGACATGAAAGACACTTTTTGTTTGATCTCCTATCACAGTGAGCAAAGTAAATTATAAAACTTATTTAAATAAATTAAAAGTTGACAGTTAAAAAAAACTATTAAGTGATAGTACACAGAGTTATATTATAATTCCAGAGACCAGTGAGCAGCTATGACTGGAGTTGGTTAATTGGTATTGGATACTAGTGATGTCTTGGCATATACAACAAAGGTAGATTGGCTGTAAGAACCAAACACCATGGTATACAATTTAAGCATATACAGTTCTGGAAAAGTCAGAAAAAAATTAAGGATACTAGGTATATTTCATTTGTTTTGATGCAGTAATTTTACCTTTAAAACTCTATTGGAAAATATTTCTGAATCCAAGGAAATATTTATCTGCAGGTATTTGTTGCAGTATAACTTCTTTGTGGAAAATTAATATGTAAAGCTCATTAATTGCTAAAAAGTTTGTATTGTTCCCATCTGTTGCAATATTTTGTAGCCACTAAAGTTATTTATAAAGAGATACTAATAACACATTATGTAAAATATTAAATATGGGTAAAAATTAATTATCAGCAAGTGGACCTTTAGCGAACACTGAAAAGGAGTTGGCTGAAGCATTGATACTGCTTGTCTTTTGCAATTGTGTGACTGTGGACAATATTTCTTCTCTGTTTTGTTTTCTTTCTAAATTTCATAAAATACTGTTTTTAATGAGACATTTGTCTTTGCTTTTTCTTTTACAGGAAGATATGAAAGTATATTAACTTATGGGAAGCAAAGAACAAGGAATTAATTTCACCTCTCTCTTTTTTGACCTTCAGAAGGTGTCGACCAGAGTGACTGAGTTGTATGGCATGCCTTGTTGGTGAATTGCTGGTGAGTGAGGTAGAGTGTCCTCATATCTAGCTTACTAAATTTCTAGCATCTAGACAATTGGTAGATTTCATTGTTTTTGTTTCCCAAGATCTAAATAGAGTTTAAATTCTGAGTAAAGACTGGACTACACAGAGTAACATTGAGTGACACTGGCCAGACTCACTCTACTCTTTCAAGGAGATCTTGAGTTTTAGTTCCTCCTGTATATTCATGATGCAAGACAAGAAAAAAAATCATATTGCATCCCATCCCTCTACCCTGCTCATACTGGAACTTGAATGCTTTGTCTTTCAAAAGCCCAAGGATCCCAAGATTGAAATCAAACAGCATAAAAGTGCATAACTACTGGGTCAGGATACAGACAAACTCAAGATAGCACAAGGCTGGAGCAATTTGCCATTTCAGAATGGAGTCCCACATGATAACCTGAAGCTCCTTCCCTACAAAGCTGATATTCACCGCACACTCTCCTCTCATCCTGAAGCTGAAGGCATACTTTGTACAGCTCACATTTCTGCAAATTGGTGTCTATTTGTAGCTATTTGGTTTATTATTACTGGTCCAGGGACAATTTAGAACAGACTTTGGCAGGCTCTTATGATAACAATCTGCCCCATGGTGCTCCTTATGGAAGACACCTGCTTTGCCAGGAAGATGCATTAGCTGTGGGTGACTGAGTAAGAACACAATTAAGTTGTCAAAGTTTCTGCTGGACCCTGCTGGGTCTGGGCACAGTAAATCTCAGGGATTCCTATTTCTTCTGTTGGCCACAGTGCCTGCCAAGTCAAGAGACCCTGGTTCCATGCTTTCTATACTTTGTGTCAGTGATCATCAGTAAATACATGGTTTACTTTGGAAGGAAACCAGGGCTTCAGTCCCCTGTTGGTGTTGTCTGTCTAGCTATTAATCCCTCATTCCTTCCAGGTTCATTCTACCCAAAGGGTACCAAAAAGCTATCCAGAGTCAAACTAACACCAAGAAGTCACAGATCTGCCAGAATGGGCAGTATATGGGACCTGTCCTGGTGCAACTTGATCTTCTACCTAGGACAAAGCCTCTAGTACACTAATGAGATATTAGTGCTAAGATAAAACAAGAAAGGTCATTAATCTCCTTAGTATGTAGTATATAAGTATGAAGGTATAGAAGGTCACATACAACATTTTCTGAGCCAATAAGTCATGTTTCCTTCTACTCAGACTTACCCTCCAAAATCCACTCTTCAGTTATAATCATGGGGAATTTCAGATTAAAACAAGAAATGGTAAATGATTCCTATCCTTAATTTTGTTAGCTTTCACCAGTGCCCAAGGTTTCAGTCCTCTGGCCTATCTAACCTTATAGAACATAATGTGGTTTGTTGGAAAAGGCACAAGGTTTAGACTCACACTCACATAGCTACAAATTTGGTTCTGGCCTTTTGTAAACCAACAAAAGCATATCTCTGTACAAGGCATAGTGAAATTTGGACTAAATAAAATTGTATGTATAAAGTATCTCATGATATCTAAATAGACAGCTGTTCCTCAGTCATATATGCAGTCATTTGCAAGGTCATCTGGGACTCTTCTCAAGGCTCTTCTCTTTAAAAGTTATTTCCTGACTACTCACTTAAAAACCTCTGGCACCTTAGTCACTCAAGAGCACCTCACCTTTTCTCATAGGTAGACAAGAAGGTATTTAGCTGGCTTTGTGGTGGGACAGAGCTTCTAGACAGATTCACAAGCATGCCATGACTTCTGCTCAGCAGTTGGCTAGGAACAGGGCCCAGTGCTTTTTAGTACAGAATTGGCTTCAGTGTGTAGCCATAATATCCCAGGCTTCTGGTGGCCATCTAAGTAGGGAAGAAGTTTCAATGGTCAGATCATAGTAGACCCTTCCATTCTAGACTTCTCAAAAGTGCCCTGGGACTTCCCTGCAAACATCTATCATGACACAGAAAAAACACAAGATGTATCCATTTTTAAGGGGAGGGTTAGAAACAGAATGATACAATTGCATGTGTCCAGCCACAAGACTGAAGGCATAAATCTTGGATGTGTTCCACAAAACACCTTTTTCCTATCTATAAGCCAGATCTGGCAGCCATATTTAACATCTGTTTAACATTCTCTCTTGTAAAGATGAAAAGGCTATCTGTAGTCAACATAGACGATTGTTGTTGTTCTTTGGAGAAACAAATAAAAATGACAATTCAAAGCCTCGATAGTTATTTAAATATCTACTTACCTATAAGTAGATTAAAAATAAGTACCGCTCCCTCATAAGATCAGAATTTAAAAAATTCTACATCTTGAATAAGGTGATTGGTGTAACTCATACAATACTATTTTAAAAGATTAAAAACACATACAACTCAGAGGAGAAATTTTGGAGCCTTAGAAAGATTGTCCACCTTGGAGATACGAAAGTTGTGTTTTGCATCACTCCAAGAGGAATCGTTCACCGTGCAGGAAACAGGCATCACTTGAGAGACAGCTCTTCTTCGTGATGCAGTACAGTTTCTGATGGAAAAGCAGTTGCCTTCTTATTTGCACTGTGCCTTGCAGCTATTTGCAAGGACAGCATACAAACATGAACACATGCCCTATTTCCATATAATCTACACTAAGTAAAAAAAAAAAAAAAAAATCCCCCATGTATGGAATGTCTCATTTACAAAAGTGTTCATCGCAGCATTATTCAAACATTGCAAATAACCTGAATGTCCAATAGGAAGGAAATGATTCAATGGTAGTGTTCATAATGGATATTTAGGAACGGCTTATAATAACATGGGGGAAAGCTTCTGCTATGTTATCATTATAATTTTATACTTAGGGATAAAAATTGTGTATACAGCATGATTACTGCTATGCAAAGCAAACAAAAATATTTAAAAGCTATTCATAATGAAATTGTAGGATGGTAGTACTCTGAAACATGGATTAGCAGCAGTTGTTTGGGGATATAAGACTACCAATGCTATTTCTGTCTCCTAACTTCCTATGTTTTCCAAATATTTTAATGAGCATGTACTCATTTTATATTGAAATATCTACCAGTCATTGTTAAAACTGAGAATAGTTAAACATCAGAGGTAGAATTAAAATCTTCTCGAAAATCCATTGGTAAGGCATAAAGAAGCCTATTCCCTATCTAATGGAGCGGTTTCAGTGCCTTGACATAGGAATTCTTCCCACCACCAGCTTCAAGAATCCTTGTGGATGGCAAGAGCCTGGGAAAGCTCTGAAAAGCAGAAAGAATCCTTCAGCCTAGAGTTACTCATTCTGAATATGCAGCATTTTCTCAAAGAAGGTACAAGGTTTCCATTAGGAGAGAAAAAAAATTAAAAAAAAAAAAACACAAAATAGATTAGTGACCCATAACCCCCTGATATTGCAAAAAGACAAATGAATCAAAGTTGACTAGAGCCATTAGATATATTTTTTGCTTTTTCTGTCTAGAATTATTTTCATTTCTTTTAGTATCAAAACTCATTTTTCCTCAAACTTTCTTCCTCTGACTGTACATGTCTTAGTGAGACCAAGCACATTCTCTGATCAAAGCATGAGTCTGCATGTCATCAGGCCTGGCTGATCCATATCAGGGGTCAGAGCAAACCTGCTAACCCAGCTGAGCATTTTCCAGATTAAGCTTTGCGGATCCTCAAGGGGTTTTGAAAAGAGAATTTCTGCTGCCTGTGCATTGGGCTAGTCAGTTATAAGTTGAACTTTTATAACCATCTTGCCTAAATGTAGAAAACATCTGCCTGAGAAAAACCCAGAAGCAAGCCATCTGAGAGAGGTTTTTAAAAACAACCCACAGGCAACACAGAACATAGGAGAAAACTTGGTCTCCTCATAGTATTTGTGCTTTGATCATTTTCCTAATGATTTTGAGTCAATTCTACTTCCTGAGTCAATTCTACTCTTTGACTTCCCATTTTCCAAAACTAATAAATTCCACACTCATTTGTGTTAACCTGAATTGGCTTAGGTAGAGTCTATTTCACTCACAAAGTATTCTTGTCTATATGGAAACTTAAAAAAGAAAAAAAAAGGGAAGGAAGAAGAGGAGGAGGAGGAGGGGAAAGAGGAGGAGGAAAAAGAGTAGGAGGAGAAGGAGAAGGAGAAGGAGAAGGAGAAGGAGAAGGAGAAGGAGAAGGAGAAGGAGAAGGAGAAGGAGAAGGAGAAGGAGAAGAGAGAAGGAGGAAGGAGAAGGAGAAGAAGAAAAAGAAGCAAAGAAAAATCCAGAGAACCTGCATATTGCAGACCATGTGCATGTGCACACACACATGTGTGCGTGCATGCGTGCGCGCATGGTGTGCGCATGTGTGTGTGTGTGTGTGTGTGTGTGTGTATGTGTGTTCAGGTGAACTGAGAAATGCATAAATTTTTAGGTGAAATCAACTAAGTTTCATGATAGCAATTTTTAAACCACATTTTAGGGATTCTTAGTGGTTACAAGTGATAAAGTGAAACCCAATTGACAGAGCTTTAACTCTGACAGTAGTTCAGACAACTACACCTCAAGGGTAATACAAGGGCCTCATCAATGGAACTGTCATTTGGAGGTTCTGTGCTGTCTGTGATAAGTCAGTAGGTGACAGATAAGACATGGATGCCATATAGACAGCAGGAGTAACTGCACACGGTTAGAGGTCCAACAGTGGCTTCTTCAGATTGGAGCTCAACTAAGAAAAAGGTATAGTCAAGTTAAAGGAAATGGGTTTCAGTTTACACTTTGCTTCCACTTGAAAGAATTTGAAGAATTACCTAGGTCTACCTCTCTGGAGTGACAGAAGGTATATTCTAGGCAACAAAAATAGTTACATTTGAACATGCATAAAACTGGTCTGAGCATGCAGGAGAGAGCTCTGGTTTCTAGACAATCCCCTCTTGCAATGGTCTGAATTGGCAATCTGGACTTCTGCCCAAGCCTAAGAAATCCAGACAAGTTCCTGCACCAAAGCCGGTCAACATCTCCTGCCCTGCCAAAAAAAGGAGGGGGGAAAATACATCAAGAAGCATTTGAACATATTGTCAAAGTACAATATAAATAGACTCAATGAACAAGCCAAAAAAGAAATTTTGAAAGTAGAACAGAATTTATCATCAAAATCCCATATTTGGGGTGATATTTGTCAACCATTCACAAGTGTCTGCACTTGTGGGGAAGGAGAACAAGGAAGCTCTACAGTATTTGACCATAAAAGTGACACAATTTGAAGACCCAAAATCAGGTTGCAGGAATAATTTTTATTCCTTGGAAAATAAAGTCTTTTCCAAATAACTTGACCTGAATGAGAGCAGCAACCCATTTTCAAAGTCCACTAAAATCAAATGGAAATATGCAAAGGATTTGACAAAACGTTCAAATCTAATGCAGAATAGGACCAGCAGGAGTAGGCAGTGTGAGGAACCAGAGCTGCCTTACCAGGTTTCTAAGCATTCTGATGCAGTTGAGTTAGGCAAGGTCATCAAGACAATGTTTGACCACATTCACTGCAGTATGATTTAGTTCCTGATATGGATGATGATGAAGGCAGAAGATGATGGTGAGGATGATGAAGAAAAAGAAGAGGAAAGATTGGAAGTTACTGATGAAGAAGGAGATGAGGATGAAGGTAGAGAAGATAATGATGAGGATGAAGGGGAGAAACAATGATGAACACAGGACAATGATGAGTTCCAAACTTCTTTTATTATTTTCTTTTAAGTTTCTAAAGTCCTCCAGTCCATGGGAGCAAGTTTCTGCTATTTCTCCCTCTTCTGTCTTATACTGGGTCACCCTGGTTTTGAGGTCTCCTCTCAGCACCATAGTTCTTGACTCACTTTGGAGGAAATACCTTGAGCAACATGCAATAGGAAAAAAATTTCAATGTGTTCACTATGAAGTAAGGATAAATGTTTGACAGGATAGACAACGTCTTATTTAAACCTTGCCCCTACGTACACACATATCAGGGCGTTATGTGATTCCTAGTACTATGTGCAATTTTATGTTTCTTATGTACCAGTTAGAAGAATTGAAACTTCTTGAAAGCCTACTAAATCAGAACAGACTGCTGGTTGATATAACAAAACAACAACAACAGAAAGCTTTATTAATGTAAAGTATTGAGCTTAAAGAGAAAATTAAACAAAAATTTATATTTGGATTTTAGAAAGATGATTATTCACAGAGGAAATGAAAATTGGTCCTCAAAGATAATACAGGGCCAGAGGTTACTGCATGCTTCAGAAGGCTCTGGAGTGTAGGATGAAAATTAATAAGGACCCTGAATCATTGGATTTACTTCTCAGATAAGTGGTGGCAACCTAGAAGACATGAATGTGGTGCCACAATTGCAAGCATCTTCACACTTGGGTTGTACCTGTGGGGGGCCTGGACATCTTGTTTCATCCACTCTCCTAGCCCACCTTAACACTAGCCAAGTATTAATCCCCTCCCTAAAGAAACTTCCACAAAGAAAAATAGCACAGCACTCGGGTACATCTTCCTGGTGTTGTCTCAGCATTACTTTCTTCTGCATCCTTCCCTAAGTTCTACTCTTTGCTCTTTACACTCAAGCTCTTCTCACCTTTGAGTTTCTGGAGTTCATGAAGCAATGACTGTCTCTGACCAGCATGGTCCAGACCCTACTGTGACTGCTATGCCATGCTGTTTGCTGAAGGTGTCAACGCTACACTTTCCCAAAGTAGAGTGGAGAGTCTCAATATTTGAGACTCAGAAGAACTTCTTGAGCTAGTTTTATGAAGAAAAGAAAAAACCTGAAGAATATTGCTCACAACAAAGTACCACCTACCAGGGATGGGGTCTACAGGGTAAAAATACACTCATTTCTGAACCAAGGGGAGAGGCATGCCAGATGCCAATGTACTTACTACAAGACTCTATGGGGAAACAAGCTACTGATCACTGCAGTCTGAAAAGAAAGGAGATTTGATATGCAAAATTCTAAACTCAGATATCAATTGTTAATCACAATTAAGCACAAAGACTTGAGGATGAGGAGAACACTTTATCTACATCTTACTATTATGTGATACACCATCCTCTGTCCAGGTCAGAGTGTTTGACAGCCATGAACTGGTATTGCAATCTGTGATAATGACTCCTTTGATTAGGCCTCCTTGTTCTTCCTTCTGCAATTCACCAACCAACACCCTGTTGCCACTCTAGTATATTGTGAGAATAAGTAGACATGTGCCTTTTATAAGGCACTGGCCATTGCCTGCCATCCACACTCTGGTCATACCTACTTTAAAAGTCATTTGATCTTTCAACATTTGAGAATAATAACAGCATTTAAAGAATGCCTTTCCATGATACAAAGAGAGAAAGGTATGTAAATTAAGGCAAGCAGAAATATTTGTTAATTATATTTTCTACATGAGACAACTGCCAGATATTTTATATTAATTACTATATATAATCTCCCCAACAATGCCAGTAAAAGATGATTAATTATTTCAATTTAGTGATGAGAAAGGATGCCTTAAAGACTTTCTATTGCTTATTCAAGACCACAGAGATAATAAGAGGAATGCTCAGAACCACAGTCAGAGCCCCCTGACTACTAAGTACCTACACCAAGAGAACTTTCATTCCTAAATGTGCATACATGTACACACATACTTGCACACATGTTCGCATATTAGCCTTCCTTTCACATGTAAACGGAGAAAATACACAAGGAGAAATCCATATAACTTGATGCATACACTCCTGTCCAAATGTGCACACACTCTGCAGGCTGACTTAGGCTCTTTACTTCTTGACTGACTCATAGGAGTTGATGGTTCTACTTGGTTGACTGAATACCAGAAAGTAAGTTAAACATGGGCACACTAGCTGCTCCATATGTCCACTCTAGGTTCCTGGATGACTGAGCCAGAAATTGGCATGGGGCTCCAAGGAGTCCTTAACCATCTGTACTAGATCAATAGTCACTTTGAGATTTTTTTCCAGTGCTTTGGATTTTTGCTTTACCAATGATCTGTAACCCAATTCCCTCCCTCATTGGAGATACCCTTGACCTTCTGAGTAGGATGCTGAGTTAAGGCAAGGATTCTGCAACTGAATGAACAACACATCTTCAGTAACTAGCACTCTAACATCGGCAGAACTCGGGGCTTGGTTGTTTATTGACTCAATGACCAACATTGAAGTTGAGAAGCTCCAAATAGCTTGGTAGATGAACATGATTTTAAACTTCAAACTATCTGCTACTCATAAAAATATATTGCAACAAAATTATCCATATTTTTTTCTCTAAAGGTAAGAAAGAAGCTGAGGCTCAGAAGCCTGGTTGCTCTCTCACTTTGCAGTAAGATTAAAAATTAAGCTATACCTTTCTGGTCATTTCCATCCACAAAGACCCTATGCCCCAGTAACAGATAACACTCTGGAGTTGGGTTTCTGTTCTGCACCCCTGGAGTACTCCTCTCACTCTCATCCTGATTCCTAGCCCCACTCTCCCATCATCTCTGACTCCTTCCATTTGGGAAGCCATCAGATATCCTTCAGGCTTTATGGCTTTACTTCTTACCTTCATCTGACAATTTAGATTCATCTTTTCCAGTTTGTGCTGAGAATCTCTCCATCTGACCCAATCCCTCAGAATCTCACTTAAAATGATGCCTCCCCTATCCCCAGACAAAGTCTCACTCCTTGAAATAATTCACAGGCTGAGATGAGTCTACTCCGTCCCCTACTCTCCTGTCACACACACAAATGTTGAGGACCATTGCAGAAGGGACAAGAGTCTATCATCTGGGTTGTAAAAGGAACACACAACATCCCATTCCACAGAAGCTGTATTTTGTTTTGCTGTCTCTAATTTAAATGTCAGTATAATTTGCCCTTATAAAAATACAGCTCTCTCCTCTTTCTCCACTAGGGACTACATCTGTAACCAAGGTAACAAAATCCAGGTGCAGCAGCCCCACCATCATCACTGTTTCTATGAGGATAGCGTGAGCACAGAAAGGGTAAAGGCTAGGAGAGGCAGTGAGACACCATGTAAGCCCCTGCTGTCAGGGATGCATGTCCATCCTGCTGAGGAAACATTCACATCTGTTTTACAAAGAAAAAGTGACTGTTTGTCTGGTGGAATGGTCTTCTGGCTAATACTAAAGGCTTTGCACTATCTAGTGATTTTAGTTATAAAGAAATGGTCATATTCAAAAACAAATCCTGTAAAGCTGTTGGCTGACTTGCTTAAATCCAAATGTCCTGTGTAGTTGAGCTGGCTTTTCTAACCAAGGTAAATCTCCCTGACCCCATGCAATAGCAAAAGGACCGTTTTCATCGCCAGACATAGTGCTAGTGTTTCCCATATCACATGCATAATAAACACACCTGCCTGCTCCAGTGTGCATGTTCCAGTGGTTCGCATATATGTCACATCCCGTTAGATGTATTCATGTACATACACAAATGTTTAACAACTTCCTTAATGCCAGTACATGTCAGAACTAGTCAGGCGCAAGGTCTGTGCCTCCAAAGCCTTCTTTGTATTATGCTATGCTATCTCTAGAGCAAACTCTCAAAAAGTAAGTAGAGACAATAAATAAATAATACATTTTAGTGCCACAACCTGGGAAAGACAAATAAGCTGGGAAAACTGAACAAGAAGTAATCTCTGTTGAGACGATGAGACTCTTTTCAGAGCTGAAGACTCAGCCAAATTCTCTGCCTTGATCAAGAGTGAGTTTATGATGACCCCAGCTAGATGTCTGGAGACAAGTTTACCCCAAGTGTCTTCTTCCTGCCAGAGCACAAGGAACTAACTGACAGCTGGAAGTACTGTGTGATGTTAAAGAGGTGGAAACATCACCTTGGGGGAAAATGTGTGAACAAAGCAACTAGAAGGAACATCTACACCACAACAGCAGAGGGGCAGAAGGACAAGAACCAATGTTTTAAAGACCTGCAGTGTTTTCCAGGCAGTACAGGGATGGTGTACCTAAGAAGTCACAGCAGCTATAGCTACATGCACAAGAACTGCACAAGACCAATCAAGCCAAAATTCTAGCATGAATGGGGATGATCCCAGCAGCCTCCCCTTATCCCTATAGTTTTGGAGCTATTGGCAATTAGTACCTACTGGAGGAGAGAGAATCAGTTTTTCCCCCCCCCAGGGGTGCAGCCCTGATAGCTTGTTGTAGATGGCCCTACAACCATAATCAAGCTATCAGTGCTAAATGGACTCAGGGAATTTAAAATAACAAGAGAAAAAAAGAGTGTTTGGAGTTAACAAGGAAAAGTGGTGGGTGGTGGATTATGGGAAAAGCTGGAGGGGAAAGAGCAGGGGCTAGAATAATTAATCAAAAGGCATTGTATTAATGTCTCAAATTCTCAAATAAAAAACATGAAATAAAAACAAGATTGTTCCAGACTCAGTGTGCACCTTGATGGAATTCTTTGCTTTGCCATGGTAGGATTTCCTGATCTCCAGGTTGGCATCTGCCCTCTTTATCTCTAATACAGTGACATCCATTCTTTCTTTGTTCCTTCAGAGTTTTAGACTTTCAACTTTTCTGAGTTACATTGACCACTCTGACCTCAACAAGTTCGCTATCCAACTCTATTATTGACCTATAATTGAAATTCTGCTTGGCAGAAATGGAGATTAGTCACACCTGCATTTGTACTGTACTTCGTATAGATTAACTCTGTCATGCCCAGGCTTAGCCTCTGGCATCTGCTGTGCCTGTTCTGCTCAGATTCATCATGACAGTTCAATAAGAGGATGTTAAATGAGACTTTTAACTCAGCAGTTGGCTGAGTCTCTCAAGTCAAGAATAATGATGTAGGGACAGAACCCCAATAACTAAAGCCAAGAAAGGATTCAGCAAAGATGCTCCTTGAGGGTTTAAAGTCTGCACAGCTGTAAATTCTGGACAGTCTTTCAACATAGTTTTTCTCTATATGGTTAAGGAAATAATACATATGGACAAAAACAGTCGATATCAAGACCCTCATGTTTCCCAATGAATAAAATAACAAGACAAAATGGGAGACTTGAACAATACTACACATAAAGTAGGCCTAATGGACATGAGAAGAGTCCACATTGTTCTCAAGTACACATGGAATTATGTGAAGCATATATTATGTGTTGAGTAATAAAATGTCTCAATAAATTTAAGGTACTTGAAACCATAAAATTATTATCTGAACACAATGGAATAAAGGTGGAAATAAATGAAAAAAGTGCTGGTTCAGAAACAGAAATGATTTAAAGCATGCTCAAATAGCACATGAATAAAGAAGAGATCAACACATAAATAAGAAAATTAACATGAATGAAATGAAAACATAAAATGTCAGAAAAGGGATTTCAGAAAACGTGGTATTCATAGGAAATTTCATAATTGTAATATTAAGCACATTTTTAAAGAAAAAATAGAAGAAGTAAATGAACTACACTAAGAACAGAAGACAACCAAAACCAGAAACAAATTAAACCCAAGACAAAAACAGAGAGGAAATGCAAATAAACTAGAATAGAAAGACATTAGAAAAAGCTAGTGATGGCAGGTTATTCCTTAAAATATTGCAAAACTGGGGAAACACAGCCTAGAATGAACAAGCTAAAAAAATGAAACGACCAAAGTTGCTTTAAAAATTAGGAAATGAAGGTGAAAATATCTTTACTAACCTTGATGAACTAAAAAAGGGAATAAAATGAGCTATCACGAGAAACCATGTGCCAATAAATCAGGTAACTGGAATAAATAAATTCCCATGGTAATCAAATACAGAAACTAATCCATGAATAAATGGAAAATTTTTAATGTTTTTATAATTAATGAATAAAATCACATAACTAAACACATAAGTCTATTAAGGAATCTATTGAACATGTAATGAAAAAAATAAACATGGAGCTTCCAGAGTCAGTCTTCTCAAACAGTTAGTGAATGATATAAACAGTCCTTTACAAACATCAGAAAGCAGGTGACACCACAATCTTTCCATCTTGTTATAGGAGATGAAATTACTTTGACACTAAAATCCAATACATCATCATCAGAGAAAATTACAGATGCACATTCTTTAAGGATAAGATGACTTCAATAAAATCATACAACTAAACAAACATCTGTTTAAAAAGTGTACATTATGGTCAATTGGAATTTATCTCTGCATGAAGTCTGATAAAAAATAATCCTTTAATAAATGATATTAATATAATAGCAAGGCATCTCACATGTCACCTTTACAGACAGATTAAAGAGAATTTAAAAGACATAATACCTTTTATTCTCTACAAACAAACAAACCTAGGAATAGAAACACTCTGAAAAGGTCATATATAAAAAGTTAACAGTTTGCTTGGTTTTATTTTTGTGTGTATGTTTGTTACTTAAGGGGGTTAAAACAGGGTCTCACTATGTAGCATTGGCTTGCCTGAAGCTTACTATGTAAACTAGTTTGGCCTCAACCTCACAGAGATCGAGCTGGCTCTACCTCCTTAGTTCTTAGGCTAACGAAAAAGTCCACAGTTAATATCATGCATGGATGTAAATCCTTGCTTCTAAGGTAAGGAATAGGAGAGCAATACTTGTGTTTATTTTCACTGTTCTCATAGCATGGTGGTGCAGGTTCAAGGCAGGGCAGCTTAGAAGGGAACACAAGAAAAGCAAGAGCAACCACTCTGGAAGGAAAATTGAAATTACTCCTGTTGCCACACAATGTAAGATTATTTATACAAAATCCTAGCAATCTGGAAAGAGACTATTGGAGATAATGCTTGTGTTTAGCAAGGTTGCAGGATAAAATAAGCAAAAGTTCAGTACATTTCCACACACTCAGTATGAACAACCAAAAGAAAGTTAAGAAAAAAAAGTGCCATTTGCAAGTGGAATATCAAAATTGCCAATATTTTCTGCAGAGCTGAATAGTATTTGGTACCAGCAAGAGGACACACCTCTACGTCAGTGACACAGAACTAGGTCAGTAATAAATCCTCACATTTATAGCTAATTGATTTTCATTATGTATGCCAAGACAATTCAACAGGAATATAATTCATCAGTCTTTGTAAAAAATAAATACCTAACAAAACATATGCAAAATAGTGTCTTAAAGCATTCATTAATTCAATAAATATATGACATACAACTATGAAACTCAGAAGGAAGCATAGAGGCATATGAAATGTCTGTTATCTTGGGTTAAGTTACTTTCAGGCAGAGCGATTTGTTTGTTTTAGTTAGACAGAAAAGCAAAATTAGTCAAAAGAAAAATAAATTAGATTCTATCAAAATCAATACATTTTACATAACAGAACACTCAAGAAAGTGAGATGCCAGAGAATTCATCAGAAATTAGTAGTGTATAGTGTTCTTACAGAGGATGTGAGTTTAGTTAGCAACAGGACCGACTCACAACCACCAATGACTCTAGCTCCAGGAGGATCAACTCCCCTGCCCTCCCTTGACACCTTCACACATGTACATAACATACACATACAGTAAGTATACACACATACACATAATTAAAAATAAAATAAACTTTATGAAAAACAACAAAGTGAGAAGACAACATATAGTGATAAAATTTGAAAATTATACCAAATAAGGCCTTAGGATACAGAATGCATAAAGAATACAACTTGCAACTCAAGAATAAAAGGGCAAATAACTAAATTTCATGATGAGCAAAAAAATTATAAAAAGTATTTCTTCAACAATATGCATAAGTGGCCAATAAATATACAAAAAGGTGCTAAAAATAAAAATCAAATCATTTTGAAATTTTTATATATGCATTTATATATCTTGATTATATCCATCCCTTACTTCCCCCCTCCAACCCTCCCTAGTGCCCTCTTTCCCATTACGAACCTACCTATAGCCACAATCCTGAAGAAAAGTAACTCTTCCTAACTATGCAGCCATGAACTGCCAACAGTTCCTCTTCTAGGGTCAGGGTGGGTCCTCAGGAGCCTCTCCTCCCCTCCAGGTTGAAATTTTTAACTAGCTTGTGTTGTTTCTGTAAGTCACAACTGCTATGAGTTCATATGTACAACAGCATGTCAGGTCCAAGGTCATCATTTTGCAATACTTCTTCTTTGGCTCTTTCTGCCCCTCCTCAGTGGTGTTTCCTGGGCTTTGGGCTGGGAATTGTGGAGGTTGATATATGTGCCCCACTTATCGAAGAGCACTCAAAGCCTCTTATTCTCAGCACTTCAAACAGTATAATGTAACCTGCACTAACCACTCCCTTTCAACCTTGCCTACAGTCTTTCCCTTTGAGTAGCATAAAGACCAAACAATATTATTTTCCTAAATTTATTTTTTAATTGTCCTATTGGGTTGGTAAGATTGCTTAAGTGGGCAGAGGCACTTCCCAGCAAGGCTGATGACCCGAGTTCTGTCTCTAGACTCGCTTGGGGTTCTACCTATTGTAATATGAACATATTCAAATCTATGGCCATAAACATAAGTATTTAGATGGCAGTTTGACACCATGACCATTAACAAGCAATGTGGTCAAAGTTGTTAGTTTTTAAATCTAAACCCAGGCAGTAGAATATGGCTGAACTAAAACTATACTAATGAATGTTTGTTTAAATTCGTGGTCATCATTCCCTAAGAACTATTAGGGACAATGTACTTCTGTAATCATATTTTCCTTGTGCTTTCTCTTTTGCAGCTCCTTCTTCAGTTTTTCCTTGTTCTTCAAATCTCCAATACTTTGTTCACCTCTGGAAGCTGCAATGTTTGCAGTGAGCAGTCCAGTATCCTATTTGCATCCTTTCTCATGCTTTTATATTGAGCATTGCAACATCATTTCCACATCTACACCTCCAGGATACATCTCTGAACACTAGCTCTCAGATTTAAGAATTCCAAAGCCTAATTCCAATCAGCCCCAAGTATCTGTCTTTCTAGCCTCTCCCAATTTCAGGAAGTGCCAAATCCATCAGTCCAACTATGTGGGTGCCCATCAGAGTTCTCATTTTTCTTCTCCAATATAACTTCAATAAAACTACACTAGGGTTACAAAGAGAAAAAAGAAAAACAAACAAACAAATAAACCAAAAAATGAACTATAGCTAATCTCCATTTGTTTTGCTGCTACAAGAAAAATACTCAGTGACATCTAAGTTACTTTACTCACCCCTGTGCTAGTCTCTTCCACATTTTTTTCTTATTCTCCCTTCCTCTCTTTCTTCCTCCCTTCTCCTTTTTACAGGATTGGAACTTAAGAAAGATATGTTAATATAAGCTTAAGCATGAAGTTTGAGAAAGTGGCTTATTCAGACTGCGGTGGTTTAAATAAGAATGAGCTCTATAGGCTCATAGATTTGAATGCTTGGTCTCCAGGAAGTGCACTATTTGAAAGGATTAGGAGATATAGCTTTGCTGGAATAGATGTGGCCACATTGCAGGAAGTTTGTCATTGGGGATGGGCTATGAAGTTTTGAAAGTCCAAGTCAGGTCAAGTTTCACTCTCTCCTTGATACCTACAGATCCAAATGTTTTAGCTACTTCTCTGACACCTTGTCTGCCTGCATGCCACCAAGCTCTCTGCCATGATGAGAATGAACTGAATTCCTGAAACTATGAGCAAGCTCCAGTTAAGTGTTTTTGTTTTTGTTTATAAAAGTTGTGTGGTCATAGCATCTTTTCACAGCAATAAAATATTGACTAAGACACAGGCAAAAAGTTAAAACCTACCCCAGAAAGTGGGTGTGGGCTTTTCTGAGAGAGAGTCACATCCCATTGTCTTATAATAATATAGGGCTTGGGCATGCTTGAAGTTATTATGTAAAAAGAGTTGCTAAGAATTCTAAGAGATCATGGGGTGATACCTGAGGACACCTGACAGTATTCTGACTGATAGGTAGAATCCTAGACCACAGAGATGTGAAAGGTAGGATATCTTAGTTACTCTACCAAAGTTAACAGTTTTGTTTGTGATGCCCAGAAAATGACTGGAGGAGAAATAAAGCCCTAACAAAAGTCATGTACATTTATGTTTAACCAAGGCCAATTGCTATCTTAAAATAAAATATCTACATACAAAGGCACTATGCATGCTGTGAAGGTGGGTGACATAGAGGTAACATCTCTCTTTTCTGTGTTTTCTCCCTATTTCTACTCTTACAGTCTGTTCACTTGGCAGGGCCTCCAGCCGTCACATTCTCCTCCGTATTGGTCAGCCCAGTGTCCACTATGCTCCACATAACTTGTAATACCAGTCATAAGAGCTCTTTGAGTCCGTTGACTATTCTTTCTCTTTTGCTTGGATTTTCTTTCTTGTGTTTCTCCTTAACACACTCAGGTATCTTTTCAAATGCCATTCCATTAAGTAAACACTCATTGATCATTGTACATAAAATGGCAAACCACATCCTCCCCTGTCCCCATCTACCTATTCTGTTTTACTTTCCCAAACACCCCCTGCTACTTGCAGTTATATTTGTATTATTGCAACTTGCCTCTCTTTGTTAAATATAAGCTCTACATGGTGCTTTATACCCAGAATCTAGCACCTGCACATAATCAAGAATGTTGATTGGAATGAAGGGCTCCCCTCTTTCAAGGCCAAACACAGCAGACAGAAGCAGTGAGTTTGGATACAAAGAAGATGAGCAATGCTAGGAACAGTAAAAGAAGAGCTGAAACCTACCCAAGTGCTGGCCAGTGAGCAGAATCAGGCATGAGCACCAGAACAGAGACTTCAAAGGAAATGAAAGGGATTCAGATTTTTACTGTGTAAAGACAGACACTTTAGATATGTGTAGTATACCAAAGAAACATAGCAAGTCAAGCAAGTTGATGCTTCACATGGAGACCCTAGACTGACTCAGGGAGTTGTTGGTAGACCATGACTTTACATTGGATAGCACTTATATCCCAGGGCTCGGTTGACATGCACATCTTTATTTCCTACTGGGCCACACCAACCATTGTCTCATGAAGGCAAAGGGTCTCAGGACTGCACTGAGGACTTGTGCTCTGAGCTGTCCACACATCACTTTCCTCTGCATGCATTCCTGCACCAGGAATGAAGAAGAATAGTTCAGCTAAATATTTACTATTGCAAGGTTCTACAAGGTGCTAGAGTTTCAGTCTACTGCCTCCATAAAAGGAAGCATATTCCAAAGAAGAAGTGAGATTGAGAAGGAGGGTGTGGAGGTGGAATAAACAGAGTGCATAGGTGTATGCTGTCATTGCCAGCTGACAATGAAAGTGTTGGCAGTGTTGAGGGATGTGGTGAGATCAGCAAGGAAGACTTGGGCTGAGCAGCAGCTGTGGTAGGTGTTGGGAGCAACTCCTAGCAGAAAGCAGCTATCATCTTTGCAGCCCTCTCAAGCCATTACCTTGACAAAAGACTTGTTTCAACAGCCAACAACAGCTGTAGCACACTCTGATAAAATCTATGTTTTTCTCCCATACTTGTTTTGCTGCTTAGTGCCCCAGCTGCAAGGCACACGTGGTATCCACGCTACAAGGCACATGGCATAGTGCCTTCAGCTGTGTTCCCCTCTCTTGTCCACAAGGGCAAGGCACGTGGTAAGTGTATAAATACTCAGGATTTCCTCTCAATAAAGAGAGACTTGATCAGACTCTGTCTGTCTCCATTCTTTGAGTCTCTCGCCCCTCCATCCCCACTCTCTCTCTTGCTAGACCCTGACCCGCAGACCAGAGCAGCAGCTCAGGCTGGGACATAGTGGCCCCCAAACGTGGGGCAGACCGGATCATTACAGTAGGAGTGTTTGTTTTGTTTTGTTTGTTGTCAACTTGACAAAACCTAGAGTCATCTGGGAAGATCCTCAGTGAGTGATTGTCCACATTATTTAGGCTTATAGGTATGTCTATAGGAGACTGTCTTAATTAAGTTAAATTTTATTGGAAGGCTCAATCCAGTGCACATGGTACCATTTCCTAGGCAGGGGTTCCTGAATTTTAGAAGAGTAGAGAAACTGAGTTGGGCACAAGCAAGCAAATATTCATTATTCTTTGCTATTGACTATGAGTGTGCTATATTTGACTACCCACTTCTAAGTCTTATTGCCTTGGCCTCCTTCATATTATTAACTATGCCCTGGAATTAGGTGTTAAAATAAACTCTTTCATGACCCTAGTAAGGAATCCTAATTATGATGTCTATAAAGTCTGAACTTGCCATCTTTTGTGGCCAAGCAGGGCTTCCAGTGGTGGACTGGGTTACATTAAGTTGAGTTTTTGGCCAAGAGGGTTCCATGGAAATCCCTAAACAACCCTAGCTGATGATAGGACAGAATGTTGCTCCCGGAAAACTGACAGTGGGACCCTATTGCTGAAGTCAACATCCACATCGTTCACTGAACATATAAAGGTCAAGCTGATGCCTGCATGGAACTTCACCCTATATTCTAGTCTCTTTGGTGTAGAAAGGTACTCTGCAGGCTACCAAAAGAGCAATGTGGACACCAACCCAGCCACAAAATACTCAACCTATAATATGTCTTGCTTGCAAGATGTGCTGGTACAATGGTGGTGCAGAACTTATAGGAGTGGTCAGCCAATTTCTGCTTTAACTTGAGGCACATGCTATAAGAGGGAGGCCATGTCCTACACTGCCTGGATGGCCAGGAACTGGAGAGTGGACAGCCCAGAGACCTAGGGTAGAACCAAATACAACTGACCAATAAATATTTTTGGCCTCACAAACTACAATTTAAACTTCTTGTTTGTTTGGGTTTTTTTGTTTGTTTATTTTCTTAATATTGTTTTCAAAAACTTCCACAGGGAAAGAATGAAACTCTACATTTGCATACAGTAGCAAATGACTCCATTCTTGCCACACAGAGGAACCAGCTACCTGTCTAATATAGGATACATGCAGAAATTAGTGTTTATACATGCTAGGGAGTACTCCAAAGAGCTTTGCAGTTCTCAACCAGTGAACTCTCACAATATCTAAAGAAAGGAGTGCCTAAATAACGCTCCTGTACTTAAATAGATAATATGCAGAACAACTGAATTTCATTCTATGAAACTCTGGATTCTGAGTAGTATGCCTCTAAAGTTTATCAAACCTGAGATATAGACAAAGGCCTCTAATTACATTTTCCTTCCATGTTACCTTCCTCTAGGCAGAGGTGACATCAGTCTAACTAAACTTCCATCTTGCTCTCTCCATGCATCCTTTGGCTTCTATACTCCTCCTTCCAATCCAGACCCTTGCACACTCTTTGCAAAGGTTCTAAGTCTTGACTTTTTATACCTTTCTCTAGGTATAGCTCCACCTACCACCCAAGGTCAATACAGTGTGTTCTCTTTCCACTTTTCCCTTATTAAAGGCTCCTGGGTACTTTGTACCATGTGTAAAAACTGCTAGAAACTTCACCAAATATCATGAGGGTGAGACTGAGGAAAACAGCAACCTCATTTTTGTAATTCAATTCCAGCATCCCTTGAGGACCAATGGCTATATAACAATCCCCTGGAATGTTTAGGTTTCAGGCCCCACCAAAAAAGTCTCTCCTGGTAACTGTGAATGTAATGACACTTGCATGTCCTTATTAAGATTAACAGAATTATGTGCTTGAGGAGGTGTGTATCTTGTCACTGTCTATGCCATTTATGATTCTGTTCATCATCCTGCAGCAAGCTAGCCTCTATGTAGGCTCCAGAGAATGCCACTTAAAAAAAAAAAAAAAAAAAGCTGAAAGGCTGACTCTGTGGGCTACAGTTGTTCCTGAGAAACTTCCCACTGAAAGGAAGAGCTTACAAATTCACTCTGTAGCTAGAGCCCTGTGAAAATTAAGGAAGTCTGAAATGGTTCACAAGAGTATAAGCAAAGCATATTAAAAACAATAAAAATGCATAAACTCTGAACACAGTGAGGGGTAGGGGCAGTATGGAGCTTCCAAGTTATTTCCAAGAACAGCCATCCTCAGCACTTGGCAAGTGAGCAAATCAGCCATCAACCAAGGACTCAAGTACCAGTCACCAGAGACATTCCATGAGACCTAGGCTTTCCTCCATCTGCCTCATTGTCAGCAAAGCCAGATAAACAGTGAGGACCATGAGAGAGTCCTCCTTTCAGAGGTGACGGTTGTTTAGGGCAAGATCAAGAAAATGGTTTTTTTTACTGAACTTCACTAGCCTCCAAACTCATTGAAGTTTTATACATTAAGTGGTTAGAGCTTTTCTTTGTCAATTCTATCTCGAATAAATGGTTTAAAGTATTTTAAGATTTGGAGTCTACATGATTTATCATGAAAAATGTTTGAGAGAGCCGCTAGTGTGAACCTTCAGTTGACCCCAACATACTGCCTCACTCTGACCCTCTGGGGAGCCAGCGAGAAACAATCTGCCTTCTCCATACCAGTGGTTGCCATACCTGGCAGGCGGATCACAGATTCAAAGTTAACCTAGGAAACTGAGATCGCTTCTCAAAATAAATTTAAAACAGTCAGGGGCCATAGCACATACTGCTTATCTAGCAAGTGTAAGGCCCTAGGTTCAATCCACAGCATTGAAAATGGAAAAAGAAGAGAAAGAAAATAGCAAGGCCTGATAAGCCTGACCTGTAGAATAAAGGAAGGAGGAAGGAGAGAGGGAAAGCAGGATGAGCATAAGGGGTAGGAAAGAGGCAATAGTAGAAAAGTAATCAGATCATAACAGGAAGCCACTGTCAAAACAGAAGAATCTCTCCTTCCTGTCTCCCTGAACTCAGCCCTCTTGGCTATTTATTCTCTGTTGCTTAACAGGCCCCTTGGTGTGGACTTCTCTGCTCTGCTGAATTTTAAGCTAAGAGTATCTCATCCGAGTCATTTTCCATGGATAAACCTTGGAACTCTGGTTTTTAATGTGTCACATAAGAAGCTTGGAAACTGTCACTTCCACCTTCACACCAAGAAGAGGCTAAAGAAGTGCAAAATCTGAAGTAATGAACAAATTCAGAGAGCTGAAGTTTCACAGATGCAAAAGCCACAAGGACTTAATGAGGAGAAACTGGGTTGAAGCCCATTGACTTTTTTCCAGAGAAGTAGCATGGCCTGATGTGAAAGGTTAAAAAAAAATTGTTGGGTGTGTTTTGGGTGCTTTTGTGAATTTTAACTCTTAGAATCTGATCAGGTTATCAGAGGCAAGATCAGAGAAAAATCTCCTCAGCCTTCAGATAAAGGAACAGGATGGGTAGCCATTTTAGAATGATTCCAGACCTTTCTTTTTTCATTACCAAGGACTACCCTCAAATTAATTTTTCTATTTTATTATTTCTTTTTTGAATTATAATCACATCATTTCCCCTTTCCTTTGCCTCTAAACCCTTCCGTAAAGCTCTTCTTGCTTTCTGTCAAATTCGTGGCTTCTTTCAACATTAATTGTTGTTACATACATACATGTGTATGTATTGTATATGTACATCTCTATAGACACAGATACAGATTCCTAAGTACATAAATACAACCTGCTCTGTATTTATGGTTTTTGGGATAAATGTTTGGTATTGGATACGTTCTTTCTTAAGGATTCTTTCTCCCACTCTCAGATTTCTAAGTTGCCTGGAGTTTTTTGTGTACCCACAGATATGTGTAAGTCTAACCCCTCATCAAAAAAAATTCTCTTTGCAAAAAGGAAACCATTACAGAAAACCACAAGCAATCAAAATGCAAAGCTGTGGAGCCCAGTCCCAATGTATACATCTACAAAGCAAGCCCTGTGCCTAAGGCTCAAGAATGGTTTCTGAAGAGGAGGCAGAGAGATTGTAAGAACCAGATAATTACAGAGTTTCCTGTGAGATTGGGTCTTTTAGGAGTATCAAATACTGCATCCATATAGTCTCACCAATATGAACTGCCTAAACATAATTGTACGAGGATGAAAATAATAGACATGTTAACATAGAAAAGGGAATGTCCAAATACCTTCAATACTCAACAAAGAGAAATTATTTTAACAGAACTGAGCTATGTAAGTTGTAACTGAGTCTCACAAACAATAGAGAAAGAACACACACAACTTCAGGGAACTTTAGCCTTCTCATATCACCTAGGGTGTGAAAGAGGAAGGTGTGAAAATGTGGTTTTGAAGGTCAGAGCCTGTAGACACAGTTCCAAGGAAAATGAGAGGATTTTCTCTTCACCCCCACACCTTGCCATACAATAACAGTTGTCCCATATCACAGGAGATTACAACTGAGAAAGCTGCTAGGTCCAGACTCTACTGATGAAAGAGCCTCTGGGAAACCTATGTATTGTAGAGGACACTTATCACTAGAACTCTGACACTGGTAATACAACCATCAGAAAACCAGCAGCTTAACTCCTAGACAGACAGGCATAAAACATCTCACTAGTAGCCTGTGCAATACAGTTCCATTTATCCAACATAGCATACCCACCATTCAAACAAACAAACAACACTAAACTATAGAGCATTCTAAGGAGCAAATGATAATGAAGATAATTGTGTGTGTGTGTTGTATGTGTGTGTGTGTGTGTGTGTTGTTGTTTTCTAAATAGATAACTGAAACGTTAGAACAAGAGTAGGTATGGCAGAGGTTTTAGAATTACAAGTTTTGAATTTATAAATAACTGTGAATAAGATACTGAGGATTCCACTGGAAAAAAGTAACAATAAGGGAAAGAGATGGGGGGAGGGGTGATAGAGAATGACAGGGAAAGGTCAAATGATATAATTATGTTTTCATTTTAATTTTTTTCAATTAAAATATATAAGATGAAAGTAAAGTAGCAAAGAACAAAACTAAGGGAAATACTAAAAAATAAAAATAAAATAAAATAAAAAACTGTAAATGCCAATAACAAAGTTAAAGCAGGAGGGGGATAGCAATCATCATGAGACAGAATTGACACAGAATCAGAAGTCTTGAAGATATGTCAAGAGAAACTTGCAGAGATTATGATTTCATAAACAAAAGCTATAAGATATATGATGAGAATACCTTAACAAAAGAAAAGGAGAGAAAAAGAAAAGAAAGAAATATTTAAAGATAATAGTGACTGAGGATTTTCAAAAGTAGTGGGTGATGCTAAATTATGGTTCCAGGAAGCCCAGAGAATTCCAAGCACAATAAATACACAAAACTCTATTCTGGGATACCATATTAAAATTGCAAGAAATCAACGTCAAGATGCAATACCAGCACCACTAAAAAATAAATAAAAAGGAAAGAAAATCAGTTATGGAAACAATTTTTTGAAGGTACAGACAGAAAACATCTTACTTGTCATTTAACAGGGAGAACAGAAATTATATTGGGCTTCACTTGACAACCATGAGGGCAACAGCATAGTGAGTAAGCCACAGAATTCTACACTCTGGTGTGAAATCATCCTTCCAGAATGAGGGCAAAATAGAGTATTTGTCAGATAAATAAAAACTGATATCACGAGTACACTTGACTTGTAAGAAAAGTTCTTTCGACAAAAAGACCATGATACCAAGCAGAAACTCAAATGTGACTAGAAAGAAGACATAAGGAAAGAAATGTGGACTAAAGGAAATCTTTTATTTTCGATTCTTACTTGATCCAAGTGCCAACAGTTTGTTCAAAATAGTAGCACCAGTATACTCCATGATGATAAGCTTCAGTAGTTGAAATAAATGGCAAGAATTTTATAACAGAGAGGAGAGAGAATTTACACATCTCAGCTATGAGGTAGCCATACTATTTATCAAGTAATGTAGTGGTGCCAAAACGAACTTCTGGTAGTTATGTGTGTTCAGCAGTAGTCTTCTATTACTCTCAAGTTTAATTTTCATGATTTCAACTACCCCTTTGTCAATTAGATCCAAAAATATTCGATGGAAAACCCAGGAAATAAACAACTCAGGTACTTTAGATTGTTTATCATTCTGGGTGGTAAGATGAAATACTGTACAATCCCATTCAATCTCATGCAGAGCAAGATTGTTCTGTTGTCTAGCATATAGGAGGAACTACCTGCCAGTTCAGTCATGCAGTAGCTACCTGAGTTATTGCATTATATGGAGTAACAAAGTTTAGTCCTAAGATTTGAGGCATGGGGAATCCTGAAACTTTTCATAGATGAATAGAAACAACTATATTACAAACCCTAAAAAGCATCCTAAAATGTTTTATAACCTTTACAAGCCAAACCTTTATACAAACACTCTCCAGGTACACAGCTCCCATCTCATCATCATTAAATCTAATTTTGTATCCTGTTTCAGAACCCATGGAATGTAAAAACCAAGAATAGGGAGACAGGCATATGACTATCAGTGACTGGATCATAAGTGGCATGCAAACAAAATACTATTGAATGTAGGAGATCCCATAATAGGACACTAGCCCCACCCATCTATCTACCTTCACAGTCAACTAAACATCATGTCAGATCTAGTGATACCTCAAGCTCATTGGTAAATAATATATCTGACTTTATACTTGATGCTCTTCTTCTATGATTTCTAAATCCACAGAAGCCGTCTGAAAGCACCATGGATAAACTCCAATGCATCCATGCCTCATTCGGAAGCAGGACCTAAGCACTAAAGTCTTTTCTTCAAGTATAAAATAGCTACATAAACTCCTAGCTAGGGGTGACCAATTCCCCTATGCACAAAACTGTGACCTTCTCACCTACTCACATGCATGGCTGGAAATGCCTCTGCCTGTCTCCTTGTGCCACCCTCTCCCCCTCCGGGTGATCATCAACAAATGTGACATCATTTTGCTGAAAATGTGTAGTATCTTGGCAACCTGCAGCTCCAATTGTTGCTCCAGTTCACTTTTCCTCTTATGAGAAAATTTAATTGCATTTTCTTTTTTTATTGGATATTTTATTTATTTACATTTCAGATGTCATCCCCTTTCCCCATTTCCCCTCCCTAGAACCTTCTAACCCATCTTCCCTTCTCCTTTTTGCTTTTATACCATTTGAATTACATGCAAGTATTCAGGTCAGTTCTAGGTTGAGGGACTAGCAATACAATAGAGGCAAATAGTCAAGGAACAAGCATGACAATAAACACAATAGTCAAAGAACAAGCAAGGCAATAAACAAATTCTGTGAACATTCCCATGATCACTGTTTCTAAGGGCTTATCAGGATGACTAAATTTTCTAATGCTTACAAATGTCTCTTCTTCAATTCTTTCTAACTCTCTCTGAGATGAAGTTCTTCATCTTCACTATTCTTTACCATCTTCTGGGTTGACAAGACTGATGGCCATTTCTCCATCTTCACTGTGATGGTTGTTCTCATGGCTGCAGATGAAGACTAGATTTCCTTTGAATTTCCAGACACACATATCCAATTTCTACTACAACTGTTTCCAACTGTTTCAGGGTTTTGATTGCTATGATGAAACACTATGATCAAAAGCAACTTGGGAGAAAGGAGTTTATTTTGCTTAGATTTCCATATCAATGAACGTCATCAAAGGAAGTCAAAGGCAGGAACTCAAACAGGGCAGGAACTTGGAGGCAGGAGCTGATCTGATGCAAGGACCATGGAGGGATGCTGTTAACAGGCTTACTCCTCATGGTTTGCTCAATCTACTTTCTTATAGCATAGTGGATCACCTGCCCGGGGGTAGGTGTTATCACCCACAATGGGCAGGGCCTTCCCACATCAATCTCTGGCAAAATGCACTACAGGCTTGCCTGGATCTTACGGAGGCAATTTCTCAACTGAGATTCTCTCCTATCATATGGCTCTAGCTTGTGTGGAGTTGACAAAAAAGGTAGCTGACACAGACTATCTGCTTGGATTTTTAACAGGCAGCTCAAATATAGCAAGCGTAGAACTAAAGTCTTGATCCTTCTAACCACCCACAAACTCCCCAGAGTCTTCACTAGTAAAATGAATTGCAACTCCTTCCTTGTAGTTCAACACTCGGCCTAGCCAATCCTCAATTCTTCTGTGTTCCTCACTTCCCACACAGAAGCTGTTGACAAACGTGGTAGCTCATCTTCCACAGTCACACCATAGTCTAAGAAGATTGTTTCTCACTTGTAGAGATTCCATGGTCTCTCAATAGGCCTTCTGGGTTGCACTCAAGCTGATCTGATGCCTAGTCACATCTCAACATTTTTCTCCACAATGAGCTCTTAAAGTCAGGTTAAGCGCTCCCATCTAAGGCAGACAGAGTGAACATATCCAGAATCGAGGCACATGCTCACCGCACTTCTTTTTCTCATCAAACCTTACTGCTCTCATCTAACCCTCCCCAGTCATGGGGTTCCCTGCTGCTCTGAAGATTCACAGGACAAGTTACAAGGATAGTGTTTCTGCAACCAATATCGCCTCTGCCTGGGCGGCTCATTCTTATACCCCATTTATTCCTCCTATCCTAAAATGACATGGTGGCTGAAAGAAACAATTCTCTTGCTCATTACTCTAAATATTCCAACTCCCCATCTCAGCGGGCTTTACTCATGCTTCTAGTGGTATTTTATCCCTAAGTCTTTGTTTTTCTCTTTTTCTTCTTGTGTTACTAGAAACTGAATGGATAACATTGAAAACACTAAGCAAGACCATACCAGCCATATCCCTAGCCCTCTCTTCTTTATTAATGTATCTTTTTCTCCACACTAGCAGAGAAGAGACTTATGTTTCAGTCACTTTTTGCCTCCATGCCTAGAGTAAATGCCCAGCATCTGGAAAAGAGTAAGAAGAAATTTGTGAGAAATGATGAATGGTTGTTGAATTTCTGGTTTTCCTACTGACATAGACATGTCTTACTTATTCTTTAATGTGTGCCAGAAAGAAAATCTCTTAAAATGTTTTGAGGATATTTAAGTCATCTTTTGAATTTCGGAAGCTGACAATTTTGTCCAGTCCATTTATCATTATCGATCCCTTTTCTTTGTAGAGAACTGATTACAGATGTCAGTTAAATTTTAAGTGAAAACTATTTTCCTTCCATGAATATGGTGTTATTGGCATAGTGTTCCAGAAGGGTGTCAGAACAGCCTGCTTACCTCTGCAGTTCTAGAAGCTTCCACACACCCGACTCCCTCTAGGCAAGCCCTCAAAATTATTTAAATTGGTTTCTAGGCATGTTTGGTACAATTCTGGAATCTTTTCCAAATGTAGCAAACACACACACACACACACATTCACACTGCAAGAAAATTACAGATGGCTTAGCAGTTCCCTGGAAATTGTATCAGAGTCTAGTAGCAGGTGTTTGAATAGAGCCTGAAGCTTTCTATCCAGTTTTAAGTTCCATTATGCCCTTGCCCATAGCCCACAAAAGAGTACATAAAATTTCACAGTAATTGTTCATAAAAAAATTCCCTACCCAAACAAGGAGCAAGCAAGGCAGCCATCCAAACTAAGAATGTAATTATACAATTAAATTTTATTAATATGTACTATTTCCCATTTCCCAATTGTCCCATCTCATTTTATCACACACTATTATTCTCCTTTCTTCTCGTTTTTGTTAGCAAAGTAAATACTAAATTAAGATATTTCATTCATAAGGGAATAGAAGTCAGTTCTGATGCCCTGTCTGTCACCTGCTGCTGAGGACTCTCACCTTGTGGTGTCTTATTTTGCATAGATTTGTCAGAGATTTAATCTGCCATCAAATGAATAAATGTCTTCAGGTATCCAGATTCCAACATGTATCTCTCCTTTATTTCAAAGACATTTCTACTAGGAAGACCAGTTGGCATGGATGTGAATTATTTTGCTTTAGATCTTCAAAGCTCAGGTCAACACCCAAGGTCCATGACTGACATATCATCTACTCTCCTGTGTCCCCACTGTCATCATTGACCTCACTTAAAGCAAACAAAGAAAATATATATTTTTACCAAGTAAAAGTAATCTCAATGTTGTAACATCTAATCCATTTGCCTAACTTGCACACATCCACCACAATTTCTGTGTCCAATCTCTGTTTCTGTCTCTGTCAATCTGTGTGTCTTTCTACCTCTTTTTCTCCCTCTGTCTCTCTATCTTTTCTCTGTGTATCCCTCTGACTATGTACTCTTTCTGTCTCTGTCTGTCTGTCTCTATCTCTCTGTTTCTCTCTGTCTGTCTCTGTCTCTATTCCTGTCTCTCTCTCCTTCATTAATATTACCCATCTTAAAATCGGTAACAACCGAATTTAACTGGACATCCCAACAAGCTTCTTCTCACATCTCTGGGAACTTTCACAGGGAACTTCAACACTGAGGCTTCTTACTTTCCATTCTCTCCACTCCAGTGGGTTGTCTTTTCTCAAGGTCATATCCATGCTGCTGAACCCAAGGGTTGTCTGCTCAGTTCCCATAACTGTTCTCTGTGAACTGCTTTCTGAGATACTTTTCTTTCCTGGTTCCCAAGAGCTGGGCTTACCTGTTCTATCTCATTTATTCCCATATCCTCATACACTGTTACTCCTCCAAACATGAGTGACTCAGGATCTCCAGTCCTTGCCTTTTCTTTCTCTTTTCCCCAGCTCTTTTCTCACTTTCTGTCTAACCTCATCCAGGTCCATTGGTTTTAGCACATTTTTTGGTGGCTAACACCCAAATCTATAACCCTTGCCTTGATCTACCTCCAGTCAATGCATCACTCAGGTGTTAAATAACATGCATACAAGTAGCATTATACAGACTAAGAAGGTTATATTTACATATTTAGGAACGGTGTGTGTGTGTGTGTTGTGGATGTGTGTGTGTGTGTGTAACAATCAATTTTTTTAAAAGCAGGACTTGAAGGGAGGGAAGCAAAGAAGGAAATAATGAAATTATCTCAAAAATAAAAGAAAAAATCCTGAACTGAACTTAATCAAATATTAACTTTCACATTCACTATAGATCCTTTACTCCACTCTTTTTCTGTTATAGACAATGGTCTGACCATCTGCCTCCTGATGACAAAACCAATTTCTATTATATTACTAATTTGCAGTCAGTTAGTATTATTAGGAATATTAGTATATTAGGAACTATAAGTTCCTCAAATGATCTGATTCAATGCATGCGTGCTTGCTTGTCTTTATTTATATATTTAGTTTCCTATCAAATCAGCCTGGATTTTCTTGAGGGTATGGAATGGTGATTCTTCTGCCATTGCATGTAAAGCAATGCCCGAAACAGAGGGATCTCTTAATTAATGGTTGTTTTCTCACAACTTAAAAAAAATGAAGTAAAGCTAGAGTTTTGCTGTTTAGCACCTAATCCCAAGAAAGTTACAGTTTATATAAGACTATTTAATATTTAAATGATGTATGAGTTTTCTTATTTTCTTGGCCAATTGACAAGTACACTGAAGCCTGTAAAGGGAGTGAAACCACATATGCTCTCATGTAGTTAAGACCCAAGAAAGAAAATCATGTATTTACAATGAAATTTATTCTGCATGCAAACATAGTCATCCCAGTCAGGTGCAGATGCTTCTCATTCAGAATTCAGGTCCATTTAACTTCTCTGAAAGCTGCAGTTTCCCATTGAGCCACAGTAACTGTGTAAATGGAACCAGTTCCTCAAATAAATAGACTGTATAATAACCGGCTTGCTGAACATCTATCACTCCCTAGGTAAGGCATTTGCCTATCCTGATTCTAGTCTTCAGATTACTTTTTTCTCTTATATTAAAAGTAAAAGCAAATTTTATATTTAAGACTGATAGTAACCCACTTTTAAAGGTCTTTATTATCCGGGCCACATGTCACAAGAGAACCTTTCCTGTCAAACAAGGTGGATCGGCTGTTAACCAAGATTTCTTCCTGCTGGAATAAACACCATCAGACTCACAAGCAGGGGTGAAATCACATGGCTTCACCAATGCATCACTGTTTGACTTGAGCTCTAAAGGTCCTGAGCTTCTATACCTAAACAGAGTACACGAATCTTTCACATGCTGACTCAGTCCCAGAGGCTGGATATGCAGCCCCTTGACCTTTATGCCAGGGTTGCCTAGGGGAGACATATCCTGTAAGGCATGGGAATGAGTGCACATATGCAAATATATAGTGAGGCTCTACACAAATCCTTCAGGACTCCTCTGCCACATCCACAATTAGAAGAGACATCAGCTGCTGAAACCAGGCTGGAATGAAGACAAGATTTCATTCATTGAACCTACACTGTAACTGGAATGAAATGAGCAGGAGTTGGATTCCTTCCATCATAAAAACCTTCAATAGACTTAGATCAAGTAGTCTACATTTCTGTAATCTTTTCTAGTATCACTCAGTTAATCAGTTCATTGGGAATGTCAATCCCTGTGAGCTAGATTAAAGATCCTAAAACCAAAACCTGGCATACTTCTTGGAACCTCTCCTCTCCTTTCCACTCAATCTTGTTAAACTCAGTGGCAGATTCTCCTCATTTCTTATTTATCTTTGAGACTTTGTCTTTGGGTCTCACTATTCAGCTTTGCATGGCCTGAAAATCTTGACCCACATACTGGAGCTACAGATGTGCTTCACTTTCCCTGGGTCTTGGAGATTATGGTTTCTAACAAAAACAGCAACAGTGTCTTCCACTCTACGTACTCTACTGACTGCATAGTTCCAACAACTCCGGATCAAGAAAGAGATACATGTTCACTCCTTGTAAAGAAGCACAGCTCTGTGTTGGACTTCACAAACATTACATGGCAGAGAAGAAAAGATACTCCTTAAGGGAAGGTGCTAAGGCAATGCACCTCTGCCTGATTCTCTGGACTTCAACTCCTGCAGGTAGCCCACAACACTGTGAGGGGAGCATGACTGTGGAGGGTCTCATAACCAAGCATCTACAGAAAGGGACCATGGTCCTTCACTCCCAGCCCACAGCCTACAACAAATGACCAACCACACAAATGACCCATCTTAGATGTGAAAGATCCTACTTCCAGACCCTTCAGCTGGAGGCAAGTAAGCCTCCCTACTGCTCACATGGTATATTCTTGATCTAGTTAATTGCAGGTTGAATATCTCTTATTAGAAATGCTTAGGAGCAGAGGTGTTTTGATTTCCTTTTCAGACTTTTAGAATATCTGCACATTAATGACTATGATATGCAAGATGAACATAAAGGCCATGGTGTTTTGTGTACAACTTACAGGTGTAGCCTATAAGGCAAGTTTATACAATTTTTTAATCCATATGTCTTTGACTGATGCCTGTCATGAAGTCATGTGTGAACTTTTCCTTTTGTGGTTGCCATGTCAACACTCAAAAACTTTTCAATGACAGAGCATTTCCAATTACAGATTTTTAGATTAAGGAGGCTCAACAGGTATTGTTTTGAATGACAACATATGGGGCCAATTTGTTACACAGTGACAGAGAGCCAAGGCAGCTGCTGTTTCTCCCACTTCAGACTTGTTCTGCTTATCAGGAGATGTGATAGAGTCTTCTTTGATACCTCTCTCTATCAGCATGAGCTGTGCTGGCCTCCTTGCCATACTGTGAGTGGACACGCTATTTCTCTTTTGATTCCTTTAACTGATGACTCTTTTCCACTCCCTCCCCATCACTACTTTCGACCCTCAGTTGGGTTTAAGAAAGAACTTAAAACTGATGTTTGCCTCAGTAGAGGCTGGGGGTAAGGAAGAGTCTCCAAACTATGAAGGGTTCTGTGACAGTTGTACATGCAGGGGCAAACTGCAACAGTCATTATGAGTTGTGCCCCTGGAGATGGGAGCAAACCGTAGAGAATGTAAACCTGAGCTGTGTTACAAGTGAGGACATAGGAAATGCTTAAAGAGGAGACAGGTGTTGGAACAATATTTTACTTAGTACATGAGGAGTGACCTGCAGCCTCAGTTGTAAACCCTGGCAATAAGTATAAATATTAAAATCACCCCTACTACTATGCTGCATCCATCAATCCTTTTAACAAATGGAGTGAGGTTAGTCAGAAAAAGCTTGTTGCCAAGAAACCTTTCAATGTCTTGGTAATCACACCTTTCCATGGATATTGAAGGTTATTCTCTCTGTCTCTCTCTGCTTCTCTTTGTCTGTGTCTCTGTGTCTCTGCCTGTCTCTCTCTCTCTCTCTCTCTCTCTCTCTCTCTCTCTCTCTCTCTCTCTCTTCTGTGTGTGTGTGTGTGTGTGTGTGTGTGTGTGTGTGTCTGTGTCTGTGTCTGTGTCTGTTCTGTGTCTGTGTCTGTGTAAAATGATTAAGGGTCACCGTGATTTAGCTAACCATAGAGAAAATAAAACAATTTAAGCAAAGTTCAAGATATGTTCAGCAGAAAATTAGGTGTTTCTCACATCAATATAAGATAAGCCCCTTGTCTCAGAGGAGCAGAAGTGCCTCTTGTTCCTCCCGTGTGTGTCTTAGAAGCCCTTTTCTCCTTGGTTTGTGACTATACTTCAACAAATGAAATGCCTCTTGATCATTTCCAAATGTGTCTTTCACTGTATCTAATCTCTGAGTCATGTTCTAGCTGCTTAGCCCCCACCACATGAGGCCAGTACTCATTTGCACATCGCTATACTAAACCTTTTTTTTTTTCAGATTATAATAAAGAAGTAATATACAATGGAAGGAAGGAATGAAAGCCTGGCACAGGCTGTAATTCTACCACCGAGAAGGATGAAGCAGGATGATCATAAGTTCAAGATCAGCCAGGGCTACAGTTTTGTTCTACCCAACCTCCTGCAAAATAAAAAGTAAAATAAAATAAAATGGGACCTAGAGGTACAAGTGTGTAACCCCAGATTCCTGGAAGGCTGAAGCAAGAAGATAAGTGTCTGAGCAACAGTCTAAGCTTGGGGAGACTTTTTTTACAATATGCCGTTAGATGAGTACTAGAGATGCAGCTCCCTGGTACAGAGCACTTGCCTAGCATGCCTAGCATGCGCTGAAGCTCGCCGATAGATCCACAGTGCTAGACAGAGGGAAAGAGAAAGAGATGGGAGAGTGGGAAAAAACAGATCCTCTGCTACCCTGCCATCTCCAAGATGTTGGCTACAAGGTCTAACCTTGTTCTGCCTCTCACCAGTGATGTAACTTTGACCTTTTACATACTAATTAAGTATGAGCCTTCAGCTCTTAACTCACAAAACAAAGAGGGTAAGAGCGAGAACATGCATTCTGAAAGAGTTAGACCTTTCTTTTTCTTTTCCTTTTTCTTTTTCAGAGTTAGACTTTTTAAGAGTTAGTAAGTTAACATAATTACAGTATCAAGGGCCTCTGGTAAATAATTCATAAATTTTGAATTCTTTCCTTTTCCCATTAGGCAAAGCATAGTGAGCCAGCCCAAAGCTTCTGTACTAAGCCACTTGTCCCCACATTTTACTTAAAGCTTAACCCAGGCATGTCTGAACTTCTGGGTTTGATCCAATCAGTCACATCTAGCCTGAAGCTTTAGGGGTCCTGACACCATACTAAATGCTCATCAGAAATTCCCTCCTTTCCTATTTCCCCCCAGTAGCTGCCATTTCATTTTATCACCAAACAAAACCTCATTCTTCTTCTCAGCCATGTCTAAAGTGATGGGCTTGCTGCCAAGCTGCTCAGAATACATCTTGCAAAGCAGTCTCACAGAGTCAGACCCTGATTCAGCCAAGCGACAGTGACTCTTAATGAAAGTTGGGCAGTGATGCCTTCAGAGACTGTCCCAGTGGAAGCACAGCAGGAAATAGATTAGCTTAATCCTTTATGTGGTTCCTGATTTTCCAAGCTTTGAAGCATAGTAAACTGAAAATAGCCATTCCCTCACGTTTTTTTTCATCAGCATCCCCCTTTAACCCCACCCTTTTCCAGAAATGCTACATCCTCTGGGACACACATTGTGAGAAATCCAGGAAATATTCTGAGCTCTACCACTGAGCTAATCCCAAATTCTCTGCCGGAAATCTTGGTATTCTTTGTCTTCTGGGTCCCATGGCTGATTCTGTAGGTGTTCCTGGCCTTCCCAGAGTTGGCACTTCTTTCAGATGAAGTGTAAGCATGTGTTAAGACAGTCATCATAGATTAGGAATACTGCTTTGGTGGGGGCAGAATGCAGGACTCAAGCCTGTACATTAACAAGAACCTCTTTGAGGGGCCTGTGAATGTGGCTCAGTGGGGAAGAGCACTGGTCGCTCTTCCATAGGATCTGAGTTTGATTTCCAGGCCTATATCGTGGCTCCAGAGGTTCTCACACCCTCTTCTGGACTCTATGGGTGTCATGCATATAATGTACAGTTTACCTATAAGGAAAGCATCCATACACATACAAAATAAAATTTAAAAAGTACAAAATAACCCTCTTTTTGGCCTCTATATCACAGAGGAGTGAGGGCCACAGACCTATGCCAATGGAGCTCCATCAACAAAGAAGTCCACATGAAAGGATCCACAGTACCACCGTGAGCACTAGGGAGGGTGGTGTGGTTCTCTATATTAGTTACTTTCATCACTGCGGAGACCAAGCACTTGCAGAAACAACTTAAGGGAAGTATGTAAGGCTCCTGGTTTCAGAAGGGCTAGTCCTCTGGCATGAGGAGGAAGGAGTGGCTGAATGAAATAGTTCACATCCTGGCTTCTAGGAAGCAGAGAGGAAGTAGATCAGACCAGAATCCCAGTATAACTTTCAAAAGCAGGCCCTCAGTAGCCTACTTCCTCCTGTTAAAAGACCTTCCAGGATTTCCATGACCTCCCAAAGTAGTACAACCAAATGGTGACCATACATGAGCCTGTGAAGATGTCTCAGATTTGAACCATACCTCCCTGACAGGAAAGAAGCACGAATTTGAGAAGACAGTAGTCCTTTAGGAGGCCATCCTCCAGCTCCTCTGGTAACTAGCTAGATGACCTTGGGGGACTCAATCTTTACTTCAATAGAAAGGCAAGGACATAAGCAATCATTTGAAATCTAAACCAAATGAGACTCTAAGCTACCAGAAAGGTATCATTACAAAGCTCTCAACATATCAGATCCAGAGCCTCAGATGAAGACACAGGACAGTGAGGTCTGCAGCAAGAAGGCAAGTGCTCTAGAAACACTGGAACAATTTCACCTCTCATTCTAGTGGATGTTTTAACCTGTGAATTAGAGAAGAACTAGAGAACTCTCTAATAAATTGGATTAGATCTGCAACAAAGCTGAAAGCAACAAAATCATAAGCTCTTAGCCAGGATGATACTCAACTCTCGTCGCTGGATCCAGAGACCATCCAGCATAACTGAGAGAAATAAATACTGAAAAACAAAGGAGCTGGCTATTGTGAGCAGAAAATCTTATTGAACACACACACACACATTCACATATGCACCACCACCACCACCAACAACAACAGGTCAAAGCTCATAAATCCCCTCAGCACTGTCATGGGGAACTCAGGGTTGATTGCTTCAGTTTATATTTAATTAAATATTTCTGAAGTCCATAAGCCTTAAATTCTAACATGGAACTATGTTGACATACAGTTTTCCATATTTCTAAATGTTAATGTTTAAAAAATACTGGAAACAAAGAAGAAACTTTGATAACTCTATGGACTACTGTCTAGTGGTTACACACCCACTCATACCCATCAAGGAAGCAAGCAATTATTGTGGAAATCAGCCTGCATTTGCTATCCCTCTGCCATACTTTGAGTTACTTAAGTTGGAATTAACTTAAGATTGTTACTTAAGATTGTTGGAATTAACTAAAAAAATATTCAGACTGAAATTCCAAAAAAGATTATGAGGAAACATATCCGTAATACTTGATAGTTTAAAACTCTGAGAGAAATGCCTGAACTCATGAAATAAGTTCCTATAGAATACGGTAGCTAGGAATTTTAACAACAGCCATGTCCTTGCAAAAATATCACTGAATTATGTAATAAACATGTTTCTAAGATCCAAAAATACCCCAAAATACACACATATGAAGATAATTTCAGTACAATATAGGAAATACATTTGTTTTAGCCCAGGCTTTGGACAGGAACTAGAGAGAGAGGCAACAGAATGTGAAGGAACTATTTAGAAGTGCAACCTTATACCTCCTTCTGACCATAAGGAAAAATAATGATTAGTAGAGTGGAAATTACATTATCTTGAAAAAAAAAACACATTGTTACACTATGTTTGAAGCAGTAAAAAAGGAAACAACTCAGCAAAGCTGAATATAAATATTAAAGTTTAGAAGGCAGATCACCGAAATTTAACAGAACCAGGATATTTTGGGAAGGAAGATATTGTTCAAAACTAATGATTCCACTTTACATTTGAAAAGTATCCTTAAAAGAAAGAATTGTTCTCCTGCTCAATTCAACACTTCATTTTAAGGCTCACAATGGGTGAGTCAGACAATGTAGTATCAGAGACCCTGGCCCTGGAGTTTAGTCAATGCTGTTTGAAACCCAGACCCCTACTTTACAGGAGGATCTTGGACCTGTTAACTCACCCCTTGTAATTAAGGCTGTCCATTTGTTTCCTGTGATTGCAGTGATTACTGAACAAGATAATGCACTGAAAGTGTCTGGTACCTAGTAAAGGCTCAACAGATTGTGGCTATTGTTCCCTTTCATTCCAAACTCTGCCCTGGGTACAGAAGATAAAAAGAGGAGCCTTGGTCTCTGCCCTCAAGCAATTGTCTGCCATTTTAAATGACTACAGTGCAATGAGTATTGATTAGTATAACATAGCTACATCTACCTCAAACTTCCCAGACACGAGTAAAGAATAAGGTAATCATTTTGTCTGTCAGATAGGTAAGGCACTATCTAAAAGGAACATTGAATCAACCCACTGAAGAGTGTCTATTTCTAGTTATAAAATTAAAGCCTCAAGAGATGGAAAATGCATGGTGAAATGGATATGACAGGCAGGGATCAGGGTGGGCTGCAATGTGCAAAAATGTAAAAGATTGAATAAAGGCCTTCTCAGTTACTCTGAAAGCCTGGGGAAGTCCAAATTGACATCAGCTGTAGAATACAAATGACTAAAGATGAGTGTGTGAATTCTCTCATAGTCACTTGCTTCTCCTTCAAGAGCCTGGTATTTGGACTAGGAAGAAAGGAATTGAAGCACCATGAGGGAATGAGAGACTTGGAATGACTACACGAATCTAAAGCCACCCATGTTCTCTCCAGTGCTTTCATGTCTCTTGGCTGAGATATAAAAATATCACAGTAAAAAGTGAATCTTCAAATGGAATCAACAAGTTTCTGTCGGTGCCTCTTGAGAATCTAATAAATTGTAAGGCTCCAAACACACTGGAAATGGACAATTGCTATTCCAATCTCCAAGGAGCAGAATTCTGCACACCATAGAAAGTGTGCTGTCATAAAAAGAAATATAGGAAGGAATCCAGGAAGATGAATAATGCTTAAGGATAAAGGATAGATTACTGTCCAGGACAAAAATATGACAGACTATAGTTCAAAAATGTTTACATGCATGCCATATGTCAGATACCATTCTAGGCATCTTTTATATACATAATCTTATTTAATTTCCCAATAGCAAGAAATATAATTCTGTCCACATTTTTATAGACAGGGAAACTGGCATGTATAAAGATGGATTAAAGAATGCAGATTCTCTAGTTTATTTTAGAGCTAAAATTATATATTTAGGGTTCTTCCTTTGAAGGATGAACATTGGGCATTCTAGAAAAATAGAAATATCTCAGACCCCAGAAGAAGTCAAGATGAAGAGACCAGAAAGAAAATTACACTCATGTCTAAGACAACATGGTAGCCAGAAAAATTCTATGAAGAAAATTCTGGGCAGGTCATGTAAGTGACTTCTTTTATTATTATTTAAATAGGAATTGTCACCCACAGTCTCATGTCTTAAAATTTAAGCCTCTGGTTGATGCCACTATTTGGGATGCTGTGGAAGTAGCAGGTAGTGTGGAGTAGAAATGAGTTAACAGAGTGGGTGCTAAGGTATATCTTTTTTCTGCTCCCCTCTTTTCCCCTTTTGTTGTGACTTCTTCTGTTGTTGTGATAAAATAACAAGACAAAGTCCATGAAAATTACTGTTTACCTGGGCTCTTGCTTTGTGAGCACTGTCTGTAATACAGGGAAGTGAAGGGACTGGAACTTTGAAGACCTGATCACATTGTGTCTGCAGTCCGGAAAAAGAGAGTAGTGAAAACTTGTTCCCGCTTACTTTCTTCTGTTTATACAGCCCATGACCCCATACCAGGGAATGCTAAGCTGATCAAAGCAATCCCCCCAAAATGCAACCAGAGACTCATTTACAGATGATTCATCATATTACATCAAGTTGATCCATGAGATTAATTATCACTCCTCCACCTCTTGTAAACCTGGTACCCAAACATATTACTAGATAACTTTTAAGTATAGGTCCAAAATCGAACACTCATTTTATAATGCAAAATACAAACCAACTTGAAAAGACCCTGTACTGGCTGGTTTTATGACAACTTGATACAAGCCAGAATCATCAGGGAGGAAGGAGCCTCAACTGAAAAAAAAAAATATCTCCATAATATCCAGCTACAAGGCATTTTCTTAATTACTTATCAATGGAGAAGGGTCCAGATCTTTGTGGCTAGTGCCATTCCTAGGTTGGCAGACCTGGCTTCTATAAGAAAGCAGGCTAAACAAACCATGTGAAATAAGACAATAAGCAACACCCCTCCATGACCTCTGCATCAGCTCCTGCCTCCAGATTCCTGCCTTGCATTCCTGTCCTGAATTCCCTCAAAGATAAATAGTGCTGTGGAAGTGTAAGCTGAATAAACTCATTCTTCTCCAACATGATTTTTGGTCATGGTATTTCATCACAGCAATAGAAACCCTAAGATAGTCCTAATACTCTTGACAATTCCGATACTGTTTAGAAGTCCATGGTCCAAGTCTTACGGATGATTGAAGGCAATCTAACTCCAATACTCTCCTGTCTTAACTTTAGTCTTACAATGCAAAGCAATTCCACAAAGTAAATATTTCCATTCCAAAAGGAAAGAAGGAAACAAAGCAATGAATGGTCAGAGCAGAGGAAGAATCAAACTCAGCAGGGAAGACACTAAATCTTGCAGGTCTGTATCTGGCAATTAGGCTCATGATACAATTACCTGGGCTCCAAAAGCTTGGCTAGTGTCTTAGGGTTTTACTGATGTGAACAGACACCATTACCAAGGCAACTCTTATAAAGACAACATTTAATTGCGGCTGGCTTACAGGTTCAGAGGATCAGTCTATTATCATCAAGGTGGGAAAATGGCAGCATCTGGGAAGGCCTGGCACAAGAGGAACTGAGAGTTCTATATCTCTCACACACACAGTGACACACCTACTCCTACAAGACCACACCTACTCCAACAGGCCACACCCTCTAATAGTGCTACTCCTGGGCCAAGCATATACAAACCATCACAGCCACAATTAGTTCTGCTACCTGAAGAAAAATTTTAGGCTCTTTTAGCTCTCCTTAGGCTAGCTCCACCCAAGTTTGTAGCTTTCCTCAGTGAACTCTCTTGACTCTGTTACCTACAATATCCTGTAGTCTTCACTCCTATTGAGACTTCATCTTTCAGACAATAGCCTCTCAGAGCTTCCTTGCAGTAAATTTAACCTTGCCACACTTTGCCTGGCTTTAGCTGCTCTCTGAAAATATGGAGCAAGGTGCCATGACTACATAATCTTTCAACTTCCACTCTTGCAAAACAAGTGCCACCTTAATAATGCTACCAAGTTTGGCTGCTAGTGCACAATTTAGCATCACCTGGCTTGTGCCACTGCTGTGTCAGCTTCTGTGTGCTGATTCTGAGGAAAAACATTTCTAGGAAGCTATCTTCAGGAAGCAGGAAACCATTTAACCATTTCAGTTTAAAATTTCTTCCTTCATTAACTTGTCTATTTACAAGACAGAAGCTCTTGATGGGTGGGTTTCACCATTGTCCAATGGTTTCACTCCATTCCTGTTGTCTCAGTGCAGCACAGGAGGTCTCTTCTCAGTGATGCTGATCTCCTTAATAATTATAGAAGCTTTCTCAAAACAAACACAGAGAAATATACTGATATATATGTATACATACATATAGATATGTATATAAATAGATGATGAGAATGATAGATAATAGACAAATGATAAATAGATGATAGATAGATAGATAGATAGATAGATAGATAGATGATAGATAGATAGATAGATGCAGAGAGAGAGAGAGAGAGAGAGAGAGAGAGAGAGAGAACTATCTCTATATATATTAGTATATTGGTACATACAGAAATAATCTATTGCTATAGTTTCCTAAAAAATGTTATCAATTCTTATAAAACTAGTTTTAGTGATTATACTAACTTATTGTAATTGGAAAATTAGTGATCAAAATGCCTAAGTTAGAAAACCATGCATTGCTATGATAGGTATTCTCTTTTGAAACATGAGTCTGATAGATAATGGAAAATTTGAAGGTACCTAGTAAATGGGCCATGCCTTTTCCCTCATTATCTTCTATACATCTAGAAATTTTAGGATCCCAAGGGAAAACAGAAAAATGCAGAGTTGTTGGTGATATATTAATATTTTTCTTCTACTTGAGAAAGACTTTAATGTCTTATATAAAAAAAAGGATTATGGAATATGATAGAACTAACCTATGACTCCACTTCCTGACTCATGACTTTATGTACAATAAGGTCTAAATTGGGAGAAGATAGAGAGAACTATGTTAGGAATATTACATAATGTTATAAGGTTACAACATGAAAGTTTAAAATGGGATCGAAGATGATGATGGACATTATTATTTTAAAAAATGAAAACTTCATCAAAAATATAACTGAAAAGTAAGAATCTATCAGACATGGTATAGAGATAAAAATAACAGGTAAGGAAATGAAGATGAATATGCATCATCACTCTAGGAGGAAGACACTAGAGAGAATTTAGATAAGGCCTCTTTTCCCTTTTCCCTCTTAAAATATCCATGACATTTTTTTGTCAAAGGGTAAAAAATCTACATTAACACCCAAAATGCTTGACAAGAATTTTGAACATATTTCATATTCTGCAAAAAAAAGTAGATTCTGCATTATAAAATTAGAAAGAATTAAGTTGGAACCAGCTGCCAACCCAAGCCCAAAACCCTGCATCAGAAGGCACATAGGGGCAAGAGAAATGATTTGGGGGCTAGTAAACTGATCACACTTGACACAGTGCACAGAACTCTCCCAGTAAGAAGCTCCATGCTCTCCTAGTTCATAATTTTATTTTGTCAGAGACATTGAGGAGCAAATGTACCAAGAGATCTGTACCCCAAAACCAATGCTAAAGCCAGAATAGCACTCTACAAAAATATGGATGCCTTAACTCTCATCTCATACAGCAATTGCTTTTCCTATGAGTTGTGCTCCATATTGAAAAATATTTGGAAGAACCTGGAGAGATTGGTCAGAGCTCAGTGGTTAAGAGTGCAGACAACTATATTTGGTTCCAAGCACATGACAGACAGCTTACAACAGCCCATAACTCTAGCTCCAGAGAATAAAATGCCTTCTTCTATCTTCCATGAACATCCACATCAATGTGCACACACGTACATGTGTTCAGGTATGCACATACACATAAATTTAAAAAGAAATCTCTCTTTTTAAAAAAGCAAGCTTTTTTTATTGTGTTACATGCTCTCTCTCTCTCTCTCTCTCCCCTCCCCCCCCCCGTGGTATTCAAGAGATCAGAATAAATTTCTTATTTGGTATAGACTTTAAACCTTAAATTTCCAAGTAATATTAACAATCATTCCTTTCTGCTTCTGAGACAAATAGAAGCTATGAAATTCAGAAGCCCTACCCAGTATCACTCAGCTCTGGTGCAATGTGAAGAATAATTATGTCTCTTCTAGATGCTCTTTTGTTTCCATAGTGTTGTCTTTGATAGAATGTAATGGAACTGGCATCTTAAAGTCAGTAGTCCTCTGAATCAACCTTCTTTTGCTTTAGATTTTTCCATGTTGTTCTGCCTATCTGCAAACCATCCATTTTTTTTTTAACTACTGATGAATATTTTGCTTCAGATATGTTCTCTAATTTGCTCAATTTCTGTAATGTGTCCTATTCCATGATTTGAGTTATTTCTAGTTTAAAGATTAAAAAGCTAAGAATCTTATAACTCTCTAAACATAATAAATTAAATGTTTTATTTTTATGAAATACACTAATACATCCAAAAATTTACAAAAAATAAATATTAATCTTAAAATATATAAACAAAATTTAAAATCACAGACTGTTTATTTGAACGGAGGGGAAGGTGAAATTTTTTATTTTTGTTCTAGAGTTTTCAGGTGTGTCATTACATTACCAGTGAGATCTTCTCAATTTTGTTATGTAGGCACTTAATGCTATGAACTTGCCCTTAGAATAGACTTCATTGGGTCCCATAGTATAGGCACATTGTGTTTTTGCTTTCATTAAATTCTAAAAAAGTTTTTAATTTCTTTATTAATTTCTTTCTGGAGCCAATTTCGTTCAGTGGTAAGTTGTTTACTTTCCATGAGTTTGTAAGCTTTTTATTGTTTCTATTGTTCGTGATATCCAACTTTAATCCATGGTGGTCAGATGAGATGCAGGATGTTATTTCAACTTTTTTTTTAAATAATTCAAAATTTTAATAATAACTTAAAAAGGACTAAGCCACTGCTTCCCCAGAAGGATTAATGTAGCCTTTTCTTCAGAATCATACCTCAAGGTCTTATGGTAGACGGTGGGGTGGGTAAAGGGTAGGGAGTGAGGATTTATGGGAGGAACTGCAGTTTAGTCTCCAGAATCCAACCTACCAGAAAGAAAGTGGGAGGGAAGCGGGAGTTAGGGAGACAGGAAGGCAGACAGGAGATGGATGTTGGAAATAGAATATCTTAAATAGCCAATACCCAACTAGTTTGCTGTGAGCCTTCCTTCCCATTGAATTATGTGTAGTGAGCAGGTAAGACATAAATAGAAGATTTTACTCAACACACACAAGAGAGAAAGGAAGGAAAGAAGACAGGGAGGGAGGAAGGAAGAAAAGTGCCACTAGCAGACAGTGATTTTTGTTCATGGAACCATTCTGGAACTAGACTGACAATAAGAAGATCAAGGTTCCCAGGACCAGCCTCAAGAGTGAAGGAGTTACTTAGAAACAATCAGTTCCAGCCATTCTCCAAAGAGGATAAGGCAGAAAAAACAAAAAACAAAAAAAAAAAATCAAAAAATAAAGAAAAAAAAAAAAAAAAACCAAAACCCTCCCCAAGGAGAGAGTCCACAGAGGCCAAAGTTCAAGCAAGCTTCTGGAAACAAAGAAGCTAAAGGTCACAAGACTCCAACACTGTTGTCCCAAACTCCTCAAGGAAGGCTTCACAGTTAGGGGGATGGATCCAGCTCAAACAGGTTTCTAAATACAGTGGAAGAGACCAGGCAGCTTCTTCCTGTGGCAGCTGACTTTGGGCTTCCCGCCAGAAAGCAGTGGCCTCGTTTTTTCCAATCCAATCTTTTCAGAGTCTGAAGCTGGTAAAAGGAACCATCTCTATTGCCTGGGCATATCTGCACACTGAGGAGGAAGTCACTTAAGGCTTTGGTATCCTGGCCACTGGCTCCCCATTCCAGTCCACGACTAATCAGAGCAGCCACTCGAAGCTGTTTCAGTGCCACTTCAGACCTACATTTCTGCTCACAGGTGGAGTTTGCCCCTTGCTCTTTGTCCTCAGGCAGATCCCGAAAGAGCAGTTCAAGGCTCTGGCTAAATTTACTAAGTGCCTCTTTTTTGAGCCTTTAGTTGTGACCAGGCCTGGCCCTGAAGCAGGTGGGTGGTAGAGACCCAGATTGGGCAATACGGCAGTTCTTTGGTTCTTTTTCTGGCATTTTCCCACAAGGAGGACGTCTTGGGAAGCAGAGATGAGGTACGGCTGAGCAGCTCCTCACACACAGTCAAAGCGTCTGAGGCTCGGCCTGCCTGGATCAGTGCTGCTGCTGCCTCCAGACACAACTCCGGCATACAGGACCCTAGAGAGGAGGTGGGTGGGGACAACCTTGGCTCTGAGTCATCCAGCAACATTGCCAGCAGGTCCAAGTAATGTTCCACAGCATCTTCTGCCCTCCTCGTCTGTAGGCATCGACTTGCTAGTAGGTGCTTGGCCTGGCTCTGTGTGCCACACACAGTGAAAAGGAGAGGCTGGGTCCGGTTGTGGATGTAGCAATTCTACTTCAATGAGACCTTTGAATGTTTCAGAGCCATGGGTGGCACTCAAGGCCTCACCCAGCAGCTCCAGACTCCCCAGCTCTGTGGCTGTGTCTCCTAGTTGCCTATATACTCTGGAAGCCTCCAGAAGCGGAAGGGCACAGGTTGTTCCCACTTTCAGGGCTTCAGTCAAGTACAACAGTGCCCTCTGTGGATTTCCCATCTTACGGAGACACATCCCCAGTGCTGTGTACACCTGGACTAACACAGACGGCGGACCGTTATTTTAACTTTTTAGTATATGCTGAGACTTGCTTTGTGTCTAAGTATGTGGCCAATTTTGGATAAAGCCCCATGAGGTACTAAGACGCATACACACACACACACACACACACACACACACACACAGAGTATTGGATGAAATATTCTGTAAATATCGGGTGAACCCATTTGGTTTATGATGTCAATTATTTCCAATGTACCTTGTTTAGTTTTTGTCTGGATGATCTTTTTATTGATGAGAGAAGAGTACCGAAGTTTCCTACTATCCGTGTGTCAATATACGATTTAAGTTGTAGTAGTATTTCTTTTACAAACTTGGATGCCTTTTGTTTGGTGTATTCATGTTAAAAATGTCAATGCCTCTTGGTGAATGTTTTCTGTAATGAGTATGTAGTATGTAGTACCTTTCTTATCTCTTCTGTTTAGTTTTTGTTTGAAGTACATTTTAGTATATATTAAAATGGCTACTCTTAGGTCTATTTGCTTGGAATATTTTTCCACTTTTTTACAATTAGATGATGTCTATCACTGATGTTAAGATGTGTTCCCTGGATGCAGCAGAAAGATTTATCTCGTTTTTGTATCCAATCTATTGGTCTGTGTCTGTTTTACTGAGGAATTTATACCATTCATGTTGAGAGTTATCAATGAGCAGTGTTTGTTGGTTCCTGTTATTTTGTTGTTGTGGCGTGGTTTTTTGTTTTGTCTTGTCTTTCTCTTCTTTTAATTTGCTTTATTCCTTGTGGGTTTTATGTTTGTTGGTTGGGTGGTGTTTGTTTTCTTTTGTTATGTTTTCTTATTTATTTGTTTTCTGTAGAACAGGGTTTGTAAATATATACTGTTTAAATTTAGTTTTATCATGGGATGTCTTTCTTTTTCCTATGTACTCTGATTGAAAGTTTTGTTGGGCATAGTAGTCTAAGCTGATATTTCTGGTCTCTTAGAGTTTGTAGAAAATCCGGCCCTAATGGCTTTTAGAGTCTCCACTGAAAAGTCAGTTTTTAGTCTAATAGATCTGCCATTATATGTAATTTGGTCTTTTTACCTTGCAGTTATATTTATGTGCCATGGGAAATTTCTTTTCTGGTTCTGTCTATTTGGTGTTCTAAATGCTTCGTGTACTGTGATAGGCACCTCCTTCTTTTGGTTACAGACATTTTTATCTTACTATTTTGTTGAAACTATTTTCTATGCTTTTGTTTTGGATTTCTTCTTCCTCTATTCCTTATATGCTTAGATTTGATGTTCTCCTGGTGTCCCAGATTTTCTGGATGCTTTATGCCTGAATTATTTTTACATTTAAATTTTTCTTTGAGCATGGTATTCATTTCTTCTATATTGTCTTCAATGTCTGAGAATTTCTCTTCTATCTCCTGCATTCTGTTGATGAGATATGTCCATAAGGTTCCTGTAAGAAGATCTAAAATTTTCATACCCAATATTCCCTCAGCTTCACTTTTCTTTAATGATTCTATTTCTACTTTGATGTCTTGAACAGTTTTCTTCATTTTATTCCACTGCCTGTTTGTGTTTTCATAGATTTCATTAGTGGATTTATTCATATCTTTTTTAAGGTATTTTATTGTATTCATAATAGTTATTCTGAAGTCTTTAACTTCATATATATTTGTGATTCATATATATATATATATATATATATATATATATATATATTGCATTCTCAAAGGCATTTCCACATTGTCTTCATTTAGTTTAAAATGTCTTTCATGTATTTTAATTTCTTATATTTATCTACTTATTTTGTGTGTGTGTGTGTGTGTGTGTGTGTGTGTGTGTGTGTGTAGCACACATGTGGAAGTAAAAGGCCACGTAACAGGAATTAGTTCTCTTCTCCCACCATGTGTGATCTGAAGGTTGAACTCAAGTTAACAGGCTTAGCAGCAAGTGTCTTACCTGCTGAGCCAACTCCCCAATCCTTCCTTTCATATCTTGGTTACATAAGCAAAACTTTTCCTGCTTGAAGGTATTTTGCAAATATTAAAGGACAAAGTAAAGTTCTGACAACAAAAGACATCTTTTTCAAGAAGCATAAAGTAAAATCTTTTATTCTCCAGTAAAATATGTAAAGTATGAAATTGCTGTAATAAAATATTTGACCAGAGAGTTAGAATTTTTAAATACACTAGACTAAGTACAATCTGCCCTGTCTCTCCTATTGAATAATATCTAGACAAAGTGCATGGCTCGGTTATTTTAGGACTATGAACAATAAGAAATAACAAACAGCTTAGGACTGAAGAATATAATTCAAATTCTGCAAAGCTAGTAGGCAATTCACTCCACCTGACATCACTGTGGAAAACATGTAAAAACAGAACTGGGTAGTGATGTATAGGAACTCCAGGGGAAGCTATTTGTTTGTGGTTCAAAAAGCAGAAATGAAAGTTCATCATACTAGGAGAGATTATGAAACGTCCCTTGAACTAATTCTCCACCTCCAACTTCCTTGGACCACACACCCTATGCAAATTCTTGGTAGCAGGGTAAAAATGGATCCAGATTTTACAGACTAGAGAGGGTAAATGTAATCCCTACTGTGGCTTTGCCCAACTATTCATCCCTCTCACAGCTTATCCGTGAATATTGAAGCCACTGGAAAAGTGCATAGCACAGTGTGCAGCCTAAACCTTCAGTTTTATGGCTTAAGAATTAAAAGGAGGAGTTCTATCTGAGGCATTGAAAAATAGCAGGCAGGAAATCAGTGAGGGAAAGACACCATAGCTTTTTTTATGTTAAAAAAAAAAAAAACAAGTTCTGATTTCAATCCAAAGTCAAGTGAGAGTGGATAATCAGCACAACATACAATTTTAGAGTTGGACTAATAAGACTACAATTTAAAGCTCAGACTAACCCTGGGTAGTATACACTCAGGACAATTGCAAACTATACTGTGAAGACTTTGAAAACTGGACAAACCACAGGAGGGACAGGAGTACATTCAGCCTACACCTACACATATTGTTTATCTGCTAAAACAATGATAGCATTTCCCATATGGTTTTTAAAACTCTGCAACTCATAAAAGATTATGCAAAATAACTAGATAAAATACCAAATTAATCACTGTCTGAAAAACCAGTAAGATATCAGTTTACAAGTTAATGTGAGAATGAAAATAATGTTAATGCATAGATAAAAGATGCTAAAAATATTCCCCTCTTCTCTAACCCCTTACCACTTGCAGTGGGCAGGAGAGCTTGTACCAAGATCATGAAAGCAGGAAAGCTGGCCCAGCCCCTGGCTGCCTACAGCCTACACCTCCCTTGGGCAGCACAGTAGAGCTGACCCTGGTAGAAGGTTGTGGGGGGAGGGGTGGCACAGGTGAGCAGATTCCCAAGAGTGTGAGAGCAAGCTTGTCTCTTGCTGGCTTCAGCATTAGTGAGCTAACTTGGGCAGTCCTGGAGAGCTTGCTCTGGTGGTGTGATTTGAGAAAGCTGGTGGGCTGACAAGCACAGCAATCACCTAGGCCCTGTTACAGTGCTTTGAGTTGGCCCACCTCAACATTTACCCCATTTATGAACTGTTGGAGTGTATGACAGGGCCAGTTCTGCAGATCCAAATCTACAGGATCTCCACGTCAGAGGGCAACAACAGGATATCGGAGAGGAGTCCTGGTAAAGATCTAGTATTTATAGGGTGGCAGAAGACAGAGGCCTTAAACCAGATCAATGACTCATTGTGATGAACATTTGCAAGTAAAGATGTGTAGATGAAAGGGTATACTGTGGGACACACTGCAGTCTCCACATAGTTTTTCATTTGTTTGTTTGTTTTTGGGAGAAAGGTTGCAAGGATAGAAGGTAGGTACAAAGGCACAGGGAGATGAGAGGGATTGGGGTGCATGAGGTAAAATTCACAAAGAATCAATGAAAAGCTAAATAAAAAATGCTAAAATTATCTATCAAAGAACTTAAAGCAACTACTCAAAAAGAAAAAAAAAGTTCTAGAAAGAACTAGAAGGCAGTAAGAACTGAATGGTGACATTAGAACTAAAAACTAAAATAACTACAGTTAAATAAAAACATCATTAACTGGTCTCGGTAGCAGAATGAAATGACACCATGATAGTCCATGAATGTAATGACACACCAATAAATGTCTTCAGTCTTAACAAAGAAAAGATAAATTTTAAAACATTAGCCACACATCAGGGCATGCAAAGTAATAAATAATAAGTTTGCTATAATGTCTATGAGGTCACAGAAGGAGAAAACAATAAAGATAGGGGAAAAAAACAATTAACTAGTGGCATAAAGTTTCCTGATTAGTGAGACAAAAATACATATTATAATTGATGAGTAAATATTAAAGGAGATAAATACTAAATACACTCCTACACAGAGACTATAATTATGATGGTTGGGCTTAATTATCAACCCGATGGGCTTTAGAATAACCATGAGCATGTCTGGAGAAGATTATCAAGACTCCATTGGTTGAAGTGGGAAGCCCCACCCTAAATATAAGCAGTGTCATTCTCTGAACTGGAATCCCAGACTGAACAAGAATGAGAGAGCAAACTAAGCAAAAGTATTCATCCTCTCTACTTCCTTACTGGGAATGCTGCCTTGAGATCCTGCCACCAGGACTTCGTGCTGCCATGATGAACTGTACCCTCAAAACTGTGACCTTAAATGAATCCTTCCTTCCATCAATTACTTTTATCGGATATGTGTTCACAGAAAGAAAACAAGCAATACAACACAATCAAGCCACTAAGAAGTAAAGGCAATGGCAGACGTGTAACGGGGCAAATAACTGGAAGAGAAGTAGATGGCTATGAGATTCCTATTACAAACCATAGAGCTAAGAATTGTCAGCCCACACTTCAGTGAACACTGAAAATGTTCTTTAGAAATGAAGATGCTCCAAAAACAACAAAATGAAACCTAAAGAAATTCCTTGTCACCAGACCCTTTTACATCAACAATTAATGAAAGTTTTCAGACCAATTCAAAGTAATATCCCAAATTAAACTGTAACATATAAACCAAAAGGAAACATCAGAATAGTTTCTGAATATAGGCTATTTCTGAAACAGGCTATTTGCTCTTGGGGTTCTTAAATTTCTTACCCTGTCAAAAGTTAAAACTATCACATTGTTACAAAGGGTTTTCAATGTCTACAGTGATGAAATATAAGAATTACATCAAGGGGAGGATAATGGGGTGGATATGCTGATAATATTTCAGTATTTCAAGTGAATCTGATGAAATATTGGCTCTCATTAGACTATGACAAAGTCATGTGAGGCTCATAATACAATTGCTCATAATTATTTGTAAGTTTTTGTAGTAAAAACTCAGTGTGGGAAAAGCAATATAGGACAAGGTTAAAGGTCAAAAAACAGGAAAAAAGCAGTAAGTGCAAAATAATGAGGAAATTGGAAGAAAATAAAAAACAAATAATAAGGATGAGTGAGATGACTCAGGGGCTAAGGCAACTAAGCCTCATGACCTAAATTCATTATCAGAGCCCATATACTGCAAGGAAACAAAAACTCATGCAAGCTGTCCTCTGTCCTTCACAAACATATGTGTCATGTGAACACGAGCGCACACGCACACAAACACACATACACACACACACACACACTAAAATTTAAAAAAATAATAATAAAATGGTAAATCTAAATCCAAACTTATCAGTTAAATGTTAATAATCTGAGTATATCAATTAAATGATACAGCATAGCAGACTGCCTAACAGGACACAATATAAAGACTGTACAAAACTCCCTTCAAATGTAATGTTTTTGGTTAGCTCTAAATGGTCAGGATAGGCTAAGATCTCAACTTAACTTGATGAGCAGACCTAGGGCTCCAGCTCTGCACCCAATACCAGTACACCCAAAGGAGGCTGTACTCCCAGGAGCTCTAACACACCCAGGAACATAGGATCATAGGATCATAGGATTACAGGATCTCAGGAGCTTGGTCACACCAGGATTTCAGGATCCCAGAAGCAACCTGAGTCCCAGAAGTTCCTACAACCAGGATTTCAGATCACAGGATCACAGAGACAGCTGGACTCTGAGGAGTTCTAACACAACCAAGATAAAAGGAGAGACAGGCTCCAGTCAGAGACAGTGAGTGCAGGTAACACTAGAGATAACCAGATGACAAAGCACAAGAACACAAGCAACAGAAACCAAGGTTACTTGGCATCATCATAACCTACTTCTCCTAGTATAGCAAGTCCTGAACACCAGAAAAGCAAAATTCATATTTAAAATCACTTCTCATGTTGATGATAGAGGACTTTAAGAAGGACATAAATAACTCCCTCAAAGAAATGCAGGAGAACACAGATAAACAGGTAGAAGCCCTTAAATATGAAACACAAAAATCCCTTAAAGAATTACAAGAAAACACAAGTAAACAGGTGAAAGAATTGAACAAAACCATCCAGGACATAAAAATGAAAGTAGAAACAATAAAGAAATCACAAAGGGAGACTACCCTGGAGATAGAAAACCTAGGAAAGATCATGAGTCATAGATGTAAGCATCACCAACAGAATACAAGAGATAGAAGAGAGAATCTCAGGTGCAGAAGATACTATAGAAAACATTGACACAACTGTCAAAGAAAATGCAAAATACAAAAAGCTCCAAATCCAAAACATCCAGAAAATCCAGGAAACAATGAGAAGACAAAATCTAAGGATGATAGGTATAGAAGAGAGTGAAGTTTACAAATTTAAAGAGCCAGTAAATATCTTCAACAAAATTGTAGAAGAAAACTTCCATAACCAAAAGAAAGAAATGCATATGAACATACAAGAAGCCTATAGAACTCCAAATAGACTAGATCAGAAAAGAAATTTCTCCCATCACATAATAATCAAAGCATCAAATGCACAAAACAAAGAAAGAATATTAAAAGCAGTAAGGGGAAAAGTCAAGTAACTTATAAAGCCAGACCAATCAGAATTACACCAGACTTCTCACCAGAGACTACAAAAGCCAGAAGATCCTGGACAGATGTCATACAGACCCTAAGAGAACACAAATGCCAGCCCAGACTACTATACTTAGCAAAACTCTCAATTACCATGGATGGAGAAAACCAAGATATTCCATGACAAAACCAAATTTACACAATATCTTTCTACAAATCCAGCCCAACAAAGGATAATAGAGGGAAAACATCAACACAAGAAGGGAAATTAACCCTAGAAAAAGCAAGAATATAATCTTCTTCCAGCAAATTCAAAAGAAGATAGCCACACAAACATAACTCCACCTCTAATAGCAAAAATAACAGGAAACAACAAACACTTTTCCTGAAAAATCTCTTAATATCAATGGACTCAATTCCCCAATAAAAAGACATAGACTATCAGACTGGATACATAAACAGGACCCAGCATTTTGCTGCATACAGAAATGCACCTTAGTAACAAAGACAGACACTACCTTAGAGTAAACGGCTAGAAAACAATTTTCCAAGCAAATGGTCCCAAGAAACAAGCTAGAGTAGCCATTCTAATATCAAATAAAATCAATTTTCAACCAAAAGTTATCAAAAAAGAGAAGAAAGGACACTTCCTATCCATCAAAGGAAAAATATACCAAGATAAACTTTTAATTCGATCATCTATGCTCCAAATGAAAGGGTAACCACATTCAAAAAAAGCAATTTTATTAAAACTCAAAGCACACATTGCACACACTTCAGACAATAATAGTGGAAGACTTCAAAACCCCACTCTCATCAATGGACAGATAATGGAAACAGAAAAGAAACAGAGACACAGTAAAACTAACAGAAGTTATGAACCAAATGGATTCAACAGATACCTATAGAACATTTTATCCAAGAACAAAAGAATATACCTTCTTTTCAGCACCTCTGGTACCTTCTCCAAAACTGACCATATAATTGATCACAAAACAGGCCTCAACAGATACACGAAAACTGAAATAATCCCATGCATCCTATCAGATCACCACAGACTGAGGCTGGTCTTCAATAACGACAAAATCAATGGAAAACCCACATACATGTGGAAACTGAACAATTCTCTACTCAATGATAACTTGTTCAAGGAAGAAATAAAGAAAAACAAATTAAAGACTTTTTAGAATTTAATGAAAATGAAGACACATCATACCAAAACTTGTAGGACACAATGAAAGCAGTGCTAAGAGAAAAACTCATTCCTCTAAGTGCCTACAAAAAAAACTGGAGAGAGTATACACTAGCAGCTTGACAGCACATCTAAAAGCTCTAGAACAAAAAGAAGCAACTATACCTAAGAGGAGTAGATGACAGGAAATAATAAAACTCAGGGCTGAAACCAACCAAGAAGAAACAAAAAGAACTATACGAAGTATCAACAAAACCAGGAGCTAAGTCTATGAGAAAATCAATAAGATAAATACACCCTTAGCCAGACTAACCAGAAGGCTCAGAGACAGTATCCAAATTAGTAAAATCAGAACTGAAAAGGGAGACATAACAGAAACCGAGGAAATTTAAAAAATCATCAGATCCTACTACCAAAGCCTATCCTCAAAAAAGTGGAAAATCTGAATGAAATGGACAATTTTCTACACAGATACCAGTAGCAAAGTTAAATTAGGATCAGATAAACCATCTAAACAGTCTCATAACCCCTAAAGATATAGCAGCAGTCATTAAAAGTCTCCCCACCAAAAAAAAGCCCAGGACCAGATGGGTTTAGTGTAGAAGTCTATCAGACCTCCCAAGAAGACCTAATACAAATTCTCTTTAAACTATTCCAAAAAATAGAAACAGAAGAAACACTACCCAATTTGTTCTGTAAAGTCACAATTATGCTCATACATAAACCACACAAAGACCCAATAAAGAAAATGAACTTCAGACCAATCTCCCTTATGAATATAGATGCAAAAATACCCAATAAAATTCTTGCAAACCGAATCTAAGAACACATCAAAACAATCATATGTCATGATCAAGTAAGCTTTATCCCAGGAATGCAGGGATGGTTCAATATTGGGAAATCCATCAATGTAATCCACTATATAAACAAACTCAAAGAAAAAAACCACATGATCATCTCACTAGATGCTGAGAAAGCATTTGACAAAATTCAACATCCCTTCATGGTAAAAGTCTTGGAAAGAACAGGAATTCAAGGCCCATACCTAAACATAGTAAAAGCAATATACAGCTAGCCAGTAGCCAACATGAAACTAAATGGAGAGAAACTTGAAGCAATTCCACTAAAATAAGGAACTAGACAAGGCTGCCCACCTCTCCCTACCTTTTCAATATAGTACTTGAAGACCTAGCCAGAGCAATTAGACAACAAAAGGAGGTCAAAGGATACAAATTGGAAAGGAAGAAGTCAAAATATCACTATTCATAGATGGTATGATAGTATACTTAAGTGACCCCAAAACTTCCACCAGAGAGCACCTAAACCTGATAAACAACTTTAGCAAAGTGGTTGGATGTAAAATTAACTCAAACAAATCAGTAGCCTTCCTCTACTGAAAGGATAAAGAGGTTAAGAAGGAAATTAGGGAAATGACACCCTTCATAATAGTCACAAATAATATAAAATACCTTGGTGTGAATATAACCAAGAAAGTGACAGATCTATACGACAAGAACTTCAAGTCCCTGAAGAAAAAAATTGAAGACCTCAGAAGATGGAAAATCTCTCATGGATGGCAGGATTAATATAGTAAAAAATGGCCAACTTCCCAAAAGCAATCTACAGATTCAATGCCATCCCCATCAAAATTCTAACTCAATTGTTCAAATTCATTTGGAATAACAACAACAAAAAAAAACCAGGATAGTGAAAATTATTCTCAACAATTAAAGAACTTCTGGGGAATCACCATCCCAGATCTCAAGCTGTACCACAGAGCAATAGTGATAAAATTGCATGGTATTGGTATAGAGATAGGCAGGAAGATCAATGGAATAGAATTGAAGACCCAGAAATGAACCCACATACCTATGATCACTTTGTCTTTGACAAAGGAGCTAAAACCATCCAGTGGAAAAAGACAGTGTTTTCAACAAATGGTGCTCCTTCAACTGGAGGTCAGCATGTAGTAGAAATGCAAATTGATCCATTCTTATCTCCTTGTACAAAGCTCAAGTTCAAGTGGATCAAAAACATCCACATAAAACCAGATACACTGAAACTAGTAAAGAGAAAGTGGGGAAGAGCCTCTAATACTTGGGCACAGGGGAAAAGTTCCTGAACAGAATCCCAATGGCTTATGCTCTGAGATCTAAGAATTGACAAATGGAACCTCATAAATTGCAAAGTTTCTGTAAGGTAAGAGACACTTTCAATAGGACAAAATGACAACCAACAGATTGGGAAAAGATCTTTAACAATCCTACATCCCATAAAGGGCTAATATCCAATATATATAAAGTAAAGTAATTAGACTCCATACAATGAAATAACCCTATTAAAAATGGTGTACAGAGCTAAGCAAAGAATTTTCAACTAAGTAATATTGAATGATCGAAAAGCACCTAAAGAAATGTTTAACATCTTTAGTAATCAGGGAAATGCAAATCAAAACAACCCTGAGATTCTACCTCATACCAGTCAAAATGGCTAAGATCAAAAACTCAGGTGATAACAAATGCTGGCAAGGATGTGGAGAAAGAAGAACACTCCTCCATTGTTGGTGGGAGTACAAGATGGTACAACCACTCTGGAAATCAGTCTGGTGGTTCCTCAGAAAATTGGACATAGCATTTCCTGAGGATCTAGCTGTACCACTCCTGGGCATATACCCAAAAGATGCTCCAACATATAACAAGAACACATGCTCCACTATGTTCATAGCAGCCTTATTTTTAATAGCCAGAAGCTGGAAAGAATTCAGATGTCCTTCAACAGAGGAATGGATACAAAAAATGTGGTACATTTACTCAATAGAATACTACTCAGCTATTAAAAATGACTTCGTGAAATTCTTAGGCAAATGGATGGAACTAGAAAATATCATCCAGAGTGAGGTAACCCAATCACAAAAGAACACACATGATATGTACTCACTGATAATGAATATTAGCCCCAAAACTCACAATATTCAAGATACAACTCATAGACCACATGAAGCTCATGAAGAAGAAGACCAAAGTGTGGGTGCTTTGGTCCTTCTTAGAAGGAGTAACAAAATACTCACTGGAGCAAATATGGACACAAAGTATGGAACAGAGACTGGAAGAGGGACTGTCTAAAGACGCCCCACCTGGGGATCCACCCTATGTGCAGTCACCAAATGCAAGCACTGTTGTAAATGCCAGGAAGTGCATGATGACAGGAGCCTGATATACCTGTCTCCTGAGAGACTCTTCCAGAGCCTGACATATACAGAGACAGATACTCTCAGCTAACCATTGGACTGATCACTGGGTCCTCAATGGAGGAGAGAAGACTGAAGGAGATGTAGGGGCTTGCAGCAACATCGGGAGAGCAACAATACCAACAAACCAGAACTCCCAGGGTCTAAACAGTCAGCCTGAGAACACACATGGAGGGACCCATGGCTCCAGCTGTGTACGTAGTGGTGAATGGCCTTGTCTAGCATCAGTGGATGCCCCAGTGTGGGGAAATTCCAGGGCTGGGAGGCAGGAGTTCATGGATGGGTGGGAGCACACCCTCATTGAAGTAGGAGGAGGGAGGATAGGATAAGGGGTTTCTGGGGGGGGGAATGGGGAAAGAGGATAACATCTGAAATATAAATAAAAAATATCCAATAATAATAATAACAATGGAACTGGCTATTGCTGTGGAGCTTTTGAGGCTTTTTGTGAACAATTTAATATTACCCATCTCACTAGGAGATTCCTTATAATCCTCAAGGACAAGGTACTGTGGAAGCGGCCCATGGAACTTTAAAACAATATCGTCATAAAATAAAAAACGGGAACGGGTATAACCCCATATGTCACAAATTTATTTAAGTCATATTCTTTTCATTTCAAATTTTTTAAAAATTTGGATGCAAAGGAACTTTCTGCTGAGTGTCTATGGCACTCTACAACTAGGCATACTTATGCCTAGGTGAAAAGGAAGAATCCACTTACTGTCATATGGCATGGTCCTGATCAGGTATTTAATATGGGGAAGAGGGCATGTTTGTGTTTTTTCTACAGGATGCTGTAGAAACATGGTGGCTGCCACCATGAGTGACAGGTGAGACATGATGCCAGGACAAAGAATGATGCTAACCTGTGAGCTTGCTGAGTACCCAGACAATGGTGACTGGGAAGCTGTATTGGACATATGTTCCTGACCCACCTTTGCTTGCCTATATCCCAAATGGGACAAGCTGCTTTGCCTCAAGTTTTTAGACCTTGTGGAACAGAGAATCAAAAAGAGAAGTTATATTGACTCTTGTGTTTTTCTAAAATGTGACCAGTTATTCGGACTCAATCATGGACTGGTCTAGAAATCAATCCAATATTGGAAATAAACAGTCTTCATTTGGAAGGCTTGTTCTGGACATTTTCAGAGTCATATTTGGAAGCAAGCAGCAGTTCTCTATGATGTTATGTTAGCAAGAGATAAAGTTGAGATGGGATCTGGATTTCAAACAAGTGTCAATACATGTGTTAATGCTCTTTTAATTGTCAAGTTAAAATTACTTTTGTTTTGTCTACAGTATTTAATGTAAGTTGTATTGATTGTACACTTTCTAATTGTGTTAATTTGTTGAAACCTGGCATGTCTGTTAAAGGAGTCTATCAACCAGCTTTTGTTTTATTCCCCTGAGTATCACAGAACCTTGGTATTCTAAAAATAGCTTGAACGTACTGGAAGAAATGGGTCAGGCTTAAAATAGAAGCAAAATGGTAGTGGACTTGATTTTTGCTGGTATAATAGCTTTAATTACATTAATTGCTAGCACCACTGCTTCTGCAATTGCTTTGACACAAGAAGTTAAGACAGCTACTTTTGTTAATCATTTAGCAAAAATGTTACTTATGTGTTGAATATACAAGAGGATTTAGATAGGCCTTTAGAACAATGGATTAATGCTCTTTATCCTATTCAAATTACTGGAAGGAGGTTCAGAGTTTAAGAGTAAGGAGCCATCTCGAGTGCCATGCCAAATACCATTGGATTTGTGTTACTTCTAAAATTTACAATGATAGTCATTATAATTAGGGAAAAGTTTAAAGACACTTGCAAGGTATTTGGCATAATTCTAACACCTCTCTGGATGTTTTAACTTTACATAATGAGATTATGAATTTAAAGAATGCTGCTCTGCTGAGCTTTGAAGCTACAGATAATGATGGTAAAATTATCCGTGGCCTAAGGTCAGTATTTTCATTTTGGTCAAATATCAAGAATGGCATAAATAGCTTGATCACACTAGCCCTTTTTGTCCTGGGAATACTTTTATTCCTGCCCATCCTGTTAAAGATTGTCTTTAACATCAACATGTTGGCAACCAAAGTACATGGCTTGAAACTAAAAACTGAACCCCAGACAGAGTTATTAATTTAACAGGCTGGCAAGCCAAGGATGGGTAAGATTCTGCACAGAGCCTTAGTACCCTAAGACAGAAGTGCACTGCTTTTGATAATGCATATTACATGATGCGTAAGGAAGGGATTCTTGTCAGAATGACTTAAGACAGGCTCAGTCTTTTTTCTGAAAATGGGGCAGGGGAGGCAGAGAGCTTTTGGGATGCTTGGCAGGAATCTGACATTGGCCAAGGACAAGAATGGGCTGCTTGGCAGAAATCTGACATTGGCCAAGGACAAGGAAGTGGCTTTCAGGCAGGAATCTGACATTAGGCTAGAACAAAGAAGTAATTTCAGGCAGGAATCTAAATTGTAGGCTAGAACAAAGAAGTAGGCTTCAGACATGAAAATGACTTTGGGCTAGGACAGAGAAGAAGGCTCAAATATTTTGGTCATCCTGAGAAGCCCATGGGACTTTGTTTATTGCCTTGCTTGTTCTTTAACTATTTGTGTTTATTGTTTTGCTTGTTCCTTGACTATTTGCATCTATTGCATTGCTAGTTCCTCAACCTAGAAATGACCATAATACTTGCATGTAATTAAAATGCATGTAGCAGACTGGGAAAAAATTACAAAAAAAAAAAAATAATCTGAAAACAGAAGCTGAAAGCAATGACCAGGGAGGAAGTTTATCGGCTTGTTTCCAGGTTCACATGCAGCTGCAATTCTTACACATATCAGAACCAGTTTCTCAAAGATATTACCACCTACAGTGGAGTAGGCTCTCCCATACCAACCATCAATTAAAAATCAATGTCACACAGATATGTTTAAAGGCCAATCTAATAAAGACAGCTGAGTTTTCCTCTTCCCAGGTTTGTCCAGATGATAGCCAAGATGAGCCATCATACCAGGTAAATTCGTATAAAGGAACACGAAGAGGCTATTTTCTCCAACTTAATATCACACAAGATGAGTGTAGCTAGTTCTTTAAGACAAAACAAAACAAAAACCTTAATAATAAGCTGATAGGGGTAAAGAACTTTCCATTTGATGAAGACAGTATTAAATAGATGGAAAATCCAAAGTAAACTGTATAAAACAAATTACTATGTATAAGCTTCTTTAGCAAGATTTTGGGATAGAAGGATAAAGTGAAGTCTTTCAATAGACAAGTAATAAACGAGTGGAAATTAAAATGAAATATTAACACAAAATATAAGCCAGTATAAAGCTAAGAAGATAAGTACAAAATATATATGGTAAACATAAAACACTGATGGGAAAAGCTAAATATGTAAGTTAAAAAAAAGTCATATCATGAGCAAAATTGAAATTTTAAGATAACAATTCTTATTAAATTGTCCTCTGCATTTAAGGTAGTCAAAATAGAAATTCAGCAGCACCTCTGGAAGTTGGGATTATGAGTAAGAGTAGAGAAATAAAAATCTGACTCTAATGTGAATAAAAGTGTGACAGTAGGTCAATTGCAAAAAGAAAAGCAGTAAATGACTCCAGTGTCTAAATTATAATTTCATAGTAATCATGATCACTTGACATCAGTAAAATGAACAAATATTCTTATAAAAGAATCAAAATAGCGAGCAGAGAAATAAGCCTCCAGTCAAATAAATCTGATAACAATAGTTAGAACTCCATGGAGGAAAGGGTAAAACCTACTGTTATAATCATAATCTTCAATAAACCTCTATCATCAATTGACAGAACCATAGATATAAAACCTGTAACCATAGAATGGAGGCTAAATGCTCCATAACCCAATGACATCAGATTACACATTCTCCTGTGCTCACATTGGGCAGTCACGAAGATGGACAATGTTTCTGGTTATAAAACAAATATTAACAGGTAGAGAGTTAAATCATATAGAATATCTTTTCAGTTCATAATGCAATTAAACTACAAATTAATAATAGGACAGTTAGAAAAATTCCAAATATTGGAAATTAAACAGTAAATTTCTAAGTCATATGTATTCAAAAAAGAAATCTCAAAAAAATTATTTTCAACTCATAAAGAAAATGTAAGTATAACTTATTGAAGCATGTCTAAGTAACAATTGAAGGAATGTTACACTAGCATTGTATATCATAAAAGGAGAAAGAACTAAAATCAGTATGCTCAAATTTCATCTGGGAAAGGAGAGTAACTTAAGTGTAATGCAAACCAAAGGAAAGATATAATAAAAATCCAAGGAAGCCAAAATTCAAGAGATTAAAATAGTAACACAATTAACAAGCCAAACCCTGATCACTTGAAAATATCAATACATTTGTTAGCCCCTAATTCACCGAAGCAAAAGAAAAGTTAGGATTTCTAATACCATAAGTGAAAGAGTTACCACTGCTACTGTTTCCATTGTTCACTGAAAACATGATTGTTTATATAGGAAATTGCCAAGAATTATGAATACATCATTATTTATTAGGAAATTGCCTAAATAAACTCCCAAAATTAAGATTATTTATAGAAAATTTTACAATACCAGGTAAATTGACATAAGTCAGTTATTACGTAGTGAGCAATCAAAATTTTAGATTCAGAACATAACACTCTTTTTATTAGCACCAAACAAAGTGAAGTGCTTTACAAGGTACCTACAAAGATGATAATGTGTATAAACAAAACTCCAGAACTGTGATGAACCCAGCTGAAGAACAGAAATGTTAGTCTATATACTCTGTGTCCAAGCACACTGTCAGAAGAAACTACGTTGTCATCAGTCTTCCCAATTCTACTTGTAGTGTCAATGCTATCCCAATCAGCAAGTTAACATGTGCATGTACATAGTTTCAAAATATTTCTGAAGTTTATATAGGAAGATAAATGGTCCAGAATAACCCACAACATACTGAAGAAGAAAAAGAAGTCTAAGAAATTATACCACGAAGCCTCAAATCATTACTATACTTTATAGTCATCAAGAAGTGTGCTATTATTAAGGCTAGACAAGTACACCAGTGAGAAGAATAACCACAAACTAACTCTTCTCTCTTCTCTCATCTCTCTCTCTCTCTCTTCTCTCTGTCTCTCTCTCTTCTCTTCCTCTTCCATCCTCTCCCTCTCCTCTACACCACCATTCACACTCACACTCATCTTCTTTTTTCCTTACACACACACACACACACACACACAACTTCACTGTTTACAAAAGCAAAGTTAATACAAGGGGAAAATGATAATCTCCCCTTGTGCAATAATGAATACAATTCATACAATAATGAATTTCACTGAAATTTAGTCAAAATGTATCACAGACTATGATGGTTTGAATGAAAATGGCCCACATAGGCCTATGGGGAATGGCACTGTTAGGAGATGTGGCCTTGTTGGAGGAAGTGTGTTACTGGGGCAGGGAGCTCTGAAGTTCAGAAGGTCAAGCCACTCTAGTGGCTCACTCTCCTGCTGCCTGCTGATCCAGATATAGAACTCCCAACTCCTTTTCCAGCACCATGACTGACTTCACACTGCCATGCTGATAATGGACTGAACCTCTAAATCTATAAGCCAGCCCCAGTTAAATGTTTTCTGTTGTAAGAGTTGACTTTGGTCATGGTGCCTCTTCACAGAAATAAAGCCCTAAGATACAGATCTATGCATAAAACATAAAAATCACAAAATTTCAAAGAGGCAATGTAGAAAAAAACCCTAGATGAATTTAGATGTGGCAAGGACGTTTTAGATAGAATACCCAAATCATAATAGATAAAATAATTGTATTTCATTAAAATTAGACAGTTTCCCTCAAAGGAAAAAAAAAGAAGGATAAACACACTCTGGGCATATTCCTAAAGGATGTTCTATGCTACCATAAGGACATGTGCTCAGTTATGTTCATTGCAGCTTTATTTATAATAGCCAGAAACTGAAAATAACCTAGAGGTTCCTCAACTGAAGGATGGATAAGAAAATGTGGTATGTTTGCATAATAGATTATTACTCAACTGTTAAAAAGAAATGATAACATGAAATTTGCAGACAAATCAAGAAAGTAAATCATCCTACATAAAGTAACCCAGAACCAGAAAGACAAATATGGTGTGTATTTATTAACAAGTGGATATCAGTTGTTAAGTAAATGATAATCAAGCTGTAATCTACAGGCCCAGGAAGGCTAGGTAAAGAGGAGGGTTCTAGTAGGGATGCATGGACCTCCCTGGGAAGGGGTAATAGAATAAATTTTATGAATGGACTGGAGGCAGGTAGTGACAGGAGTAGGAAGGATCAGGTGGGTGGAAGGCAGAGTGGGGGAAATAGTATGAGGAGAGACAGCTAGAATTGGGAAACATTGCAGGGTGGAAACCTAGTGCGATGGAAACTTCCTATAATCTATGAGAGGGACCTCAGTGAAGACTACCAGTAACGGATGATATGGAGCCAGAAGTAATGATCTTTTGTAGTCAGGCAAAGCTTTCAGTAGAGTGCCTGGGTCGAATTCCACTGAGTTCTTGGCTGAGGGGTTCCTGTGGAGATTCCTACAAAATTCAGGCTGATGCTAGGACGAAAGGACACTCTGAAAACTGACAGCACAGCCCTACATCTATACAGCTCATTGAATGTAGAGAGATCAAGCTGGTGCCTACATGGGCCCTTCCACCATAGCTTCTATTCTTTTTGGTGCAAGAAGTTCTTTTTGGTACTCTGAAAGCTATAGAAAGAGAAACCTGAGCACTAGTCCAGCCACAAAACCCTCTATCTACAGACTGTTCTGCATGCAAAATGTGCTAGGGCAGAACTTGTGATGAGTAGCCAACCAATGTTTGGTTTAACTTGAGGACCACAAGAGGGAGACTATGCCCTAAACTGTCTGGATGACCAGGAACTGGAGACTGGACAGCCTAAAGACCTAGGGTAGAATCAAACTCTACTGGGAAAAAATTGATGGGAAGAAAAAAAAAAGTGTAATAAAGAACCTGAGGAGATCATAAATTTAGAAGTCTAATGTGCCGGAATGAGAAATATTCAGACTTACATGATCATATAACAAATGACAATCAACCTCAGAATGATTTGTGTGTGTAAATCAATGGATTCCAAGAACCTACCTAAAATAGCTAAGAATTGGAACACGGTTTATAAAGAAATGGCAGAATATATGATGAGAAATGATCAATATAACTCAGATTCAAGTTCCTCGCTTTATAGGCTGGATTTGCAACGATGGTTTAGAGCCTTATTATAGCAGAACTCATGCATTGATTTGAGGAATGGAACTGAAGTACTATTCCCCCTCATTTTCCATGCACACAGAAAATCCTCTGGCAGGCTGACCATATAAGCAATATACTCAATGGGAGTGCTAAGCCACTGTGTTTTACATTTTAATGTAGATATACATTTCTCTCAGGGTTCTTGCTGATATGTAAGTTCTGTTTACAGGCAAGGAGGACCAAACAAAATCTGTTTTGCTTTGATTTAGTTTTGATAAAATTTTGAAAAAATTGTGTGATTTAAAGATTTAAATGAAAAAAAAAGGTTAAACAAAATGAAAAGATGTGATATTAATATAATCAAGAGAAAACTCTATTTTCAAAGTGAATCTGGAGATATTTTCAAAGTACATTTTTATCCAAAATATACAAAAACTGAGCAACACATATTAACAAAAATGGTAAACAAAATTTAAGTCAGAATATAAAAAGATTCCCAGCATCATTGGATAATTGTTATGAGCTGTCACTACATCTAGTAAGAGGGTGAAAATTATTATGAAACAGTAATAATCATAACAACAATAATATAATGATAATATGAACATGAGACACTAATAATAATAATAAATAAGAGTAAGAAGATATCAAACCACTAGCACAGGAATTTACATTCACTTGATTAGAGTGGAAAATTGTGTAACCACTTTGAAACATGGTTTGATGATCTCTTACAAAGCTACAGTTCTTATGCAATTGTACTCTGAAGAATTTCCCAAATGAGTTGAAACACTATGTCTACACAAAAATCTGAATATGAGCATTTCTCGCAACTTTTTCATAATTTCTAAAAGTTAGACACAAGTAAGGTATCTTTCAAAAGATGAATGAATAAAAATTTAAATAATATTCTATGTTAAGATTAAGCGAGCCATCGAGTCCCCAAAATATCAAAAACAAGTGCATAATGGTTTGTGAAAGAATCAGTCTGAAAAAACAAATTAGTATCTTTCTAGCTGTATTGTATTCTGGAGAAAGGCAAACACTATTGGTGTATTAGAAAGACGGCACTTGTTAGAGATTAGGGATACGGGGGAGAAGAATGTGTAGGTTGAACACTGAACACTTTTAGGACAATAGAACAATTCTGCATGCCGTTGTAATGGTGAATATATGAAATTATTTGTTTTTCAAATACATGCAATGTACAACACAGAATTAATCTTAATGACTCCCCATAAGCTTTATATCAATTCTTGTTTAGTTGTAACCAATGTAGCAGATTAATGTAATATGTTGATGCTGGGGGAAAACACGAAGTGGAGTGGAGGTGTATGGGAACTCTCTTTACTGTCTGCTTAAGTTTTACAACCCTAAAACTGTTCTGACAATGCATTTTACTCAGTTATAAAAATAAGGCAAACCATTGATTTAAAAAAAAAAAACAAGTTCAAATCTGGTTTTTGATAAAGAAACTAAATTTAGAACTTATTTGCAAATTTTTTTATAATAAAGTCTATACATTTTTTTAAAAGAGACACAAGCCAATATCAAAGAAAAATGCTTGCAAGTAAGTTATTTGATAAAGAAATTGAATTTAGGATTCTCCAAACTCAATTGTATGAAACCAAACAACACAAGAAAGAGCTAACCAGACAAATCACTAAATAAATACTCCAATGGAAAAGAAAAACATGAGAAGATGCTAAACTTTATTCATCATTAGGGAAATGTGAGTTGAGGTAATGAGATCCCATTACACATTGTTATAGTCACTAATATTTATTTTTTAAAATTCCCTGACAGTTTTAGAGATAATACAAAGCTACTAGAACACTCACAGAGAGCTAATGAAAACCCAGAATGGAATGGGCACTGTGAAAGATGACTTAACTATTTCTTTGAAAGAGAAACACATTTAATACACAGCCCAGCAATTCTGTCCCTAGATATTTGTCCAAGAAGAAATGAAAACATATATTTGCAGAAAACTGGTAACAAATGTTACACTGATTTTATTCACAATCACCAAAGGAAACAACAAAATGTCCTTTGACAGGCAAATGCATCAGTAAACTGTGTTTTGGTATGCAGCAGAATGCAATTTACCAGGAAAGAGAAAAATTGCTGACAACACATCACAGAAAAATCTCAAATGTTTTATACTAAATAATAAAGTCCAAGGTCAGAAGGATGGCTCACTAGTAACAGCCAGTGCTACATGCCAAACTGACAACCTGAGATCAAACCTGAGAACCAACATGGTGGACGGAGAGAGCCAAGTCTGGAGTGTTGCACTCGGATTTCCACATGTATGCATTACAATGTGTGTACACAAATGTGTTTACACAGACAAAAATTAAAGATAACCAGAGGATCAAGGAGTTTTCTAGGAGTTTTCTGTGAGATAATAGCTCCTAGGAATGTCGGAAGAAACACCATGAAATCTCACCTGCATTCCTTTCTATACATGAGCTGAATAAGGACCACAATAATAGACATGGCAATGTGGATGGGAAGGGTGGGAGCTCAGGACCTAAATAATGAACTAAAGGGATGCTGAAATCATGATAAATGTTCTTCCCCAGGGAATTACATATCAACTGGTTATCCAATTGGTCAGCCCTGGAAACATATACATAAGTACCAATATAGGCTGAGCCGGTTGTGCTTGTGTATTTAGGAATTCAACTGGTAATGAAGAAGAGCCCATAAATTTGAAACAGAGCAAGTAGGGGTATATGGGAAGGTTTGGAGTAAGGAATCAGAATGGTGAAATGATGAAATTATATTACGATCTCTAAAATAAATAGAAATAGTTAAAAAATAAATAGATACATAAATGTAAAAGTTTGAAAATAGCAATGAAATCTAGCCTCTAAAGATCACATACTGAACCTGGCATAATGACACACACCTGTAATTCCAGCATTTGATGGCTGAAAAGGAGAGCTTTGAGTTCAAGGACAGTGTTGGGCTACATAAGAGACTATCTCCAAAGTGTTATACTATATGCTTCTACTTATATAATATATTCAACTTCAAAACATTTGGATAGAAAACTGTCAGAATGTGGAAGTCTGGAAAGAAGCATGGATGACTTGTTAGGAACCAGAAATACTTTTAATATTGGCTACACAACTATAAGCATTTTTGGAAATACGGACATATATGCAGAATAGTTAGAATTTAATGTGTAAAATTTATACCTTAATAACCTTTAAAAGAGGCTCAAAAAATACTCTCAGATGATCGGCAAGTTCTTGCTCCACAGAGGCTTTGAGTAGTTCATTGGCTACTACTGTCTACTCTGTGCTCTACACGCTTATTTGTCCAACTGTACTGCCCAGTCAGCTATTTCTGTGAAGCTTCTTTCATAAGAATGAATTTCAAAGAGAGAGCTATGGGAGATGAAGTAACTACATACTTCATCACTCCAATTGGTTTAAAGGTTGCAACTACTTCTCTTCTATATTATCAATTCTAAGTTTTTATCTCACATATATTATCTCACAGAAAACTCCTTGATCCTCTGGTTATCTTTTTATTTTTGTCTGTGTATACGTGTGTGTACACACATGGTAGTGCATACATGTGGAAATCAGAGGACAACATTCCAGAATTGGCTCTCTCCGTCCACCATGTTGGTTTTTAGGATTGATCTCAGGTTGCTCCCAGCTGTTAATCCTAATGGATAACAGAAACATTAATTGTCTTGCTGATGAGAATCAGTGACAAGATTATCACTTCTTTTTGTCTTCTTATCTTTGGAACCAGATAACCCAAAGTACAAATATAGCATCCAAATACTCTACTTCAACTGGACCTTACCCTTGAACATGTACCTTTTTGAAAGAACATGGACTCATGGATTTTAGCCACAATTATTCACAAAATTCCATACAGCTGCCGCAGAGCAGACAACTATATAGTAAAGCAGATGTAGCAGTGGACCAGTCACTATTATGTAGACTGCCATATGGAATATAATCTCCTGATAGACTGTTGGAATGATTTACTGAAGACACGATGGCAGCACATTTCAGTAGAAATGTGTAGCATAGGTATGAAACAACCAATGGAGAAACTCATGTTGCTATGTCATGATGTCAATACCAATAGCATATAAACCTGAAAAACAAGGGCAGCAACACAAGAAGTCCCAGCTAACCATATTGCTAACAGATCATGGGAGGAATTTGTGCTTATTGTATAAAACTCTGATCTCTGTACGGTTTCTATTATATAATAGTGTTTATGGTTGGGGTTCTGAGAAATATTTAGAGTAGATACTATTCTAGCAGAATAAAGATCTGGTTCTTCCAGAATAGAAGAGAATTTATGTAGCCAACCACTACCAAGTAGACAATATTTTCAAATAATAGAGCTATCCCAGGTACAGGGATAGACTTCTGTTGATATGTTGAAAGAAGACAAAAACAATATTGGCCATCCAGTGTGTGTGTTGTGTGTTGTGTGTGGTGTCTGAATCTGTGTGTTTCTGTATATGTGTGTCTGTGTGTGTTTATAATTTTATTTTTCTACAGCTTTGTTTATCATGCTGAAGAGCATTGTGCCATCCCTCAGCTGGCTATATGAGAATTAATATTAGCTGGCAGCATATTTTTGTCTAATTAGTACTTTGATAATTGTGGTGTCCAGAGTCACCTCACAAACCACAAGAACACAGATCTCAGTCAGACAGTTTATTGAGCATAAGTCCTGGCACTGATCCTTAAGAGCCATAGTCCAGACTAAGGAGCTGAATGTGACCCCATGTCAAGATTCTATAGGACGTTTTAAGCCTGAGATCTACACACATCTGTGGCAAGTTACTTCACAAATCAGGATTTAAAGATAAGGGATTTCCTTAGGTACATGTCAGATACACATTCATTTTGCTCCCATTAATTGGGGCATTCAACTGTGGCAGGGGACTTATCTTGCTTAATATTTATGTGTCAACTTGCCACCCAGAATGTCAGTTACCCATGTACATGTCTCTTTTCTGCCAAGTAGGATGGCAGTTCTCAGGGAGGTCTTAAACTTTACTTGATCCCTATTTACAATGTATCTCTTATTCTAAATAGGTACAGGTGTCTCTCTTAGGTCCATCCCAGGTGCAGTTTATTAAAAGCAAATGCCATAAAAGCTCACACAGAGATAGAGGAAGTGCTGTTAGGTGGTTGGTTCAGGTCCAAGCAAATTGTGGCTAACATACAAAGCAGTTCTTTTGATTTCTATTGTAATTGGTTTCTAAGAACACCAAAACACAGAGCATCCTATTAACAGCAGTAACAGTAGATGAGAAAGTTTCCTTATAATATCAGCAACAACACAAAATGTAAGACTAGACAGGTAACAGTTACTTAGGTCTTAATGTTTAACCTAGGCCTTAAAAGATGTCTTTTGTAGCAGAGGTTTCTATTCTAAAGAGAGAATATAATGAAGACATGGGTCTCATGGAATTGAATTTAACTAAGACTCTTTACAACAAATTCTCCAAAATTCCTGAGAATTTCCTTTCCCCAGTGTTCAGTCATGTGGCTAAATTCACCAATAGAATGGAGAGGACATAGGATTGATTATGGCAGCTTTTTATAATGTTGTACTGTCCTGTTATCCTGGATACCTCTTCAGTAGGAGATCTTATGTTCAAAATCTCAATATTTTATAAAAACTATGAAAAGATGGGGGTTTCTTTTCAGTGCCCACCCTCATTCTCCTGCTCCTCTCTCTTCAAATCACTTCTATGATTCTAGAGCTTACAATTTAACTATGTAACTATTGTTCTAAACTTTGTAACTATTTTGGCACTGCAGATGCCATGGTCTATTAACTATGACCAGACTTTCCTCAGGTCAGGTCTTAGCTGGTCTTCCTACCTTGCCAACTATTGTGTTAATTGCAATTCCCATTTTTTGAACTTACTCCTTGCCCCTTACTGTCTTATGAGGTGAAGTGCTACCATCTTTCTGGCCATTACTGGGCTGATTTGGTTTTGGCTACCTCAATAGTTTACCCAGCCTGGAGAGGAGAGCTGGATATGGATTTTTTCTATGATATTAATATACTTACCACCTGTTCATCCCTGGAGGGTTCTTAGTGAATGTGTTTTCCCAAAGCCTTATTATCTCTGGCAATCTTTTAGCCTCAGACAATATATTTATTCAAGCATGGCCACATCCCTGATCCTTTTAGTCCATCTCCTTTCCACCTCCTACAGTAATTCTGTCATTACAATATCATTTGCTATTGGAAAGGTCTCAACTACAGTTCCATGCTGGGTTGGGATATAGCAGCTCTTTTCATTTTTATTATATGCGTGTGCTTTGTCTGCATGTATGTATGCATACTACATGTGTACAGTACTCACTGAGGCCAGAAGAAAGAGTCAGATTCCCTAGGATTGGAGTTATGATTATGAGCCACCATGTGGGTGCTGAATATCAAACTAGCTAATCCTCTGGAATAGTGGCCCATGTACACATGCGTATTTGTGTATCACATGCATGCAGTTATCACTGAAATCAGAAGGAGATGTGGGGTCTCCTGGGACTTGAGTTATAGACTTGTAAGCTGCCGGATGAGTTCTGGGAATTGAACCCAGAACCTCTGGAAGAGCAGCTAGGACTTTTATCCACTCAGCCATCCCTCCAACCATAATGGCAGCTTAATAGGAAACGTTAGGATATGTCTCTAACTGTAGGGTTATAGCAATATGAGGAAACCAGTATTTTGGAGGTATCAGCATAGGTCTTCTCATGTAATGTGTGAAAATTCTACATGTTTCTAAGTAGAGCCCTATCTTGAGTATAAGGAAACTGCATGAGTTAAGCATTAATTTGTCTGTAAAATACAGCCACTCTTTTAGACCTTGAGTTTAATCTTCAGGTTTGTTTATGTCTTTGTTTGTGTGTTTGATTGATTATTGATGATTATGTGTTTCCTCACTGCATGATAAAAGAGCAATTTGTAATCTACCAAAGAGATTATAAGACTAATATTTAATATCCAATCATTTGTTAATTTTTCCTCAACTTATTATCTGTTTATAAGGTTCATGAGATTTATTAACAGTGGCTCAATTTCATTTTCCTAATAAGTGCCACCTTTCATGTGTTCTGAAAGCCTGAATCCATATTAATCTGTGTGCCTGCACTGGAGAGCTCCTTCAAGTTACAATGAGATTTTAACGATCAGGCCACTGCTTTGTGCTTGAGTAAGTCCATGTTCTGCCTGCCACCCTGGATTGGAGCTCTGTGGCCACTAGAGAGTTGGATCACAGATTCTGTGATCTAACTACAAAAGCCGTTCACATCATTTATCTTTAGAAACTAAAAAGGTCAGTTAAAAACACTGAGGTGGATGCCCAAGTGCAAAAGATGCATTCGGCAACAATAGAGAGGAGGTGGGATTGGCTAGGGGAGTGATTAGATAGATGTGCCAACGTGCTACCACTTTGGTGAGGAAGTTCAGAGGAGGAAAATGCTTAAGAGGATCTCAAGCTAGAAATTTCTGAGCTTGAATATAGCTGTTTTTCTCAGTCCTTGGTTGAAGACTACACCAGGAGGAGCATGAAGTTTGCTGGTGGGCTTTCCTTGTTGGCTTGTGAGAAGAGTATAACTAGAGGTCTAAAAGTGCTCTGGAAGATCTGTTTGGCCTGGGGTTTGGGTATTTAATTTAAGTTCTCAAATAAAGATATGCAAATGACCAATAAATATTTGAAAAGCTGTTCAACGTCCTTAGCCATGAGGGAAACTAAAACTGCATTGAGTTTTTATCTCACCCTAGCTGGAATGGCTGCCTTAAGAATAGGAATGTCAACAAATGCCAGCAAAGATGTGGTGGAAAGAGGAGACTTTATGTTGTGCTAGTGGGAATGTAGAATGATGAGATTGCTACAGAAATCAACATGGACATTTGTGAAAGAATTAAATCACATGACCCAGCTCCTTCTCTCCTGTGTATATACACTCTTGCCACAGAGATGCCCACACCCTGTGTTCATTGCTGCACTGTTTATAACAACTAAAATATGTAATCAGCCTAGATGTCCTTCAGTGGATGACTGGATAAAGAAATGTGATAAATACATGTGATGTGATTTTACTCAGTCATAAAAGAAAAATGAAATCCAATTGAATGTGGGGGCTCATACTTGTACTTCAAGCATTTGAAGTGGTTCAAAGAGAAGAAGCACCATGGGTTTGAAGCTAGCCTGAACTGAGCAGAGAGTTGCAGGTCAATGTGGTCTGCAGGGTGAAGCCCTGTCTCAAAATTTAATTAATTAATTTAATTATAGCAGTTGAGAGAAAGTGAATGGAACGAGAAATCATCATGCTCAACAAAAATACTATATGATTGCTATCATCTGAGGAACCTGCATTTAAATTTTCATATATGTGTATGTATGTGTACATCTGAGTGTGCAGAGGGGTCATGAGATTAGGAAGGGGATCATGAATAGAGACGAAGCAATCTTAAGAGAGGAGCAAGGTGGGCAAAGAGATTATAATAAAATACATAGAACATGAGAACAGAATAAGGTTTTTGAAGGGAAGAAAAGAACCAGGGAGTGTGGTATAGGAATTAGGAGAAAGAAGTAGGTGAGGGGACAATCGAGAACAAGGCATGCATGTCATGGTAAAACCCATTACTTCATACAGTAAACTTAGAAAATTCTCTTTTAAAAAAACTGAGGTCCATCGAAAAGGACCTACAGCTGGAAGATGCCTGCTAATCCAACTCCTCACTACCAGGCTCATTTTAAAGGAATGTCTGAAAGTCATGTTTCCATAGCCAAGAATATTTTAAATTTTAAATAAAGAATAAGAATAAATCTAGTGAACTTTGAGCATTAAATATAAAAGACTATAATAAAGCTATAAAATAAGACAGTGTAATATAGAAATGATCACAGGCAAATACATTAATGAGACAAAATTGAGCCCAGAAATAGAAACACACTTATGTTCTCAATTAAGATTTGAAATAAAAGCACTAATATATTTAAGAGAAGAGAGAAAATTTTTTCAACACATGGTGGTAGTGCAGTGGATATTCATTTAGAAAAAAAATAAATCTTAATCTCTACTCACACCTTACAAGAAATTATTCTGAAATGGATTAAAGACCTAAATTTAAACCCTAGAGCCATAAAGCTTCAGGAAGGAAGTGGAAGAGAGTGCTTCCACAGCAGAAGAGAAGGCAGAGATCTTAGATAGGACCTATAATGCAGTAACATTTCAAGGGGAAACTTATAAATTAAACTGCATTAAGTCTAAGGGTTCTGCTCATCACGATGCATCTGAAAATGGCAGGTTGAGAGGAAATGATAACACGTATATCTGATGACTGTTCTAGACCTAGACACAACAGATAAATGGAGGAGAGAGGGTGAGACAGAGGGAGGGAGTGATGGAAAAGGAGAATCCATAGGAGGGAAGGGAAGGAGGGAGGCAAAGAGAGAGGGAAGGAGAGGGGGTCATTTACAAGAAAAAATCAATTTGGCAGAAGCTTGTGACAGTTAATGATGAGATGTATGTGACTCATCAATAATCTTAATAAAAAGCTTTCAGTACCATCAGGCACTAAGGAAAAGGCAAATTAAAACCAACAGTGTATTATTGAACATCCATGAAAATAACTTAAATTTAAGAAACAAAATCCCAGTGACACCAAATCTTGATGAGGATGTGAAAAGCCCAGAATTCTCCCTCTGGCTGTAAAGGGCTGTAAAACAGTGAAACACTCTGTAACACAGGCTTTTGCTTTATTTCCAGTTTAAACCTATTCCTACTCTGTTACCATTTCTGTTTGTCCAAGTACAGCAAAAGCATTTCATATGCATATCCGCAATGAAGAGGAACTCAGTAGTACTCTTTGTTCTGTATCTTGGATGGCTCAGCAAAACGCTGCTGAGCTGAGCAAGAAAAAACAGACATGAGAATACATATCGCACTAGCCAGTTAACAAGAAGTTCCGAGCAGGCAAACTTGGCATGGGTGGAGAAGGGGAAATCGAGTAAGTAGCTGCCTCCAGGACAGCAAACAGGTATTATCTGGGGAAATATGAAGCAATCTTTTATAATGGTGGTTCTCAACCTGTAGGTCATGACTCCTTTGATATCAAACAACCTTTTCACAGGGGTCATGAGAAAACATAGATATTTACATTATTACAAGTTATAGCAGTAGCAAAATTATAGTTATGAAGTTGCAATGAAAATAATTTTATAGTTGCAGGTCACCAAACGTGAGGAACTCTATTAAAGGATCACAGCATTCAGAATGCTGAGAAGCACTACTCTAGAGAACTGGAAATTGCTGTATTACATATATTTGGAAAAGCTCATCAAACTGCTCATTTCAGAAGTATGTGCCTTGCTAAGTTTCATCACTTATTTTACAAGTACAGAAACTTACAAACACCAAGCAAGACCATGTCAACTTCAGAGTGACCACCAATGGAGGTAGAGAGATTCGGAATCTCAGACACTATAATGTGACCATAACTCCGGACAAAAACTTTAGAAAGCGTATCAAAACCTAACAAGTGTATACCCAGTGGCACAGGAACTCCAATTGTAGGCATTCTTCATACAGAAATATCTATACATACATATGTGTGCATACATATGGTGCTCCTCTATATATTCTACTATATATGTAGCCACCAATGATAAGCACTTGCAAGTTGATTGTAGAACTATTCATGTGGCCATAAAAAGTAGAATATAGTGAAATACTACCTAATAAGAGAATGAAGAGCTCACAAACAAAGGGAATAACATGGATAACTCTCGGAAAGCCAGACACACCTACTGTGCATTTCCACACAGCAGCCCAGAATGTGCTGTCACTCCTTGGACTAAGAACAAGGCATAAGGAGAGCTATAATTTTAGCAGTTTATCCTTTTGCTCTTTCATCTTAATGCTGCCTCACACATCTAAATTCATCAGATTATATCTCTATTACTTTGTCAATGAGTTGTTTGTACTTTTTGTGTCCCTGATACACATTGCTTCAGTGAAATTTAGAAAACTGCATTACTTACTTTTTTATGACATTATAGAGAAAACCCTAAAGATTCCATTGAAAACCATTAGGACACGCACAAAATCAACAACAGAACTCAATAGCACTTCTGCTCACTTACAATAAACTATCCATAACTAAATCAAGGATAAAGATATTAGACTATGGTCCATGATATATCTTTACAAGTCACAGCCACATATAATATCTCTTCTGAGCCATTTCTCAAAAACAAAACAAACAAACAAAAAACTTGAAATGCTGCTCCAGCCTACACTTTCAGCGCTAGGTCTGATGAGTTCCTGAGTCCCACGTGTATTTACCTCGCACTCCTCATCCGCTGCTAGGCAACCGGCGGTCAAGCTGCTTGCCTTGCACCTGCATCCAGCGTCTTCCTTCCGCCCCTAGCAGATGCCACCATGCTGCTACCTGTGCTTACCCTGAAACTGCGCCACAAAATCAGCCCCCATATGGTGGCCATAGGGCGCTACGACGGGACTCACCTGTGCTTGGCGGCCACCACCTAAGTGGGAAAGGTTTTTATCCATAATCCTCACACGCGGAGCCAGCATTTCAGTTCATCGAGAGTGTTCCAGAGCCCCCTGGAGTCTGATATCTCTCTCCTCAACATTAACCAGACAGTCAGCTGCCTGGGTGCAGGAGTCTTGGACCCTGAGCTGGCTATGATTTTCTTTTAGTGGGGACACAGACCAGTCTTTTGGCTTACGACATCTACAATAATTCAGATTTGTTCTACAGAGAGGTCGCAGATGGGGCAAATGCTATTGTGCTGGGGACACTGGGAGACATTGCCCCACCCCCCTTGCCATCGTCATTGGAAACTGTGCTCTTCAGGGTTTCGATCACAAAGGAAATGATCACTTTTGGACAGTTACTGGAGACAATGTTCATTCCTTGGCTCTGTGTGACTTTGATAGTGATGATAAGACAGAGCTACTTGTTGGATCTGAAGATTGTGACATTCGAGTTTTTAAAGAAGATGAGATTGTGGCAGAAATGACAGAGACAGAGATAGTCACCTCTCTGTGTCCCATGTACAGCAGTCAGCTTGGTTATGCCCTTTCCAACGGCACAGTTGGAATATATGACAAAACAGCCCAGTACTGGAGAACTAAATCTAAAAACCATGCCATGAGCATTCAGGCTTTTGACATTAATTCTGATGGACTGTGTGAACTCATAACCGGGTAGTCTAATGGGAAGGTTGATGCTTAAAGTGACCAGACTGGAGTGGTCATATTTAAAGACAACTTCTCTTCTGCCGTTGCTGGTGGGATAGAGAGAGATTACCAAATGGATGGCCAAGTACAGTTAATCTGCTGCTCAGTGGGTGGGGAAATCTGAGGCTAGCTGCCAGGCACAGCTGAGATGAAGGGAACCTCCTGGACACAAGTATGGAGCCGGATCTGATCAGAGAGCTGAGTCAGGAAAAGTAGAATCTGTTACTAGAACTTCACAACTCAGAGATCACCAAGGCAGAACTGAGAAGTCCCCTGAATGAGGCCAATAGGCAAAAAGGTATATTCCCAGCCAATATGAAGCTCCACACAGCCCTCTCAGTCAGCCTGGGAAATGACGTACAAGACGCGCATGCAGAATTATGAATTTCCACTTCCAATGATACTATCATCTGGGCAGTACTAATTTTTGCAGAGGGGATTTTTGTGGGGGAAAGCCATGTGGTCCACCCCAGTATTCACAAGCTTTCCAGCTCCATCCGGGTACCAATTACACCTCCCAAAGATGTTCCCGTGGATCTGCACTTGAAAACCTTCATGGGTTACAGAAGCAGCACCCAGTTCCATGTGTTTGAACTGACAAGACAGCTACCCCGATTCACCATGTATACATTGACAAGCCCAAACACAGCTAGCGAGCCTATCAGCTACGTGAACTTCATCGTTCCAGAACAGGCACAGAGGATGGTCACGTGGCTCAACCAGAACTTTCTGTTGCCAGAAGACAGTAACATTCAGAATGCCCCGTATCAAGTCTGTTTGACATCCTTACACAATGGTGGCCAGCTCTACATAAAAATGAAAGCAAGTGGTGAGATCACTGTGAATACTGATGATATTGATCTTGCTGGTGATATCATCCAGTCGATGGCGTCCTTTTTTGCTGTTGAAGACCTTCAGGTAGAAGCAGATTTCCCTGTCTACTTCGAGGAATTACAAAAAGTGCTGGTGAAGGTGGATGAGTATCACTCAGTGCATCAAAAGCTCAGTGCCGATATGATAATTCTATCCTCATCCGAAGCTTGCTGGTCAGAGCGGAGGATGTTTGTCTGATGAGAGACATGAAAATAATGAAGAATCGTTATATGAAGCTCTATGACCTTAATAAAGATTTGCTAAACGGATACAAGATTCACTGGAACAACCACACAGAACTGCTAGGAAACCTCAAGGCAGTGAACCAAGCAATCCAAAGAGCAAGCCATCTGCGCGTTGGAAAGAACCAGGTGATCAGTGCTTGTCGGGATGCGATTCAAAGCAACAACAACAACACGCTCTTCAGAATCATGCGGGTGGGGACTGCTCCTTCATAGAAGACAGGAAAGAGAAAGGAAGCTCCTGCAAAAGGTTTATTGTCTAGACATGGAGGCTGGTTGGCATTCAGTCACATCCTGGTGAACCCAGGCTGCTAAGGATGAAACCATGCTAACGAATACAACTAAAGTCAAAGCATTCCATCTGAAAGTCTCCTTCATTTGACATCAGTAGTATTGCTGCTGATTTGTATGAGAGAGTAAGACTTCTAAAAGTATATTACCGTTTCAGAGTTTAACTTGATTTTGTACATAAAGTTAGTGTATGAATTTATCTCCTCCCCCCCGAAATTGTTACTGAAATTTAAAATGAATATTTATTTTTTCATTAAAAGTAAAAGACACTGGTCAGAGAGAGGAGAGAGAGAGAGAGAGAGAGAGAGAGAGAGAGAAACTTGAAATGCTGTTTCCTCTTGGCAATTGGAATGGGGTTGATGTGGATTTACTATAAGACATGAGCTTCCAAAATAGACAGCTCAGGATTATTTCAGCTAATAAGCTTCCCTTACTTTGTTTTTTCTTGCCTAATAAACACTGACCCAGTGATTAACCAGATCTTTCTTAGAATATTCAGAAATGCTTAACTAGCTCACAACTCTTTTGAAATTCCCTTCATAGGTGTAGCACATGTACTCAGTTTGGAGCTATTCTCTCCTTGTTAATCTCAGATATGGAGACAGAACATAAGACCAAATAGGGTGATGTGGCTTTTATAAGATGCTGAGGGCACACCAGGTGGAAAGGGGATGATATCTGAATCACAGCCACTGACCTAAAGGGGTGGAGCTCAACCTGAGGGGCTTGTGCCCCTTTATACCCTAGAGGGAGGGAGCTGGATCTGGGAAGTGTCCCAGGTCTTCAGATCCTTCTGAAGCCCTGATCAGGTCCTCATTGCTCTCCAAGATGTCCTCCTGTTTTCCTTAGGGGACCCTGCTCATTCTCAGAACTGTAAGCCAGATAAGTCCAGTGTCACTGGCAGCAGCTGCTGCTGAAGACACAACCCACTCAGGGACATATGAGGTCATCCTGCACTGAAGGTAGAACAGTGATTCATCTAGTTAGGATTCTGTGATCGTTTCAACACAGAAATTTGAAGGGGATGCAAACAGCTAGCAGCACCAAACCTACCCTTTCCTCAGAGCAAACCAGCCCTAAAAGGCCAGAATGCTGGCCTTCAAATTTTAATACTGCTTCTTCTGAGTGCTTGAGAAGTTTCTCTAGCATGGCTTTTGAACTGTCTGCCATTGTCCCACACCAGTCTCTTGCACAATAAAGAGGAGCCACCTACTCCCCTCAAAGTCCTCAGCCTAGTAGTTTCATTTAGCAATGGGAAGGAAGGGGGCTCTCTCTTTTATAGTACTGACAGTATTTTGCCTAAAATACTGGGGATTTTTTTCATGTCTTCTCCATGAGTATCAGGACCTTACATTTACCTCCCCTAGGAAGCTTCCCTTGAGGCAGATTGGAGCAGGGGGGAGTTTGTGTGTAAGACACCCTGTCAAGGACACTGCTATTTCCACACATAATCCTCACAATGACTCCATGGGGGGATTATCACTGCTTTATAAATAAACAAAGGATCAGGAGTATTGATCAAAAACACAGTGTGAGAGAGTCAGAGCTGCAAGCCAAGCTAAGGCACACCTCACATGGAGAAGCACACCTTTCTAGCTGTCACTCAACAAATATCTAGACCCCACTCAAAGGACCAGGCCTGTGTGAGAGAGTACAACGGTAGAGCAGATAAACCTTCTGCTTGTACTGGCATCTTGAAGTACACTTGAGAGGGGAGGAAAAATCTGGAAAGGAATAATGTGGCTACAGAAACAGGCAGAGACCAGGGAACTTGCTCTAAAGCTGAGGGTTTTTTTTGTTTTTTGTTTTTTGTTTTTTTTTTTTTTAACAGTATTGAAGTAGCATTGTTGTTTAACAAGCTCCATGTCCAATGTAGACAATTTGATGTTTTCACCTGCTTTTTCCCAGGAACCCATCACACTACCTACATTATGGATAAATCCAACATCCTAATCTCTGTCAAAACTTCTTCCAGCTCTTTTACATTCCCTTCCTTCACCCTTTACAACCCTCTGCAATCCTCAGGCAGCTGGGCATTGGCTTCTGTCACAGTAGCTTAGTTAACAGTCTGCATTTTATGTAAGTGCAATTGGCTTCTGTCACTCAGTATAATGGATCATAGATTTACCCATGCTTTTCCATGGAAGAGCTATTTATTCTTTATTATTGCTGAGAAGTATCCCACTATATGGACACATCCTGGTTTGCTTATCCATTCATCTATTAGTGGATATTTTGACTGTCTCCAGCTGATGATTATGATAAAACAAGTCACTATTGCATATTCATCATGTACATTAAAGCAAGATGAGTCATAGGTCTGAAGGTGCATGGTCCTGTCTAAATTTTCTCTGCTGATGAACTGTGGCAAGGAGGAAGAGGCACTTATTTGATTACTTCCTTAGGACACCATCCTATAATTCATAGCTGCTTCCCTGTGTTGCCAGGTGTCACTCATTAAGACAGACACTACTCCCCATACTCAGATGCATAACTTTATGCATCTATTTGACTTGAGTAAGTTATCCCTGGTTACTCATCAATGCATTATTTCTGGGCTTGGTGAGGGAAGGAACTGTTTCCAGAAAAGCTTTGCATTTTCATTAGAAGACTGGGAAAGACTAGCTCCAACTACATGGGAGCATCACCCCATCCTTTGTGGCCAGAATACAATGAACTAATGGAGAAATGGAGTTGCATCTCTAGCTGTTGAAACATTCTTCCTCCCTGATTATCAGTACTCCTGGTTCTCCAGCCTTCATACTCAGTCTGAAAATATCGCTTACTTTACTAAAGTCCCCAGCTAGCAAAGAGATCTCAGGATTCCTCAGACTCCATAATTAAGAAAAACAATTCCTACTGTGAATCTCTTTTTATAGATCTATATCTTTATCATGGCTCTCTTTTCCTAGAGATCCCTCACAAGTACACATGGTTATGCACAGACATTTATTACAGTTTCTTATTCTTGTCTTACAGAGATACTGATTATGGCCATTTCCCACAAGGACAGTGAACACAAGTCAAGCAGAGACTGCATCAAGTCCTTAATGTGGCCTATTAATGCCAAGTGGTCAGGGACCTCACCCAGAGGCCTCAGAGTTAACTCTAATGGCTTTGATCAAAGGCTGAGTGTACCCCATCCTCCCACATGTCCTGGGAAAGCAGCAAACAGACCTGCTGTGATAATCCAGGATGGAAATTTACCACAACAAAAGAGGAAGTCACATGCTCAGCATAGCTTTCCAATCCTCTCAAGGTTTATCCATCACTGCAGTCTGTCAAGTTGCTTCTATGAAAGCCAAGAAGCTACCTCACACCCTTAATGATAAGAACAAAGGGGTAAGAAAATCTCTTCTTACCTTTCAGTCCTTGTCCCTCGGACTGTGACATTGATAAGATCTTTGTCTAGTGTGGCATCAGATCCATGAGAAGCCCAACTCAGCTATCATCTCAGAGGCAGCAGGCTTGCCCTATATTAAAAATATATATGAATTCCTTTGTATCAGTTTATGCATGTCAATCCCTAGCTTGACAAGTTGATGCAATACAGTACACTTGATTACCATACTAAGCCATCCTGGGCAAGGGAGACAGCAGTCAGTTAAGTGCTTCCTGCAGAAGCATAAGGAATTGAGTTTCATCCCTAGAATTCGAATGTACAAAAAAAATAAAATCCTGGCTCACTAGCATATGATTATAATTTCAGTGATGGTGAGGCAGAGATGGGTAGATCCCTAAAGATCATGGTTGTAGTGGTTTCAATGAGATACTCCCCGCAAAGTCTTGGATATGTGAATACTTGATCCCCACTTGGTGACTGTTTGGGAGGCTTAGGAGGTGAGGCCTTGCAGAAGGGAGTGTGTCCCTGCAGGTAGGCTTTGAAGGTTCAAAAGACTCATGTCATTTTGAGTTAGCTCCCTCTGCTCCCTACTTATGGTTAGAGATATGAGCTCCCAACTACTGTTCCAACCAGCTGCCACTAACCTAACATCTCTGCTCTACCATCATGGACTCTAACTCTCTGGACCTGTAAGCCTGAAATAAACTCTTTTTTTTTTCTCTTTTCTACAAGTTGCTTTGGTTATGGCATTTAATCACAATATTAAGACTACCTAGGTCAGCCTAACTAAGTAACTAGGGTCATTCTAACCTCAAAGTAACTTCTAGGCCAGTGAAAATCCCTGTCTCAAAAAATTAAGGTGGATGGATCCTGAGGAATAACATCTGAAGCTGTCTTCTGACCTATACACATACATGCACAAATATGCACCAACACAACATGAACATGAATACATATACCGTGCTCATATGCACAACATTAAAAATGTTTAAATAAATAATAGATGAATAAAACCTGCAAATGGCTTTATTTGGTATGACTTCTGTGAAAACCATAGCCTTTTTCTAGGTTTCATGACCCTGTCTACTGTCTCTCTACACAACCTTCTCTGAGGCTATCATTGGGGGAGTGGTCTAAGGCTGAGCTACACAGAGCAGGCAAATGCATCCAGCACCAGAACAAAAGAAAATGAGTTCAATTCAACATGTCCCGTTTCGTTTCTGTCATCAATGCACAGTGCAAGCTGGTAAAGAATTGGAAAGGCTTCCACCCAGTTATTTGAGCCAACAGCTCCTCAACTGTGTTAATTCTTTTGTTATTTAAGTGGATGTGTGTAGACAACAGTGTCCCAAACTTGGAACTGCTTCCTACTGTGGGCATTGAATGAAGACACAGCCTCTCTTGTATTCTAATATGACCACTGGAAGGAAACCTCAGACCACACCTGAATTTCAGCTTGCATCTATCCTTGATAGTAAGGTCATGTGTTTTCTTATGCATGGAAGAGACTGGCTACAGTGACACTGGGAGTCCATTTGTAGGTTTTGTAAGCAGGAAGCATATTTCAGGGAGGGTAACAAGTACTGTACAGCCGTTGGTGTGTCTTTAGATTACTTCTGGCTGCCTTTTATGTTGCTTATATAACTTTGATAGAATGCATATCCTCTTTGGTTCTCTGAAAAAAATAAAACTAGTAACATTTTTTCAAGTACTCAGGATTGCATGAGAAAGCACTTAAAGTGCTTACCCATGGCCCATGATATCAGCAAGAGGTGGATGCCTGAGAATTCTCCTCTTCTGCTGCTTTCCTCCTCTTCTTGATCCTCAGATATCTAGTTGGCATCAGACCCACTGGAGGATGCCTAGTTTCTTGCCTATGGAAAGAAACATTCAAAGTAAAGCCATACTGAGTCCAGTTGATATTCTGCATGAATTAAGCTGTTTATAGGCATTAGCAACCACAGTTGGGGATGGAAAGAATGACTTATGCTCCTGTCCCATCGGGTCTGGTACAGTAGAGCTCTATGGGATGCATCACACTGACAAATGCATGCTCATAGAGACAGAACCATGAGAAAAGTGGTGTCCATAGACTTTTATTCACAATTCATGTCACAAGGTAGAAAACTCTGCAAATGCTATGAGCCTAAGTACAAGGGCAGAAGATCTGAGATATGACTCTAAATGCCTACCCTATTTTAATCACACACACACAAAAGAAAATGCCAGGCTATGTCACATGCTTGCTGCAGTAGCAATATTGGAAAATCCTGGAGCCACAGGATGACATTCAGAGAGGACATTTTCAACATCCCCATTCCATTCTGCTGTATCTACTTGACAAGTCACGAACTTCTTTGCTCTTTCCACTCACAAATATGTTTATGTTGATGAAAGTATCCAGTTTTGACCCCTATTCCAAGTTATACCAACCTCTGCTACTTTTAATAAAGTTTTATAGAGACAAGAGATATCTATTTTGGTCTACATTACCTATGTCTATGGTTATGTCATTATGTCAATATTGAGTAGTGGTGACAAAAACATTATTGCTACAAAGCTTAAAATGCTTGCTGTCTGGTCCATTACAATAAAACCTCTTCTAACTCCTGTCTTGACAATAGATTACACAAGCTAAACCCAATCTGTGGTCCATAAAACACTGTAATCTTGGAACTGAATTAATGTAATGGGGTTTTTTCAGGACAAAGTCTCAAAGTTTAGTAAGTGTAAAGTTTTCCCATTATGCAGGGAAGTTTCTGGAAGAATACTGGGAAACCACATTAGGTTACTGCATGCTGTATATTTCCAGAGAAAGGTATGTTGTGGTCAGAGTATCTTAGTCTCATTTTTTAAAGAAACCTAAAGCAGCAATCTTAGGTGTTACTACCTCTTCAGAAAGCAAATGGACAAGGGGAGAAGAAGAGAAAAAAGCCTGCATTACCATGGAGGCTCCGATTACTCATAGCTGGTGTTGATCCCTGTGAGCACTACCTCAGGATTGCCTTTGGCACAAGACACAAGGGAAAAGAGGAAAATCCATCCATGAGACATTAAGCTCAGAGAAGGGTCCTAGGGTGATCACAGGCATTGTGAGGTGCAGGTGCACCTTCCTGCAGTCAGAGCCCTGTAGAGGTGTTGGCCAGAGATGCAGCTACAAGAAGAAGTTAGCTGGAAAGCCCTAAAGTCACAGCCTTGAATTCTAAAATCAGCCAAGAGAGTGTTCTGAGTGTCCCAGGGCCATCTGGCCTCTGTTTCAGGAGTGTTGAACTGGTTATGTCACAAATTGCCAACATTCCTCACAATGGACTTGTACAACTTGCTCGACTCTTTGTACAACCCACAGCTCTTAGACTGCTTCTAGCTGTCAATAGATTGCCAACTTGCAAATATTTAGAATCACTTTTGAGATGAACCTCAGGACATGTCTCCGAGGTGTTTCAAATTTAGGTTAACTGAAATAAGAAAACCCACCCCAAGTGCTCATGAGCAACCTGGTCAGACTACAAAGAGGAAAGTTGAGTTCATCATCCTCTGCTTCCTGATTATAGACAGGATATGACCAGCTGGCTCACATTCCTGCACACTGCGACCGCCCCACTCCCCCCACCCCACCCCACCCCCGCCTCCAGGTTGGACTGTACTCTCAAACCATGAGCCAAAATAAACCCTTTATTCTTTAAGATGTTTTTGTCAGGTATTTAGTTACAGCAATGAGAAAAGTTAACAGTCCAGTGCCATGGTTATATCCACAAACCACTGACACTTCCTCTTTTATTCTGTTTTTTCAAGAGAGGGTTTCTCTCTGTAACAGCCCTGGCTTTCCTGGAACTCACTTTGTAGATGAGACTGGCCTCAAACTCACAGATATTCTCCTGTCTCTATCTCCTGTATTCTGGGTTTAAATGCGTGTACCACCAACAACAACCAGCCAGCACAATGACCTTTCCTTACATGCCCCTGAGCCAGTGGCTTCTTTTCTACATCTTTCTCCATTATAGGCAGCCAAGTACAGTGAAAATAATGGAAATCTTCAGACCAAAGACCCAGGTTATTCAACTTCTGCAAGTATCTGTCTTCTGATGTCCAGAATGAAGCAGTCAGGACGGGGTGGCATGTGGGATTACAAAGCAACTCCTGCCAAAATCATGCCTGCAATAGCTCCACAATATATTGTGATTGTTGTTTATTTTTGCTTGTCAGTGACAGTGCTACTTCATTTCCATGACTTCTTCTCTTCACTATATTACCTATTGTGCAATTTCATCTTTCAATTCCTTTCAAGTCATCTTCTGTTATTGATTGAATTTTGTCCCCTCAGGGAAATTCATATATTAAAATCTTAACCTCCATTGTGCCTGTATCTGAAGTCATGTTTTTAAAGAGGTAATTAAAAGTTAATTTAGGTCATAATGGTGGGAATCTTATTAGATAGGATTAGCATCCTTGAAGAAAAAACATCAGAGGCTGGGCAGGCTAGTAAAGTACTTTCCACACAATCATGAGAACCTGAGTTCAAATCCCAGAGCCTTCATAAAAAGTCAGATATTCATAATGCATGGTCAAATCACAGCACTGAGGATAAAGAATCAAGTAATTACTTAGGGACTGCTGAACAGTCAGCCTAGCCTAATGAGAAAGCCTAGATCAATGAAAGATCTTGGGTCCTCCTTGTTACTTACCTTCTTGGGGTCTGTGGATTGTAGCATGGATATTCTGTATTTTACAGCTAACACCACTTATAAGTGAGTATATACCATGTTTATCTTTCTGGGTTTGAGTTACCTCACTCAGGATGTTCTTTTCTACTTCCATTCATTTTCCTGAAAATGTCATGATCTCATTTGTTTGCAATATTTGAGTAATATTCCTTTGTGTAAATGTGCCATATCTCCTTTATCCATTCTTCAGTTGAAGGACATGGGGGTTGTTTTCAGTTTCCTGATATTACAAATAAGGCTGCTATGAACATAGTAGAGCAAGTATCCTTGTGGTATGATAGAGCATCTTTTGGGCATATGCCCAGGAGTTGTATAGATGGGTCCTGGGTCTGAGAAACTGCCAAATTGATTTCTAAAGTGTTGTACAAATTTATATTCCCAGCTATGGAAGAGTGTTCCCCTTGCTCCACAACCTTTCCAGCATAAGTTGTCACTTGATTTTTTGATCTTGGCCATTCTGAAGAGTGTAAGATGGAATATCAGAGTTGTTTTGATTTGCATTTTCCTGATGACTAAAGATGTTGAACATTTAAGGGCTTTTTAGTCATTGGAAATTCCTTTGTTGAGAATTCTGTTTAGCTCTATACACCATTTTTAAAATTAGGTTATTTGGTTTGTTGGTGTTGAGGTTCTTGAGTTCTTTATATATTTTGTATATCAGTTGTCTGTCAAATGTAGTGTTGGTGAAGCTCTTTTCCCATTCTATAAACTGCCATTTTGTCCTTTTGACAGTGTCAAACTTGGCAGTTTCATGAGGTGCCATTTATTGATTGTTGATCGTAGTGGCTGAGCTGTTGGTGTTCTGTTCAGGAAGTTGTCTTCTGTGCCAATGTGTTCAAGGTTATTTCCAACTTTCTCTCCTATCAGATTTAGTGTATATGGTATTATGTTTTAAAAAAGAAAGCATCTAATTGGGGGCTTGCTTACAGTTTCAGAGGCTAGGTCCATTATCATAATGGTAGGAAGAATGGCAGCATACATTGCAATGGAACAGCTGAGAGCTCCATTCTGATCCACAGGCAGAGAGGGGTTTTATGCGTGAGACTGAGCCTGGCATGGGCACTAGAAGACCACACCTAATCCAACAAGACCATACCTAAATGAGCTTAAGGCCATCCTTATCTAAACTATCCCAGATGCCCTAGTCTCCCACAGTCGTCATCATCCTTCTGGTCTAAGGACCTTTCATTCCTTGTCTTCACCTAGAACTTTCATACCTATCTCTGACCTACCCATTAAGTACATGAGAGCTGAGTTTGAAAACTGTTTGACATTCCCAGTAGGTACCCCTCAAGCACAGTAACTTATCATCTTAACCCTAATTGTTTTTATTCTTAGATAGAGTCAGTTTATACTTTCTACTCAATGTTGTGTAGAACAAAGGAGATCACAGAAAGATACGTATCACTGTATAAAGATACAGAAAGACAGACAACCAGATTCCCTGAACTAGCATCCTTATACTGGGTATCCCAAACTATACCAAGTGATGGATGAGACTTGTTGGTTTTAGCCTGTGTATAATATCCATTATAAACATTAGAATCACACAGTGTATCACTGAGAAGACCAAGGTTGCAAACAGAGCAGTGACATCCAGGCACATCTTCAACAAGAGGTGACTGGACTGTGCTCAGCCAACCTGAATGTCCTGTGCTCTCCCACATCTCCACTGTGCTCACAATATGTACAATAATAGCAACAAGTGTTCACACCGCTTAATGGCCTTTCAATTCCTCTTTTCTGGCTATCACTCACCAGCTATCCCTCTCCTACCACTGTTTGTGTGGCCTGGGACAATTACATTTTCCTCTAGGAACTGGCAGGTGTACTACAGTGTGTGTTGGCTTTTCCTTCATCACTCCTAGCCAAAGTTTTACTCTTCTTTCTCCCCCCCAGCACTTTACACTCTCAGTGCTATCAAAGCACCTATGACGTGGTGTGATACTGTGGTTTGGGGGCCTATTTTTCTTAGCTGCTATTATTTTCACAGTTTGAGGACCAAAGCTTGGGCCTCATGCATGCTAAGCACGTGCTGTAGCACCGAGCTACATGCCCATTCTGTGGGATCTGAGTTTGTCTTCTCTGCTGGATCACCACCAGCTCTGGGTCAGCAGGAAACTGACTAGTTCATTTCTGTGTGCACCACATGCAAACAAACTGCCTGCCAGAGCAAGAAGTCAATAAGTACTATAAGAGAGGTTGAACTGAGTGCATGACTTGCCAAGGCTTTGGCCTTTTGAACAAGTGAGGTAAGAAATAACCCAGGAGCCAGCAAAGGACCTCTAACTGTGACTATCAAACAAAGGGACACACATAAGGAAGCTTCACAACAGAAAAAAATGAACGAAAATAAGGGCCTTACATCCCCACTAAAAGTATTAATATCAAGTATACCAGTGGTGGTAAGGCAGCAGTAGCCTTGGATCTTCTACTAGGGTATTACCAACAACAGGGCTAAATCCTTGGAGGCTAATATCTTTCACAAAATGAGGTGCTTCAAGGTGCATTTGAATGCATGGGGATAAGGAAGCTGTTGCCACTTGGAATTTAAGAACTCTCATATAGTCTCTAAATGTCCATATCTCAACGATACTCATAGGACTTACTCAAAGGCATAAGGGTATGTACACACCTGAGTACATGAGATGAGATGACTTCTGGCTACCTATTTGGGAGTGCTAGAAATGGTTGTTTTTCTATAGATGAGAAATCAGAGTAAATCTGCATGCTCACCAGGGCAGGAAAACTTTCAAGACCACAAAGTAGAAATGGAAGTTTGATCACATACAGCTAATGCACTGTCTCCCCAAAATCCACCAAACTACAGCAACGGATTCTGTTCAAATGAGTAAACTTGAAATACCACGTGTGGTAGGTAGCTCATGCTGATAATTCTAGCACTCAGGAAGTAAAGGTAAGAGGGGCAGAAGATCAAAGCCATCCCTGATATATAGCAAGTTCCATTCTGGGCTGAATGAAACTCTGTGTAAAAGATGAAGTAGTAGAAGAAATAAAAAATCACTAGGAGTAAGAGGAGATAAAACACTAATTTTGGAGGCTGAGAAGCAGATGGGTGAGTGGCAACTGTCTTTGCCATGGGGAGCCAACAATGGAGAGAGTCAGGAATCAATCCAAATGAGAATGTAAAGTCCTGGAGAGGCTCAAGAGTTGACAGCATTGGGTGTCACCTCTGGAAGTAGGGTGGGATGGTGGGGAGGCTAAGCAAAGGAGTGTCAATTTCTTGAAAGCTCTGCAACTGTCAAAGCCACCACCAGCTGTGTGACATCATCAAGATGAGTGGCTCAGGAATCTGGCTGCCTTGCTGCAAATGCCAGCTGGTGGTTTACTGCCAAGAGGTCCTGGACAAGTGTCATCAGCACACTGTGCTTCAGTTTCTGCATCTCAGAACCAGAATATTAACACTTCCTTCCTCAGTCTCTTTAAAGCCAAGATTTAGAAAATATGTACACCAACATCTGGCACGTAGTAAATTCTTAGGAAGAAGTAAATAAATAGAGTTTTCACTCCCAATTATACTTTACTAAAATCTAGCCTCATCCTGACAACAAGGAGACTGAAGAATTTTGCTCCAAGAATGGAAGATACTCTAAGTAGGGAACACTAAATATATTGCAAAAACAATAGTATATGCAAAAGTGGCCTTTAGGTATCTCACAGGTTATAAACAACTATCACTTTCTCTTTGGAAACCTGAAAACTGGTACCTAACCCAACTTTCCCAGCAGAAGTTGAGAGGAGCCTTTCCTAGAAAATCCAACTATCCAGAGTAGACAGCAGAAAGGACATCAATCTCCAGGGCTCTGGTAACATTTGCAGACTGCTCCTCTCATAATAGAGCTCACTGCCTGGGAGCTATATTCAGACATTAAGAGATGGTGATGAACTTTTAAGCCATCTGACTGTCCTTCCACCTGACTGACCAACCACTGGGCATGAGAAGACATTCGTTGGCATGGATAAAGAAGACAAAACCCCAAACAGACAGGAACAACCATCAGAAAAGGGGAAGGCAACCCAACAAGAATGCGAAGTGACTTCAAAAGAAGAAAAGGGGGAAAGGTGGAAAAAGAGTTTTCTTAGCAATTGCAAACATTAAAGTAGGATCCAAGAAATACCAAGTTTGAAAGGCAAGTTTAAAACATCACAGGAAGCCAAAAGTCAGGCAGACAGAAAGAAAAAGATTGGAAAGTCTTTTTTTAACTTTAAAAAGGAAAAACTAATATTTCCAGAAAAAGTACATGAGAGATAATTATTAGTAAAATAATTCAGGCAAATTTCCAAGAAGTAAAAGATTTGAGTTCCAGAGTGAAACGCTTCATCAAAAGTCCAGAATCAGACACATTCCCAAATCAGCTCAATAGCATTTTATAAAAGTAAGAGTGGAGAGAAGATTCTAGACATTTTCAGAAAGAAAGCACAGTCAAATACACCACATAAGGAAGCAGGTGAACTTGTGATTTTAAACAACTGAACGAGATACTATAAGCAATAGAAATATAAGTTCATGTCCTCAACGAAATATTTTTTCCAAATCACATCGAAATTTATACTCAAGAACATTTTGAATCCAATACAGGAACAGGATAAAAATATTTACATGATATAACTTTTCACAAAACTTACCTTCCTATTGTTTGAAAAGTTTCACATGAAGAGCCTGACAGTCAACTAATGTTAAAATCCACAGAACAGCCAAAGAACAGAAGCCAAAGACTCCTACCTGAATTGGTGTCCAGGGTGGGGGTTGGGAGTCTTCCTTAAGAGTTAAGTACTGATCTGCTTGCTAAGTCCTGCCTGATAAAGACAGAATGTAAGAAGCAAAAATATCAAACTTAATTCAAGTAATTTAACTGAATCTCAGAGCAAAGAAAACTTACAGAATCACGAAAATATTCAGCATTCAGCAAATTAAAAGTAAAATGATTGCGTGGGAAATTCACATTAAGTAGATTTTAAAACTTAGCCACTAGGGGAAAGGAAGAAGAAAGGAGAACACCAGTGATTTGAAGATATTTCAATAGAAAATGTCCAAAATCGTATCTACCAAGGAAAATTGCTAGAAGAATAAACATCATGTTAATGAGATGTGTAAATATTTCACAAAGACTCCTGTAATTATAGTCTTTGGAGTGAAGAGGCAGATTTGACCAGAAAAAAAAATGTTTTGAAGAAATAACCCAAAACTTTTCAAACTGATAATATTATAAAACTCTACATCCAAGTGCTTAAAAAGCACAAGAAACATGGAGAAAACAGCAGTAAAGCCCACTACCACTGAAAATCAATAAAGATGAAAATCTTAACAGCACCCAGAGAGATAAAGAGAAACTGAAATAAAGAGACAGTAGACTTCTCAGCCAAAGACAAGCAACTGGGACAATGGGGAACATCTCTGCAATACTAAAAGGAAAGCAAAAAGCAGAAACTAAGTCTACAGGCACTGAAAATATCCCTCAAATGAAAGGCAAAACGAATACAAGCCAGACATACAAAAGCAGAAAGAATCCATTATGAACAGACACACGCTACAGTAAACAGCACAGAATACAGTGATTACGGTAGAAGAAATGTGATCCCAGAAACAGTGTGGATCCACACAAACCAGCAAAGACCACCAAAAATGGTGGTGGTGTATGGGATTTAATCATGTGTTTAAAATCTCTTTTAAAAAATTCTGATTATTTAAAGTAAAAGTCATGTACTTTGCAAGGTAGTTTATGGCTTAAGTATATGTAGAACTAAAGTGTTTGAAAATGAAAAGTACCAGACTAAGAGGGAAATCATTGGAAGAATAGTGTGGTAAATATGTGGTGGGTGATGGATGGATGGATGAATTTTAAAAGAACCACAAATCAATCAATACCTAGGCCTAACTAATTTGGTGACAGTAGATTAATGAGGTATCATCAAACTCATTCAATCTGAAAGAAAGCAGAAGGAAGAGGGGCAGAGAACATGAAATAATTGAAAGTGAACTAGCAGGTTGTTGTTTAAACTTAACCATATTGCTAATCATATTAAAGGCAGAAGATTTAGCCATTCCAATAAAGTGCAAAATAAAAATTTACCCACTGAGCTTTAAAATGAAAGACCAAATGTATGTGACCAACAGAAAAATGCACTTAAAATAGACAGAATGAACAGCCTAAAGGGACCAGACAGAAGAAGACATGCCCTGCTAGCTCAATACAAAGTTCAGAACAGAGAATAATATCAAGAAAACCAGAGGCAGTTCAGAAAAATCAGAGATTGGTTCATCAAAGTGATATAATTTTTCTAATAGTTTGTTCATATAACAGACCTTTATACTAAATATAGCAACAATAAATCTGTAAGGAAAGAAAAGGGAAAATCTACTATTTGGGTATGGTTTAACACCTTCAAAACTAATAGGAGAAATGAGCAGAAAGTCAGAACAATGTTACAAACTGAGTAAACTATCAACCAAATTGACCCCACTGATATTTATAGACTAGTCCACTAAACCATGTGGGTAACTGAGGCAAGAAATCAAGGCAGAAACCTGGAGGCTGGAACAGAAAAAGAGAGTATGGAAGAAAACTATTTACTGTTTTATTTCTCCCTTACTTGCTCAGCTATCTTTTTAATTCAGCCCAGACCCACCTGCCCAGCAATGGCCCCACCCATAGTAGCCTGGGTTTTCTCATATCAATCAGTAGTAAAATTACAATATCCTACAGACATGCTCATAAGCCAACCATAGTAGAGACAATTCCTCAAGTGAGATTTCCTCAGTGCAGAAATTTATAGGTCTGTGTCAATTTAAGAAAATTATGACATAAGCAATAAAAGAAGTCATAATTATTTTTAAAGAATTAATTCTAGGATAGTATGTTCTCTGAATATAATAGTATTAAACTAGATACCAATGACAGAAAGAGATCTGAGAAATCACTGAAAATTTAGTGACACACAGGTCAAAGAATCAAAACAAACAAACAAAAAAACCAGATAAGTTATGAACTAACAGCATAACATACCAAAAAGTTGTGGAAAGCAACTCACACTACCAAGTGAGACAGACATTCCACTGCTAAGTATTTACATAAGATAATTAACAATCTGGGCTAGAGACTGGCTCAGCAGTTCAGCTCCCGTACTGTTCTTCCAGAGTATCGGAGCTTGTTTCTAACTGCCTATAACTAGAACTAGGGGATCCGGTGCTCTCTTCTGACCTCCTGAGGCGTGCACACACACAGAGATACAACCACACAGACACACAGACACACACACACACACACACACATGCAGAGAGAGAGAGAGAGAGAGAGAGAGAGAGAGAGAGAGAGAGATACAACCACACAGACACACAGTATTCACTAACACAGACACATTCATCCACATAAATAAAAGTAAAAACTAAAGAGAGTTTAGAAAAAAGATCTATGTTCCAGACAGCAAGATGACTCAGAAAGTAAAGACATGTGCTACTAGGCCTGACAACTTGAACTCGGTTCACAGAACCCTCATGGTTGAGAAAACCAACTCCCACAAGTTTTTCACGGACCTCCAAACATACACATACAGTTTGACACACGTGTGCCCCCACACATATACACACAATAAATAACTAAATAAAGATAAAATCTATGCCCATGTAAATACTTCTATGTGCAGAGTGATTCTATTTATATACAAGTTTAGAAAATTTAAAGTATCTCAAATGTTAGAAACGACAGTAGCTACTCAGGGAGAGTAAGTATGGGAATTATTAGAATTGCCATATTACTGAGGACACAAGCAAGTATCTGTACATGGACATTCATATTCATAGTGAATAAGATAGTCTCAGGACAGGCTTGCATATATAGGTACTTATAAAATTGTTCTGTCCCAATTTGCATATCATCTGTTTGGGATCTTGAAAGGAAATAGAGGAACAGTAGATCTGGAGGAGAAGAGAAGTGGGAGAGGGAGAGGACTGGGAGGAATGGAGGGACAGGAGAGGCTTCAGTTGGGATGTATTCTATGGAAGAAGAATAAATTTTAAAAAACACCATTCCTGGCAGATTTTATAACTTCTCCCACAAGAAAAGTGTAGCAACAATAATTGCTCATACATCCATGACCACTAGTCTCTGGAGCCTGACTATATTGAATATCATTAATGTTTTTGGTTTTTAAGTTTAAAAATGTCATCTATTTAATTGATTGAATCATGACTATGCTACACTCACTATACTACACTCTGAATCTTGCCACCCATGAACACTGGGTTCCAGAATCTTCTTTATAAGCCATTATAGTAGTTTATTAACAGTGATCGCACAATGCAATATTTTAGGTATTGAGACAAGGTCTTCCATGTGACCAAGGCTGGCCTTGAATTCACTATGTCCCAGGCTGACTTTGACCTTACAGTAATCCTACTGCCTCTGCCTCCCAAGTGCACAATTACAAACATGTGCCACTTTGTCCAACTCACAACATAGTTCTTAACCAGAGTACACAGGAAAATGTGGGAGAAAGTTCAACCTCTAGTATTCCTAAATTCAGTGAGTGTTATTTTACAATATAAAAGTAAAATAATACATCATCCAACTGTATCTTCTCAAAGTCCTTGGACCAAAATGACTGCATTGCATTTCTAGAATGAAATTTCCACCAATATTGACAACACACCTTCTTTTCAATATTTCAAGTAGGTAAGTGCAAAAGAAGCCCATGGGCCTAGAGAAAAGAATCCTCTTAGCTATGCAAGGAGATAGCTTTAACCTGAATGACATAAGACCAATTAGAGAGAGGGCAATGCCATCACCTGACTTGCCAGCAAGTCAGACATCTGTCAAGGTCTTATTGCATGAAAGAGCAATAGTCTTAAAAGGGTTCAAGAAATACAAAAAAGCATGTAACCATATAAACTACCATAGAGTCGTCACAGACTGTGGAAGAAGTGGAGTGTCTATTTTGGTAGCCATGGATGAGAAGGCACATGTAAAGTCATCCTGCTACCACTGGCTGCCTTTGCCTGCTGAATACCAGAGATTGTTGAAATAGGAAAGAAAATATCCGGATCCACACAGAGTCCATATGCTAGAGGATACTGTGTGCTGCTAGCAGTCCAGAAGCCTGAATTCATCATGTACCTAACATGAGTAAGAATAGCCCTAAATCAGCTGGTTCTTGTTGTTCTGTTTTGGTTGACCAATCCCACAAAGCAAACACCATGTCATATCATTATCCCAGAACTGCAGGTCCAAGATATCCCTTAATGTGAAAAGTTGAAGTCTTAGGAAATCTGATTGACCTTACATATTTGCTGGAAGACTGTTAAGTACCCATAAAGGGGAAACAGACACTGAGCCTGCATGTAACTGAGTAGGTTCAACATACATATGAACAAGATACCTCTGCCAGCTCTGGTACAGCTATCCCAAAGCTCTGAGCCTGTCCCTTCTAAGTATTTTCAATTACTAGTAACTAGGTGGTCCTAACTCAAATATTGGTTTGTGATTTATACAAAAAAAAAAAAAAAAACAAAACATCATGAAGTTCAGTTTCCTCCCCCCTCCTCCTCCTCCCCCTCCTCTTCCTCCTCCCCCTCCTCCTCCTCCTCCTCCTCCTCCTCCTTCTCCTCCTTCCTTCTTTCTTTTTCTTCTTCCTTCTTGTTCCCCCTCCCCTCCCCCTGCTCACCCCCTCTCCTCCTACTACTACTCCTCTTTTTTTCTCCTCCTCTTTCTTAGTCTTTTATGAGGCATAATATCACCTTTCATTTCAATTCTGTTTTGTTTTAACCCTGGAAGCCAGACATTGGACATAGTGAGACACAATCAGAAATGTGACCGATCTGACCAATGACCTATAATTACCCATTGTATTATCCTGTCGCTCCACCCACTAGTCTCTTTGATCTCCCCATTACTTTATTCAATGTCTTCCCCAGAAAGGCCTGTCATAAATCTTAAGGACAGAGAAACCAAAGGATGAACCAAAGGCCCCCTTTCAGGCCAGTCTCCTAAACAAATTTCCTGGTTAAAGTAAAAGCCTACCTTCTGTTCTGTATTATATTAACTGGCCTCCTTTTTGTTAAAATCATAAAACATTTGAGGAAAAAAATCATTTACTCTCACTCATTACTGGAACATTGTTCTCTCTCACACTCATCACAAATGGGCCTGTAGAGTTCATAAGCTAGTGTCAAGGCCTATGGTTCCAGTCCTGACTACTTCTGATACCAAGGTCACCAGTGTTCAATCCCAGAAGCACCTCCTTCCAAGACACATGGCAAAGATCAATTGTGAACACCTAGAATTCTAAAGCACAGTGGGAAGACGGTGTTCTCATTAGACATATAATTTAGCTCTTTCCCCTGATGCCTTGATCCTTGTGCTGGTTCTCTTCCTCCTGTCTGCATGCTTATTTCTTCTAGCCCTCTAGACAACAGGATGGCTCTACTTATGCTAAGGTTGGGTCTTCTATCCTCAGTTATTGACCATACATTAACTGTTTGTGGAAACCTTCCCACAGACCCATGCGTGTACTTTGAAATTTCCTAGGCATCTCTTAAGCCAACCAAATTAACAGTCAAGATCAAGGCCTAGGGCTGGGAAAATGACTCAGTGGTTAGGAGCCTGTACTGCTCTTGTAGAGAGGACTTGAGTGAATTTCCCAGCACCTATGTTGAATGTCTCCCAAATCACCTGTAATTCCCACTACACTGTTTCCCATATACCTTGGATACCTTCACTCATGAAGGCCTGTTCCCAAGTACACAAACACACACACACACACACACACACACACACAAATACATAAATAAAATATACAACTACTAAACACTAAATAAATAAATAAACAAATAAAGATCAAGCAACACATTTTGAGTGGAGAACTATGAGAAAACTGAAATGAGTGTCTCACCCAGGAGCAGAGAAAAATAGAGAAATCCTTCGAACGAATATGTATATTTTATGTGCCCACATACCTGCAACCCAGGGACAACAGAAGAAAGCATAGAAATATAAAGCACAGATGGTTTGCTCATGTGATATTTTCAAGTGCAATCAGCTTCAAGCAGAAGCTCCTCAGACTCTTTCTTATTGCATCTGCATAAAAGAATCCATGAGCCTAGCAGATGTTGTGATGGAGTCAGAGCACTTAACAGATAAAGCTGATAAGTGGCTCTAGCAGCAACTGTCCCTTTGTCTCATGCAGTTACTTCTCTGGATCGAATCCCATTTCAGGGCCATAAAGTGCAGAACCGACAATGCAAAATGCCCCTGCAAAGTGAAGTAAAATAAGGTTTATTCAGGACTTCTGAGCCCAATTGTCTGTAATGAAGCTCTCATTTCTGCCTCTCCCTGGCCTCAGGAACATCACCACCAAGGCTGCTCTTTCTCTCTGCACTTAACGCTATCATTAGTTACAGCAGTTTTTGCCTCAAGTTCGGCACTTGTGGGCTTCCTGCATTTCCCAGTGAATGGCTTAAAGAAAGAACATTTTGCAAATCACTACTCTGTAGGTCAAAATTGTCAATTCCTTCTTAAAAACAACTGCAGCACCCCATTTTGAAAATGACTATTGTTATATAGTACTGTAAGGAAAGACCAACATTATTGAATCGAGCCATCAAGAGCAATTTAGGCCTATTTCATACCTGCCATATTTATCCCTACTCCTCGCTGGAGCTGTGGTGTGTGGGTATTTAATACCCTTCACAAGAAGAGTGTCAAGCTGGCTACACATTCTAAATAGGTCTGCCTCAAGTGTCCTGGGAATGAATGGGAAACCTTCCCAGCATAAGTACTTTAACACAGAGAAAATGAGCTGTCACCAAAATGGGCAAAACCTAGTGGTGGTGTGTGTGTGTGTGTGTGTGTGTGTGTGGTGTGTGTGTGTGTTTGTGCATGCTCGGGCACACAAGCACATGTATCTTATGCAAATAAATGAAATATACTCTGTATAAGAAACCAGAAACTCCTGGGCTGTTGTGGTTTTTCTTGCATAAAAGAGAACCTTTGGTTTCGTGCAAGATGAGGAATGGAAAAGGATTTCAACAGGGTTTCCTGGTCATCTACTGCTGGCTGGAGGTTGTCATTGGCTAGGGAGAGCCATTCCCATGGTATCTGTCCAGAGTTGGCTCAAGCAGAAACGCAGTGCTCTCTGCCAATGAGGTACTGTAACACCTGTGTCTGCAGAGGATTTTCCTCTATATCCTAGTAACAACAGCCTTCAGCCATTGGTCTTTCAGAATGTATGTTCCAGCTACTCACTGACTTCTATTTCACTCAGCACTGCTAAAGAAATGTAATGGCTAAGCCCATTTTATGGATAAGTAAACCGAGGATCAAAGCACAGTTACTTTCCCAAAAGTCACAAACCTGATGATCTCAAAGCATGTCACTGAGTTATTCAAAGTCTGTGTTCCAGAGGCTCAATCACCTTTAAATGCTGTTCTGGATTGGAGGTTCTATCCAAACTCCAGGAATGCTCAACATTTTCCTTCTGGAACAGCCTTTGGGAATGTAGGTCAGATGTCCAGTACATAGCATCCTGAATTTGCATTTGCATTCAAGTTCTAATCCTGCATCTATCATATCTCAGCTCAATATCTTGAACAGCTTTACCAACTGTAAAATGGGTATCATCAGAGCTTTGAGCTATAAATAACTCATATTAACCTTTAAGGGGTACTTTAAAAACTGAAGTTATCTAAAATATTAATGGTAATAATTACCATTTCCCTCTAGGACAGGTAGATAGTCTTTATCTATCATCTATCTATCTAATTTTTTTTTGACACAGGGTTTCTCTTTGTATCCCTGGCTGTCCTGAAACTCACTCTGTCAACCAGGCTGATCTTGAATGCACAGAAATCTGTCTGTCTCTGCCTCCCAAGTGGTAGAATTAAAGACATGTACTACCACTGCCTGTCTGGTGGATAGTATCTTATCCAGCAGTTCAGTTATGCCAGGTTTTCCTCAACAAATCTAAAGAGAAATAGGTCTATCCCATTTCTCTCCTCTGACAGGACTCCATTTCCTAATGCAGAGAATTGTCAATTAGAAGACTGAGTCTAAGGCTATGTATACAAGGACTGATGATAGGAACTTGCCTGAGCAAGAGGATACCACCCAACCTTATCTCAATGGGCATGAGATACCTACTCTGGCAAGGGACAGGTCAGCTCTCCAGGTCTGGGAAGGTGAAGCCCACTGAGGCATTGGGGTACATCCATCCTCCTGATTTAATGGAGAGACTGACAGAGCTAGAGGTAGGATGCCAGCAAAAGTCCTGCCCTCATGGATGAGTTGCAGAATAACCATCAGTTAAGTATGGTTATTGGGAAGTACAAAGGGAGGAAGAAGGAAGAGTTGGGGTAGGCAAGGGCGAAGCAGATACAATGCATTCAGAAGGTCCCTTGCTGAAGCTTCTGGTTTTATTGTTAGATCTAATCCTTCTCATAGGCTTTTGCTGAAAGACCAAGGTTTCTTCTCAGAGAGGAGGAAGGAAAGGAGTGGGCCCTGGCCTAGCTCAGGCAGCTGTCTTTGATCCATACCTGTGTAGGGCCATAGTTCTAAGTTTCATGGATCTTTTTCCTTGGGGCTTTTCTGTTCTGAAGCTAATGGACATTTATCACTAACCCTGACTGTGACCAGATAGGCCTCAGATAATCCAGGGTAAAGCCAGACAGTGCTCGGATCCACCGATCCTAGGGACTCATACCAAGATGTCCCTTGTAATTCCAACCTCATTGGACCAGCCCCAGGTTCAACTAACATAGACAAAAAGAGTGGATCACCACATTTGCTTCTGAGGCCCAAGACACCGGTCCCAACATGTGCTCTCATATGGGCTTTGCTATGAGCCTGAGAGGATTTGTAGAATTCCCTGTCCAGTCCTTCTGGCCAGTTCTGCAATCCAGGTCACCCAACACTCAGGTCAGGCCTACAGCTTGAGGACTCTTGTTTAGTGGTCAGTGGGGCCTGGAGTGTTAGCTGTTAATTGAGGTTGGTACGGAGCAGGCAATGCACAAAATCAGGCAGGAGCTATTTCTATTATCACTTCTCTACACACTGTGGCTCTGCTCCAGTTCTTTATGACTGATTGTGCTGTGCACAGATGTATCCTGCTGCTGCTGCTGCTGCTGCTGTTGCAGTTGTCCTTAGACATTGCAGATGCTGATGGTAACCAACCTGTAGTAATGTGTCTCCTGAAGGAAATTCAGGGCAGCTGCGGTAGCCATTTAGCAAAGGCACAGGAGCTAGTCTTGCACCCTGGAAGAGTGGGCTGTATTTGAGTCATACAGAGCTGGGTTCTGGGCCCCAGACATCTGGCCTTTTACCCATTCCTTAGCTCTAGACCTGTTTCTTTGTCAGCAAGATAAAGATAAAAATGCCACCTTACAATCCAGGATCCAGGAAGGATTCAACAAGATACCTTAAATAAACTACTTGCCCTATAGCTGATGCCCAATACAGTCAATTCCCATTGCATCACTCTCCTTCCCTGTCCCTACAGCAGTGACAAGAACTCTTTCCTCCTCCCTCTTTCCTCCTCGAAGGTGCTATGGAGCTAAAATTTTATACAACATCTCTAGACGGCTGCTGGCCAGTATTTCACTGCCCAAGGAATTCAAATATTCCCCATCCACCCCTCCTTCCATGCATTAGTCAATAGTTTTCTTCACCCACCCAGGCCATTTATCCTGTGTCCTGTGATGGCATCTTTCCTTCCTAAGTACGCCTAAACCACAAACTAAAAAGAACTATCTCTTTTTGCACTCTCTCCGACCAACCCTGGATGTACAAGTCACTTAGAACCAGAAGAAATAATGAATTTTCTACTATTCTGCCTAGGTTACCCACTACAAGTTATTAAAAAGACACTCATTTTTAAAAAGTATATATTCGACAACCTGAAAGATATATTTGAGATATCAGAAAACTGAGCCCATTGTGTGACATTTTAAATATATAGTATGGCGACATATTTCTAAACTGTGCAATATACCTTATGAATTTATATCGCATGCATGGCACTTGGCTATTTGTATTATTTTCCCTCTGTGGATTCAGCATTTCTAGATGTTTCTCCTGTTTGAGCCGCATACTATCAGGCTTTTGAACAACATGGAAACAACATGGAATAGAAAGAAAAGGACATGATTGCAAAGGTCAAGGTCAAGTCTAGTTGTTGATTTTATATCAAACTGTACCAGGAGAAACTATAGGATATACAGACTACATAGAGCTGTGGTGGGGCTGGGGGGTCTTCAATCAGGCATAGTTCATCATGCCAACCATGAGTGCATGTAGGAGGGAGATGGTTATTCCTCCAGCTCAGGACAGAGACTAGTGTGACTAAAGCAATGAAGCCACTTGCCTCCAATCAGAAGACAGCTCATGGGAGTTAGTTCTCTCCTCCCACCATGTGAGTTCCACAAATCACACTCAGCCTTCTAGCCTTCTGAGCCATCTCCTGGGTCCTCCATTAATTTTCTCATTTACATATATTACTGTACAGAATATTGTATTAGGACGTTTTCACACATGTGTATGATATGTTTTCATCATATTCATTCTCCATGTCCCCTTCTTGGCATCCCTCCTCCCTCTTTCTTTTCTTCTTCCTCTCACTAAATAGTCTCCCTTCTACTTTTACATCTTCTTAAAACCTAATAACTGTCTGTCTTTAAAGGCCACAGCTCCCTATGTCTGAAGCTTTTACCCATCTTGGCCAAAGCATTAGCTAGAGGAAAATTGAACCTATTGCTACCATGTTTTACCTGGGGCTCAACATCTCTGGACTTCAATCTAGTTGTAACAGGCTCTAACCAAGCCCATCTTCTACTTAGTTTCTTACCAGTACAGAGGTACCAGCAGTTTTGATAGTATGAACCTCGAATCTTCAATTCAAAGGGACTCAGGTAGCACTACATAGACTGTTCTCAGCCCCAAGCTCATACAAAGGTCTGGTGGTTACAGTAAATTCATAGTCTACCAGGTTTACGATTAAGCCCAAATCTAAAAAGTTGATAATTCCTCAATAATCCCAGTCAATAATAATAATAATAATAGGTCATGCTATTTCCAGATTATCTACTATTATTGACCACCACTATTGACCAATGTGCTCCAGCCACAGTTGTATGAGCTGGGACTATAGCAGTAAACAAGGTGGTTCAGAGACCTCACTCATGAGTTTACATGCCAGAAAAGTTCAGGGGATGGGCTGCTCATGAAAAGCCCAGAGATAGAAAGGCTACTGGTAAAGAGTATCTACTAAGAGTCCATAAAAGTGTCCATAAAATTGGGGAAGACAAGGACACATTTGGACCCACGGGTAACAACCAGAAAGGCAGGGACTTGAGCATCATGAGCCCTCAGCTGAAAGAGTCACAGGGACACAATGACTTGTAACTGACAAAGAGAGCTCTGCAGCACCCATCTCGGCTCTTGAAAGGACCTCAGATCTCAAAGACTTTTTGCTGCCTTGTCCTTAAAGTACACGCTGCTTCCATTGCTGTTTACAAAGGACAGAGAGTAAAGCTAAATGGACAGAACTGGTACTTAAAAAGCTTTTAGGACTTCAGCGCTACACGATTGGCAGTGCCACAGGAAAATGCAGGCTTAGTTTAACGAAAATGTACTCACTCCCTGAAGCTTCAGGAAGAAGCACCTTGCTGGCTCAGGCTCCTATTTTTACATAGCAGAAAAAGAGAAAGACACAAAAACAAGGCTGTCTACAGGCTATCCTCAGGGTCCCCAAGGAATAGGCACACCAATCCTACTAGGACTCCACAAGATTCACATGTTCAGGGCTCAGTTCTAGGGGTAGCAGAAGGGAAGTGGTCCTAACCTCCTTCCACCCTATGGCATTGTTCTCTCCTCAAATTCTGAGTGCAACATCTAGAGACACTGTTGCTTTCCCTTAGCAGAGTAGAGTCACATCCAAGCCTAGAACAGAGGAATTTGTGGGGAATATCCTATATTCACTGTAGAACAAGGCAAGGTTGGTACAGTAGAAATTTATAAACCACCAGTGTTATGTTAGGCCACAAAAGTACACAACACAGTTTTTTTTTTTTTTTTAAAGAAAAAGCAAGCATAATATACACAAAAGTGAAATGTGAAGCATTGTGCATGAAGCAATTCTGTGAGTCCCTGAAATGCCTGTCAGCAAAGGGAAGTACTCAAAGTTAGTGCAGCCACCACCCTGGGGACTCTAGCTGGTCAGAGTTCTTTACTACCCTGGTCCTGTATTCTCTGTGCATGAACACTCAAGAGAGCAGACCTCTCAGGTTTCCTAAATGGTTTTTCAGTGAAGATTTTCAGCAAATCTTGGACACATTGAGAATGTGTATTCAGCCCACGTTTTCACATTGCTCTCTTAAGAATCATTTTCGATGATCATGCCATATAAATCCAAGGATCTGAGTGTCATCCATGTGAGTGTGTGTCTATTCCACTAGACTACTCCCTGGAAAAATAGGATACAGTTGGATAATCCCTAAGAAAGGCCATACAATATGCAGAGACTTAGCACTTTCTAGTCCATTCATTTGCATATGAAAAAGTAAACTGGGATATTTCTGGAGTTCTTCGAAATTCTGAGTAAGGTCATAGAGACCTCAAGCTGTGCTGGAAAGCAATATCTTTGCCTTTCATCCAGTCACCCCTGAGAGAAAAGTCAGGCAATACAAACTGAATGGATGAATCTAAATAGGAAGCACAGTGGACCAGCTTCAATTTGCTGGAAGCTGAATTAGAATCTTCAATGCTGTTTTATTAGAAGAGTATTTCTAATACTCAACAGATACTTTAAGGGACGTCCAACTAAAATTTGAAGAGAGGGCCTTTATCCACTTTGTATTGCTGTAACAAAATACTTGAGCGAGGCACTTTATAAAGAAACAAGGTATGTCTGGGATCCTGGTTTTGGAGATTAAGGAAAATGAAAAGAGTATTCACTTCTGATAAGTTCCTCGTGGTAGAAAATATTGTTTGATAAAAACATGGTAAGAGAAGATTAGAATCACTTTTAAGAAAATCCAACTGCGGGGCAGTGGTGGCACACGCCTTTAATCCCAGCACTTGGGAGGCAGAGGCAGGCTGATTTCTGAGTTTGAAACCACCCTGGTCTACGGAGTGAATTCCAGGACAGCCAGGGATACACATAGAAACCCTGTCTCAAAAAACAAAACAAAACAAAAAAAGAAAAAGAAAAAAGAAAATCCAATAGGTAATCTACTTCTGTAAAACCAGTGTCAATCTTTTCATGAGGACAGTCATGAACCAATCACCTTAATATGCCTTATCTCTTAAATGCCTCAACATCTTTCAATTCCATTAAACTAGAGCCCAGGCTTATAGCATATGAAATTCTGGAGAGACAAACCATACCCAATCCAGAGCAAATTAAATCTGAACATTCTAGAGGACAAAAACGAATAGAAAAACTAAGTCTTTTCAATTAAATTAATGTTTGGCTCCTTATGCCAGATGATGTCCACATGCCTACCCATTGAATCATTATTTTATCTTAGCATGTAGGTACCAAAAAATGATTCAATGTGAAAAATAAAATTTGAACAGGTGTCACTATGCAGCCCAGGTTGGCCTTGAATTCACCCGGCTATCCCTAAACATAAGATGATCCATTTAACTCATCCTCCTGAGTACTAAGAGTTCATGCATGCACCACATATGGATTCCAAATTTTAAAATTTAAAGAAACATATCTTAAAAAGAAAAAATAGAGAGAAGGGAAGGGAGAGAAACAATAGAGAGAGGAGATGGAAAGAGATAGAGAGGAAGGTATAGGAAGGTATTATATATAATAATAAAAAAAAAAATCTAAGAATTCAAGAAAAACACCATTGTCACAAAACCTGAATGTCACATACCTATGTGACCACATTCAAAGTAAGTGTCATAGCTCACAGGCAAAGTTGGAATCCTTACTAAACCTACCCTTCTATCATATACACTTCTATTTACCTTTGTTAGGTGATATATCAAAAGAATTTATCCATCTAAAGGATAGACTACAATTAAATTGAAAGACATAAAATCAACTTACAAACATCCCCAGGTTTTCTCTACATTAACAGTGAACTACAGTGAAATCAATCCCAGTTGCAATGACTGAAAAACAAAGGAAAATGTACCAGAATAGAGTGAACTAAGTAGGTGAATGGGATGTGCACTAAAAATCATAAAATGATGAAAGAGGTTACTGGATATACAAATAATGTAAAGAGATTCTTGGGCTCATACATTAGAAGAAAAGACATTATTAAAATATCTGCACTCTGATAGCTGCCTACAGACTTAAGGTCATATCTATAAAAATTCTAATGGCATTGTCCACATAGACAAAAATAATCATAAAGATTTATTTGAAATTGCAAAATACCCCCAAGTAGCTCAGAATTTTGAGCTAAAAGAAAAGCTGGAGTGATCACATGACCTTCTTCTAACATTTTATTACAAACCTATAGTGATCAAAACAGCCTTGGAGAAGCATAAAAATAGACAAAGGGCAACAAAGACAGAGAGCACAAAAAAAAAAAAAAATCCATGCATTTATGGTCAACTGGCTTTCAACAAAGGTACTGAGGATACATGGTGAGGAAAGGACAGTCTCATTAATAAATGGATAGATTTGGGTATTTATAAGCAGAAGAATTCAATAGACCCTCATCTCATTCCATATATAAATATATAATTTCAAATGGATTAAAGATTGAAATATAAGACCTGAAACTATAAAAATTGTTTGAGTTAGTTACTTTTCTATTGCTGTGATGAGACACCATGACCAACACAGCTTATAAAAGGACCCATTTCATTTGGAGATTATGGCTTTAAAGAGAGTCCATGGTGGCAAAGCAAAAGCATGGTGGCAGAAACAGCTGAGAGCTTCCATGGTGATCTGCAAGTTGAAGGCAGAGAGAGAGAGAGAGAGAGAGAGAGAGAGAGAGAGAGAGAGAGAGAGAGAGAGAGAGAGAGAGAAGAGAGAACTGGCAAGTATTGCCCATGACATACCTTCTCGAATAAGAACACACCTCTTAATCTTTTCCAAACAGTTCCAGGAACTGGGGATCAAACATATGAGCCTATGGAAGACATTCTTTTCAAATCATCTCATTACTGGCATAAATATTAGAGAAAATTTTATTAGTCTGACTAAGTGATCATTTGGATATGAACCCAAAACTACTGGCAACATAGGCAAAAACAAACAAATGGGATTGTTCAGCTGCAAAAGCTTCTGCGTTGCACACAGTGAGCAGAGGAAAAAGACAATCTATAGATTAGGAATGTGTGGGCCAGGAACTTAGCACTTAGAAAGCCAAGGAAGCCTGGATTGAAAGTGTAAAGACTGAGGTAAGTCCTGAGAGACTGTGTATTGTTTGATGTGGGTGTAGTCATGTCAACAGCCACTGTCTTGGACCCATGGGAGAGGCAAAATCTTCCTCTGGCTGACAGTGTGTGGGAAAACTAGATACTACTAAGTCACTGAGAATATTAACTGAGATAACATATAGTTAACACAGGCTATATAGCAGGCACTCAATGCTTTTTCATACAATGCTAATAGCAAAAAGAAGATGACATTTAATTTTGGCCCTTCAGCATACATCCTTGTACACATTAAGAAGTGGTATGTGTTTTCAGACAGAGACAATAAATCAGTTTTATAAGAATTATAGGACTACTGTACCATCCACTTTGGGTATCGTATTGAAGGAAAGCCAGACTTTTCGTTGGAAAATAGTATTTTGAGAAAATAATGAGGAGATTTGAGTCGGATCACTGGGAAATCAGGTCAAAGTGATAGGCTGTGGCTAGATCATGCATCAAGAATTTTATGGGGCTGGAGATGTTGCTCAGGTTGTAGATTGATTGCAGAGAATGCATGAAACCCTCGGTTTAATCCCAAACATCTTATAATTGAGGCATGGTAGCATACACCTGTAATGCCAGCTATGGATAGGTGGGAGCCTACAGACTAGTTAGTTAAGACTAGTTAGCCCCTGCACCTGTGCTGTGCGTGATAAACATGCTGAGGTTCTAGTATACCACTACTTACTTGGTGCTATTTCTTTAGAGCCAGCATAGCATGGCTGTTCTTGGTTTTCAGCACATGTATATGTGTGTCTGTCCTTTCTTCATTCCTTCACTGCCCCACCTGGTTTTCAGAACCAAACTGTGATGGACATGGCATGGGTAGATCAGAGCTTAGCAGTACTCCAAATGGATCTTCTCTATAAGACCTTGGCATCCTCAAGCATCTTGGGAGGATACTAAGGAGGATTGTGTAAAGAAGATTTTACAATAGGATTGGGTGAACACCTCATCATCTATATCTCCCAAACTTAGAAATCACTTAGTATGACTGCTTTGCTTTCACATTCTACTAGTTGAGCTCACAATCTTCCAGCTCCAACAGGCAGACATACAAATCCTTGCAACTAACAGGAATTATGTCAAGAAGCTATGAGTCATTTTTTAAGTCCATATACTAATCTCTGACAAAGGAGGATGGAAAAACTCTGATAAGTTGATTAACAGCTGAATAAAATAAGGATCTTACATCAAGTAAGAAGGAAAAATGACTATTGGGTTCACAGCAAAGATCATATGTCACAGTCAACTAATCCATCTTCCCACCACCAATTCAAGGTGCCAGTCTCACAGATGCCCCTGCTTAAATGTCCAATTGGCCTTCAAAGACAGGAATCTTTCTTTTGAAATGACCATTTTATATCTGACCATTTGCTTTACAAAATCAGTCCTTCTCTCATCTAAAATATCTGGCCACATGTCAGGCCACTTTGATGAGTCTGAGAAGTGGAAAAAAAACGTGGGACAGTAAGAACACATGATGGGAATGCTCCATGAACATCACCAGATGATCAAAGGGTATGATAGATAAGAGTTGTAACCTGGGGGCTGGGGAGATAGTTGAGATGAGAAACCAACTCCTATGCAAATAGGAGCTGGATGCTGTGTATCCATAATCCCAGCTCTAAGGACATAATTACAGGAAGATCCTTGCAGCTTACTGGCCAGAAAACCTAGCCAAATCAATAAGATCCAAGTTCAGTGAGAAACCCCATCTCAAACAATAAGGAGGAGCACAATTCAGGAAGATGCCCAGTGGCACACACACACACACACAGAGAGAGAGAGGAGGGAGAGAGAGAGAGAGAGAGAGAGAGAGAGAGAGAGAGAGAGAGAGAGAGAGAGAGAGAGAGAGGAGACAGCTGTTTCTTGGTAAAAATGTTCTTTGTCTCTATCAAAAACACATGCCCTGGTGAGCAAAAGCTTTATAGATACACGAGTCTAGATTTTCTTCTCTTATCATAAAAAGTGATAACCTGACCTTTGTGAAGGTCACCAGTAATTCCTAAAATCTTCTCAGTGGAAGGAGATATCAGATTTTCTACTATGGTCTGGAGCAGGCAGGAAAGAAACACCAAATACAATCTTTGGTCTTTATCAATTTTCCTTCTAAATGATTCCTCAAGCTTGCATTTAAAGGTAGAAAATCAAGGGCAGTTTTCCCTGGGTGTCCTGCAGCAGCTTTGAGTGCACACAGTACAAGAAGAACTCATTATCCTCACCACCTAAACCTGTTTAGACTCTTGTGTGTCAAATCTCAATTGGCAACAGCATCCTCTGCCACCTAGAATCCAAAGCAAAAATGTTGGCATACTTATTAAGTTCTCCATCTCTGCTTATCTGTCACCAATTAATCTGTTCAATAAGTCCTTGCTAAACTGACTCAGCAATGCCAATTCCCTGACCCTATAACTACTGGTAGGTCCATGGAGTCATCAGATCCTCACAGGCTGTTGATATGACTTAGGTCCTCTGTTCCTTCTCTACGCTGCCACAGCACGGCTGCTTTTGCAATCCAGTGCCGTTCACCCTCCATAATCCTCGATTGCTTTTCGCCTACAAGTTTAAGTCTTGAGCTTTAGTTCAATTCCCAAGATTTATTTGTTTGCTTGCTTATTTATGTGTCCCACACTGTCTTCCCACTTAGAATAATCCTCCTGCCTCAGCCTCCTGAGCCTTGGAATTACAAGGCTTCACTATCAGACTTGGCTTCTATTCATAAACTTTCTTTAAATATAGGATCTCATATATAGCAGGCTTGACTCAACCTCATTATGTAATAAGTTACAAAGAAAAATCTTGTACTTTTGATCCTCCTGGCTCCCTCCTATCCATTGTTGGCATTACAGGTATATGCTACCATGCCTTGTTTATAAAATGTTTAGGATTAAACCCAGGGTTTCATGCATTCTCTGTAATCAATCTACAACCTGAGCTATATCCCCAGCCCCATAAAATTCTTGATGTGTGATCTAGCCACAGCCTACTACTTTGACCTCGTTTCCCAGTGACCCTTCTCATATCTCCTCATCATTTTCTCAAAATACTATTTGCCAACGAAAAGTCTGGCTTTTTTTCGATACATACCCAAAATGGAATAACTGGATGGTACAGTAGTCCTATAATTCTTATAAAACTGATTTATTGCCTCTGTCTGAAAACACATACCACTTTTTAATGTGTAAAAGGATGTATGCTGAAGGGCCAAAATTAAATGTCATCTTCTTTTTACTATTGTCATTGTATGAAAGAGTACTGAGTGCTTGCTATATAAGCTGGCCTCTGTGCTAAGTAATATATGCTATCTCAGTTAATATTCTCAGTGACTTTATAGACAGACAAGGAGCTGAGTCTGGAGAGGTTAACTGCATCAGACTCAGACACCTGGATCCCAAATCCAGTTCTCATAGGCACCATAAAGCTCACTGGAGGAAAATCCAAAGAGTCCCTCCTGCTGATATCTGGCATCTTTGCCAGAAACATTCATTTCTGTGTCCATACTTCTGCTGTGAGGCACAGCCAATTGCAAAAGTAACTATTTAATATTGCTTGAATACTGATTTAAAACCCAAACTGTTTACAAACATAAGACAATGATAAAAAATATAAACATTCAGTACGTATTTTACTAAACTACAGAACTGTGAGTTGCTACAGTCATTTTTTTAAGTGTTGGGGGTTGTTGTTGTTGCTTTGGTTTGGTTCAATTTTGGATTTTTGGCTTTTGTCACTTACAAATGTGTTAAACTATTCATGGATCAAGTGTTACAAAAAAGGGATAAGAAACAGACTTTAGTATTGTATTTGTAATTATTAAAAAGAAGACCAGTAAGATGGCTGTCTTACTTAGGGTTTTATTACTATGAAGAGACACCATGACCAAGGCAACTCTTATTTATTTAACAAGTAAATATTTACTTGGGCTGACTGGCACTGTAGTGTCAGAGGTTCACTCCATTATCATCGTGGTGGGAAGCATGACATCATGAAGGCTGATTGGGTTCTGAAGGAGCCAAGAGTTCTACATCTTGATAAAAAGGCAGCAGGAAGGAGGCCTTCTTCCGCACTGGGCAGAGCCTGAGAGACCCTCAAAGCTTGCCTATACAGTGATGCCCTTCCTCCAACAAGGCCACACCTCCTCCAACAAAGACACACTTCTTATAGTATAATTCTCTATGGCCAAGCATTCAAAGACATGAATCTAAGGGGGTCAAACCTATTCAAACCACCTGGCATACCACAGTGGCTCAGCAGGTTCTTGCCACCAAGCCTGATGACCTAAATGCAAACCACAGAAGTGGTGGAAGAAAAGAATCAACTCCTACTAGTTGTCCTCTGACCTCCACACACACACTCCACATAGTACATACATTACATCTCTTCCCTGTAACACACACAAACACACGCACACACATGAGAAAATATAAATTAAAAAGGGGCAATGTATTCACAGGGCTCATTCTATTATTTACTAGCTTCTGTATGTGACTGAAAGATTCTGTAATAATGAAAATGGTATGTATTTCTTCAAAACAGTATGTTTATATGCTTGGATCTCTGCTTTGAAAGGAGAGGCCCTCTCTGACTCTCAATTTTGCCTCTGTTCCACTAGCATAGTAACTGACAAAGAAGAGGATGATCAGTATTGTTAAATGATAATGTAATAAGCATGGGGACCATTTCCAAAGGCAGAGGAACTGTCCTCTTTCCTCCTAGCCACACCTCTGCTGAGGAGTTACTTCACTGCCACAAACATGATGGATATACCTCTCGGGAGAGCTGAGAGCAAAGCTACCCAGCCATGCTACTCCATCCTAGAGTCCTTCCTTCTCATCTCTGCCACTCTGACCTGGTGCTCCTTAGGTAATTTGAACTTGGTTGCTGTCCTTAGAGTGAGACAAACCTGTGAGCAAACAGCAGCTTGTGTTTGTGATCTCACAGTGAACATCTGGCTTCTCCTCTTACCTCCTCATGAGATGTCCTTGTCAGGTAGCCAGGACCTCCTTCTCTGGAGAGTGCCAAAATTCCCCAGGAGCTTTTGGCACCGCTTGCAGTGACAGGGAAGGCTGTGTTCAGTCTCCATGCAACATTCTCACTAATGGCCAATCGGAGGAGTGCAGCAGGACCCACCCTGCTTGCAGGAGGTTGGAGAAAAGCAGATCAAGGTGAAGGTTTCTGGTGATTACAGAGGGAGTCTCTCCTTTAAACCTTCAGACTCTGAGGAGCTTAATGCTCAAGAGAAGGTTCCAAGGAGCCACTAAAGCAGGACAAGGCAACCTTGTGCAAACTTGAAAATATAAGTTAAGAAATACTCAAACCAGGAAGAGAAACAGGAGCAAGCAATTTCCTAGAACCTTCCACTGTTGAGGTCCCATTCTGCTCAATGCAGGAGAATATTTCCTCCTTCATGTCTAGTGCAGATCTCCATCTGAGAGAGATGAACAGCAGCATAAACACACCAGGAGCACAGCACAAGCAATGAAGGGTGGTATGAGAAGGATAGATGCTGGAGACATCTCCAGATCCCTTCAGGAATGAGAAACCTATTTTGCCAGTTGCTTGGATTGCTGCCCAAAAGCTCTTGGTTGTCAACTGCTTCAGGGTGTTATCCAGATGCAGAAACCCCTGCCCTTGACCCAGTCATGACCTCTTGCCCAGATGAGCTGTAGAAAGAATATCTTGTGTATCAAGTAAAAAGTCTATGGTCTATGACTTATAGAGGTGGGACATCCAGGAGAGAGAATGGATTCTGGGAAAGAGCCAGGGGTAGATTCACCTGGAAGATGTGACAAGATGGATGCATGGTACCTGAGCATAGGGAACCAGTCATGTGGCAGAATGTAGGCAGGAATAAATAGGATATTTTAAGTTATACCTACTCAGAAAAGAGTCTACAATATGGACAAGGTATTTGTAAATATATTTTGAGTCTGAGTCTTATTTCATGGAGCATGGGAATGGGAGGTAGAACCAAATCTAACATCAACAATAATCCACATCCAAAAGATGTCATGAAAGCTTAGCTCATGATATCTCTCTCTCTCTCTCTCTCTCTCTCTCTCTCTCTCTCTCTCTCTCTCTCTCTCTCTCTCTCCAACAAACTGCATCTCTGAAGACTAGTCCCACATTCAGGACTACCAGTAGAAGCTGGAATTAAACTGAGATTAAACTGAGCTCTCCTTCTGGCCAAATCCACTTGTTTGCCTCCCTCATCTCCCTTACTTAGGCTTTTTCTTCTATTTTGTTTTAAGACTATCCGCAGCATGCATGGTTGTGGTAAAGTAACATGGAGCCACAGTAGGAGACAAGAACACAGTGCAAAAGGAAGAGGCTCTTTAAACTCATTCATCCTAAAGAGGCTGTCGGCACCCTCCAGGAGGAATCACAGGAGCAGCACTGGGGCTTCGGTCAGGGGCCTGGAAGCAAGAGTGAGGAAAACATAAAGGCCTTTATTGTGTCTCCAAAGAGAAGAAAGGTAGGGCTGGGTATGAACTCAGGGTTGGCTTTCTTCAGTGATTCTTATGGACTCTGGGGCTACCAAAGTCTTTTTCTGTCTTGTACCTGTCCCTAGGGTGATTTAAAACAAGATACATATTGGATTGTAAATGAGTTAGAAAAGAACATCCTTGAGATCATATACAAGAGATTTGCTTTCATATGAAAGTATCTCACAGGTAAACTCATACAATCTTCAGGAGGTTGTTTTTTTTTTGTTGTTTTTTTTTGTTGTTTTTTTTTTGTTTGTTTTGTTTTGTTTTGTTTTTTTAGCTATCTCTGGGTTGAGCAGCCTAATCTTAGGGCTATAAGGCCCCCTGTGATAGGATATCAAGAATATTTTTAAAATGCAGTTAATATAATTGGTCCTAAAACAAACAGGTGTCCAATAGGCAAGCTATGGAATCAATGAAAATATACTTTAAATGTTCTTCCTTTGTTTCTCATAATCATCTCCAAGCAGTCCTCCCTACTCTTCTGCTTTAACATCCCTGTTCTTTGTGTCTTCTGTGTACTGAGAACTTTGAAGAGACTGTATAACAAAGAGTTGGCAAGACTTAATCCTTACCTTCCAGAGGCTAAGGACAGACGTGTACGTTTCTAAACATGCTTTATTGCTTGGTGTTGTGTGTTAACAGCAAAACTTTGAAGTGAAGCAGTTCTTTTCTCAAATACCACTCCTGACATGCACGAGCTGAGTAATTTTGGGCGATCCACTTAACCTTTCCATGCTTCAATTTCCCCAACTGCAAAATGTCAATAATAACACCAGCTGAACTGGTTGTCATAGAGATTAAATGAGATGTGTATATTTTTTTAAAGGGAGCATATTACAGTGTTTTACCCAATAAGTGATGCCTATACATTGAAAAACACCAAAGTAGTCTTAAGGAAGAAATAGTATAGAGAAAGAGAGTTTAAATTTTATTCAGGAATATCACAGAAATGTTTCCCAGAGGTCCTGGCTGGGGGATGAAAGGCAAGGATGCATTTGTTTAATGGAAGATTCAGTTAGAAACTGGACCTACAATCTGATTGGAGTTGCCATGCTGTACCTCCAGTCAATCTAGCATTAAAGTCTCATGACAGTTAAAAACACGTGGTCACAAATATGTGGAAGGACATCCCAGCATGACACTTTCTAGAGCCTGAGAAGAATCCTCTGCATTTGGAGCAGAAGCCTTGGACCAGCAAAGAACCCCAACAGGCTAGAGAGATCCTTGAGGATATAAACCAAGGAGACAATTTAAGAACTGCCTTGTTCAGATGTTCAACATCAAGCAAGAAAGCCTCCTTATCAGGCCTGAGAAAGCAGGAAGTGAATTCTCACAGACAACAGACCCTCTTCTGCCCCACAGACACCTCCCTTTGTTTCCTCCATGCCTTGGCTTCATTCCCACAGAGCCTCTTCTGGCCACAAGTTAGTTTCAGCAGATGTATGCATCAGGTTCAGATACAACATCATGAGACAGAAGGGAAGAGGTCTATTCTTGCACCCACTTTCAAAGAACAGAGAAATCATTCCATCACAACTCACTGGTCAGAATTAGGCCTCCTGGTCATGTCTGTCACTGCTGGTGGTAACTTTCCATCTGGAAATACAATCTTTCTCCTGTAACTGTCCATGATTTTCTGTGTTTGACTGGCTCCTTTTGGTAACAGCTGTGCAATTCTGTAAGAGTGGGAGAAAAACTACCTCTATGGACAAGAAGAAATCCACCATCCCATGTGTGGAGAAATAGTCCATCTTACCTAACACAGAGAGACACAAGAACCAAACCAAGAAGCTGTGTGTCAGGAAGCCAGTATGTGTGTGGTTGTGTGTGTGTGTGTGTGTGTGTGTGTGTGTGTGTGTGTGTGTGTGTGTGGGGAGTGGTGGAGAGAGAGAGAGAAGAAAAAAGACTTGGAGAGAAATGGTCCATAAAAGATGAGACATGTGATGAATTAACATTTATATAAAACACAAAGTGTGTGTGCAAGTCTCTCTCTCTCTCTCTCTCTCTCTCTCTCTCTCTCTTCTCTCTCTCTTTCTGTGTGTGTGTGTTTATGCATCTGTGTGTGTTTGTGTATGTGTTCCCATGCACTCATGTATCCATGATAAAACATAAATGAAGCCTTAAATCTCAAGCAGAGTTGACTTGAAATATAAAATAAAAAAACACACTGGAGAAGAACTGTGATTCCCAGTGGCTGGTGTGGAAAGTCCTTGGAATAAGGACCAGAGGCAGAGGCTGGGTTCAGGGAGTCAAAAGCACTGTGAGGGTGCCAGGGTAGCCATCGTGTTGATGAGACGAAGGTGCATGAGAGTGAGACACATTTAGAGGAGAGACTTGAAGTGACTTGATAATTGCACACAGAACTGGGGAGACAATAATATCTGTGTCAATCGAAATCACTTAGAGTATGCCTGATGGCACTGGCAGAACACTGGCTCTGGAAATGAGGGCCTTTATGGCTACTCATTTAAACCTTACTAATATTCCTTGTAATTGCTAATAGTTCTGCCTCACCTTATCAATGAGGAAACTGAGGCATAAAGAGATGAAACAAAATGTTCAGGGTCACAGCTAAGAGCCTTGGGGGATTAAACCTTGAGGTTGTGGCTGGCACTTGGGCTGTGCACTGGCATGCTGGAGAACTTGCCTTTGCGGGTTGGAGGGGAAGCAGGGACAAGGCTGTCATAAGCTCCCTCTGGCAATGTCCCAATGCAGTGATTCTTATTTATTCATATATTCATTTATGTATTTATGCTTTGCATCCCAAATACTCTTAAAAATAATATACCCCTGCATGACAGTGAGTGTCTGCAGAGCATGCAGTGTTGACTTCAGATGAATTTGAAGCACTATCCTTTTGAAGTCTGAGTCTGCCTAATCAAGAAATAAGATGTGCTTTGGGTAGTTCCAGTTTGCCTCTCCTTTTGAGTCCTCCATCGCAGCCCCTCTTCCACTGAATAAGTGTTCTGGGTTTCAGGCTTTAAGGCTTTCTTTGCCCCCCTCCCCTGCGGGTGGGGCTATTTCCCTTGGGCTCTGGCTGCATCTCAAGAGAGCCAATCTGTTTCATTTCCAAGATCACTCAAGGATTCCCCTCCACATTCAAGACCATATGGAACCCCCACCCCACCTGGTAGGTCTGACCCTAACCACATTAGATTTCTACAGACCTCCCTCCCACACACTCCCCATTCCCCACTTCCCATTCTGCCTTAAGCTAGAACTGCCTAATTAGGCTTGATCAACTTGCAGATTCAAGAGCAAAATAAATGGTGGCTATTTTTTAGACACTGCCATGTAGAATTTCATTACACAGAAATAGAGAAACCCAGAACTGAGACACAGGAAATCATCAAATATCGATTAGCATACTGATTGAAGTAATATTTATAGTAATTCACAAAAGGCATTTAACAAAATCAAATATTCATTCCATATTAAGAATCATAGTAAATGAAGAGCCTTTCACTAGGTCATGGGTTTCTGTCCATAAATATCAACCATCGCCCTCATATTACTGACCACTGTAGATGTTCATTCCCACTAAGATCTGAGCGGGAGACAGGTGGATAAGGGACTATGAAAGCTAAATCTAAGATTCTAGAAGCCTATGACAATACACAAACAAAAAAATATAATATGTAAAGTAGATCAAGTTAATAATATTCACAGAGAATATGACTCTATGATTGTCTAAAAAAATAATTAAAATATTATGGGAGAAGAACTAAGGTTATAAACGTCACCCCAAAGCATGTACTCCTTGGCCCTAACAAACATTTGCATGTGATCTGTCATCTAGTCTCAATCAATGAGCCTAAGGACCATTGTCTTAAACACCAAATAAACCACATAGAGATGGGAACTGCTGCTTTTAATAATTAGCTTAGGCTACTGGTAATGGGCCCAAGAACCAAACTGCCTGGGCTCTGAACTAAACATCCAGCATTCATGTCCCAGCTCCTCATTCACTGTCCTCCATAGCCATAGGCCTATTATTTAAATTTTATGCTTCACTTTCCTCCAATGTTAATAATCATAATAATGTATATGTCTGTGATAACAACTAAACAGCTTTCTATCTGTAATGTTCTCAAGTGTGATCTGCAGATAATTCACAGTCTTAATAGTCATTTGTACTGGTCAGTAGTCTCCAGAGAAACAGAACCAACAGGGGATACATAGAAAAAGATTTACTCTTGGAAATTGCCTCATATTGTTATGGAGGTTAAGAAACCCAGTCAGCTGCAGACTGCAAGGTAAGGAGACCCAGGGAAACCAGAGGCGTGATTTTACATGAGTCTAGAAGCCAAGAACACCGCATCTGGTGGTGTAAATCCTGGCCTGCAAATCAGAAAAAGATGATCTGAGATGTCCCTGCTCTACAAAAATAGATAAGCTCCTCCCTTCTCTGCTTTTTGTTCTAAAGAAGCCCTCAGTAGTTTGGATGGTATATAACCACACAGAGAGGGAAACCTGGACTAGTGAATTCACTGATTCTAATGCCAACCTCTCCAGATCACTCTCACAGACACCCAGAAATTACGTTTCATTGGACATCACATGGCCAGTCGAGATGCTCCACAAAATTAGCCATTGAAGCCACTGTTGTAAGAAAAAAGATCTCAGGATAGTATCTCTGTATGATTCAAGGGAGAATGAGTACTTGTTTTTTTCAATAACAAACACCAGTGACATTGTAATTCACCTAAACAGCTATGCATATACTTAATAAAAATTTAAGTATATATTTTTGAGTTGGCTTTCTACCACTATAACAAGCATCTGAAATCAGTTGGCTTATAAAGATTCTTTTGTGTTCTGTTTCACTTTACTTTGTTCTGAGACATGGTCTCACTACATGACCTAAGGCTGGCCGCTAACTGTTCACTTCATGACCTGGAAGTAGCAAATCATTCATAAATGTCAAATAAAAATAAACAAGTCTTCTTAGAAATACCAAAACAGCTTAAAGTGATTAACAGTGAGCTGGTGAAGTAAATCATGGCATTTACATAAACAGAATATTTTATCTTTATATCCTTTTAAATGCTAATATATGGAAATATCTTTAATTTACATTGATTAAAATATTTCAAAATGGTAGCATAATACTGTATCCTATGTCAAAATATTAAATGTATTTGATCTACATCTATTTTAGCATACATATATATATATATATAATATATATATTATATATATATATATATTGTATGCTATGCAACACCTCTGGAGTATACCTTAAAAATAGGCAACAGTTTTAAGCTGTTAGAGAAACCCAATTACCTGGAACAAAAGGACAAAAAATATTCTCTTTTCAGAGCATGTTATTTTGTTGGAGTTCATACCTTTGGCTTACATTATCTACATGATAATGAGTATTTTTAAAGATGTGTGGGATCCAGATGAAACCCCATAGTTCAATATCATAGGTAAAGTCAAAGAAATACAAAATGGCATATACAGGCTGGTGAAGGAAATGGCAAACATGTTTGTTTTAATTTAGTTTTCTGGGTTTTAAAATTAACAATATGACTTCAGCACTCACAAAGTAGCTAAGAGTAGGATATCTCATGCCACTGATGGGAGTTAATCTCTGCACACACTTGTTAGGGCAGTGAATACAGAGCTGTGGATGAGGAAACCCACTTCTAAAAACCTAGTTCTAAGGAACTAATCACAGTCAGAACAAAGATTCATGCCCAAGCATTAAATGATTTAAAGCCTTTAAAATAATGTTGTGTGTGAGTGTGTGCATGTGTGTGGATGTGTGTGCATGTGTGTGAGTGTGTATATGTGTGCATGTGAGTGTGTGTATATGTGTGCATGTGAGTGTGTGTATGTGTATGTTTATTTGTGTGTGTACATATAAATAGTATGCTTTTGAATTCTTTGATAGCTGTAATTCACTCTGAAGCTTAACATTTAAACGGGTTTTTTTTTTTTTTGGTTTTTTTACTGTTTAATATTTCCATACTTCTATATAATTAATTCTAGTCCTTGCCATATCCATTAGTCTCTATCCTGCTACCGATCCTACTGGCACCCATCTCACCAAGGTACCCTCTTTACATCTTCTTTTCCTGTGTGACCCACCAAGCTTAATAAGTGTTACTTGCCTGGGCATGAGTAGGAGGTTATTTAATGAAGCATAGGTAACTTCTCTGTGACTACACCGCTGAAGAAAACTACTCCCTCCATAATAATAGAATAATACTTAAATATTGAATATAATGCATGTAGGAAAATCTCATGAAATAACAGCAAATAAACAAAGAGTCTAAGAAACCATATGTGTAGCTATTATCCTAATTTTTACAATTTGTTGTAAGAGCAGCTCCCTTTGTCTTATCTGAAGTAGGAAAACCCAACCATGACATGCATGGCACAGCTATAGCTTCTATCAACGCTTGACGATATATAAGACTTTGGGCCTTCAATTAAATGAAAGACACTTGTAACATCCTTGTAAAGAAGCATCTCTGATGCAAGAAACCTCAACAATATGGAAGTCTAAACAAGACCTAAACAAGTATAACATTGATAGACCTGCTAACGTGGGAGTAAGATATCTTACAGGGCCCCACTCTGAGACAAAGAAGTAGAGGCAACTAAGGAATGATAAGAGCAGAGAGAAATATGGTGAGAGTCCCCTAACTGGTGATCTAATAGGATGTGAGAATCCTCATAAAATCACAGATATACATGTAACACTGAACAGGTTGAACACGGAGTGTGTGTGTGTGTATGTGTGTGTGTGTGTGTGTGTGTGTGTGTGTGTGTGTGTGTGTTGTGTAACACTTAAAGAAAAAGAGGTTATGCATTTGTGAAGGAGCAAGGAAGTGAACATGGGAAGTAGGAAATGGAAGGGGTAAACTGATATAATTTAAAACAAAATAATTTTTTAAGAAGTAGGAGTTTGAGTTGTTTTTTTACTTCCATTTTTGGTTTTCGGTCAGTAACCTGTCAGTCTAGTTTCATGCAGTACTTGGAATCAAACTCAGGATGTTGTATGTGTCAGGCAAGCGTTGTAACAACTGAGCCACATCAGCTGTTGGCTGTTCAGCTGTTGGCACTTGTGTTTTCAGAAACATCATTTAAATGTTTATCTTCTTGGTGTTCCCAATCTAAAATACAACCAAGAAAGAACTTAGAAACTCTGGAATTCCTAATTTTTAGAGTTCCCAACACAATCGTCCCAAAGAATCAGTACAGTGCCACTAGAGTGTATCATATGCTTTCCAGTCTGACACTGGCAAAGGGCTTGTCTGTGATAACCCTGCCATGTGACAGCATCTCCTCCACTGTTCCTGCCTCACTCCCATCCTCAGCAACCTCCAATACTGTCAGGCTGGAAGCCTGGAAATATGACCTTCTTTGCCAGCAGTTCTTTGGTTGATCAGGCTACTGAGTGACATTCTTTGCAGATTTGAAGGTGGAAAGAAGATGCAGCTACAGCCAGGCTCACCTGTGTCTGAGCTTGCCAGATCTATGAATGCATCAGAGTCTTCTGGCGTCTTCTAACAATGACTCATGTTGCTGCTACGAGCTGTTGAGATGAGCAGCAGCAAAGCCCCTGGGAGTTTTGTAGCTTCTGACTACCTGGAAAGCTTTTCAAATGGTCCTAATTTCCGGACTTCCAAGAGCTGCCACCATATTCTCTGATCTTGGTTCTTGCCCAGCTCTGCATGAGTCCTATAAATTCCCATGTCTCTGGACTAACTCCATTTGTGATTAAAACACCTGGATGGATTGTGCTACTAACTAGTTCCCATATAGGATGGTTTCCAATTCAGATCTGTGTCTTCATAGCATGGCTCATCCCAAAAGAGAAGAGAAAAATTAATTGTCAGTGTCTGACAGCTCAGAAATCCTATCTAAATGTTCGTCTTCTTGACAGCCTATTATCTAAAACATAGCCAGTTAAGAGTACAGACACGCTGGCATTCCTAAATATTAGATTTTCAGCACAGTAGCTATCTCCCACCCAAATGACATTACACAGTCTATGGAGGAATTTGGGGCTATGACTAGAGAATAAAAGGTAGCACTGAGGCTAAGTGAACAGGGAAGCCCCACACAACAGAGGTCTCTCATTGAAATGTCCTTTGTCACAAAGGCTGAAAAATATTACTTCAGTATAATTCATCAATCCCTGTGGATCATTAGATATAAAGTTCAAGTTATCACATGATAAGAAAAGATAAAACTTTGTAATTAATTCTAAAAATATCCTTAGTTGAGACCTGTGACACAGATGGGGGATGTATGAAAAGTGGAGAACAGAGTGCCCTTTCAAAATACTTTCAACCTAGAGAAACAACACTAGGAGGAAAGCTAATCAGAGAATCCAGATGAGAAGTAAGAGCCTAGGGATATCACTAAGATTACTAAGTAAGTAAAGTGTTGTGCACATGCATGAGAACCTGACTTTGACCCCCAGAACCCATATTTTTTAAGCTAAAGTTGGGGTGATGGTTCCTTGATTTAAAGGTTTGGGATGCAAGCATGAAGACCTGAGTTCAGATCCCCAGAAAACATGTAAAAGCTACATGCAGTAGTGTGTGTCTGTAGTACCAATGCTTCTATCAGTGAAAGGGAGGCACTCATGGGAGAATCCCCAGCAGCTCCTAGACAAGCAAGCCTTTATTTGTTGAACAACAAATAAAGGATTCTGGCTCTCACAGGGCAGAAGGCAAGAACAGACACTAAGTATTGTCCTCTGACCTTCACATGTACCCCCTATGAGCATGTGCGCACACACACACACACACACACACACACACACATGCACCAAATATGCTAGCAAGTGCCTGGATGGTAACTACAGCACAAGGGATGCAAAGATGGATAGCTCCCCCAGGGCTAGGAGACCCTCCCTATCTCAAACAGCAAGGTAGATAGCTCCTGAGAAATGACTTCTGGCTTACATGCACATGTGCACATGTGTGCACAGGTAGTTGCACACACATGTACCCACATCAACATGCACATACACAAAAAAAGCAAAGACAAAAAGGCATAGAAATTAGGCACTTACACACACATGCACACACACACACACACACACACTCAAACACACAATGATTATGTTATAATTGTGTGATCAATCATGGATGCTTTTTCTTTCCTTCTTTATACTTCTCCATATTTTCCAAATTTTATATAATGGCCATACATTACATCTATAATTCTATCCAAAAAAATCAATACACATTATATTTTTGAACAGACAGAATGAGAATGAGCAACCCTTCAGAAACGATATTCCAGTCACATTGCTGCAATTGTTTTACATCATCTTTCAATCCTCTTGGGAAGTACAGACAAACAGAAAAATCATGCAACACCCACCAATATGACTGTTCTGCTCTATAGCTACCTATTCCCCTAGCAAGCTTTATTACAAAATTATTATTATTATTAGATGTCTCCCAGACAATCAGGAGTGAGCTATAATTTTTTCTCTCAGAAATATCAGTGTGCAGGAAGGATCCCACCTGGTCTTAAGGGGAAAACTGATCACAGGGCACAGAAGAATTATGAAATAAGGAAAGACTTCCTCCTCATCTGTAAACCCCTAACGCACCCCTACTAGGCCATTCAGGTTGATTTCTAGGCCCTTGAGAATAAAAAAAAAAAATGTCCTCTGACTTGTATGCTTCTACTAATAGCAACATTTTACTGAACAATTACTTTCATAGTTGTGACTAAAGTCTAATTTTAATCTGGAGGTTCCAAGGGTACAGGCTGTTACTAAAATGTAAAGACCCATAAAATATTTATTTTGTTATTTTAAATATATGAATTATTTAAATATCATTGAGCAGTACCTAGAATTAGGACAGCTGACGCTCTCCTCTTCAGGGCATTTCCTCCCAGCCCTGACAAGGAGAAATTGCTATAACTAAAATTCCTGGCCGTGAAATGTTCCCTTAAGACCCATAATCAGCACTACTGATCAAGTGTCAGACCATCCTGAAAATTCACGAGGAACGAGTGTCGCCTGTCATAGAGCACAGTTGCAGGGACTCCTAAAGACTGTTGTGCTCAAAGCACTGCATTAAGTTTCAAATCCAAGCTGATCAATCTTGCCATTAGAGGGCTTGACTCTTCTGTGAGAGAAGAGAACATGTGTCATAGCAGTAAAGGTGATATTTTATTGATAATCCCTTTCCTGATTCTAATTACAACAAAATTTAAAAATCTACCTTTGTTGAGGGGGCAAAGGTATGAAAAGACGACTATCAAGGGTGAATAAACCCAGGCAAGGATAAGGAGTTCCTGAAACTGCTTACTGAAGACAGGAAGGGAGATGAGATGCTAAGTGATGTAAGTGCTATAATGGCTTTGCATTGAATGTCCAGAGGCTATATGTTGAGGGTTTGGTCCCCAGTCTGTGGTGCTACCGGGAGGTGGTATAACCTTTAGGATACGGTAGGAAGTTAGGAAGTTAGATCATTGGGGCATGTTCTTGAGAGTAACATTAGGATGCCAACCCATTCCTCTCTCCCCTACCACACTATTCCTCAGCCTACAGGAGATGGACAGTCATCCCTGCCACTCTGACATGGACCAAGGCAGTAGGGTCAAGCAATTGTAGATGGAAACTTCTGCAATCAAGGGCCATAGTGAATCTTTCCTCTTTTTATTCAATTGGCTCAGATATTTTGTCACAGTAACAGAGTACTGCCTAACAAGGGCAAGCTATCCTTCAGCAAATGCAGAGAAGGTTTATAGACCTTAAGAGCACTTTCCTTCCAGGAGAAATAGTGAGTGGAATCTCTACCCTGGAAGCTGGGATGAGTCTTTCAGCCCTGCCTTCCACTTCCACTGGAAATCTGTTAAAATTTGAACTGCTTGTTAATGACCAAGGCCTGGTACACTGTAAGTATTAAAGAAACACTTGTTGAATTCGTGAATGAACTAACAGGAGGAGGATGTTTAATGAGTTGGATTTTTCTCTGTGGGGTGGACAGAAAGTGTGACTCTTCTTTAAGGCTGTTCCACTGTCTTCATAATCATGGTTTTTACAACTGCTTACATGCCAACTCACTGACATGCTATAATTTACTTATTCATTGCAACGTAATTGTTTCTCCACTTTGCTATCAAAGGCCTTGCTGCACTGAACATTGTTGGGTATGCTTTTTCTTGCACATACACTGTCACATTGCTTTTGCAAAAGGGTGGTTCCTATTCTAAGTTGACTTAGGCACGAGCTAGTGAGGAATCACAGTACAAACCAGACAGAAAGTCCAAAGTTTAGCTTAGGCCCCTCTTTCCACTGACGGTCTCTATAGAAGTTAGGTAGACACATAAAGTCATCATCTGATAAACCTTTCTGAAATGTATCACAAGCCAAACCCTATAACATGTTCTGAGAGCACATAAATACCTCCAAGTACTTTATAGACTGACAGCAGGGCATATATGTAAAGACATTTTTTACATGTCTTAAGATGGGTCCTATGACCTAGATGCTGAGAATGCTTTTGATAACACAGGACACCTGAAGACCCTTAGCATGACCATAAAACAAAATGTCCAAAAATATGCATGCACATGATACCTACTCTGCCTTAGAGGGAAGATAGAGAAGTGAGGACTAGAATGGGAAGGTCTGACTTCTAAGCAAGGAGAAAACCACACCCAACAGCGTAGATATGAAAGCCAAGTACACTGATATAAAGCACATTGTGTCATAGGTGTGAGGGGATCAGAAAACATAAAGGAATGTCTGAGAAGATAAGCCAAGGACAGAACACACATGTTGAATACATATTAGTGGGAATTTGAAAACACAGTATAGATCAATTCTGCTGTAAGCCAAGAGGCCATAATCTGAAGCCAAGATCAGATTGGCTACAGGAAAAGACTCTGGATGAAGGCTAGAGAGATGGCTCAGCAGTTGAGAGCACTGGCTGCTCTTCCAGAGGTCCTGAGTTCAATTTGTAGCACCCACATGGTGATTCACAGCCATCAATAAAGGGATCTGATGTCCTCTTCTGGCATGCAGGTGAACATGCAGTGGATCACTCACACATAAAATACATAAAATAAACAAAAAGAAAAAAAGACTCTGGAAGGTAAGATAAGGGAGGAGACTGGGATTTCAAAGGTCTTGGTCACAACAGTACCAAGGAGAAAAAAGACTATTTAACCCTTCTCAGGAATGGCACTCTAGGGATACCGTGTGTTAGAGCTGCAAGGATCAGCCACAGCTAAAGAAGGTCTCTCAACATGGACAAGGCAGACTCTTCCTCTCATTTCTCATGCTCACTTCTAGAATGAGCCCTTCTATCTCTGGTTATCTGAACTTCATCCTAAGAATTTCACCTTCTGCAGATGGCTCTTTGATGATATCTAAGTCATATTTCAAAAAGATCTGCTAACTTCTCCTTGGATTGTGACCCAGAGTATCTCAGGATGCTGCCCTGTTAAATCTTTTTATAGAGAGATGGAATGTACCAACTGGTGTCTTTATACTAGGTTGATCACCACTTTTATAGTTCTATATGCTCAGTCTATGAATGGTTTTAGTCTGCATCCTCCAGAGAAACCGAACCAATAAAATCCATTACAATTTCTACACACACACACAACACACACACACACACACACACACACAACACACACACATGGTTGGGAGAGGAACTAACAAAAATGAGTAAACCAAGACTGAAAAGCAGCAAAACGTATAGTCTGAAAACCGGGTACACGGGAGAACCCATTATATAACTCCAGTCTGAGCTCAAAGGTTGAGAGTCAAGAGTGATGATGGTATTAGTTCCAGTCTAATACTAAAGCAGAAGAGATTGGTCCTTGTCGCTCAAACACAGTAAGGAAAATACAGAACTCTTTCTGCTATCTTTTCCTCAGGTCTTAGATTAGGTAACATTCAACACATAAGAGAGAAGATCTTCTTACTTAATTTTAAAATGTTCATCTTGATAAGGAATACCTTCACAGACATACCAAGAGATGCTTGGACAAATATCTGGGCATTGGGGTCAATCAAAATGATATATCAAATTAATTACTATAAAAACTATAATGACCCCAGTCAGTTGTAGAGGTCTTGGAGACACTGCCTTCTGCAACTGTGTTGTTTAACAGGGTCACTATGTGCATGAAATGTAGCCCTTCTGAATTGAGAAGAGTTGTAATAGCAAAACATCATGTTTGAAAGATTTGGAATCTGACTGAGAAGATAAAATAACTCTTTGTGATAGTCAATTTTGAGTGGCAATGCAATGGAAATAAATATTTAGACATCTGGTAATGCATTATTTATTTTTCTCAAGGCTTCAGTAAGCAGTAAACTGACTGTCTGTGAAAAGACAATCCAGTGGTTTGGCAGCCCTAGGTCTGTCTGTAAGGTATCTCCAGAAGAGATAAGCTTTGGTGGGCAGAGTGCAGAGACTTTGCCTTCAGTGTGAGTGGGCACATTCCATAGCAGCCCAGATGGAATGAAAAGGAAGGAAATAATAAATCTTGCTCTTCATATTTTGTCATCAGAATGCCCTATTTCTCCTTTCCTTGGGTGTTCCAAGGTCTGCATTTGATCTTGGAAGTCACACCAGCAAACCCCCAGCCCTGTCTCCAGCTCTCCCACTTCAGTTTTAGTCTGAGACTTAACACTAACACCTTCTTTGGTTCCAAGGGCGTTAATATTGGACCACATTATATTACTATTCCTTCCCTAAAGAAATTTTAAGCTCTAAGGCTTTTAAACTTTGACTGAGCTATACCACTAGCTGCCCTGTCTCTACAGCCTTCAATCTTGACGTAAGCCATGCTATCAACCTCCATAACTTTTTAACTTTGCTTCAGTGATCTCCCTCCTTTGGGAATATCCCATTATGGGTTTTCTTAGGCTCCATAATGAAATGAACAGTTCAATCTCAGTCAGTCTCTCCATCTCTATCTCTCATCCCCCCTAGAATTCCCTGGTAAAATCAATATTTGGATTATTTATATTAACTACATAATAATCTAACATTGATTTAAATAAAATACACCATTAAAATTAATTTTACCTGTCTCCTTTTGATTTTCTTACGTGGCTAACCAGGAATTTTAAATCAATGATGAGGCTTATATTTGACTTCCTTGTAGAAATAAAGAAACTGATTACAAAAGGTGAGACTGACATCCAAAGTCCAGATTAAATGGTTACAATTTCAGGACAGATTTAATTTTAATAAATCAAGTGAGCTAATGAGGAGAATGAAAAACTAGCAAATGATTTATATTTTATATATCTGCTGGAGTACAAGGTCACTGGGGTCATCACATGCAGGTCATTTGCCTCTGCTTCATAAATTAGACCCATCTTATCCCTAGCTAGAATAACCTGATCCTGGCTCAGGATTGTGTTGATAATGCTTCCTAAGGTCTGTAAGTGATGAGCACCTGGCTATGGAAAAAAGGTACATAGCCTACTGTCTACATTTCACTCTGTTCAACCAAATAAATTGCAGTCAGGAGGAACAAAAACTGTAATCTAAAGCAAGCCTGTTTGTCTCTAATCAAATATTCTGAAGTTTATGGGAGAGGTGTTTTCTTTGTGGGTAAGGTCTTTCATTTTCTTTTGGTTTTGGTTTTCCAGAGTGTTTTTCTGTGTAGCCTTGCTTGCTCTGGAACTTGCTGTAGACCAGGCTGGCATTGAACTCACAAAGATCCTCTTGCCTCTGGCTCAAGTGCTGGGACTAAAGGCATCTGACACCACCAACTAGCAAGTTTGTGTTTTTAATCAGATAAAATCCACAGGTTGCAGGATTGGGGCCAGAGGCCCCACTTCCCATATTACTGAACAAATAATTAGGAGTCCTTTCTTTTGTTTACTTTTTCTAGGCACTGAAGAGGTAACAGAATTAATTCCCATACTGACCAAACTTCAAATCCATTTGTAAATACAGTTTGATTCTTAAATGGCCCTTGAGAGGTGATATATAATTAAACACTCTTTTGATTTCAGTTAAGCAAAAGTCTCCAATAGTGGCTCAGACTAGGTGCAATTTTGCAGCTCTTAAGGTCTTTCAGGCACCTCTAAGTATCTACCCAGGCTCTTGTTGGTTAAGGCAAACGCATGATGCAAGATGCTGGGGGAGACTGCAGGGAGACATAGGTCAGGGACTGAGAAGCAACACCAAACTGCAGAAAGGAAGGAACAAAAGCCACAGTAAGGCTTTCTTGCTCATCTCAGTTTTTACATCATGAAGATACGCTGGGCCTTCACGGCTTGGGGGAAATCCCTGATACACTGCAATTCACAGAGATTCTGATTAAGTCAGTCCTCAATAAGCCATTACTGCTTTCCTTGCCACAACATTTTTATCATAAAAGAATCTTTTCTGCTCTCTGCAGTGACCCCAGTTCAGGGGACATTTCCTGATAGATCTTGATCCCTTTTCTTGCCATTTACCTGAGGTTCCTTGGGGAAAATATTTATGAAGCAACTCTGAATCCATCATCATTTATGGACCATTCCTTTCCTGAGATTTCTGGGGATTCTGTTTCTTTGCTTCCATGCCCACTAGCCTCCAACCAATGTCAGGCTTTCCAAACTAGTCCTTGGGCAACTGAGAAAGACATAGAAAAATAGAAAATCAACAAGGTACCTGTAGATGAGTCCCAGGAGGAGATGGAAGATTGTCATGAGATCCAAGGGCAGCTTCCAGGGAGGCAGAGAAGAGCGGTGGCCTATTGCAAAGAAGTCAAGCTGGGAAGATGCTATGTACATAATGTGGTGGTTTGAATGAGAAAATGTCCCCCATGAGCTCACATTTAAATATTTGGTACCCAGTTAGTGGCACTGTTTGAGAAGGTTATGAAACTTTTAAGAGGTAGAAGCTTGCTAGAGCATATTGGTCATACAAACATACTTTGAGGGCTTATAGCCTCAGGCCACTGCCTGTTCTCCTTGTCTGCTTCGTGTATATAAAGGAAGTGTGATTTCTGTCTGTTTGCTCCCCATGCTGTCAAGCCTTTTCCACCACTGTAGATACTATCTGTAACTGTAAGACCAAATAAACACTCTCCTCCAAGTGGTTTTTGGTCCATAGTATCTTATCACGACATCAGAAAAGTAACTAACACTACTGGCAGATTAAGAAAGAAAAGATATTAATGGCCCATGAGTTCATTTTCCCTAGGAGTATATAAATTCTGCTTCAAAGGTGCAAGGACTATGCCATGAGAGAGAGAGAGAGAGAGAGGAGAGAGAGAGAGAGAGAGAGAGAGAGAGAGAGAGCTCACACCTGACACTAATAAATGATATTCTTCTTTACTTTCAGACAAGAGCCTAGCATGACTGTTTCCTGAGAGTCTTCACCCAGCAACTGGTGAAAACAGATAGAAAGACTCACAGCTAAACATTAGGAGGAGCTTGGGCAATCTAATGGAAGAAGGGGAAGAAATACTGAAGGAGCCAGATAGGTCAACACCACAAGAAAACATACGGAATCAACTAATCTGGGCCCATAGGTGTTCACAGAGACTGAACTGCCAGAGGTCATAAATATGACAGATCTAAGCCCTCTGTACTATTTAACAGTTGTGCATCTCAGTCTTCATGTGGGATTCTTAAGAGTAGGAACAGGGTCTGTCTCTGAGTCTGTTGCCTGCTTCGGTTCCTTTTCCCTAACTGGGCTGCCTTACGTACCACACTAGAAGAAGATGCACCTAGTGCACCTAGTGCAACCTGATATGACAAAGCAGATTGATATCCATGGGAGGCCTCTCGTTTTCTGAGGAGAAAGGGAAGATAAGGATAGGAGGATGTGGGGAAAGGAGATTGAAAGGGAGGAACTGGAGGAGAGGAGGGAGAAGAAGCTGTTGTTGGGAGCCGACTCTTAGCCAAAAGCAGCTCTCATCTTTATAGCCATCTCAAGCCATATACCCTAACAAGAGACTTGTTTTCAACAGCCCTCAACAGCTGAGCACACTCTGATAAACATCTTGTTTTGCTGTTTAGTGCTGCCAGCAGCTAGGAGCACGTGGTCTCCACGCTGCTAGGCGCATAACTAGTGCCTTCAGTTGAGCTTGCCCACATGGGCAAGTCACGTGGTAAAGGGTATAAATACCCAGGATTTCCTTTAATAAAAGTGAAAGAGACTTGAGAGAGAGACTTGATTAGACCCTTTGTCTTGTCTCCATCCTTTGCATCTCTCGCCCCTCCGTCCCCACTCTCTCTCTTGCTAGACCCTGACCCGCAGACCGGAGCAGCAGAACGGCCGTTACAAAGTAGCAGAACAGGCCGCCATTACTAAGGAGCTGAAACGGCCATTACTGAAGAGCTAGACAGACCGGGCTGCCTTACGTACCCACACTAGAAGAAGATGCACCTAGTGCACCTAGTGCAACCTGATATGACAAAGCAGATTGATATCCATGGAAGGCCTCTCGTTTTCTGAGGAGAAAAGGAAGATAAGGATAGGAGGATGTGGGGAAAGGAGATTGAAAGGGAGGACTGGAGGAGAGGAGGGAGGAGAAGCTGTGATCAGGATGTAAATTTAATAAATTAGTTACTATAAAAGCAAAAATTTAAAAGTATGTAAGGATCTGAGCAAGGATGTTGTATTACTGGCTATGAGGACTACCAGAATACCTTTCAAAGTCATGACAACTCTACAAACAGACCTCACCAAAGACGGAGGTAGACTTGGAGTTACTGAAATGTTCAGGAAAATATGTTGAACTCAGAGCACAGATTCACATATGATGGCAGTTCCTGAGATCTGTCCATCCATGCCTATTAGCCCCTTCCCTCTCTAAAGCATCACCGTAGTCAGAAAGAATGGTGACATGCACCAGATAATCAGTGACATATTCCCACCTCCCTTGCAGTCAAGTACCCATATGCCAAAGGTGTAGTCAGTGAGACACAACGAAAGTCTGCTGGAGATATTTGGAAAAGTTCTACTTGCTGTTCACAGCACTGTTTCATCCTGTAGGTACTTTATGCCCCTTCATGACAGCCCTGACATACAGCAGTTGGCTTTTCAACCCACAGTAGGAAATGAGAGTGAAAGTCAGAAGCCAGAAATGAGAAGAAAAAAAAAAGTTGTCAACATACAGGTGTCACTACTGGTAGGCCACCCCAAGCACTTTCATCTCTGATATCTAGTTTCATGAAAATAAATAAACCCTCTCCTTTATTTAATCCATTCTTTCTCAGATTTTTATTATTTACATCCTGACAAGTAGATGTCACCTAATGAAAGCTAAATAGAGAAACTCTAAAATATTCAAATTATTAATTCCCAACTTCTTAAAACCCGGATTTGTATGCTGTTAGTTGTTGGTCAATACAGGTAAAATTCCTACCTTACAAATCCAAAACCTGGCAATGCAGCTGGGTTTGGCCTCCCTGGAGGCTTAGGTATGCCTGGGAAACTCACCGCAGAGATTTAACACATATTTAAGAAATCAATAGGAAGATACAAGGGTTTGTATAAGATTTAGAATCATATTTAGAATGTGCTACAGAAATGTTACATGTATAAAGTGACACGAAGAAGGATAAATCCTCGACCTCTCAGGAGAGATGATGATGGCTGGCCTGGAACTAAATGATATTCATGGACATGAGGCTGTAAGAATTGCAGGTGCTGATGTAGACAAGGCCTGGGGCTTGTAAGTAAACCAATATGTGCACAGACATCCATTGGCAGACAAAACTCAAATCAGTTACATGAAGAGATATGACTTTAAAGCAAAGAACTGGTAACTTTTGAAGGTAAAAAGAGAGTGCCAGAGTATTGCGGACATAGCAACCGCAGCAGCAGCAGCTGTTGCTAGGGCAGGAGGAGCAATGAAAGAATTAGTGAATAAAGAGGAGTTCTTAAGATTAACCTCAAGGTTCACCAGCCTGTGTCAGGCCTTGGAGTCATGATACTGTTGCTACAAAGAGGAACCATATCTGTCCAGGTCAGTGGTTCTCAACCTTCCTAACGCTGCAACACTTTATACAGTTTCTCATGTTGTGGTGACCCCCAACAATAAAAGTATTTTCATTGAAACTTCATAACTGTAATTTTTCTACTGTTATGAATAGTAACATAAATACCTGTGTTTTCTGATGATCTTAGGTGAAACCTGTGAAAGAGACATTTAACCCTCACAGGGGTCTCACCCACAGGGCTAGGTGAAGCATTGCTGGGGAAGGAATATTTTCCCAGTGCTCCTTCAGGATTTGTCTTAGTCATTATTCTACTGCTGTGAAGAAATACAATGACCAACGCAACTTTTATAAAAGAAAAAAAATTCACTGGGGCTGGTTTACAGGTCCACAGGTTCAGTCCATTGCCATGGTGTGGATCATGACAGTCACAGACAATCATGATGCTGGAGAAGTAGCTGAGAGTTCTATATCTGGAATCCATAGACAGCAGAAGAAGAGAGAGACAAAGAGCTTGGTTTGGGCCTTTGAAACCTCAGAGCCCTCCCCAGTGACACACTTCCTCCAACAAGGCCACATCTCATCTAACAAGGCCACACCTCCCTAATCCTTCTCAAGTAGTATGACTCTCTGATGACTAAACATTCAAATACATGAGCTTATGGGGACCATTCTTAATCAAACACCACAGTCTTCCTTAAAGCTCCTCCTCACAACAAAGCATAAAATAACAGCAGGCAGAGCAAGAATGAGACCTATGGAGTCTGTGATGGCTAATCTTGGATGTCAACTGTCCTGTTGCTGTGATACAGTGAATGACAAAGCAACTTAAGGACAGAACAGTTTCTTTTAGCTCACAGTTTAAGGATACAATCCATCTTGGTGCAGAGACATGGACACAGGCATGGTTCTAGCTGTGGCAGCAGGAATGAGAGGCAGCTGGTCACATATATGTGCAATCAGGCAGCAGAGTGAGATAAACCCTGGTGCCAGAACAAAGAAGTTTATCCATGCTTGCTGGAGAAACCAGCAAAAGATAAACAGGGAAGTGTGGAGGGTTAGAAAGTTGGAGAAATGGCTCAGAGATAAAAGCATTGGCTGCTCTTCCACAGGTCCTAGGTTTGGTTCCTAGCACCCCATGATGGCTAACCAACATCTACAATATCAGTTCCAAAGAATCTGATGCCCTCTTCTGATTCTGGGAGCACCAGGCATCCACATGGTGCACACATTTACTTGCAAGCAAAACAACACACACACACACACACACACATACACACAACAGACATAACAAAAAAAATAAACAAAATGATGAATGGATAGAAAGAATATGTAACATACAGCAATGAAATATTATTCAGAAATACAAGGCATGAGATTTTTCAGAAATATGCAGGGATCTGTATACCATAACATTAAGTGAAATGAACCAGGATCAGAAAGACAAATCCTGTATGATTTCCCTCCTGTGTGGGTCTAAAACATAGGAGATCATAAGAGCACAAATGGCTTTTACTGGAGAGTAGACACAAAGCAGAAAGTAGGAAAGATTGCTTAACAACAGAGAGGGGAATATGTTTCCACTGCTATCATAGAAAAAGTGAGGATAGTTAGCAAGCTCGGAATGCAACAATTAAAATAGCTAGAAGACAGAATTTTGAGTGTTCTCATCAAAGAATAAATGTTTATGGTGACAGATAACCTAAATATCTTGAGTTGTTCACTACACATGTACCAAAATATCATATTATATTCCCCCCAAAAATATATAATTATCCATCAATTAAAAATAAGTAAATAATTTTTTAAAGGCAACTTCAGTTTCACACCTCAGGAACAGAGCTTAGACAGGCGAGATTTTAGCAGATGGAGGAGAGCTGGGCCTCTGCCAATGCTGGTTGGAGACTCGGCTTGTACTGTCCTTTCAAGTAAAAAGATGGACCACCAACTAAAATTCTGAAGGCACTAGGTTCTTGCCACCTGGCGTGTAACATAGTGGGCAGGAACTGACTCAAAAGACTGGGGTGGCCTACATTTTCTATGCTTGTGACAGTCAGAATAATGGATGTTCCCTTGTTCTGGGTCTCATTTCCCCCCAATCTCATTAAAGACTCTCAATGGCTTTGAACCGGATGTCTATTAAAGGCTTGTTTCAGATTATCAGTTCCCCTGATCCTGAAGAGTGTTACAAATGTTGGAGTAAACTCAAACAAGTTTCTGGAGGCTTCCCATCGTGGTAGCATACACATCGAGTCAAAGGTGGCCATGGCTGGAATATGAGCAACAGGAAACTTCAAGCACTTACTGAATAACAGAACATTTCTGAATCTCATATCACTTTGGTAGAAAATAAAAGGTGTGCCCAGTGTGGCCCCAATGTGGCCCCAGCTACAGTTTTCAAGCTGTCCCTGATGCTATTTCTAAATCTGGCTCCCCCTAAGATCAACATTCTTGCAATTGCAAGGGCCTTTGTGTCCAAGAAAGGAGAGGGAGGGGACAGAAAATGGGCATATGTCCTGCCCAGTGAGAGTCCATGGCCTCATTCAGGGAACTTTAAAGAGCATGTTCTGGGAGGCACAGGCAGACAGGAGACCATGCAAGGGAGAAGAAAAGAACAAGTTACAAGGCAGTACAAAAGCCATACTTTCGCTTCATGGGCCTAGGGAGGTAAAAATGAACCACATAAATGGGCTTGAAATTACTTTGGCCTGTATATACTGTGTTCTTTTAACCACAGTACTGCTTTGGAAATAAATCAAGGGATTGGTGGCTCTGGAAATGTTATAAAAATAATCTAAAACTCTCCCTCAGAGTGGTAGGGACACGCAGAGAATTCCAGAGGTCTTTACTATTTCTTTGGCCAGGCAAGATCTTGGCTCAGTAGTCTACCTACTGTCATTCTTACAGGCTCAACTCTTTCCTTCTCCTTATAGGCCTTCCAAATGGCTCTCTTTTCCCTCGGGTTCCTTTCCTAGCTGACCTAAAGACACATATTTCCAGGCTTCCCATTTAGACTAACCTGGGGATTTTCTCAACTTAAGAAATTAATTATTCATATAGGCCTGGACACTTATTTCACTTACAGGATAGTTATAATCCACAAATTACACACACACACACACACACACACACACACTGGAGGACACACACACACAAGCATATGAATATGAATGCTTACAAATACTCTCATAGGCATAGATCTGTCAATTAACCAACAGAGAACATTCAAGGGGAAGTAGTGACGACTTGAGTGCTTCCATTGTGTCTCATGACTCTATGACTTCTCTGGTTCCTTAGCCTGGGAGGAGAGATACTGACCTTCACTAAAAGGTCATCATTTCTTAGAAGAAGATGGCATCTATAGTTGCCAACCAAGAGATGACAGACAGGATGATGATGCTTGAAAAACAAGCTGTCAGTAATTCAAAGCATAGTTAATATACAGCATAGTTAACCTTAGGCCTTATGTGCCAGTTATTAATTTACTGCCTTTTAGCTACAACATCCTAAGATATCTCAACATCTTTCGCTCCATTCAACACACCATCATTATATTTCTTGACCTTCTCACCTCCAGAAACCAATGTCTCACCCTCACAACCAATTATTCTTCCAGATTTACTTCTGTGCCCATCAATTGTTTGGCCTCGGATAGACACATGTCTCTGACAGCCTTAATTATTCCCTAATCTACCAGCCTGCTGCTAGCCTCTTCGTCTTCCAAATGTAGTCAGAATTGCACCATTAACTCCCTGAGAATTAATGAGATAGCCTGGTTTTGAATCCTTTCTCTAACACATTCAACTGGGGACAAATTTTACTTTCTTGAGGCATAGATTCCTCATCTTTTAAATAAATCTCATAGTGATCCCCATATCCAAGAATCATTAAGAATTTTGAGAAAAAAAAAAAAAAGAAACAAGGTGGTAAGGATCTTAAGAATTTGTTCAATGTTAACCATCCTGATCACTTCTAAACTTATATTGATCCCTCAAAATCCATATCATGATTTAGAGTTACAGTAATCCTGGGAATAGTATCTTATACATGGGCAATTAACATTGTTGAAGAAACACTATGATACTGAGAAGTTTCTATCACTGTCAATGAGCCATGAGCATTCTTGCTGGGTCGTTGGCTCTTTGGGTCATACTTGTCTATGGCTAGTTCCTTTCTTAATTCCTAATCCAAATCTTTCTAATTATCCCTTCACCAGCCTGAAAACAGAAACCCTGAACACATATAACATAAAACTGTGCCTCTTGCTTCATTAAAAACATGAAAAACGAACTATAATCTTAAACACACACAAATCCCCTCCCCTTCTAAGTGTTGTAACCTTCAGTTTGACTTGCAACAGAACTGGCTCCTTCTACCCAGAATCTTCCTGTTCAAGCCAAGAGCGCCCATGTTCATCCATCCTCAGCATTTTTCAGGTTCCTTCCTCCATTATTTGCACTTCCTATACTTTGATCAGGTCTTTCTACTTAGCACAGTGATGGAATGGATGCCTGGATATATATTCATTTTATAATTAGCTGCATTCTTTTATTTCCATTCCATAAAAATATTCTCACTTGGCTATGTTCCCTCTGAGAATTTTTTCTTCTTCTTCACATCAGAACTTCTTGAAGTCTAGATTGACTCACTGTGTGAACGTAACTCCCGTTCATTCCAAGACCACCCTACAGCCCGCTTCTATTTCTGCCATTTTGTCTAGTTCAGTCCTACATTTCAACTCCTGCCTCCGGTATGAATGGCCTTTCCCTATACCACAGCCTCTTCAGCCGCTTCACTATGGTGCTTACTTTTTCTTGGTCCCACTGACTGCTTCTGTTCTGCTGTGTTTACCAAGCCTTCTTCCTAGAATTGCCCCTTAAAGGTTGCAAATCCCTTAATTTGATTCCCTCATCCACTTGGTCTCCAACACAGCATGCTTTTCTGATACTTTACTCTCCTATATAGAAAGAAATTCTCAAAATCTTTAACTTTAACCTGGGATACTCTTCAGAACTTCTGAAATTCTTGGTTGTTTGAAGCATTCAATTGAATGTACTGAATGTACATGTATGCAGCTTCACAATCATGCCTTACCCACTGATTCTCAAACTCAACAATCCTTCCCACGTTGCCCCTAAGACATGAGGCTACAATACTTCTCTCACCTCCAGTCTTGATAGACACTTTCTCTAACTATGACCTTATTAATGTTGCCCCACTTATCTCTCTCTGTCCTTCTGTCCTGCTGCCCTAGCTCTGCCTCTCCTCTCTTACCTGAGCTTGCTACCATCTCCTCATTGGTTTATACTTTTGATTTTGTACATGATCTTAGAAGGAAATATGAAGCACACATCTGATCCGTCTACCACCCCACTTAAAACTTTTGGACAGATTCCTATTTTCAAGCTCTTTACAGTAGTCTCAGAGGATGCAGGACTCATGTTAGCTGGTTCCAAAACAACTGTCACATTATCCTCCCCCTGTTTTGTACTCTGCATATTGAATTCTGCTAGACAAAATTCTCTATGAATCCCTACATAATATATATGGTATTTCCATTTGTGCATCTTGTGGGCATTTCAGGTAAAGAACATTGTATTGGTCAGGGTTCTCTGGAGTAACAGAACTTATAGAATGAATCTCTTTATACATAGAGAAAAAAGGGGGGATTTATTAGAATGATTTACAGGCTTCCGTATAACTAAATTCAACAGCTAACTCTTGCAATGAAGTCCTAAATATCTAGTAGTTACTCAGTCCACCAGGGTGGATGTCTCAGCTGGTCAGTAGATCCTGGAATCCTGAAAAAGTAGGTTGTTATGCCAGTGAAGGCATACACTTGCTAGCAAAGCAAGAACCAGCAGACAAAGAGAAAGAACTTTTGTCTCTCATGTCCTTTTATTGGCTTCCAGCAGTAGAGATGGCCCAGATTAGATCTGGATAAAAGGTGTGTCTTCCTACCTCAAAGATCCAGATTGGAAGCAGATCTTCCCACTTCGAACTAAGCAGGAATTCTTCACAGGTGTGCCTTCTAGTTGGAGATTTTAGTTAATTCCAGATGTAGGCAAGTTGACATCCAAGAATAGCCATCACAACACCTTTTTCTATTACCTTAGTAACCTTATAGCTGACAAACATCTGTTGTTTTTCTTTTATTGTTGTTATATTGTTTTGATTTGGTTTTGGAGTATTGTTTTAATCCTCTGTGTACTTATTTATTTATTTTTTATTTATTTATTTATTTTTATTTAGCTATTCTCAGAGTCAAACTCAGGACCTAGCACAGGACAGGCAAATATTTTGCTACTGAACTATATCCCCAGCCAAGGTATCTGGGCTTTGCCTGCACTTTTTTTTTTTTTTTTTTTTTTTTTTTTTGCAGTAATGTTTTGCTTTCTGGCTCCTCACCAACCTTTGAGCTCCTTGAAGGAAAGGCTATGTCTTCACCTTTTCTGTATGCCTGGCCCCTTCCCAGACCCCAACTATGAAGGGTCGTGAGTACAGGATGGCTGAACTGCACTGAACTGACTGTCAGGTTGGCCACTGTGCCGATCATTCTCAGAACTCTCCATATCTGGCCTACATCAAACCTTCCTACAACTACCTCTTCAAAGGCAGGAACATTCCTTCCAGATGAAAGTCCTCTATTTCACTGTCACTGGCTCTTTTCCTAACTCTCGTTACATGAGTTTCCACTTCACTTGTATGGTCCCATAAGTGGGAGTTATTTTCTGGTTTTAAATAAAAGTCACCTGGTACCCAAAAGTCGTCCAGGGTGACCTTTGTGTGATGGAAAGGACACTCAATGGGGAGTCTGGAGACTAGAGTTGTACTCACTGCTGTGCAGCTAATATTCTGTCTGATAAAGGGGCACACTGTCATGCTAAGGCTTCCTCCTCTTCCTTTCACAAATGCCCACATGAGGAAAGCTGAGACTGGGGCTATGCTCTCTGACCTATCAAGGGCTTCCTTTGTTGCGGTTTACCTCCCATCTTTGTGTTTGACAGTGAGAAGACTTTGTGTTCAAAGTAGTCATAAAGGAAGTCTGATTAGGGACAGGAGATAAAAGAGGTTCTGTTGCTCTCATCCAGGTTTGAATCCAGGAGACCCTAGAGGAAAATACTAGCCTGAAATTTGGGTTATCGAATGCTTGCCCTGGTGCTCTTAAGTCTTGGGCTCCTGAGAAGGCAGACTTTTCTGGCTTGAACTTGGTTACTGTTTATTTCCTCCAGCCAGTTCTTTCTCTGTGTGGCTGTTACAAATGGTGCTAAAGGCAGAAGACCACAGCAATAAAAACAGCTCTTCCCTGCCCCAAATCTTACACAGCACCTCATTTCTCCTCCCACGAATGCTCAGTGCCCCACCATGGGTTGCCCAAGCTCTCCAAGACATAGTAAATCACCATGAAAGATGAGCGTTTGCCCAGCTTTGTGCCCATCCCTGAAGGAGCTCAGAAAAGAAGGGAAACTGGTATGTGTTAAAAAACAAGCAGCCATCAGGCAGTGCATCATCACAGGAGAGAAAGGAAGCTGGCTCCCAGTAACTCAGCAACTATTCACTTGCTAAGAACGGGGCACATGGTCTGCTTTATGGAGGGTGTGAAATGATTTCTTTCACACTGTTCCTTATTGGAACATTCCCCATCGACAGCAATCACTCACTCTCCCAGGGAGACAGACCCAGAGAAACAGCAAAGGACAGAGAAGATACAGAATCTCGAACGGCCACCAACATACACATAAACTCACATGCAAATATCCAGGTAAGCAAACCTCAGTACACACAAACCAAAGACACACAAGTACAGAGACTTGATGCACAGAAATGAAACCAGTACCTATTCACTTGGACCCACACAGGCTCAGACACATCAATACCATTCCCAAACATCTATGCATATCACAATCAGCCACACAGAGGTCACAGAAGCATGCAGCCAGAGAATAGTAGTGTTAAAATGCATAAATATGCATAGCCATCTCAGCTTTGATGTCCAGATAGGGCTCAAGGCAGCAGAAATTTTCAGGAGCAAAATAATCTACCTAAATTGAAAGAGGGCCCATCACTCACCTCTTGTATTAGTCATGGTTCTCTAGAGTCACAGAACTTACAGGATGTCTCTATATTTTAAGGGAAAATATTGGAATGACTTTGAGTCTGCAGTCCAACTAACCCAACAATGGGCAGCTGAGAATGAGAAGTCCAAGAACCTACTAGTTATTCAATCCCATGGGGCTAGGTGTTTCAGCTGGTCTTCTATATAAGCTGGAATTTGGAAGAAGTAGGTTCCAACAGATGTGCTGGCAAGTAAGTGCAAGCAGAAAAAAGAAGGAAGCCTTTCTTCTTCCATTATCCTTACGTTGGCCTCCAGAAGAATGTGTGGCCCAATTTAAAGGTATGTACCACCATAACTGGACCTAAGCTGTTTTTTACATGAAACATGTCCCAGGCTGGGCTTGAACTCAGAAATCTGCTTGTCTCTGTCTCCTGGGATTCACGGAGTGTACCTGAGCCTTAGTTTTTCATGGCCACTATGTCTCAAGGTCCAGATCAAAAACATATGTCATCCCACGTCAAGATTCAGATTAAAAGCCTGCATCTTCCAGCCTCAAGATCTGGATCACAGGTGTGCCCTCCATTCTGGATTATCGTTCATTACAGATATAGTCAAGTTGACACTAGGAATAGACATCACATCTATCTAACCCCATTCTGTTTCATTTCTTCTTTGAATCTTCCTCACTTACTGTTATATTGAATCCCAGGAACAAGATACCTGATTGGTGAACATTTTAAGACCAAGAACCAAGACTACCTCAGGAGTAGTAGGGGTACTCACACAGTCCTTTATGACAATGCCATACGGTGACTGACCAGACCACAATGACCTGGGGTACCACTATAGCAGCCCTTGGTCCTTGCCTTGGGATGTCTGTATGGTGTGGATACTACTGTAAACACTGAGAAAAGAGATTTTTTAGGTCATAAGACTTCTGCTCCTGATATGGCCAAGCTATCAGTAAAGTTCCTTCGCTAGCTTTCCTCAATTCTTGAATTGATTTCTGGGACAAGTGGCAGGGACTACTCCAATGTGATTCACCAGAACTGGAGTTTCTCCTTTATCCATAGTATCAGATCAAGGACTAATCATATGGACATCTGGGAGTGCATTGATAGGAATAACTAAAGACTAAGTATCATGGAGGCTGTTATCTCCCTAATGATTAGGAGAACTCAAAAAGTGATGGACTCCAGAGACATATCTTGGGGAAATTTGAAACAAATTGACAACTTAATGACTAATTCAATGCATCTAGAAAAGAAGAAGAGGTGCAAAGCCTCCTGGGACTCTGCCCGAGCAGCACAGTATCACTCCTTGGAATGAGTAACACTGATAGAGATGGGAAGATTCCCCATGGTGACTCCTTCAGCTATCTAACCTATGGGCTGAAGACAGCCTTGGTGCAGTCTTTTGGGGTACAGCATTTTGCCAAGCAGGGAAAGGGGTGGCTGAGGTTATGCCCCAGTGGGCATCCAGAGATCTCCTCCAAGCATGCTGTCTGTCAGATGAAGATGTGAACAAAAGGCAGATGAGAGGAGAGCAGCAAACTTGCTGTGAAGCCCTCACCTAGGCGTCACCCTTGGCCTTCCTACCTACAGCACTCCTGACTAGTTCATGTTCTTTGGATCTGACAGCATGACATTAAATTGGGCTCTGGACACAGACTTCTCTGGAACCAAAATGACACTCACGGAGGCAGTCATCACCCTGTTCCTCCACTCTCCCTGCTAGACTCCTCTACATGGAGCAAGAATTGGGTGTGTGCACAGAATCCTGTTTCTGTCACCACCTTTAGCTTTAAGCTTGATCATTTTAACAATAAAGGATCATGTGAGCCAGGACTTATGTGGACCTAAATGCCTGGTGGCAGGGTTGATGGACCAAACCAAGTATCAGAAATGTTCTCTAAGAAGATACTCTGCCCCTGGGAGGAACCAGGATAGCCAAGATAGAAGGACAGCCTCAGACAGCAGCAGCTAAGCTGGCTGCGCTTTCAACATTACATCCTTCCTACAGAGATGAGAGGGAAATTCTTCTCTCAGAGTCTAATTCATGAAAGCTGGGTGTGATTTTAATAGAATCTTCGTCCCCAAGGAGGGAGTGCTGGCGCAGCACTGAAGGTTTCAAATGTGCTATGTGTCTCCCAGGAGAATCTCCTTTCTATTCACTATCCTTCTCCCACCTTCCCCGTTTCCTTAGCTAGGAGTGTATGTTGTCCTCAGCACAGGAAATTACAGAAGCCAAGGCCTCTAAGACACCAGTCCTCAGTTCTCAGGTCTGCCTCCAGACTCCAGGTCCAGACTCCAAAAAATTCACCAAATGTCAAAGGAGAGGGCAAGGAGGAGAACAGGCCTGAGGATCGTGTGCCAGGACTCAGCAGGCCTTTCTCTACCTACTTTCTGTTTTAATGATAACAGCTCTTTATTAAATTATAATAATGCAAAGCACAGGATACAGAGATACTTGAAAAGGTCTTCTGGCTACCATTTCCTAGAGACTTATAAACCTATATCTAAAAACCATGGGCACGAGATAATGACACCATCCATATATAGAAAGACCAGGACATTGCAGGGGAAAAGATACCCCTTCTCACTTATGTGTTGAGGATAAGAAAAGTATTAAGAATACTTGACATGCTAGTTATGGTTATGGTTAGGGTTAGGTTAGGGTAAGGGTAAGGGTTAGGTTAGGGTGGCACATACCTTTAATCCCAGCACTCTGTGGCAGAGGAATTCGGCTTTCTGTGAGTTCAAGGCCAACCTGGTCTACAGAGCAAGTTTTAGGATAGCCACGGCTACACAGAGAAGCTATGTTCAGGAGAGGAGAGGAGAATCCTTCACTGATACAAAAAAGAGACAGGATGGTATATTATATATTGCAAAACACAAGCTGGATGACAAATGCTGCAGAGTGTTCTCATCTGAAGCCTAAGGTTATAACCCAGGCCTGCTTCCTTTCACATTCTTCAATGCCAGCTAAGCAAAATGGGGGAAGAAGACGTCAAGGTCTTGCGAGGCTCTCCTCCATTCATCCAGGCTGAATCTTTGGATCACTTCTCTGGGATTTAGGTCTTGGGATGAAGGAGTCTATTCAACTTTAGTGGCTGAAGTTCTAAGACAACCCCTCAGGGACTGTCAACTTCAATTTTTCCTCCCGACAAAAAGAAGAAAAGTGTCGCATCCTATCCCCAGTACAAGTAGGTTCAGGTTTCTTAGGCCTCTTCCAGGCATGACCCACTGGAGGCTCAGTCATTCCAGAAAATGCCAGGAGTCGTTTCATAAGTCCTGCCCTAAACAAAGCAGAGTTCATAGAAAGGGTTCATAAAACTCAAAGAAATTAGCAATATCCCTACCAAAATTAGAGGCAAAGGTAAAGCCAGATGACCCTAGGAAATGATCATTATTGTTTAGCAGTTCAAAAAGGCCTGAGCAGGTAGCCAAGGGCTCTGCAGGAAAGGGAAGAGGAGAAAACTGAGAAAACGAACTTTGACTCTGCACTTGTCCATCCAAAGCGTTAACCAGTAGCATTTCCATCATATCACACTCATGGCCAACACTAACATGAGAATTCGACTTGACAGACATAGTGATTGTATTTGATAATAGCTTTATGATTCCTACTTCTATTCTTTAGATAAATTAAATGTTTTCATTCAAAGAAGAATTTTGTTTTCTTATCCACAATAATGTCAAAGAAATAACTTTTTCAGTACACACACATACACACACACACATATTCTTATCTTTGGAATGGTTCCAGAATATACATCACTTAATCACTTTTAAAGTATTCCTGAGGCACAGAAAGTGGGAGGAACTCTCTATCCCATTCTCTGATTAACAACAGTGTCTTGCTAGTATTTCCAGAGGCAGGCTGTGCAAATGTACAATGCACATATTTCCTTTTCCTTATAGAACCTGACATCCATGTGCTGCTCTGTTCCTTGGTTATTGCACAGACCTCTGAAACTGGTCAGTCTTTCTCTCACTTTGAAATGACAGTAAGATTATTCTGTAATGTGGCTTACCATAATTTATACCATCAGACGCTTTGTGGACAAACTTTTAGGTTGTTTCCATCATTGTACCAAAACAGAGGGTTTATCTGTAGGATGCATTCCCATACTTAAAACTACTATTGTTAAAGAGAGTGTGCATTGGAAATCCTAATAAGTGTGATCAGCCTGCCTTCTCAAGTTCTTGTGAGTCTACCCAGCTCTCTGTCAATCAGACATACACTTTGGAGGAAAGAATTAACCTCAACCTTAATTAACCTGACCTCAGAGCCCTGATTACTCAGAAAGTATAGGCATAAGTAAACAGAGAATACTATGTCTCCTTCCTCTCTGGTATGAGAGTGCTCCTGAATGGACAGAACTAAGAACTGGAACATAGATCTCAGGACACCACAAAGGCAGAGCCCTTGCACATCTTGCTTCTTGTCCCTAACAGCTATGCGTGCCTTTGTGCTAGTGAGGGGGCCAGATATTCTACAGACATGGGAACCTGCTTCATCTCTCGAGAAAATGCAGCCACTGTGTCTTTGCTGGTTCTCAGCATCCTTCAAAAAGCTAAGCAAATTCTATATTAGTCTAAAGTCTTTTGTATCTTGTCAGAGTGTATGGGTGTGTAATTTATCAGTTGAAACTGATATTTATTTTTAAAAAGTTAAGCTGAGCACATTGCCTATGAATCTCAAAATAACTTTTAACCATTTTATGAGACATCCTTTAGGTCTTTTACTTATTTAGAAAATTATTTTATTTATTTATTTATTTATTTATTTATTTATTGGATTATAAATAATCTTCATATTGTGGTGCACTAATTGTTGTATATTTTGCAAATTTTTTTTTTAGTTTTCTATTTCTCTCCTGATCCTGTTTTCAACATACTTATTAAGATTTATATTAGGGATAATTATTTGCATATGTATATCTGGGTTTATGTGAATGTACGTACAGAAGCCAAAGAGGGCATTGATCCTTAAGAGCTGAGGCTTCCAGGCAGTTCTACACTGGATGGCATGAGAGTGCTGGTCCTGTGCAAGAGCAGCCAGTGCTCTGAATAGCTGAGCCATATCCCTAACCCCTGGTTCCAATATTTATTTCTCTATCATGAAGAACCATTCCATTGTCACAGGTCCATATTTATTCATCTTTCCTCTTAAGATTCCTGAATTTTGTGACATTCTTCCAACTGTCTTTACTATTTTAACATTATGACTGCTCCCTTTCATGATTTCCTGCTGTTTTCTTTTTTCCCCATTTTTAAAAGGTTAGTCTTCAGTGTGTCCAGAATGTTTATTTTGGCATAAAGTGTGAAGAAGATATACAATTTTATTTTTCCACCTAACTTGATGCTTGGATAATAGAAGTCTTCACACTCTACCACAGGGTACGGCTGCAAGCTCGTTTATGGAGCTAGCGGCAACGGACTCTCAGAAAGCTTAAAATTTCTCTCAGCAGTGTGGAACAGATTACTCCAGTAGCATGCTGGAGACACGAAATTCTCCTTTCCACCCTTTCTATTAACTAAAAATACACAATATGAAAGGATTTGTGGAATTTCCACAGGAATCAAAATTGTGATTTAGGTAAACATCTTCCAGATTCATAAATGATTGCTCACTGCCCAAAGGAAGAGAATGAATTCAGGCTTCCCACCCCTCTGCAACTCGGTCCTTAAATTCCGCTGCCAGCCAAAGGGGAATCCACAGACAGAGAAGGAGGTACTCTCTAAGGCTGCAAAGGAGAACCAACAACAAGGTTTCTACATTTGGTTTTTGTTTGTTTGTTTGTTTGTTTTGTTGTTGTTGGTTTGGTTTGGTTTGGTTTGGTTTGGTTTGGTTTGGTTTGGTTTGGTTTGGTTTGGTTTGGTTTGGTTTCTCCCCCAGAGAATCCTGTGAGTGAACTCAACAACATAGATTCATAGAAGGATACATAGGTTATTGTTGTTAGGGTCTCTATTCAGAGTGATGAAGTCAGCAGGATCAGAGGCTGGGAATTAAAAAGCTCACTGAACAGGGCTCAGAAGGCTAAAGTGTTGGAAGTACTCTGGATAAAATATAAGAAATATAAGAACTGGTTCTTCATCCTGATTTTCTAGACACAAAACTACCATCTCATATGCATACTATTCAAGAAGGAAAAAAATCTACAGGATTGATTTAAATTCAACAGATTTTTCACTAAATGTGTGATTTGTAAACTTCAGCAAAACTGATCCGTAGTTATGTATGTCAGTCATCCCACAGCTTAAAATGCAAGATGACAATTGTTATAGCAAAGTAAATGTGAAATAATCCAAGCAAATTCATCCATCAGCAAAGGAGAAAACACCAGACTGCTTCTCAAATAAACCTGAAAAACATCAGAGTTAATACAAAAACATATGGCCTTGGTCAAGGATCTTGGTTGCATTAACTAGAAAGCAATGGTGATTAACATAAGCACAGCTTGGCACTTAGAGTTCACATGTGGTTGGCAGATAAGGGCTGAAACCAACAGATTTACAGACCCAAAGAGCAGGATGCAGAATGCATCAGGCAGACTCTTCCTTAAATACTAACAAATTGCTTCTGGCTGATTTAAGTGAAAATAAATTTACTGACAGTATATGTTGGAGTGGGATAACTGACAGAAACTGGAGAAATGGGCTGTATTAAGAAAATATGCTTCGAGAAACACATGAAACCTTCCATAGGATGAGCCTAAAGGCTGCACACCTGCCTCAGAGATGGAGCACTGGATAGCAAAGAAATCGCACCTGCCTCAAGTGACCCAGAAGCTGCCCCTAGCACCATCGCCTCTGGAAATCCTCCATGGATGGTAACACTATACACAGCCTGTGAATTCTCTACTGTCCCCTCTTGGAATATCTGACTTTACTATTAAAAGTCCAGGCTTCCTGCAGGGCCTGCCTGAAACTTCATATTGCCTACTCAGCTTCCCTCATGGAATATAAACTCAGTTCCTCCAACAGAGACATCTACAAGGCAGATAAGGAAATGAGAGAGGACCACGACAGCAACAACCTAAGATGAGTATTCTGACCAGGGTGTCCTGAGCACTTTTACTGCTGCATAACGGTATCACCCCTGCCCTGGTGATGCTGGCACTGCCTCTAAAGAGAACACTGAATGTCTCTTCTTCTTCCTATGCCAAGTAACGGTCCAAAACTACAAACCACATCCTGGCACACAAACACAACACACACACACACACACAACACAGAGAGAGAGAGAGAGAGAGAGAGAGAGAGAGAGAGAGAGTACATGTATGAATATAGTGCCCAAAGCTTTTTAACCATATGTTTTGGTTTTCCATTTAAAGAAAATATGAAGTCTATGTAAACTAAGTGATGGAAGTAACAGGGGCCCAGCCAAGAGGAATATGTATATGAATATACACATACACATTCACATACACATATATACATGTACACATACATACATATACATATATGTATTGATATTAGCAACTAGTATTTAAATTTATAATTGCTTTGCAGATGACAGAAGACAATGTCAGTCAAGAGGGTACAGGCCACAAATGCTTCTCACCTCAGTAGCAGCAGAGCAAATATATTAAAAGACATATATTAAGAGAATGAAAAGCCACACAGACATAAGCAATGCTCCTAGAAAGGACCAAGATGTGTTGGACATGAACATCCATCAGAGCTGTATTAAAGGAAGATTTTTTTATACAGAAGGAAACTCCCCCTTGACATCTTGAAGTAATGTTGTTTTCCATGGGCCAAATGTAATTGATGAAAAGAAATCACACATGACTACACTGTGGTTACTTTCAAAATGACAAGGATATGGAAAGAACTCTATACATGATGGGCAGGAGAGTCTGGTAGCATAGAAAAGGAACCAAATAGCAAACTGGATTCAGACTTTTCCCTTCCAGCATAAGTAGATGACTAGAACATTATTGGCAGAATGCTTTTTTAAAATGTATCTGAGCTCATCTAAGTAGAAACTAAAATACTTAGAAAGAGAAATACGAAAAACTGGTAACTAAAGAATAAAATTCCACAAGTAAAGACTTGGCTGGATGTTTGTTCAAAGAAGTACCAAATTTTATTTTAAAGCTGAAGATAAAATAATAACTGATAATTCAGAAAAAAACTGAAGCAAAACTAATCATTATCGTTGAATTGCTTTCAGAAAAAAAAAAATGATCTAGGAAGATAGCTGGGTGGGCTCAATCACATGCCACGAAGCCTGGCAAGCAGTATCATTCCTAAAACACAATGGACGGAAGAGACATCCTTCTCTCCAAAGTGAAATTTTAAACACTTCAGGAATGATAAATATGTTCTTTAACTTCTATTTATTTCTTTTTCTTGGTCTGGGGACCAAACCAGGGCCTTGTGCTTGCCAGGTGCGTACTCTACATCTGAGCAACATCTCCAATCCCTTTCACTTAATTTTGGTGCAGATAATTGCAGAAAACTATAATGAGATATTTTTAATTAAATATATTTGTTTTATAGCACTAAAAATTACTTGTAGAGCCTGTTGCTTGCTATACGGATAGAAAGAAAAAAATCAAATAAAAATAGTTCATAAATTGAAGAGTTAAAAGGAGGATAGGTTAGAGAAAAGACAAAAAATTTAGATCAAAAATGACATTGAAGATGCTGCTGACAATGAGCATATAGATCAGTTAAATTGCCATCCCAAAGCCAGAGACTACTATGAGCCAGAGATGAAACTGTCACTACTAACTGTTGCAAAAAAGTCTAACACAGGATACAGTATAGGAAAGTTAGGAATGAACATCATATAAAATAAACCAAACGGTAAAATTGGGAGAATGATTTTCATCCCAGGGTAATGCCTCAGCTTTCTTTCTAATGCAAACTCCAAGCCCCCCAACCTAAAAAATTGTTAAGCTGAGCACTTAAGACTAGTTTGCCCTTAAAATTTTGAACTCTACAATGATGTAATATTCAAAGAATATAAGCATTTGTAGCATGTAACACGATAGCTGTAATCAAGCAAAATCCATAGAATAGCCACCATCCTTAAACTGAAATAATCCTGTACCACTAAAGCCTTAAGATACCTACTGTAGGCAAGGCAGTGAAGCAGTAGTTCCCAAACTATGTCTCAGGAGTGGTTATGATGAGTATGAGATAAGATGTCAAAGAAGCAAAGGTTGGACCACCCATGCTGAATACAGCAATGTTCGGTATGACCTTACATTTGAAGAAACTAACCCTGAGAAGGCACAGGATGAAAATATTCCACATGTAGCTCATTGTTTAAGGAAAAAAATCTCCATGACACTGTTCCAAGATTCAAGTCTAAATTCAGTGTATAACAATATTTAGATTTCGTGGTGGAGGAAAAGCTACTGATGAACGCCTACAGCTACCACCAGAATCGCGTTGTTGGCTGCACTTTCTGAATCCATTATGAAAAGTTTTTGCTTTTTGCTAAGAATATGTTAGTAAAATTCCATGATTCCAGTTGTCAATCACTTATTCACGCCAAATAACTAAAGGTAATGTGTTTGGATTTTTATAAGCAAATAAGCTAAAGCTAACAAGATCCTTTCAATGTTTTTTTTTTTTAAGTGAGACTTTTTATTCTATGAATTTTAAAGAGAAATACTATGGCATACACTGCTTACAAAATCATGTGAGAATGAAACAGCCCAGACATCTGTTTTCAAAAATGTTCTATCTGTCCTTAACACAATGATAATAATAATAAAAGCAGATTCTCACTTGTTAAAATACCATTTTTTACCTTGAAGGGACAAATTAACTGTGTTTGTTTCTTCAAAATGTCTCCTTGAAAGAAAAGTATCATCAACTTGGATTGCTTATCTTTTTGTGTGAGAAAAAATGCATTTTCTTATCTTAAAGTTTGATGAAACCATAAAACAGTTTGCTATGAGATTAATAAGAGCTCCAAATATGTATATTAGCTTGCATATTAATATAATATTAATTGATGTGTATTTATATATTAATATATGATTGTCATTATCATCCTCTTTGACACATTATAAACATTCTACTACTCTCTTTTAAGTACATTGATGACCTTGCTTGCCTGAATTTAGTTGGACTATTTCTTTACCTAGATGGAAAAATGATAAATTCTGCATGGTAGGGAGACCTATTTTGGTGCAGCAGACATAGATGCTCCATCTGCAGCTTTGGGGATGCGGTCCTCCTCTGCAATTTCCATGAAAGAGTGGGCTTTTTCTTAATGGTTATCAAAGAAGCAATGTTATATTGAGAGGCTGTCCTCTCTATCCCTTTAGGAAATGTATTGGAATAGCTCAGTGCACACAGCCAATGTGGTTTCAACATGTATTACTAAGAGGTGACCTAATAACCACACTACACGGACTCATCTTACTAGCACTTGCACTGATAGTCAACTAAATACATATCATTTATTTTCCAAGAATGTGTTCTAGTTGGCCATGCAGTAAAGGCCTCTAATTTTCACACTCAGGAGGCTGAGACAGAAAGCTATGGAGTTCAAGGTCAACCTGGACTGCATGCAAGTTCCAGGCTAGCCTAAGCTACAAAGTAAAATCCTATCTCAAAATAAATACACAAATAAATAAGTAAATCAGAAAAAAAAGAATTTCTTCCAAAAAGTATTTCTTCATATGTGCAATGATGTATTTGGCCTGTGTGGAAATTCTGTCGCTAACAAAGAATGCCTTCTAGTTTATCATGATATATTTTGTAAGTGGGGTTTCAATGGCTTTTGCCACTAAGGCAAACACAAGTATATCCTCTCTGATGTTTTTACTCAAAAAAAAAAAAAAAGAAGAAGAAGAAGAAGAAGGAGGGAGAGAGGAGGAGAGGAGGAGAGGAGGAGGAGGAGGAGGAGGAGGAGGAAGAAGAAGAAGAAGAAGAAGAGAAGAGGAAGAAGAAGAAGAGGAAGAAGAGAAGAAGAAGAAGAAGAGAAGCTATCTATCTTAACACATTTGGATTAAGAATGGAGATTTAAGTATGGCAGGAAAAGCTATGAACACTTGGTGAGAACATCCTACACAGGGTTCTTTAACATTTCCATTGTGTGTCTTCTCACTCCCTGGAGATAGAATTACCAACCTATTTGTAGATATATTACCAGTGAAGTCTATTGTATTGTTGCTCTTAGGGTTCTTGTTGATGGCACTTCAGTGAGGCTGATGATTAAGTAGGATTAAGAAAATGCTGTGTTTGTATTTGGGGCCCCAGTTTTGCTACTACTTACTCATGCTTGAGTTACTAGAATCCACTTCTGTCTAAGCATATCTTGTGAAAGTCTTATCTATTTTTCTATTGTTAGGAATTATTTTTGTTAAAACCAGAAAATTGTCTTTAAGCCTACCTAGCTGAGAACAGGTAAACCACATGCATAGCAACACGGTAAAAGTTCATAAAAATCAGATGAGGTCAACTCTTTGCTCTGGAAACATTTACGGAGTATTAGAAATGCATTTTAAAAGTGAATACAAAGCACACATTCACAATATTAAAAACAGAGAGAAAGGGAAAAGAAGAATCAAGCAGAGCCCCGTTAACAGAGAACTAAGGTTCTTCAAAGGGCACTTATATGCATTCAGAAATCTTAAAGGAATGGGAAGTAAGCTCCCAAACAATCCTGAGCATAAATATTTGAAAGAAACGTTCTTTAACTCTCTCAAGGAAAAAAAAATGTGCTTTGCTGGCAAGATGGCTCAGTGAGCAAAGTCACTTACCTTCAATCCTAATGACATGAGTTTAGTCCCTAGGGCCCACCTGGTTGAAGGAGACAACGAACCCCTACAAGTTCTCCTGTGACCTCCACACAAGCACTGTGCCACTTGCACACACATATACATACATATACACAAAAAAATAAATAAATACATAAACAAAAAAATAATATTTTACGTTTAAATATCTGGAAAAAATATAAACCAAAACAATTATTTGTAAAACTGAATATATTCAAATAAATATGCAATGTTGACTATGTCCAAAATAATCCATGAACATGAGGGACATTTAGTATTTGTAAATCCATTAAGATGTTGTAGTACCTCAATAACTTAGAGAAAGAAAAAAATAATATTATTACCTAGTCAGAAGCAGAAACGTACTTGATTAAATCAACACCCTATTCATAGTAAGGAGCAGACCCTCTTAGCAAAACCAGAATTTAAATAAGACATTTTTGCTATGACAAAAACCACACACCACAAACCAACACCAGGCATTATTCTTCATGATTCATTTTAGAGGCATTTCCATTAAATTCAAGAGCAAGAAAAAAATACCTGCCAAGACTACCATTACTTTACCACTATTTGGGAACTACTGATTAACACAATAAGAAGTGCTTGCTTCAGCAGCACATATACTAAAATTGGAAAAATACACAGATTAACATGGCCCCTGCGCAAGGATGACATGCAAATTCATGAAGCATTCCATATTTTTGCTTGATTTCCCAGTGTAGGGGGATACTAGAGAGTGAGGCAGGAGTGAGTGAATGGGTGGAGGAGCACCCTTATAGAGGCAAGGGGAGGGAGAAGGGGGATGGAATGAGGATGTTTATGGAGGAGTAACCAGGAAGGGGGATATCACTTGAAATGTAAACGAATACAATGATTAATAATAAAAAAACACAATAAGAAAAAATTAAAAATAAGAAAAGAAACTATGAATAAACATATATGTGCCATGTACTAGATATAATCATACATATTTCATTACTTTCCATAATCAACAACAAAAAAAAAGAAAATAAATTTCAGAAAGTTGGATAATTACAGTATTAAAAAAAAATCTACACCAGGAAAAATTAATAATTCAGTGTGGAGGAAAACATCATTAATAAATACAGATTGTTAGATAAAGCACCTAATATTTAATTAATTTAGAAATGTTGAGAAACTGTGAGGAAAATTAGTAAGGTTTTCTGTAAAAATAAAAGAAAACAGAATATCATAAATGGTCACAAAAATTACTAAATTATTTGTGTTTTAAATAGAATAGTAATCAAATTACTTAAGCAAAACAACCATGAAGCTTTTGAGAAACTTATCAAAGTAAATATATTTCATCATATGAGAATTAAGATTGAGAAATATCTTTAAAATTTAAAATTTTTAAATTTTTAATGGTCTTGCTATTTGTTTTTATTAAAACCCAATAACATCATTTCATTCCTCCATACATCTTTCCACACCCTCTCATATCCTCCCCTCACTCCCTCTCAAACTCATGGCCTCTTTTTCCTTAATTATTATTGTCTTACATGCACACATAAATGCATAAATATGTAAATATAACCTGCTGAGTCTGCTTAACATCAGTTGTGTGTGTGTATATATATGTATGTATATATGTGTGTGTGTGTGTGTGTGTGTGTTATATATATATATGTGTGTGTGTGTGTGTGTGTGTGTGTGTGTGTGTGTGTGTGTATATATATATATATATATATATACATATATATATATGAAATCATATATATATTATGAAATCATATATATATGGATATATGATTTCAGAGCTGGCTACTGAACATTACATAAGAAAGTCAAGATTAATCAAAATACAGAGAGCAACGGGTTATATGGGGTCCATCCACAGTTGATACATCTACCATACAACCGCACACCTAAGGCTCATGGGACATGGTAGAGAAGAAGGGAAAAAAATTATAAGAGCCCTTTTATGTGCCATACATGAATATTCTTTTAGCCACAACAATAATGGTGACACCAAAGAAGAATTAAAAGCCATTAAAATCCAGGGGGGTATTTGAGGTATGTGAAAAGGCCTGTGTCCTGCATCTGTTTCTCAGCACTGCATAAGCAGATATGGTGGAACATGCCAACATGCCTCTAATCCCAGCACTGGAGAGGTGGAAGCTACCCAGGGAATTCCGGGCCAGCTTGGCATATACAAGACTGTCTTTAATATATATATTAAAGGTGGCCTAGCCAGTAGAGGTGCCTATTCCTAAACCTGATGAATTGGGTTTCACTCAAAGAGTAGCAGAAGAGAACAAAGTCCTACAATTTATCCTCTGACCTCCACACAGTGTCCTCAAAACATGTTCAAATGAAAATGGACACATGTGCACACACATAATAACTAAATGAATATATTAAAATTTTTAAGAAAAAGCTAACCCATGTGTGCACCCTAATCACTAGTTGATTGCAGGGAATGGGTATTAGTTTATGGGGGATATGGGAGAAAAGTCAGATTGGCTTAGAAAATATACTCAAATTTAACATTGATGGTAGTTCTCATTTCTGTATTCTAGTTTTTACTCTGAGCATATATTATAGTTATAAATCAGAGGGAAAATAATAAATCTTCAAATTTTACTCAATTCAATATTTTTAAAGCACAGTGTTCTCCAGGTTAGCTTCCCAGCAATATTCCTAAATAATTGTTGTTCACTTAGATAGATTAAAATCATCTGTCCAAAATGCCAGGGCTGACAGCTACTTCAGGCCTTCAGCTTGCTCACCACTCATATGTAACAGACAGAGAACATTAAGAAGGATGATGACCAAAGAAAAGTATGCCATGGAAGCTTAATTCACATCCCGGAAGAGAGTGTACAGCAAATTGCTTCAAGTGGAGATACAGGTGCATGCATACACATACACATACATATATATGCCATTAGAAACTTACCCAATGTCACACATTCCTCCTTCAGTTGATTTGGCAGAATACGATGCTGTAGACAAATTGTTCTACCAGCATCAATCTCCATAGGGCATCAGACTGCCCTCCTTCTGTGTAGGAGAAGCTTTTAGACATGCACCCTACAGCATGGGAGCTGCTCCTTGCCCTCAGTTTCCAGTCTTAGATTCCAACTCCAGGAAGCAATAGTGACATGAGCAGCAGATCCCAAGTGTGAGCAAAGGAGCTGATCAGAACCATAAGATTTAATCAGTTGTGAGCCCGAGAGAGAAAGGCAGAGATTTGGATGAGCAGGAGGCAAGAACAGACAGCACAAAGGGAAAAATGAGACAATCTGTGGTTGATAAAAAGGAACTGAGGGCCAAGCAAGGGAGACTACATGAAGCTGAGGATGTATCCTGGGCCTCTCAACAGGAGAAGAAAGGCTCTGGCCTTAGCCACATTTCTCACTGAAGGTTCTGATCACTGGAGATGAGACACAACTCCTAGAACTGTACCCCAAGTCACAAATTGGGAATTGAATATGAGTAAGAGGTTTTTAATGCAAATATGCTTGGTGGTAAAGCCCAGCTAATGTTCCTGTACTCCTGCAGAACAGTAGCCTGCGTGGGAACCAAGCAAGTCACACAGGGTCCATCTGAAAGGGAATGGAGGAACATGGTGTATCAAGCTGACCTTCCTCTTTCTTCCCCCCAACCCCCGTGCCTTTTTTCCTGTACTTCTCTGCAAGAGTCTTGTGTCTCTCAACTTTCTTTTCTACAGTCCCTTAGCTAGAGTGCTAACCGCCAAAGGGGCTGACCACCACACATCAGTTTAAGTGCACAGCATCTAATGTACCCAAAACTGTCAACCTTCAAGTGGAGACCCTTCTCCCTGTCCTTTCCTCACTGCTCGGCAGGCACCACCAACAAAGTTCTGAAATGCCAAACATGTAGAGGTCTTCGCAATGTGGAATATTCTTCAAGAAAAGGAAACCTAAAAAGACTCAAACCCTCTCTGTAGAGTGAACCACATATACAAGTCACCAAATGATGGATCTATAGACACAGACCACCCACTAAACATGAGGGAAGGGAAGAGAGCAACATGACCAAATCCATTTAGGATAATCTGCCTCCTTTTCATCTTGCACACCAGCCTATTAAAGGTTGCAAAAGTCCTAATGTTAATGCGTTAACTTAACCCAAATTTCTTTGAGCATAAAGTCCTTTTGCAGAGTATTTCCTAACATTTCCTGGAATGCTAAAAATTCAGTAATAAATTAAAGAATGTGACTCAATAAAGGTTGGTGTTTCCTGATCTCCTTCATGATATATACAGAAAAAGTGAAAAACATGCCTACTCTGGTCTTGTCAATGTCTTCTTGAGCTTTCTGGTATGTCTCCTCTTTGTCTGTTTTAGGGACACCCACCCTCAGTCAGTAACTCATGATAGGGATTTGATACACTATGACCCCAAGAAGTTGGCTAGCATTTCTCCATATCAGATTCCCTGCTATCAAATTAATGAGACAATGCCTCCTCTGTAACATATCTAGCAGGTTTGGATCACAAGAATATAGATTGCCACACATATAACTACACACAGTTCTCACTGGTCCATTCTGAATTAATCTCTCTGCTCTATCAGGGTCAATATACTCATTGGAAAGATTTCATAGTCTGTCTGAAATTGCTTCAGGTTTGGCCTTGTAAGCACTGACTTCAGCGAGTGTAAGACTATTTCTCAAGCTATTTCCATTTTCCATTTGTTAGTGACAGATGCACACAATTGCTGGGATTTCAGGAACACTGCCTTCCGAACAACTCTGTAAATATCTACGACAGAACACCTTCTCCTCTTGGCCACTCTATCAGGGAGGGGGACTAGTATTGCTGTTTGCTCTACCTTTAAATAAGAGAACAGCTTCCAAGCTGAATTTCTCTAACAGTCTCTTTTCTTTGGGATTTCTTATTCTATGTTCATGTCCTATGTCCCATTTTTGAACCTTTCTTCCCCCCAACTAATTTGCTTTAACTCCATGCAGACAGCCTCAATGGGTTTGCTGTATCTCCTTTCAGAGGGTCCTGGCTCTCAGCATGCCTGCCCTCTCCCACAATAGCCTAAAAAGCATGAGTTAGCTTGCACAGTGCAGTAACTCATTTGCAACGCAGATCCAAAGAGTCACCCTTTGATCTTGGAAAATATAACACTGTACGTAATTACCCAGAGAGAATAGAACTTGGCAATACAATCACATTTTCCTTGTTACATATTAGAGCAAATGAGACCTCACCTGGCTCTGCTGTGTTCCCCAAGTCCTGGCATTTAGATTCCTGCATAAATACAAAGCCACTTAGCTCAAGACCACATACTCCATTCTTTTCTGGAATGAGAAAATGCAACTTCATCATGTAAGGTCAGTGTCCGAAAACTCCAACCAGAAAGAAAGCCAGGAGTCTGGAGCTCTCCAGACTACTTAAATAAACATGGCTTTGTCATGCAACCTAGACCTCTAGCTAGGGCACATTTTCAGAATCCACTGAAACCAGTTCCCTGAGGAAATAGGCACAGTGTGGCATTAGAGTACCACAAAGTATGGGCTGGGAAGACCAAGACTTGGATAGAAACATTGCCCTGCCATTTGATTGTGGGATCTCAGCCATGGAGAGGAGTGAATTGGAAAATGGCTGCCTTCTCCTTCTAAAATCCTTCTGAAATCACCTATGGGTTACCCAACACATTAGTCACCACTTCCTAGGGAACACCTAAAAGACCATTACAAAGGGACTTAACACTTCTACAGATGTCAGTGTCTGGCAACACCTGGGTCCCACCACTGGATGGACTGCAATCACATGTAAAACCTCTGTCTAATAGCAAAAATACTCATTAGGAGCAACTTCTGAATTATATAGAGCTGAAATTTCTGTTTTGTTTTATCTATCTATCTATCTATTCATCTATTTATCTGCATACTCGACAATTCCTCCCTCCGTCCTTTATTTCTAGCCATGCTTCTCAGAAGGCCTCTACCTCAACTACCAAGATGATATTTTAAAAATAGAACCCTAAGGCCCAAGTGAGGATGCTTCAATCCCACTTAGAAGGGGGAACAATATAATCATGGGAGGTAGAGGGGAGGAAACACCTGTGAGAGAGGGTGGGGAGAGGGAAACGGGGGCAGGTTTAGGAATGGGGGAAGACAGGAGAAAAGCCCAGAGGGCCAGGAAAATGAATGGAAATATGCAGCTGCAGGGGTTGGGGCAGGGCAGAAGGATCCTCTAGAAAGTCCCAAAGACCTGGGATGTGAGAGACTCATAGGAGTCAATGGAGATGACCTTAGCTGAAATGTCCAAAAGTGGGGAGATGGAATCTGAAGAGATCACCTCCAGTAGAAAGACAGGGCTCTCAGTGGAGTAATAGGGTCACCAACCTACCTTCAAAATTTGTGACCCAAATTTGTTCCTGTCTAAAAGAAATGCAGGGACAAAAAAAATGGAGCAGAGATTGGCAGAAAGGCCACCCAGTGACTGGCCCAACTTGGGATCCATACCATTGGTGGGCACCAAATTCTGACTCTATTATTAATGCCATGTTGTACTTGCAGACAGGAGCCTAGCATGGCTATCCTCTGAGAGGCTCTGACTGGGACAGATGCAAATTTTTACTGCCAACCATTGGGCTGAGGTCAGGGGCCCATAAGGAAGAGCTAGGGGAAGGATTGAAGGAGCTGAAGGGAATTGCAACCCCATAGGAAAGACAACAGTATCAACTAACGCAAACCCCTGTGAGTTCCCAGAGACTAAGCCCCCATCCAAAGAGCATACATGGGCTGACCTGTGACCCCTGGCACATATGTAGCAGAAGACTGTCTTGTCTGGCCTCAGTGGGAGAGGATGTACCTAATCCTGTAGAGACTTGATGGCCCAGGAAAGGGGGGAAAGGAGGATGCTGATGGTGGTCAAGGTGGATGGGTGAGGGGTGGGGGAGCACCCTCTCAGAAGCAGAGGGGAGGGGAGAGGCAGTGAAACACTCTTGGAGCAGGAACTAGGAGCGGGTAGCATTTGGAATGGAAATAAATAAAACAATAAAAGAAAAAAGAGAAAGAACCCTAGTTAGCCTAGTACCATCTTTCTTTACAGGGATGGAAATGACATCCCCACCCAGCACCCACCTGAGCCACTTCTCCTCACTGTCTGTGCCTCATAACCCATGTTTAAAACAACAGCCAAAATGATCCATTGCAAAGCAAAATTAGGCCATATTTTTTCCCCAACATAAGTGACATTACTCCTAGACATGAATTTGCATCAAAGGTCCCTCCCTTCTTACTGCTCTGAGGATGCTCACCATGCTCAGCCCATTGTCCTTCTATTCAAATGGTTGTGTCATTTGTCTACCTGTGGGACCCGTCCAGTCCATTCCAACCTTTGCCCTTGTTAGTACTGAATCTTCTTCCTCACAGCCTGTGTCGCTGCTTTTCCTCATCTACAGGGTGTTCCTACATGACTGTCACAGTCCTCTCCATCCAGTGGTCACATGTTCTAGGACAGGAACCTAGTCCGGAATAAATTTAAACACCTACTGTTCTCAATTATTAGAATTGCTGGGATTTCTGAATCTGTTTGACCTTACCAAGTTTTCTGTCAGGTGGCAGGGTCCACTGCGCCACATAACTCCAGTGAAAGAATGGACTTGCCACCAGGAGTAAGAGCAAGTAGCCACAGAGCAAAAGGTTTCTTCTTCTATGTCCTTTATACAGGCTGCCATCAGAAGGTGTGGTCCAAATTGAAGGTGGGAATCAATGATTTCACATGCTGTCGATTTTCCCTGTCACTTATTCTTCTAAGGACTGTAGGGGGTTTTTTTTGTTTTTTTTTTTTGTTTTTTTTTTTTTTTATATTTTATGTGTTTTCTGTATCAGCCAATGAGGAAAGGCATTAGTGCTCTCATTTTTAGAGGAGGTCACATGGTGGCTTGGAGAGATTAAGGAACTGATTGGAGGTCACAAGACAGGATGAATAGAAAGCAGTAGAGCTCTGATCTAAGCTTGAGTATAAGGCTCGAGAGACTGTGCGTGAGACTACTCTGCTTGATCATCTCTGTAAGAAAAGGACCAACTGGCTCATCCTTTGGAGTCTTAGCAGTTGAATTCTGAGGAGTGAGTGTTTTCAGGGAAGAAACAAGGAGTTTTACCTCAACTGTCTGTGAAAACAGAAGGGGTTTCTCCTGTCTGTGAAAACAGGGGCTGGGTTTCTCCTATCACAGGTAAAGGTGCTTGAATAATACCTGCTGGAACTGTCTTTTCTCATTCTTTAAAAAAAAAAAAATTGTAGTTGAAATTACAAAAATGTAAAGGAGAAGTTATATAAGTATTATAAGGTTATTCGAATGTCTTTCTGTGTGCAAATGGACACTTGTGTAGGGGTGTGTATCAGGAAAGACTTTCTACTGAGCTAACATTTAATTCAGCCTACGGGAATGAACAGGAGACAGCTTTGGAGAGAACAGGCCTGAGTTTATGTCTTGCAAGTGGAGGGTGGCATTGGGAAGAGATATTCACCTTAAATGGAGCAAGTACCACAGTTTTGAGAAGTGTGAAGCAGTTACACGTTAGCGATTCAGTGTCAAAGCACAATACTCAGAAATATACAGTGAGCACATAGCAAAGATTGATTTACCCCACTGAAGGAGAAACAAACAGGATGACAAATCTGGTCCCAAAGACCTGATCCCAAAGAGAATATGAAAGCTCAGAGCATATTGTCATGGAAAGAATACTGCAATACAATTGTGTTAGACACCCAACCACTATCTTACAATGAAATTTTAGCATTTGATTATCTTCTACTTTCTACAAAATTCTACCAAATACAAATATCTTGCAACCCAATTTTTGTTTGGCATTTACCTTGATGAAGCTCTAGCAGCAATTAGTAGTAACTAGTAAATTAGAAATCTTCACCAAAATACCAGATTGGTTGTGGGGGGTGGGGGGAGGCTTACAAGACAGTCTGCTAGTTTGACATTGAAGGATATTAGAAGTCTTTTTGTCTTACTTCCAAGCTTGACTTATATTTTTCATAAATATCAAAAGGAAAGAAGTAGGAGGGAATGAGTCTGCTGAGTGGTGGGGTAGGTGGATATGGGTGGTGACTTTGCCTATGGTCATGAGGACTGTAGATGTCATTCTAATATCAGTGGTTTTGATCAAAGAACTGAAGTGATTCACATATTCATCTATTTAGCCATTCATCTATCCATGTTCCAGCCCATGCATTCATGTAGTCAATCATGTGTTCCCCCATCCACTCACTCATTCACCTAACCACCTACTGGTCCATACCTCCACCTTGCCAATAATGTTTTATTAAAATGTCCATGTACTTTACTCAGATTTGTCAGTAGAGGGGTGACTAAGACAGTGTACCCATAGATCTACACTTGGGCAATGTGATGGTTATTCTTGGTTGTCAATTTGACTACATTTAGAATTAACAAAAGCCCAAGTGGTTGGATTCACCTCTGAGGGATTTTTCTTAATTAAATCACTTCTAAGTAAGAAGACTCACCTTTAATCTGGATCTTTTGAGGTAGGAATAATCCTGTGACCTCCAATAAGTTATTTAATCCCTCTGAGCCACCATATGACCCCTCTCTAAAATGTGAGCATTAATATGAGCCTGTCCTCATTGACTGATATGGGAAACACATAGAAATATTAAAATAACTACAGTCCTTAGAATAAGTGATTAGAAAGACAGAAGCAGGACATGAGAGCTAAGATATCGAGGGTTTCCATTTCGATCCCCTGCAGGTATCAAGCTCAGCTTTATAGACAGCCAGCTGGGTACATGAAGCGCTGGGAAGAATCTAACAGACTGAATGGCTAGAGGTTGCTGCAGCAGCCTAGGAGTCTCGAACACCATCCCCATGGCAGAAACTACCAAGGAAGCATTGCTTCTTCCCTGGCATTCTTTTCCCAATGTTAACAGCCAAGTAAAATGGCTGCTTCCAGTGTTCCTGGGGAGCACTGATAACTCAGAGGCTTTTGGATCCTCACTCATCTTTTCATTATGGTCAAATTTCATTGATTTTTGCATTGAAACATTTTTCAGCATTTCCCTAACAGTTGGTGGACAGCAAACGATTGTGTGAGTTTCTCTTTGTTCTTAGTTTTAATTTTGAGAAATCAATATGTTATCCATGATGCCTTCAGACAATATTAAATAACACGATCAACTTGAATTTTATTATGAAGATTATATCTCCAAGAGCATTTGCACAAAAGTTCTGGGATTAGTGAGACTGTAAGGTGCTATGCTTTCTAGGACTTAAAAAATAAAAAAGGATCAGAAAGGGTCAGGTGCATGAGCAGACCAAAAAAATAAATTGCTAGACCCAATTCAGGGAAAATTAATAGATTTACGGAAATTATGTTTTGCATTCAATATCAAAAACGTTTTGAAGTTTTGGAATAATCTCAATTTTACCTCCTAGTTAATAAATAGCAGAACATCAAAGAGAATGTGTATGCTGGGGAGGGGGGGAGTTGACACAAAATCCTTGTAGCTAAGTCATGAGAATAGATTCAATTGGAAAGAGCCTTATAATCACCCACCAGGGAAGGAAGGAGAAGCTGCAGCACCCTGGAGAACAGGTAACTCTTTGCTGTTTGGGGCAAAACAGCTGGATGGGAATAAGGGGGTCTAGGGCTTAGAGGCACATGTGGCTCAGAGGGCTGGGCTGGAGATAGGATGCAGCCATTCTTATTTCCTACCCAGCACCCTTCAGATGCTTCATGCTAGAGGCAAAATCTCAAAGGCTCTGCCCTCCACAACCTGTAAGGCTGCAGCGCCTGAAGTCTCCTGGGTTTGTTGATGCATCCCACAAATGGAGGTCAGGGTTTCGGGCAGTGACCTCCTGAACTCCTCCAAGAAAACAAGCTGTTTCTTTGTCTTCTGTAGAGAAGTCATGACTAATAGTGAAGTCAGTGGATCCCTACTTTGTTAGCTCTTAGAACTGAAGCTAGAACAAAAGATTAGACAGAGACACGCACATTTTTGCTCAAATCTGTCTCAGCCCAGCCCACTGAGTGGCCCTTTCTGACCCTCTAGTGCTTTCAGCTGGACATGTGGCAGGATAATAAGTGGTTTTCCTGCAACTGCTTCAACTTTGCTATCTCATCTCCCATGTGGAAGGCACACTGAGAGCACTCACTGGCTTGCCCTGTGTGGTGTCTTCTTTTTGTTGGAGTCTTGTTGTCGCCATACACTTGACTTTCCTCCAGACCTACCTGCAGCAAGGAGCTGCATCTGTCAATTCCTGGAAGCAGTCAGTACTTCCAGCACCAGCCAAGTCAAGATCTGAGCCTGTGACCCTGTCTGCTTCCTCTGTAGCTGAGACAACACTGACATCTTGTGGCCTAGAATCCTGTTTGTCCCAAGAATCACAGGCCAGAGCCAGCTCAACCCTGATTCTTTCCCAATCACAGAAATGATCAGTCCTCTGTGGACACCACCTGTGTGTAAATGTCTCAAAGTCCAAGTGGAGAACCAAGGAACCAAAAATGCATTCACACTTGGTGGTGGAGAGAGTACACAGCCTCTGCCCTGCCCACATAAGCTCACTTCAGTGCCACACATGAGAAGTTCAGTGCCACTTAAGAAAATACAGTGCCACCTAAAGGAAGAGAGGGCAGCTTGGGCTGGGATGAGACTTTGAAAGTGACACTGGGTCAGAACATAGTGCCATTGTCCAGAAAGCAAAGGGATAACAAGCAAATACAAATTCCTGGGATTTACAGGCTCCATTCTGTTTACAAAAATGCTCAGTCATGGAGCAGGCTAGCTTCAGTGGTGTGGAGGGAACATAGGCACGTGTTTTATTTGGGGGAAAGATAGGGTGAGACAATGTAGGCAAGGGTAAGAGTTAAAGATCATCTGGAAAATGGAGCCTTGAATGCCAGAATAAAGAAATCAAATGCCATTCAGTTTCTGGGAATTACATGATAGGATTGTATTTAAAAAAAGAAATAGGCCATCAACCATAAAGAATGACCTATGTGCTCTCATAGAGAAAACAGAATTATCATTGTTCTAGGACTAGCAGGAGCTATCTGTAGGGCTGAGGACAACACTGTTATTTGTCTTGTTTTCTTTTTATTTTCTTTGTTCATTTTCCATTCTGAACAACTTAGTGACATTTTTATTGTCTCAAAAAATGCAAGTTACTTTTATATAAGGCAGGCTGTCAGTCTCCTCTACAAGGAAGTCCCCCTCAACAACTAGATAGGACAAAGCATTTACATAAAATGAGAAAAGGAATTTAGCCTTGATCAGCCAGAAGGATCCCAAAGAACCTGACCCCATCCCTAATCCAGACAAGGGCAGGACAGAACATGGTTTCCTGAAGAGAACTGGCTCAACCAAGTACACATGGTGCTCCCTGGACTTCAGGAATCCATTTTATCTCCTACTTCCAACTCAAAGATCCTACCTCTCCCCACAGCTTTACCATTTCCCATAACGGATGTGAACAGAAACTCTCCTTGGCAAATCAAGGACCCCCAGCTTCACAGGTCACTAGAGAACAAGCAGCCAGGAAGTTCTATTTGTTTGTTTGTTTGTTTTGGTTTTGTCAACTTGATACAAGCTATTTTCATTTAGAACAAGGGAATCACAATTGAGACAATGCCTCCATAAGATCAGTCTAAAGGCAAACCTATTAGGCACATTCTCTTGATTGATGATTCACTGTGGGAGAATCTGGTTCATAGAGAGTAGTGCTACCCCTGGGTTGGTTGTCCTGGGTGTATAGGAAAATAAACTGAGTTGAGCCAAGGGGGGAGCAAGCCAAGAGGGAGCTAACAAGCCAGCAAGCAGAATCCCTTCATGGCTTGTGCTTCAGTTACTGCCTTGAGTTCCTATCCCAGCCTCCTTCAATAACAGATTGTGATATGAAACTATAAAATGAGTTAAGCCCTTACCTCCTCAAATTGCTTTTGGTCATATTGTTTCATCACAGCAATAGAAACCCTAACTAAGACAGGAAGTCTACGGTGACAGCTAAGACACAAAGCTCACCCAAGAAAAGAATCTATGGACAACAGCATTTTAACATGGCTTCATCCAACATGTCTCCAAAGTCCCCATGGCCTCTTCAGTGAGTCTGTAATGCACAACTATTTTCCTAACACTTGTAGATTTTTCTTACATGCCATGGGACTTTCCAGAAACAGGCTGACATCAGCATCACAAAGATCATGTGAGATCGCTGAAGTGATTGACGGCTGGATGATGAAAATGCAGGCAAAGATCCCCTTTATCGAATCTACTAAAGGCTGCAAAAGCATACCTTCTCACCAATTTTATTATACTATACATAATTTTAACTATAAACTACTATATTTACAATAGATGTATTCTGCTGTTGTAATTAGTTCATCTATATCTTAAAAGTGCTGTGTTATAATTAATAATTATTAAATACATATTTTATATGAGCCACAGCAACACAAAGTTCCCCGGGTCTCCAACAATTTTTAAGAGTATAATAAGGTCCTGAGAGTAAACATTCGAGGATGCATTTACCTGACACATTTAACTTACTAACTTATCACCCTACTCCCACCCCTCCCACAGTTGATCACCCCCTTGGGTTACCACCTTAGGAAGACAGCGCTCCTCTTTACTTCTCTATTCTTTGAGGATGCCTATTCCCTTTCCCACTTTGCAGGCTCCCTCTCCTCTGTCTCCCTCTGCTTCCCCCTTCCTTCACAGGCTGTGTCCTTGGCCCCAGGCAGCTGAGCTGACAGGCTGTAGGAACAGAATGTTTCTCTCCTTTTGTTTCTTAACACCTGTGATGGCCTTGACTCTGCCTCTTGCGAGGCATCTGCTCCCCTCCTTCTGGTGATGCCTAAACAGCACTTCTGCCCAGAAAATGCCCTCCCACTCAACCTCTGTAAAGGGATCATAAACTGAGGAACCTGTTAGAATAAACTCCCCCCTGCTTTTCCAGTATTCGGCAATTATGTCTGACTCTGTGTCAGATGCTGGGGACCCAGAAATGAATGTGATATATCTCCTCAACCCCCTCACAGTTTCTAGGAGAAATGAAGAAGGAGCTAATAGTTCTTGTCTAGGGAAATGCTTCACAGAAGGTGTGACATTTGACATGGATCATACAAAATGAGGAGGAGTTGACAGGCTGATTAACAAAAGATACCTTGCTAGTAAGGGAAGGATGCTTACAAAGTCATGCAATTGGAAAATACATGGCATGTTTATGGAACTGGACAGCATAATCTAAGTGGACTACAGTCTGCATTTATGCATATGTGAAAGGGTATGAGGAGGCTATCTTTGCACACATACATATGTCAATTTGTATGTGTACTTGTATATGAGCTTAAGTTCATATGTGTATGTGCAGCCATATGTTTGTGCATTCTGTGCATGCATGCACTGAATGTACATGTATGCCTGTCTGTACACATGTGCATATGTGCTTCTCTGTGTCGTGCATGTGCATGAATTGAGTACATGCATGCATGCATGTACTTGTGCATGCATACATATACTTGTGCATGCATGTACACTTGTGTGACGTTCTTGGTAGTGATGAATCAAGAAAATGTCTCTTAAGCAGAAATAGGAAAAGAGCTATCCTAGATGTGCTAGGCATGTCTACTTTGTCCTCACAAACCCTTGCCATGTGAATGGTGGTGTACGTATTCTGCAGAAAAGATAAGTGAATGTCCAAGGATGTACTGGTAATAGGTTATGACAGTACAATACATACCAAGCAATCCTCCACAGGAATCTGAGACTAGGACACAATACCTAGAAGCCCAGCTCATCCCAGGTACCTCACATTCTGCTCACAGAATTTCAAAGGATTGTGTTCACTATCCAGACAGGTCGAACCATGTACCAGGGCAAGTCCACAAATCCACCACTAAGTGGAAGTTGATGTTTTTCCCTGAAGAATTTTGCTTGCAATTCTGAAAGCTAACAGTAAAACACATCCCTGAAATGTCAGTCTTTTAGAAAGGCCTGTCAGGAAAGGAACAGAAAGCTGGAGCTTGGAGGAAACTGGAAAAGACTCCAAGACTTCCCCTGTGCCTTGAAAACCAGTGAGAGCTTGGTTGGCTCTGTACAGGGTCAGGCACTACCAAACTCTGTCTTGAGCTCTGCTGTCCTTCTTCCTGTGTTGGGTCCAATCCACTAAACAGACTCTACATATGTCTCTCCCTTCATTCCTTTCGGCCAAGTCAAGAACACTACTATCTCTAATGGGTATAGGGTAGTTTCCTTGCTAGGCATGAGCTGAGACCCCAATATGCTCTCTCACTTGAGTTACACTCTTTTTCCATCGGCTAGCCTATATTTTATATATGTTACAACACAATAAAAGTATATCATATAACTCACATTGCATATTTTATATTTGACATATATTTAAATATTCTATGCTATATATTTCATGTTGCCTGTTATACATTTTATGTTTTTAGAAAATCCTCCAGTCAGTTATTTATCACCTTGTATTTCAGATGAGACTTGTTGAGAGCTGTAGGCTGTGAACAAGGCAAACACTGAAAACACATGGCTTCCTGGAGCCAAAATTGTTCCTTTGTTCTGAGCTCCATCCACTGTGACCAAAGTCTGCAGCAACCAGCCCCCTTAGGCATCCTTCCTATAATTAAGTCAGCTAGCGCTGGACACCACAGCCCTTCATCATAACCTGGGGGCAGGGGCAGCCGGTGCTCTGGATGGACTAGGATCTCAGCCTGAAAACACTCAGCAAACCGTACCTCTTTGGAAATGAGGGAAGTGGCATCTTATGAACACCTTAAAAATCATACCATCAGCCAAAAGCTAATGACGATAATAAAGGATACAATCTTGCATTCATAGGTTGGAATGAACAGTGTGAAAATCAGTAAGAAAAAACATAAAGGAAGAGTCACCACACTCCAGCAGTATCTGTTTCTGTAGGATGAACTGCTCTTGACACAAGCCTGCAGTATCTGTTTCTGTAGGATGAACTGCTCTGTGTTTATTTATTTTATTTGGGGACTTTTTGTATTTCATAATTTTCCAAAACAAGGATGAGTTACTTTACTAAAGGGGGAAAATTTTGTTTAAAACCTAATTGCTGTTGAACCCCTGAGTATGGTACTCTCTTCCTCTGTACTTGAAAGGGTGCCCTCCTGAAGGGCAGTCGAGAGACACAGTCTTTGTTGCCCATGTTTGAGATCCACTCTTGTTTTCCACTCATTCCTCCACGTGAATAGCCCTGGAGAAGGCATGGGCCACAGCATGAGTCTCATCCTCCCTTCTAGCCAGTCTTCAGCATTGGGCTCTGCAGTCTCCATAGGGACAGCCAGCTCTAAAACAAGTCACCAGCTGGCTGGCTTCAGATCTGAGGACATCAGCCAATTTCTCTAACTCATTCAAACATGACAGCAACCTTCTCAGAGGCTCTTCCCAAAGTCCACTAGTGTGGGTCAAGACTGTTCCGGCCCCCTCCCTTAGTCCAGTTTAGCACTTGCTTCTCTGGAGGACAGAGTAGAACAGCTTCTAGGTTTGTTATGGGTTATAGTTGCAGTTGTGTTTCCATTCCTTACAATCAGAAAGGTCTAAGATATAAAAGGTATTGAAAGAGTTATAGCTGGAGCTAAGTCAGTACAATGAACCTAGAGAAATATATTTTTCTAAAATATCTAGAGATTAGTTTTATTTTTAATTATTTGAGCACATGTGTGTTCCATGATCTGAGAGGACATATGTGAATCACATGTATAAAGATACTCACAGAGACCAGAAGGGGACATAAAATCCCTTGGAACTGTTGTGAGCAGTTGTTGTTGTTGGCAGTTGTGAGCCACCAAGACCAATTCAGGTCTCCCCCAAGAATCAGCCAGTGGTCTTAGCCATGAATCATCTCTCTAGCCCCTTCAGAACTATTTGAATGACGTCAACAGACATAAGACAGCTGCTTTGTCAACTAGCCAAGATCAATTATTCATAGATTGCTCTCCTTACAACCCACACAAGGCACCAGTGAGCTTCAAAAAAAAAAGGACTGAATTGGCCTTAGACAACCACCCACCCACGAACAGTGTCATGCCTGCTTGGGCCTTCTTTCGCTGAGAAGGGGCCAGAGGTCTCTGGCCATCTAATGCCTACCTTAGCCTCTGCCCCAGCCCAGAGGCTTGCTATTGGCTTGCTACACACAATTGTCTCAGAGACTTGCAGAGGGATGATGTCTCTGCCTCTGTGGCCTCTGAGAGGTGGCAGCTGACAGAAGCACAAGCACACAGGAGACAAAAACAGATGGCTGCACCCTCAGAAGCAGAGGCCAGGCCCCACAGAGGCATGTTTTTCTTCCCGTGTTTGTCAACAGCATTCAAGAGCCCTTTTTTTCCCTGAACTGATAACCTCCTTACCCACACATTTTTCTGCCAAGTTCAGAAGTACTTTCATTTGCAACTTGGAACATTTTTCATAAAATTAAAAAAAAAAAAAAGTAAAGTCAACTTGTTCAGATTTCAAATTCATTCCGGATTTTCAGGTTTGGTGCAGCTGTATGTTGGCTGGCCCATATCATGGAGCACGAAGTGGCCTTCAGCCAAGCCTTAGAGCCTGGCACAACTTTCTAGGGCCACCTTCTGGAAAGAGACTCCCACCTAAGAAAAGGTGTAGCCTCTTGGTTTACAAGCCTTTGTATGCGTTGGTCCAGGTAGATGGAAGCCTGCCCCTCATGCCACAGCTTGCATCCCACCTCATTTGGATGAGCAGAGCCACAGCACAGCCTGAGAAGGTGCTTGAAAAAGCCATTCCTTCCATCCCAAATCTATGACAGCCCCATGTTCTTTCATCCTCCAAATTTCTAAACTGAAGCTGTCTCTGAAACAGCCAACATATGATGAACACCTTATCAGACAATGTGGTCTCCACAGAGTTTGTTTTAATACAACCTAATGTTCTAGGGACATTCAAATGCCCCCCAGTTGACACATTCCCTCCACTACCCTGGTCCCTGCTCAAGTCCAAGTCCTGCCTGCATTCCATATGGGTTTTGTTTGAAGGCCAGTTCTGGTTTGTACAAAATCTCCATCTCTATCTTTGCATTTAAAGCAGTGGTTCCTAACCTGTGGAACACAATCCCTGTGGGGGTACCATATCAGATATCCTGAATATCGGATATTTATATCATGATTATAGCAGCACCAAATTTACAGTTATAAAGTATCAGTGAAAATAATTTTAAGGTTGGGGGTCATCACAGCATGAGGAACTGTATTAAAGGGTCACAGCATTAGAAAGGCTGAGAACCACTGCCCTAAATGCTTTTCTAAGTGATAACCTGTAGCTTTTCACTGAGAAACCTCCAACTTCAGAGGAGAAGTGAACGTGCCGAGGGGGGGAGCGTTACACAGTTTCTAACACAGCAGAAGGGGGTGAAGGTGAAGTTGACTCTGTGAAGGTGCCTCTCTTTCCTGCAAAATTATCTAGTCCATAGTTCCCGGGGCATGTGATGCCCCTGCTAACAGTAATAAACTACTACAAATGGCCCTTTTTCATCTTTGGTAAAACTGCTCCTTTCTACCGTCAGTAAAACTTTATTAAGTACTCAGTATGTTCCAGACTCTACCATCATGGTTTCTACTCCAACATTCCAACTTTTATGACATTGTTTCTTTTTCCTCTCTAAAGATTTTCAGGACTCAAAGTCTCTTTCACCCTTCAAACATCTCCAGAAAGGAATGCCACATCAGGACTAAGGTGACATAATGTACAGGCATCTTGGTCTACAACCACCTCCCAGATGGCTGGCTCTGCTGAACCTGACACAACCTAGCACAGGAAAAGGAAGACCAGAGTCCAGCTCAGAGACCCATCCTGAGAACCCACCTTTATCTACAACCCCAGACCTGTTCTAAGTGGTATCCCCCCTCTCGAAGCTCTAATGACCCAAGGAGACTTTCTACAGATCCTAAAGTCTCCTAATGTCAAATTTTTCCTTCTCCATGGCTCTTGAATATGGAGGCCAAGACACAGAGGATACTGAGTACCTCCTTGAAACTGCCATTGTCCCTTTTCTCTCTATACCAGAAAAGAACCAGGGCTTCTTACTGACAGCTGGGACAAGAAAACTTTGGACCAAGAGTATTATCAACTTTGGCAACACAAGGGTCTTAGAATAATGGCGAGCCACTTAGAGCCGGGCTAAGTAAATAGCCTAGCAAGAGACCGAATTAACAGACTCACCAGGGCAACAAAACTGGACCCAACCTCTAGGTGAGATACTTCACAGAGACTCTGTAAGCCAGTATTTTTATAATTTCCATAAAATAGTAGATGAAAGAAAAATTGATGCTGTGTAAAGACATTGTATACTTGTTTCTCCTTCAGATAAGGGTCTGCTTTTGTGTATGAAGCCTCACAGGGCATTTCAGCAGATTTGGAGTTGGCTCTCAATTCACAGTCCTTTGCCTTTCTGAAAGGCTTAGTTGCAGCCACTGAAAATGAAGCTAAGTCACAAGAATGCACCCACAAGCTCTGACTGAATCTGTATTTCATATGTTGCTTTCTGGAGGGTTCATCTCTGAAGTCTATCCCTTAGTTGTCTGTAGTTCTTGCTCTGTTCTTTACTGGCCGTTTGTTTGTTTGTTTGTTTGTTTGTTTGTTTGTTTAGGTATGCAATTCTCTGAAATAGACACCTTAAATGTAAAAAAATTTAGGGAGAAAATAGCTCTCTCTTCCTGGCAACCAAGCATTCATAGTATTCACAAATTCAGATGTCACTGGCTGCCAGCATCATGTAACTGTTTGTTTGTCATCTTAGGCTGAGCAATGCAACACACAGTTGCTCTATTTGGCATGTGTGAGTTTGTGCATGTGTGTGTGTGTGTGTGTGTGTGTGTGTGTGTGTGTGTGGTGTAGTGTGGTGTGATGTGTGATATATGTAATATTATGTATGTGTGGCATATGTGATATGTGTGTTGCTCTGTGTGTGATGAGTACTTGTGTATAATCTGCATAGAATATTCTTGTGTACATATAGGTGTGTGATATTTGTGCTGCATGTAGTGTATAGTATACATATATAATAATGCACATATACACGGCCGCATGTATGATATGGTACATGTGATATATGTACATGGTAAATGTAGTTTATGGAGTATGTGGTGAGCATACATGGTATGTGAGATATATGGTATGGTATACACTATTCATGTACAGGACATTCAGGAGTGTGTGCAAGTTTGGAAAGTATATGAAATAAGTGATTATTATGTATATTTGGAATATGCATATGTGGGAGATAGGAAATGTGCATGTTCTGCACTGACCTGCACAAATGTGTTGTTTGTGGCAACTATGAGTGATCTGTCTATGAATCTGTATCATTTCTCCCTGTGTATGCTCTCCTAGGAAAGCAATAAGACCAAGCTCAGGTGAGAATTCCAATAGGAAAAGAGTTATCTGCCATTGCTTTGATTAGCTTGCCTATGAATTGTCCAGTTCTGGTAGGTACCCTCGATGCTGCCCAGCAAGACATACCTGACTGCTTCTCCATGCCCAACAGGCAATATATGCCAGGTAGACACTAAGAGAACTGAAAGCCCAAAGTCACAAAATAGCTGTGACTTCTCCAGAAATTTAAACACTGGCCTAAACTTTCTAGGAGCTTCCAACAAGGTCCCTAGGACAGGATTCCAGTTCTGTGGGAGGTTCCTTTCCTCTTGAATTCTAAGTTCTAAGAAGTCCCCATGTAGCATCCTGTAAGATTTTGGGACCCACATCTGATAAGGATAGAGAATCTTCCAATGTTGAAAGTCACTACCAAATGGGCAGTAGAACGCCCACTGTGTTCAGACAGTCCACTGTGGTTTAAGCCTCCAGTAAAGAGTGTCTGGCTCAGCTCTGAGCTCTGTCAGGCTGAATCCTCAGGTTTGTTTCCATTTACCCCTACTCCTAAACCCATACAAATGGGGCCTGTTTTCTCTCCATGAATGCCTATTGCTGAATGCTGTAGGTCGAGGCTTTGAGAGATAGATCTCTGTGCACACATAGAAAGAGGCTACCTTTGCAGTCCTGAAACACTCTACTCTCCAAAATAGAAACACACAAAAATCAGATGCTTCAAACCATCTCAGAACACAGCCTGTCTCACAAGATAGCATGTGATTCTAGGAGCTTGTCAGACTGGTAAGGGGCCTTTGAGAATACAGAGATGGGTATGTTGGCCTTACCATGTCATGTATGGGTGTGAGACAATCTGGCCCAAAGCAAGTTAGATTCTTTTCTTTATAGAAAAGTAAATTGTCACCTGTGTCTGATCTAATGTTCCTTTCTTCTACCAAAGGCTATCTCACTTGTATATCAATACTTATATTAACCATTTAAAGCAGGACATGAATTTTGCTCACACAAGGCCATCATGTACAGAAATGGAGCTGGGCACAAGGTCCCATGCTGTATGTGTTCTATGTGATTACATATGTCACAACTGTATGACTGGACCATCAAGAATACCTGAAGGAAGCTAGGTGTGGTGGCCTATGCCTTTAACTACAGTATGCAGGAGGCAGAGACAGGTGGATCTCTTTGAGTTCAAGGCAACCTGGTCTATGTGGTGAGTTCCAGCATAGCCAAAGCTAAATAGAGAAACCTTGTCTTAAGAAAAACAAATACAAACAGATAAAAACCTGAGGGAGCCCAGGATCTGTGGGATGAACTTGGTCAGCCTTCACCCTGCTGTGCAGCTTAAAACACAAGCCTATATCCAGCATTCTGGGAGTGTGGGGATAAAGGAAGAGATCACAGTCAGGTGATGTGTGAGAACAGTAGCTTGTAGTAGGGTCCTACATGGAGTGAGAGGCCAATATGCAATCACACTTGTTGTAGGGTTTCATTGCTGTGAAGAGACACTACGATCAAGGCAACTCTTATAAAGGAAACCATGCAATTGGGGCTGGCTGCAGTTTCAGAGGCTCAATCCATTACCATCATGACAGGAAGCACACAGGCAGACATGGTTCTGGAGGAGCCTAGAGTTATATCTCTCGATCTGAAGGCAGCCAGAAGAGGACTCTCCCTTCTGCAATGGGCAGAACTTGAGCACTAGGAGCCTTCAAAGCCCACCTACACAGTGACACACTTCCTCTAAAAAGGCTATATCTATTCCAAAGAGGCCACACATTCTTTACAGTGCCACTTCCCATGGGCCAAGTATATTCAAACCACCACAACATCCACTTCTGAGAAATGCATGATGAAACTAGGAGGAAGGGCCAATCAAATGGCATAATATGAGCATTTACTGTAAAATTATATAACTCTTGATGAGAATTTGAAATTTTTATAATAAAATGTTGGTGGAGCTATACAAAATTTTTGCTTGCAGATGCCAAGAGAAGAGAGACAGAATTAATAGTTCTCATGAAGATCTCTAAGGTTCCCACATCCTGCTCCAACCTTTCCTACATTCTCATAGCCAACAAGTCTCTCTTGGCATAAAGTCCCTCCCCCTATCACGTACCAGCTCAGCCATCTAACAGATGTAGAGCCTTGAGTAAGGCCAATGACCTCTTGATGTTTGCCAGAATATCGTACATTTTGAAACTATGACCTTTACGTGAGGGTTAAAATGTCACTGGTTAGTTAATCAATGGTACTGTCAGATGATAGACTCTTTTCTGATTACTTACACTTGATAAAATTAAAGGTCAGAAATCATTAGACAGTACTTAAGATACTAAGTCTGGGAACTTCCCATATGGGGGAATCCATGGCCTTGGATTCCTGCCCCATGATCCAGAAGTCCCAGTTCACAGCCTATTGTTTAACTGACCTCTCTTCATCTCCACCTTGGGAGGTGGGAGGGGAGTGGTTTTCATGTCCCTTTAAAAAATGGACATTTCAAGGTATGAACTTTAATTGGATCCTGATCTTGAAAAAGCAAAGGATTCAGCCAGAAAAGACATTTTTAGGAATAATTTGAGCTGTGTTTTAAATCCTATGGGGAATTATTAATTTTCTCAGGTGTGGAAATGGTACAGTGATTTTGTGATAGAAGCCCTTTATTTCTAAGAGATCCATGCTGAAGTATTTAGAGGTGAAGTTTTATGATGCCTGCAATTTCCTTTCAAACAGTTCAGGGGAACAAAATACAGCAAGAAGCAAATTCGACAGGATGTTAACAATTATTGGATCTAAGTGACAGATATATAAGTGTTCGCTGTACTTTTTTCTTAAAGTACTCCCTTAGCTGATGTCTTGACCAGATTAAGTAAGACAATACAGGAGAGAAATTGTGCCTGTGAAAAAGACAAGGGAGGCTTGGCCTCAGACCCAGGTGCTCACCACTGAAGATCCCTACAAGGCCTCACCTCAACAAGACAGGCAATAGAAGGGTGTCTTGGTAACACCCTGACCTAGAGTGTGTTCACCTCAGGTACTGTGTTTGCTAGCCTGCCAGTGGGATAACCACTGTATTTCAGTAATTCCAAGAACTATGTCTTTAAAATTCATGTTGAAACCAAATCCACAGTGAAATTCAGCATGCAGGCACCCTACATTCAGATCTGCCAACTGGAATTTTGATGATAAAAATATATTTTTCTGGATACTAGAATCTTCTACAAATTCTGTGAATTCTATAGCTGTCTCAATTGTTTCAAGGATGAGTTATGAATGCTGCTGATCCAACCAGCATATCTCTGGAGCTCCTCACCTATCAGGACTCCAAGAAAACAGACTCCTGTTTGATTCAGATCTGCATGCCTATACCTATTATCCCAAACTACCCAGAGTAAGGGTCCCAAATGGTGAGGTGTTGATTGGAAGTCCAAGCATGAGAAAGCAAGATAAAGAAGACAAAAGCAATAGCTAGAACCAGTAGGTCTTACCCAACCTAATGACTTATGACAGCCAAGTTTATTGAGAAGTACAGTATTGCATATACTATTTGCAGGGGGAGGAAATTGCCAACGTCAATAGACAGCTAAGTCAAGCAATGTTGGCAAAAGGAACATGGGATACATCAAACATAGCTGCCTACAGACTGACAACCACAACCCAGAGGGAAGATTTGGGTGCCCAGAAGCCACAAACAATCTTTATACCATCAAGACACTGGCAGCACTCTCTAGACCAGCCTTGTAAAGTCCACTCCTTGACAAAGAAAAGTTCCCTTTGTCCTTACACTGGGGCCTCTGAGAAAGTCTTCAGCTAGTCTGGCTCCCCATGTGCACTTCTCTGCCAGATGGTGAACACTTGGTGGAATAATCTAAATGAAATGTATTCAATATTTCCTGTGAGTTTCTAGAATAAATCTCTACCAGAACACAGAATAAGGTTCTGAGAAAATGGTCTAGTCAATAATGAACTCACTGTGAAAGCATAAAGACCTGAGTTTGTACTCCCAGCTACCACATACAAAGCCATGTATGATGGCACACATATGTAATCTCAGGGCTGGGAAATGGGCATTGCCCGAGGTAAACAAATTGGCTAGCCAGGCATGTAAGCAAATTAATCAGCTTCAAGTTCAGTGTGTGTGTGTGTGTGTGTGTGTGTGTGTGTGTGTGTGTGTGTGTAGAGGAAGAGGAGGGAGAGAAAGAGAGAGAGAGAGAGAGAGAGAGAGAGAGAGAGAGAGAGAGAGAGAGAGAAAGAGGGAATCCAAGAAATGACACCTGATGTCAACAGTCAGCACACATGCAAGTTCATCTGCACATACACATGCACACATCCATACTAACAAGTACATACACTGTATACGCAGTATAACATACTCAAAATTGTTTTTAAAAAGCACACAGACTGGATGTAGCAGCCCTTACCATTAATATCACTATTAAAGAGACAAATATAAGCAGGTCACTACAAATTTGAAGCCAGCCTCATCTACACAATGAGTTCCATGCTGTATTATTTTCACAGAATAACAAAAAAAAAAATTTAAAACACAGAAAATGGCTTATTTAATAAATATTTTCTATGGTATTAATGGATGGCAAGACAAGTGAACAGACAGATATGTGAATTTGTGACAGGTGTCTGGCTTGCTAAATAAATGGATGAATAGATGAGTCTAACAGCCCTGTGAATTAGATTAAAATAGAGAGTCATATAACTTAACCTGGCCTTTGAAAATTTCCCATGCTAATGTGAAATCCATGACTTGAAATATCCCAACCACATGAGGGGACAGAGATGCAAATGTTTCTTCTCCTTCAACTTGGGAAATATGAATTTAACTGAATTTCTATACTCAAATTTCATATAAAAAGGACTTCTCAATTTTTCCCAGGAGGGCTTAGTGATTAAAGAAACTATCTTTTTATAGGAGGGACAAAAAAGACTTGTGTATCCTTGCCAAGCAATCTTGCCAAACCCCCAACCACTGTCCCTAAACACAGAGCACAACCCACTAAGTAAGTGAATTTGTCATGGAACGAGATCTCTCTAAGTACCCTCCACTGTGATAGAGCCAAATTCATCGAGGTTCTAATAAAGAAAAGAAACAGAAATTCATCAGATTTCATCTTGGAAACTCTGCAAAGCTCCCAGAGCAGGGTGTCCTGAGGCATGAAGCATTAGTACTTTAATGAAAGCCATATCAAGAGATATGTCACTATATGTCATGCGATCATGCTCAACTTCAGTGGAGGGAGGAAAGGGGAAATAAAGGATGGGTGAGAGAGGTACCAGTAGGGAAGGTAAGATTTGGAAGAGGGGCGATACACAAGACAGTGAGAAATTACTTCAAAACAAGACATAGAAAGAATAAACTTTTCCTGTTAGACCTGCTACCTATAGGGGTCAGTGGATGATTAATCATGCCTTCAGTAATCCTACAAGAGAAAAGTTAGTGTGTCTGAGGAGCTCCTTGGTAGGAACCATTCTTATTCAAAAATCCAGGTTGTGAAGAAAACTCAGAGTTCTATGTGTGTTGTGGCTGTTCTATGGAGTCCTTGAATTTCAAGGACTTAAAAAATAGATATTAGCAGTCATGTTTATAGATAAGAAAGGTAGACTTGACAAGGACATTTAATATACCCACGGTCCCAAAGCTAAATGAATATAAATGTCAGAATCTTTTTGCATCCCATCCTACTATAAGATATTATTTGACACACTAGTACCACAGTTAATTACAGGCTAACATATAAAGTAAAAAATCACTGTATATTAAATGATTCCTTTAGAGTTCAAACAGTATGATTATCTTTATATTAAAACAATGCTTCTCCCAGTACTCACAGGTTTAAATGAAAATCCCTGTTCAAGGTATGGGACATAGCCCTAAGAATTGTTGGCTAAGGCGGACTCATTCTTGCAATATTACCTAACTTGGCCTTTGAAATTTTCCCATGCTAATGTGAAGTCCAGGACTTGAAATATCCCAACCCGATGAGGAAAGGAGGATGCAAATTTTTTTTTCTCCTTCAATTTGGGAAATACGAATTTAACTGAATTTCTATACCCAAATATCATATAGAAAGGACTTCTCAATTTTTCCCAGGAAGGCTTAGTGAGAAAGAAACACAGTAATATAAGCCACTGCCATATTGGTCTTGCTTGCCCAGCAGACTGTTTGCTAAGATTCATATTCTTGAAAACAACACACACTTTACGTGTAGAACACCTAAAGAGAAATCAAGGTGAAACTGAACTGGAAACTTTCTCCCTGCTGGCTAGTTTTCATACTGCTTGAAGGTTCTATGCAAATCACTGAGGAAGAAAACCCTCAGTGGTCTCACTCAGTGATGGAACCCACAGGCTATGATACTGACCTGCTGGGCAAAATATGTCCACAGGAGACAGAGTGGCATGGATGTTACGGGGTATCCAACTGCATTCTGACTGAATGTGAGGCCTACTCCATTGGAGGCTATCCATGCTTGGAACTGTAGACATGATGAAATGCCAATGTCTAGGGAGATGTTAGAACATAGGGATGAATGTTATTTGCTAAACAGAAGTGCTGTCAAACTTCCTCATTAATAATTGTGTGAATACCCACAGGTTAGTGCTACTTGCTGCCTTGATCAGAGAAAAAACTTCTTTTTGTGGAAGGCAGTGACTAATACAAAAATTCCTAACAGGTAAATGTTGAGAATAAATAACTGCTCAGCTATCACTGACACATCCATACCAACTTCTACAGGGCACTTGGTACTTTATGGATGAGAGAGTAAGAAGAATGTAAGAGCCAGAAGTTGGGGAGGACAGCTGTGAAACTCTGTTTCTGGCTTTTTCATCTACCCTTACCTCCTGGCCTCTTTGTCTGGCTCTCCCCTCTTCTCTCCCCAACTCCCACATGGCCTGGCTCAGTCTTGTCATGTTTATGCTGGACTCTCCCAGATGTCACTGCCCTGGACTCTGTTCTCGCTTTCATCTACAATAAACTTTCCCTTCCACCACACTTAAAATCAGTCATATCTTTCCTTTTTAATTTTTTTTTCATTCATCTAGTGCTGAACTCCAAGACCAGTCATGTCCTTTCCTTTTTATTTCTTTATTTTTTGAAGATTTACTTATTTATTTTATGTGTATGAGTACAGTGTAACTGTCTTCAGGCATACCAAAAGAGAACATCAGATCCCATTACAGATGGTTGGGAGCTACCATGTGGTTGCTGGGAACTGAACTCAGGACCTCTGGAAGAGTAGTTGGTGCTCTTAACCACTGAATCATCTCTCCAGTCCCCTTTTTACTTCTTCATTCAATTTTCTTCAATGGTGTAACCATTAGATAATTGCCTATACTGGTGCAAGCAGTCCTTTTTTAACTCAGCATTACATCACACACACACACAACACACATACACACACACACACACACACACACACACACACACCACAAAACAAAACAAAAAGAAAGAAGAAAAAAGAGATGAGAAAGCATTAGAGAAGGTCATTGGGAAGAGGAAAGATTTACCAGGAGTAGGAGAGAGTAAAAGAGACAGCAGGGTATATGTGATCAAAATACATTATATACATGTATAAAATTATTTAAGAATAAAACTTCAAAACATAGAAGAAATCTTTGGGGCAATAAGTGATATGAGAAGGCAAAGAGAATGGATCATACAGGGCTTTGAGAACCATGTTAGGAATTTTCATTTATATTTAAATTTGGACACAAAACTTTAAGTATTCTTTTTCAATTGTCAGAAAAACAGAATTCTGTTTTGAAGCTATTAAACAACACTATATTAAGGGAATAAAAGATACAGAGGTCTTGCCCAATTCTATGGATACTGAAGACCCAGACAATTACAGTAAAAGCAAGAACTAAAATACCCCTTTATTATTAGCAAAGAGAGTGCCATGAACCCAAAGAGTAAGTGTTTAATAAATCTGACTCCTATGTTTGACTTGAGTTTGAGCTCATGCTGTTTCTTCAATTACTTTGTGTGTTACAAGGAAAATCTATGTCACAGAGCAAATCCAAGGCCAATGAAGTAATATTTTCCTGTGTAGCTAGATTCCAGATTTTAATGAAGAAAATGATACACTCAGAGTGGTGCCATGTTGCAATCACTCATGAATTAATACTCCAGCCCTAGGAAAATCAGTGGTTACTAATTGTGAAAGAAATAGACACACTGTGTTGGTCTGGTTTGCTTTCTGTTGCTGGGATAAACACCATGACCAACTGCAACTTAGAAGAGGAAACCGAGACAATCTATTTCTGGGACAGGACAGGACTCAAGGCAAGAACCTGCAGCTGAAACCATGGGAGACGCTGATTACTAGGTGCTCAGATAGCTTTCTTATACATTTCAGGGCTACTTGCCTAGAGATGATACTTTCCATGATGAGCCCTGCCTTCATTAATTTGTAATCATCACAGTGTTCTACAGACATGCTTAGAGGCCAATCTGAGTGAGCCAGTTGTTTGGTTGGGACATTCTCTTCCCGAATGACTCTCAGTTATGTGAAGTTAACAATAAAAACTAATCAGGACATGCATATTCTAGTGGGAGTTATACACAAACCTAGAAAATAGCCTTGTCAACACATCTCTTTCCAGATATATTTACAAGTAATGCAAATGACAGGACTGTGTAACTTATAACTGTTATGCCTTCATTCTCTTTTTACCTTGTCATGATCAGATCTTGGGTCTACAAAGCAACTATACAGAGTATAATCATACAGTGATAGAGAATGAGACCTTAGTGAATAGCAACCCTGCTCTCTAGTATACAAGGTAAATTAATGCCTGTACTCCTCAGAGAAAGTCTAAAAAAATATGAATAAAGAGAAAACTTTGCTAGTGGGAAAGCATGAGTGTTTTTCCTACCTCACTGTAACATTTGGCCTAATAAGATAAAAGTTGAGTCCAAAGATATATAACATATAGTATAGGTAAATCCAGAGAACCAACAGAGAAAAGTTTGGGTAGAAATGCTTGGGCAATGTAAATCAGGTAGTATATTTCAATAGTTGTGGTTGAAGGCTCATTCCATTTATTCTGCCCCTAAGGAATTGAGAAACTCAGCTCTCTTTGGTGGCATCTCGGGGCAGCAAGATTAATTGAAACTGACCGTTTCCTATAATGTAACTCACTTGCATTAGAGTTACTAGAAGGATGACCTCTACAGATGCTGGAGAACAGCTTCCTCATATAGTACAACTAACTATAAAGACATGTTCAGAAACAGTAAAAGCTATATAAGTCAGCAGAATAAGCCATTGGTGGGAACAGGCCAAGGGTTATTTTAATATTTCAAAACCAATGTGTTCATTCTCCTATATCCTCAAATCAAGCTTGTCAGCATGCGTACACAGTCACTGTAGCTTCTACAGACACTTTCCAAACTACAGATCACTTCAGTTCTCTCTTATTACTACAGAACATTACAACCTCAGCCTCTGTTGCATATATGATAGAGAATGCAATGGTAACCATTTTGGTGGATAAGACCTTGGAGTTTCAGCAAAAGAGACATAAGATACAAATAACTGAGCTAACCAAACTAAATAAGAGCTCAGGTATCTAGGATTTAAGTTGGAAGTGGCAATGAGCTCATGATGTGTTTAATTGTAAACAAACTGTACATCTCCTAAGTCTAATAAAACTATGAATAAAACAAAAGCTTTGCTAATGGAAACAGATGCACATTTCTTCTACCCCACTGTAACATTCAGCCTTTTTAATAGGATAAAAAGTTGAGTCCAAAGGTATTTGGACACAATTCTTCACTGCAAAAACCTAGAATCAATAGCCAGTCTGATACCAATGAACTACCCATGCTCAGGGGATGATCTCCACAAAAAGGGAGAGATTCTAGGAAGAAATGTCAGGTGCCAGATATGAATATAAAGAATAGGTTTGCTGTACCCTGCAAGGCTAAAAACAAGGAAGAAATCACTATCCAGTAGAGTAATAGGTGCAAGATTCAGAAGCTTCTGTGGATAAATCCTCCCAGGCAAAGATGGGGCAGCCTGAAATTCTATGGAGACAATGGTTTAGAATGGATCCAAACATTTCAAATATGAAAACAGCTTGAAACCTATTGAATATGATTCAACCCTTGGTTCCACAAATGAAAACAACTTTGGCTACTTTTAGAAAAAGTTAAACAATCAGCTCACTACTTGAAAACCTGCTAAGTGGAAGAATCAAGCATATAGTCTATCATACAGATCAAGCATCTAGATAAGTATATTGATAAACTGACTAATGAAATAGCCAGTGAAGCGATGTTTTTCATAGTAAACATTTTTAAGTTATACCCAAAAACTGTAGTAAACCTAGTATAGCACCAAGCTGTAATGGCCATGAAATAATATGGTTATGTCATGATCATCACAGGCTACTAATCATGAAAGCGAAGCATTTAGATAATACATGTATCCTAAAGACACCATGACCCTAGGAAGCAACCTTGCCAACAAGTCCCCCCTAAAGGTGTCAAAGCCTCTAGATCTGTTTATAGGCAATATAAGAGATGGGCACCTGTTACACCCCCAAGAGGATGAACACAACAAACAGACTATAGAAGTCTCTGCAGAAGAAATAACCAATTCTCTTCAAGAACAAAATACAGTAAGGAAAAAAAATGAGAAACTTGGAAGGGATCTGTCAAATTCACAATACAAATTTTGTTTGTAGCCTAATTCAAACCCCAACACTAAGCAGCATTTGTTAACTACCGAGAGACATGAAAACATTGCCTACCTATTGATTCTCAAGAAATTGTTGCTCAGTTCTTACATGCAGTAATTATGTTTTGGTGACATATCAGGTCCTTATTTCTTGCCTATAAATTGTCTCAGGATGGTTCGGGAGAACCAGAAGAAGCAAGGTTAACTGTGGTTAAGATCTAGGAATTTGGATAATGGGTTCACAGATGGGAATATCATCACTTGCTTTCTGTGCAAGTTTGAAATTTTCCTTAAATGTTTTAACTTCATTGCACTCAAAAAGCTATAATAACAAAAAGGTAGGATGTGAAGTAGGGAGCGAGACAGGGTGGGTATGCAAAAGGGAATCTGGGGGAGGTAATGATAGATAGAAACAGTCAAAACACGTTGTATAAATACATAACATTTTCAAAGAGTAAATTAAAACATTAGTAAAATTTTAAAGATACTCTCATATACTTTTCACATTTCCAAGTTAGTATATTGTTTACCCAGTTGTATTTGCCAGAGACAGCTACATTAATATATCTTAATTTTCTTCCCTAGAAATATTAATATATACAAAAATGCATGCTAAGATCCATTTCCATATATATTTATCCACCCTACAATTTTCCCTGTTGCTTAAATTTCTGTTTTGAGTAGCATCTTCTAGCACTCCTACTCACATCTGTTGCAGATGTTTTTCTAAAGTCTGATGTTCCATAAAAGGAAATGAATGTTTAACACACTCCCAAGCTTTTCTGACCAATATTCCTTGTTTGGAAGCTGGAAGTGTATCTCTGTTGCCTCACTATATAAAACTTCTATATAAAGGGGCTGACAAGAAATAGGAGTGGGATCAAGGGACACATCCTAGCTATTAGGGAAGCCAATATCTCTACTTCATCTCTAGCCAGCTTTGTTTCTTGGGTTCCCACTGCCATGAAATTTTTGGGGAAAAGTTGGATATCACCAGTACATGTTGAAAAGGGTGCAGACACAGAAGCAATGATAGGGCCATTCCTGTTGCAAATGGAGATTGCAGAAGACATGGAAAAGGAATCAGTGATGATAAAGGTGACCCACACTGAAAGGGGATCTGTATATGCTGTCAAGGACACAAGTACAATAGCCAACATAACAAGCTAGAGGATTAACCACAGATCTTAGTGAGTCACAAGCAGGTCACTACTTCCTAGGAAATGGGCAGCCACCATGGCAATGGAGAAGATTCAGGAACACAAAGTCACTTAGTCATAGCTCTCCTCCACAGTCTGCTCTCACTGCAAATTCAGCACCCATCAGTGACCCTTCACACACTTCTGCTCCTACGTGCTCACTCTTAGCAATTCCTCTGTGGCCTTCCACCCTGTGTTACTTGCAGGAGATATTTGGTGTTTTTCTCTGAAAAGAAAAAAACTTAAAAGAAACTATAGATACCTAATATTCTTATGCATGGGTCTTGTGTATAAAGAAAAATACTTAAGTGAGTAAATTAAAAGTATCTGTGGAATCAGCTTCTAAAGATCAAAAGGTCACTGTTATACCCAAATTGAGATTTTGGATCTGAAACTCCTTCTCTGACCTAGGACTTTGCTGAATCAATTGCACATGAGTTTCTAAGAAAAAGAAAGATGAAGACATTAAGGCTGTCTTGATTGATGTCATCCTTTGCTTTTGCCTTCAAGGACAATGTAACTGCAATAAAAGCTGTTTTCATTGGCACCATAGGGGCGTCCAGACAGACTGGGATACATGGACAAGGTGAGAAGATGGTACAATGTAAACTGCTTCTCCCTTGCACAGGACCCTCTTCAACTTGGCAAGACTGAAGCATATTTCATAGACTCAGATCCTTGGGAAGCCATGTTATTTGCAAAGCCCTGGGGTGCAGTGTCTAGAGTGAAAATAGGGGCTCTAAAGTGTGGCAGGGGACAGAGAATAAAGATTAGACTTACAAGCAACATCCAAAAAGGACTCAAGGAAGGGCCATGTAGAGCTCACACCTGACTTTCTTCTAAGTGCAAGTGAGAGGCTGAGACCCTGCCTTTACTAGGGTGTCATCAGCCACCAGTGTTTGGATTTTTAACAGCGAAATTATCTTACTGCAAGAATATGCTGATGTGCCTGGAAGCCATTCACATCACACACAGATATGGGGTAAACACTTCTCCCTAGGGATATTCAGGGAAAACAACACAGATCATCATGTGTATTGAGCTATTCTTAGGCCAGAGCCCTAGCAGGAAGGATGAAGTTCATAGCTGACGCAGGAGACCAGCTATAACTACACATAGGTAATCTAAGGCTTAAGGAATGGCGGAGGGAGCAAGAAACTTGAAATTTAGGAAAGGTCAAGGTCAGTAGTGATGAGAACCCCAGGGAAGTATCTTTAAAAAGATACATTTGTTCTTCCTCTAAATGTTTATAGAGCACCTCCCTGGAGTGTGCCAGGCATTGCTCTGAGACCTGAAGACAGAAAAGTCAGAGCCATCCCCAAGAAGCTCAGAACCTTGCAAGGAGGCAGTCATGCATGATTGTGGGACCCAGCTACAGGACTACAGGGGCAGCATGGGAGGGGCTCGGGATGAGCATGCTGCTACCTGCCCTCACTAGGTAAGCATGCTTAAAGCAAAGATGCAGAGCTAGCACAGGCAGGGGGTAAGGGGATAAGATACCAAACTGTGAAAAGTCTGTTTACAGACCTGAGAAGCTGGAAAGCTAGGCATGGGGACTAAGAAGTTGGATTGATTCTTGGATATGAAAAGGGCAAAGCTGCCCAGGAAAGTCATGTCTTCTGCCCAGTGGTGGTAAGAGGGGGCAGGGTTGTTCAGCAGTGCTCAATAGTGAGAGAGAAGTGCTGAACACAACCTGGAGCATGAGAAACAAGATGGCCAGGTGGCCCTACTGTGCAGCCCCCAGCTGTCATCTCCTTCCTCTAGATTTCCATCTTACCCTGTTAAACAGCAGTCACACAACAACTCCTCCTCCTCCAACTCCTCCTCTTCCTCCTCCTCTTCCTCCTCCTCTTCCTCCTCTCTCCTCCTTCCTTCTCCTCTTCCTTCTCCTCTTCCTTCTCCTCTTCCTCCTCCTCTTCCTTCTCCTCTTCCTCCTCCTCTTCCTCTCCTCTTCCTCCTCCTCTTCCTCCTCCTCCTCTCCTCTTCCTTCCTCTTCCTCCTCCCCCACTCTCCTCTTCCTTCTTCCTCCTCCTCCAACTCCTCCTCTTCCTTCTCCTCTTCCTCCTCCTCCACTCCTCCTCTTCCTCCTCCTCTTCCTCCTCCTCTTCCTCCTCCTCCAACTCCTCCTCTCTCCTCTCCTCCTCTCTCTTCCTCCTGTCCCCATGTTGTAAAAGCCCAGTGAACTGTGGTTTGTGAGAGTCCTGGGACTAGTTCCAGACCCTGACAAGCACCAGAGCAGTGAGTCACTGTGAACACTCAGAACCACCTGCTATGTCCTGGGCAGCACAGAGCAACCAAGCACTTAATAACCATTCTCTGTGACTCACATCCAGGAGTACCCACCATAGGTGGGAGCCAAATCCAGCTGATTTATTTTAAGTGAGTTAGACTAGTCATCACCAGGTATGGATTTAAGCTTTAGGAACTAATGAAAGGAAAAAAACCTCATGGATGTGCCTGAACCCCAAACCAAGTGCAGCTGTGTCCTTGGAAAGACGTAATTTGGGATTGTCGTCTGTGGGTCTGATAATGAAAGGGAGACTTTATCCAGCCCTTCACCAAATAATAAAAATTGATTTTTGACCAAGGCCAATCTACCGTTCCAGATCATTAACTTTACAGAATAAATCATTTTCTGAGGCGGTAAAGCTGCTTTCTGGGAGTCTGGTCTTCAGGCAGCTGCTAATGCAGAACTGAGGGTCTGTTTCAGTAACAGCTCTGGGGAGGACAAAATGGCCACCCTCTTCTGATTCTTTGGGCTCCCTTGCAGATATCTGAATTCCAGAGAGACCTGGTCCTCTGCCTTCTTGTTCTGAGGCCATAATTTCAGGGTCTTAAGGTCAGTCAGAAGAGCTGGTATCAGCTGACCCAAGACTCCTGATCAGGTTAATGCAGCCCAGAGAACAGACAAGGGTCAGGACTCAAGGCTTCATTTGCAATCACAAATCTCAAATGCTATAAACAACCCTATATTCATAAGAAGTCAAAACTGTGGGACATTCTGGATTAAGCACATTCTTCCCTTCAGACATAAGCACATGGGCATAGCAGAATAGGTATCCATTTCTTATTCAAAACAACAGGTCCCCCTGCATTTATTCTACCCTGAAGCATTTCCCTGGGGATCAGGTAGGAGGGACACAAACAGATATGAAAACACCAACCAGTAACAGAATAATGCTACAGTTCCTTAGCCAGCAGCCATTTGACCATCACAATTCTAGTACGGGAGAGTATCAATGGGTCTTTTACACATATTAGAACACTGAAGGTCAGGAAACTATAGTACTACCCCCAGGCAATATATTAGGAAGTTCTGAGGTCACTGTTGAGAGCAGAACTCTGATGCTCTTCCCATCGGCAAAGACATAGGAGGAACTGTAAGCTTGCCTGCCATATATTTCCTTCCTTGGGTGGACCTAGCAGCTGGCCAGGAGAAGAGAAGGGTCAACACTGAGTTAAGCCTAGCCTTTCTTGAGGGTCACTGAACTGTAGAAGCTGGGCCCTGGTGTTTGTCAAGCATTATGTCAGCCTGGCTCTACAGAGAAGCCCTGGGTACTCAGAACATTGAAGGATGTGTTGACACTCAGCCTAACTACTCAGTTCTCTCTGTCTAGGGCTGAGTTTGTTCTTCACAAGTCAAGCCATGGTCTTCGGCTTGAACCACCCTCACAACATGGGCTGCACGCCCAGCCCAGGCGCTCCTGTAGAGAGGATAGCAGGGTCCATCCAAGATGGACTGAGACCACAGCCAAGTCCATCCTTGTTGCCTCTGGAATCAGACCTAACCTGTTCGTAGCTCTAACACTTTTCAAGGTTTTTATCTACCCAGCTGAAAGAATCATTCCAGGTCTACCATTACAAAGCTGCAGGACACAGGAAGCAGACACAGAAATGTTTGCTTTAAGTCTATTGGTAGCCATCAGCCTTCCCTCGCCCAACTCTCTCCATTTCCCTGCCCTGCATACCTTCCTTTACTGAGGCTTTACTTATCCCCCAGAGGCTTATGGTGGGAAAGGAGAGATGAGAGACCCTCAATCGGAAGGACAACAGCGCCAAGCAGTCCCAGGCTGGGGCGCTGCAGAAAAGTAGGCATGGCAGAGGGAATAGGCACATGGCTTCCTTTGTGCTGGCTGTACGGGTCATGACTGATTTTCTGCAAATGTGTCTCATCTTGGACCAAGCTTCTTTTGATGGAGTTTAATATCTGGATTTTAAAATATGTTACCATCTATAAAGTCATCTTTAATAATTTCATACCATAATCTTCAAATTTTAATAAGCCCTCCAGAGAATATTAATAAAAATGTAACAGAACTTTAAAAGTAAAACGTAGTGAGATAGTATCTTTAGATATTACAAGAAAGCAGCTCCCAGGCTTCCCTGGCCCTGGCCCCTCTCTCCACCTTTCAGAGAAACCTGTCTTCTCCCAGCACCGCCTGTGAGGAGGGGAAACATCAGATCAGAACAAAGAGTTCAATTTCTACTTCTGAGTGTGGTTGCTAGAGTCTTGTACTTAAAGACAAATTGGGTATCCTTTGTATTTCAAAAGACTTATTTGATTTTTGATGCTTGGGAACCTGAGCTCTGAGAATACAGTGCAAAGTTCAAGTCCTAGGGAAGAGGAGGCTATTTGGAAGAAAGATGCAGGACAGGATGAAGAAACATGCCCCTGCCTCAGGTCACTAACAGGACTGGAAGCTAGGGTACTGAGGGCAGGCATCACCTAAGTTCTTTATAGGAGATGGAGAGAGCTATGCCAGGTGGTCAATTAGGCTTTTTTTTCTAACAGAAACTTCTAGAAGGAGACAATTATCTTGTGATCTCCAGAAACCATAGGAGCTCCAAGAATATGGCCGTAATAACACAGCATACATAGGCAGCATTTCTGTCAGGAGTCCTGGTCTCAAACTGTGGGGGATTCCAAACTTTCTCTCCAGGAGGTTACATATTTGAGTCTGCTGAAATAAATTCATAATAGACAGATTAGCAGGAGAAAGTCTTACCAGACTTTTTCAGTTATGGTTTTATATGACCTGAAAGCCTTAAGATACAAGATTCAGAGACCCAGGTTCACCTCGAATGAACCTTTATCCTTAGTTTGATGAAGCATGGAGACCATCAAAAAATGTAATTGGACAACGGCTGTGAGCCAATTGAAACAGACAAAAGAGAGAGCCCATAAAGCCCTCCCTTCTGAGTTCATGACCTCTGTACAGCATCTCTCTTCCTGAGTATGGAACAGAACCACTTCTAGAATGGAGGCATCATGATCTACTACCAAATAATGTAGACTGAGGGATTTCATTATAGACAACTTTTACCCAGAAGTTCAGGAAAAGGAGTAACATTTACCAGGATTTGTGATTGACATTAGAGAAAATGGGTTCTGTTTTCTATGACCCACCTTGGGGAAGAGGAATTCTAGTTTCAGTGTCTTGTCTTCAAATAAAATGAGGTCACTACTGGTATCTACAGCTGAAGAAACTTAGTACACTTACCTCTGACACTAAGCCTATTCTCAGCTTACCTGAGGTTTCCCGGACTATGACTCACCCTGCAGTGACTTCTGGCCACTGAATCCCTACCATTGTCTTCGTAGTTTACAAATTGTAGGTTTTTCCAGGTTCTTTAAGAGCTGAGAGAGAGGCATCAGTGGATTGGAAGATCGTTAGGACCTACTCTGGCTCTGGAGGACATTTCTCATTTGGGCTACTCAGAATCCAAGCCTATTTCGTGCTTTGAGAGAGCCTAAGTTCTACATCTGAAGTGGTGGGATAGGACAGAAAAGTGAAAATAGATAGCCCTTGTTCTCCCAACTTCCCATAGAGCAGGATGTGGCTTATCTGGAGCTATCAAGAGGGCTCAGTTCTAACCCAGGGAGTCAGGTACAAGTGGCTAATTCTTTCATGGTGGCATAAGCCACCACTCTGGTGAGGTGTATCAAGAGGGTTCAGATGTCAGCAGCCAGTGTCCAAAGAGAAACAATAGTACGTTGCTGGGCCCCATCTTCCCAGGATCTGAGCCCACTGAGCCTCATGCTGAAGACTACTTCCAATGCTATGATTATACAGAAATGTATGCTGAAGCCAGCCTCACCCCAGGGTCAGGACATGAAGAGGGAAAGAAGTCAGACCTAAATTCAATAGAATAATTAACAAGTCAACCATATTTTAAATCAAATGAAACTAAATTTATGAAAGTGATTTGTAGGTAGGTCCCTTCAAAGAAAGGAATGGTAGTAATAAATTCAGTCCAGTAGTACAAAAAATATGGTGTTTTTAAAAACATTGGATTTGTACAGTGACAATATAGATAGAATTCTATATTGTGAAAGAGAGGCAACTCAGCAATTTAAAGTACTTGTTGCTCTTGCAGAGGTCCCAGGTTAAGTTGCTAGGACCCTATGGTGGCTTGCAACCATCTGTGACTCCATTCTAAGGGATCTGACATCCTTTTCTGACCCCCATGGACACTAGATGTGCATGTAGAACACAGACATTTAGGCAGGCAAAACACCATATGCATAAAATAAATAAATAGTTTTTTAAAAAAGAATTTGAAATGTGCCCCACATCAAGGAAACTTCTTTTGACAACAGCCAGAGGCCATCACAGAAAACTACAACCAATCAAAATGCAGAGTTGTGAAGTCCAGTGGTAAGGGCTACATCTATAATATGGCTCCCTCACCTAAGACTCAGGAATCATTTCAAAAGAGGTGTGTAATGTACTTGGCCCCCATAGGCCCATAGACACTATTAGGAAGTGAGGTTTAGTTAATGTAGGTGTGGCCTTGTGAGTCTTGTTGGAGGAAGTGTGTAACTGTGGAGGAGTAGGTTTTGAAGTCTTATGTATATTCAAGCCACACCCAGTGGGACATCCCCTGATGCCTTAGGATCAAGATGTTGAACTCTCATCAACTCCAGCACCAGGCTGGATGCTGCCATGATTCCCACCGTGATGATAATGGACAAAACCTCTGAAACTGTAAGCCAAGCCCAATTATATGTATTCATTTATAAGAGTTGCCTTGGCTATGGCATCTCTTCACAGCAATAGAAACCCAAACTAAAACACAAGGACAGAAATAGTTATAAGTGCCAGAGGAACAGAGTGTTTGCTGTGAGTCTGTATGCCAAAGACTCACAGAAGCTGCAACCATACGTCTTACCAACACGACTGCCTGATCAAGAACTGAATATGAATAACAAGGACAACAAGATGGCATGCTAAAGTGGATGGGGAAAGCCCATAAGTCTCAACAGGGATAAAAGCAGGGATAAAAGCAATAATGGAGAACAAATAAAATCAGTCTTGTTAAACCTTGCAAAGGTAAAGCTACAGATGAACATTTATCTCCCTAGTCACTATTTCCTTAGAGAAAAAAATCACATCCTCATGCAGTTCTCTCTTTATGTCCTGGGAAGAAGATCAAGATGGCTATAGGTGGGGAGGAAAGGAAGCATTAGCTCCCTCATCCAGCAGGTAGCAAAAATGAGAATCTGATAGTCAACCCAATATCATAGATACGATAGAACTTACAAACAAGTGTGTCTGGCACACACTGTTTGCTCTATTCCACACATAATACGGGATTATGTACTTAGTTTAAAATGAACCACAGACCTCGTCAAGTAACATATTTCCCAATACTTTCCTGGTTGTCGAAATCATGCTGAATACCCTCCAACTCCATGCTCACTTCTGCCCCCAGTGGAGCAGGCTGGCCATTGAATTAGTTACGTTGTTCTACACAGTGACAAAATATCTAGCAAAAGCAACTTACAGAAGGATCTCTGGTGGATCAGACTTTGAGGGTACAGCCCCTTCCTCACAGGGCAGGCATAATGACAAGAGCATTGGCAGGTCAATATAGATACAGAGAAATTTTTCACTTAGCAGTGAGCTACATTTGTGCAATCCTAAAATAATTTAGTCTGGAGTCCCAGCCAATTTGAAATTAAGGTGCTAACCTATTTTGTAAGAGTCTTCCTTCCTTAGTGAAATCTTTTCTGAAAACAGGGAGTCAAGGTGTGTTTTCACAGTGATTTCAAGTCCAGTCAAGTTGGCAGCAATTGGGGCTTATGATAGAATCATCTGAACTTCACCAACTGTGTGAAACCCTATTCCTACAGGTGTATTACCCATAGCCCATGTGGCCTTTATATTGGATCATCTCCACCCTGGCCTGTAGCTTTTCCTGGCAGATGTTCATTGCCTGGCATCTCCACCATCCTAGGCTTCACTTTCTTGGCTCCATGCCATGGCCTCTACGACCTCCTTTCCATAGACTTTGTCCCTGACACACATTGCCTGGCATCACTGGCTTTATGAAACCTTGGCACAAGCTTCCATTACCCTTGCCCCCCATTCTTACATCTTTCATGCCTAAAAAAAAAAAAGAATGATCCTGACAAATTCTACTACCAGTTCAGTGTTACAGGAGTCTAAGAGACCACTGAGGATGAAAGCCTCCCTGATAGAATACCCATGCTCAGAGATTATAACTTTATACCATATTGGCCCCTCTCCTAAAAGTTAATCCCGCTGGGCTGTCAATTAATTGCTAAGAAACCACTCCTCTGGAAGGTTTATTCACCTAAGACAAGCTAAAGAGATGGATGAGCAATTATCCCCTTAATGAGACAATGGACTTTCCTTCCCAGAAACCCTGCTCCCACTGTAACCACTGCCATGCAGCTCGGCTCAGTCAACCCACTTGTCAGAGTCATAACCTGGAAGAACATAACATTTCAGTTTTACTCTTTTCTTTCCTTACTTTCTTCCTTCCTCTCTTCCTCCCTCCCTTCCTTCCCTTCTCTTCTTCTTCCTCCTCCTCCTTCTCCTCTTCCTCATCCTTTTGGTGGATATGAGTCAAAGCCTAAGTATGTTTTTTTTTATTCTGATAATCTGAGCTTTCCCATTCTCTCTCTTCCATGCTTTCACCATGCAGCTGTTTGCTGTCACATTGCTGCTTGTGACCACCATTGCTAGACAATGCCAGCCTGAATTAAAAGGTTAAGCCTTTGCTCTTCCTGTTCTCCAGTGACTGTTGAAATTTTCAGCTTGCCTGACCAGTGACTTTCTCTTAAACTCTAATAAGATTTTCCTCAAGCTTGCTACTGAGTCTTGAACCTAGATTTCCCCCCAATAATGTTGTTCTGGCTAATCTTATGTCAACTTGACACAACTAGAGTTATTGGAAAGAAGGGAACATCAACTTAAAAAAAAAATTCCTTCATAAGATTCAGCTGTAAGGCATTTTCTTAGTTATTGATTGATGTGGGAAGGTCTAGCCCATTGGGGATGGTACCATCCCTGGGCTGATGGTCAGGTTCTATAAGAAAGCACACTGAGGAAGCCATTAGAAGCAAGTCAGTAAGCAGCACTCCTCCATGGCCTCTGGATCAGTCCTGCCTTCAAGGTCCAATTGTTTGAGTTCCTGACCTAAGTTCCTTAAATGATGAACTTCCACTGCTGTGGAAGTACAAGCCAAATAAACCCTTCTCCCAACTTGCTTTTTGCTCATGGTGGTTCATTTCAACAAATAGCCTTCTTCTGCACTTAGTGAGATCCATGTCTATGGTGCTGGAAGGAGAGTTCCACTGAGTCCAGGAGACCCAGATAGCTAGAGTTATCGAGTCAGAAAGCAGGGTGGACATATCTGCACAGGGCAGAGGCCAGTGATGTGCAGTATCCGCATAAGTACTTGACAGAGGTGTGAGGCAGTCCACATATCATGTAATAATATCATGCTAGTATTACTTTCTTTTATGTAACTGTGAATACTTTAAGAAAGAAAAGATTTATTTTGGCTCATGGTTCCAGAAGCTTCAGCTCATAGTTGCTTAGTTTCATGCACATGAAAGGGAGTTTGTGGCAGAGAACTGTTGTGTAAATGACAGTGGACCAAGAAACAGAGAATTGGCCCAAACAAGGTTTGGACTATTACCTTTAAAGGCACAGACCTACTTCCACTAACCAGAACCACTTCCTACAGGCTTCATGGCCTCTCAGAAGAGCACACCCAGTCAGAGAACAGGTGCCAAAAACATAATCCTAGGAGACATTTCTGATTCAAACTAGGATGAGGGTGGTATGGACAAGTTAGAGGACCAGAGGAAGTACCATGCTATGCCCATCCCCCAGGACAGACTCCAGTACTATCATCATGGAAAGTCATCACAGTTATAATGGCCTCCACTTGGCACCTAGAACAAAATTCCTGAAACACCACCAATCGAAACCCTGCTTCCTCATGTGCTGTATCCCCTTTTCATCTTTATTCTATGTCCTTCACTGCCTCCTTCACGGACACCTCTATAAGTGACCTGGCTTAAGGACATAAAGTGGATCTCATCTTTTCCAGTGTTTGATTATTTTTTTTCCATCTACTACTCAAAACATATTCAACAGTTTAATGTCAAAAGTCATACACTAATAATATTAAAAGGGAAGAATTTAATCTAATATTTAGACTTTAGAAATTCATTAACATTAGGTAAAAGATCATAGGGTGACAACTCTGTGACAATAAATAGTTTTTGAAATGGAGTTGAATTGAGGTAATCTTCATGGGTAAATAATGCTGATTCTATATCTCATGGGTTATTAAATGAAGACCAGGCAAGGGATACCTCCCTATAAGTTTTTGTATCCATTGTCATTGTTTTTGGTTTTCACCAGACCTACTGATAAATACACTATGTACTTTCATTGCCTGACATGGATAAATCAAGCTGGTACTGATGGGAAGACTTGATCCCTGCTAGCTGGCTCTCATATTGTTGGAAACTTCATACAGAACACTTGAAGAGAAAAGTGATCAGTGATCTTACTCAGTGCTAGACTTTGCTTTCTACAACATTGATCTGACAGCCAAGATGTGTCCAGGGTACAATAGTGCCATGAATGTTAGGAAGTTAACCAGTTACTTTCTGGTTGGAATGATTCCTACTCCACAGGAGAGAATAGAATATATGCCTAGTATTGTAAACCTGGTCAAAATTCCATGGCCAGGACAGTTAGAGACCAACCTTACAGGAAACCCTACTGCTGTTATTTTACTAAATGAGTATGTTTTAAAACTGCCTCATAAATATGTTTATATTCACAGATTAGTGCTGCTTTCAACCTTGATCACAGAAGTTTCTCGTTGCAGGGGCAATAGTGTGTGAAGACTCAAAAAGGCCAAAATACGCAAATAAGTAACATTTGAGAGTTCAGCCCTAAACAAGTCATCTCTATCACCTCTAACCTCCATTTTCAGGGAACATCATGGAAAAGGGAACTGGGAGATGAGGAAAGTACTTTGAAATACTATCTTCTGAAAACAGTATAGTCATTGCTTTCATAAATTCACAATAGCTGTGTTTACCTTAACAAGAGTTATATTAGATGAAGTTCATCAACATGCTAACATGGATGGGGGGAAGTTACATGAGCCTCCACTTCTAGATAAGGAGCTATTGCCAATCATGGTTATGGAGAAAAAGTTCTTTTTCTTCAGGCATGTAACTATAGGTAAACTGCCCAGGGCTCCTTAAATAACCCTACAACATACACATGCTAGCAACCCTAATTACATAGAGTAACTTATCAGAAAAAAAATCCTTAGGGTAGAACTGCTGTGGATTTATTAACATAAGGAGAAGTGTAATGCCCAAGAGTCTGTGAGCCAAGAAGCCAACGCCAGATGAAGGCATTGCACCTCCAGAGTCATGGGCCCAAATAAACCTCTTTTTTATATAAAATGAAAATATTTCAGTAAATAATGAAAAATGACTATTGTATCCTTCCAGGCTAAAGCTGTGGCTTTTCTAGTCTTGAAATCAATTACAGAGCTGCCACTCTCATGTGCTTCATTTCTAATCATTGCACTGAGGCCAAGGAATCCTCATCACAACACCATTATCCATACAGATTCTCTCTTCCTCAGCCATGCTGCGTCAGCATGAATATCTTTCTTGTAATTCTTTCATGGGGCTCATAATGTCAGATTTTTGATATTTTGTGTCCTTGTGACCTCAGTACAAATTATCCAGGAACTGGTTCGCATCCCTAGCTGTAATGTTGACTGGCTATAACCAAGGATGTCAGTCTGCACTGATCCTGTACAGAGTCCCTAGACCTTGGTCTACGGGTGATTCAAACTTCCGTTGTCATTGATATTTTCCTCTATAATTCATACTGTCTGAAAGTTCATGGAGTACACAGAAGTTCAGTTCACCAACTCTTCAGAGACCACTAGTCATTTCTCCTCACACTACAATATTGACCTTAGTTCTTCACTAGCCTTTCCTTAGCTGAAGCCAGGACAGACTTTTGGTTATCTCAGTTAGAACAAGATCATTGAAAAAGGCTCAGTTCAAAGTTCTTCTGATGCATGGGAAACTTAAGGGCAGAAATCATCGGCTTCAAGAAATCAAGCAAGGAAAACATACACATTGGGAGGAAGAGGCTTAATTCAGACTTATTACATAGTTCTCTTCATACCTTTATTTATTTATCACATATGATAGATATTCAGTCTCAAAACTATTTTAACAGTAATTAATAAGATAGGAGCATATTTGTTTAGTATCTCCAAAACATTGTACTACAAGTCTCCAGGCTAAACAGATATTACTTTTGTTGCTCTTGTCTTCTCCTTTCAGATTGCTTCATAATTTTAGCATTTACACTTAGATTGTACTGGTCACTGGAGTCTCCTCATTCTTCTCTTTCCCAGTTATTCTCTTGATTCAACCTGCTTTGCCTATTGTCATGACTCCAACATTATATTCAAGTGTGTGGACTCATTTAGTCTCAGCCCTCACTCCCTCCCAGCCTCACGTGGGCATTTACATCTTCCTGGATCCCAGCATAACACTCTGCACTCAACAGGTAGAGACTCTAATGCTTACTGTGAATTCCAATACAAACAACACTGCAGCTATGCCTACATCTGACACTACCAATTATGGTCAGAGATATGTGCAGGACAGTATGTACACCCATACCAGAGATCATCTACAGAGATATGAAAAATACAAACACCACAGAAATATTTTAAAACACTTCAGTGTTGGCTCCACTAAACAAGTTGCTGTGTTAAAAATAAACTTTGATATCATGGTATAAATATAATTACTAATTAATAAAAAATCAATAGCTACCAGAGTATACTGCCTGGGTCACACACAGGCTGTCATGGGAAACTCCTTGTCAGTCACTACCTCAGCAGTCAGGATCTATCTTTGCTCTTCTTGCAAGTGACAAGGATGGGGCAGGCTTCCTTTTTCTCTCTTTTTTTACAGTCCCATTATTGTTATATATGTTAGGCAACATAAGTATGGCATGGAAGTGTGTACCTTTTTTCTGAACTACTCAAGAAGCTAACATAGGGGATCACATGAATGCAAGGTCTGTACAATACATTTTAATAAATAAATAAATAAATACAAATAACCGTTCTTTATTCAGGTTTTCCCTTTTGCCCTTTTGAAGCTTTTTTTCCTGAGAGAAGGCTCATGAATCCTGGGCTGGCCTCAAACTCATTACTTAGCCAAGAATGGTTGAATTTATGGTTTCTCCTGTTTCCACTACTCAAGTGCTGTAATTACAGGCTTATACCACCATATCAAGCCACCACATCTAATTTTACACAGTGCAAGGGAGCAAATCCAGGGCTTGTGCAAGTACTCTTTCAGCTGAAAGATATTACAAGACTGCCTTTTGGATCTTAAATGATACCCTAGTTAAGTTTCTGTTTACTGCGGTAAAGACTACTAATCAAAAGCAATTGTAGAGGAAAGGATTCTTTTGACTTACATATCCTAGGACACAGTCCATTAAGAGAATCCAATGTAGGAACCTGGAGGCAGTAACTGAAGCTGAAACCATAGATGAGTGCTGTTAATTAGCTGTTTCCTATGGCTTGCTCAACCTGCTTTCTTGGACAATGCTGGACCACCTGCTCAGAAGTGGCACTTCCCACAATGAGTTGAGACACCATCAATAATTAGTTGAGACAATACCATACATACCTGCCTTCAGGCTAATTTCATGGGGCATTTCCTCAATTTCTCAGTTAAGATTTCCTCTTCTCAGACACCAAGTTTGTGTCAAGTTGGAAGAAACCAACTAAAACAAAAGGATACACTTGGGAAATCAAATATAATGTGACTATTTCTTGCTGTTTTCCTTTCTATTTGTCTAGCCTCTCATAAGTGCACATGAATATCTTGATTGACTAGAAATCAGAATTAGGACATGTAGAAGGAAAGAAGAGGGAAGCTCTGTGTATAGCATTTGAGATTGCATGAATATATTGATATATCTATATATAAAAATATGTTCCTTAAAACAATGTCCAACATGAGAAAAGTCTCAAGAAACATAATGTTTTAAGGGTGTTAAGAGATAATTCCAGTCTTAGAAAGAAAAAAAGGTGTGTGTGTGTGTTGTGGTGTACTTATTTTCTCAAAAGATAAAGTGTTTTGCCTGTTTCTTAATTTTGTCCTTTGCCTTCACAACGAAACAGCTCATGTTTTCAATGCATCTGCTTCAGATACGACATGTGACTCTCAGTATGCCAATGATTCCCACCTTTGACTCCATTGCTTGAGATTTATGGGACCCATCCTTCTTATCTGCACTTTAATTTCCCTTCCATCTTCCCCTCATCTTTAGAAAAGAACGGGGCACCACTGAGTGTTCAGGCAGGTGCACAAAGGTGCTCTGAGTGTTAAAAAAAAGATGGTCCATTGCAATATACACTGGACTCCTGGTCAGTGGAAAGAGCCCAGTGCCAGGCAGAGATCATCAGTCAGCTCCCAGACAGAGGGGCATGTTCAAGATTGTAAGATTTCTTTTATTTCCTAAGATTATAGTAGATGTGCCTAACCTTGTAGATGGTCTCATTGTAAAACTTGATCAACAGAGTTGGGTGAAGACAGTGGTACATTTTCCTCTATTCCATGCCTCCCCACACCAATTGTATGCTCTCCCAAACATGAGGACATAAATACCTTTATATCAATTTTGGTTCATTTTTTGTTGTACCATTTTTAATCTTGATGGGGCCTACTATTGTCATTTCCTGTCCTTTGCTTTTCAGTCAATAGCACACAATGGACAGGCTACTAGAGATCTGTGTAGAAATCTACTTAACTCCATCTCATGCTCAATTCTTCACATGGATACACCATCATTTATTCATCTATTCCTCAAGATGAATCTAAAGATTGGTTCTGGCTTTTTGACACCATGGTACATTTCCTTAGACATCTACAAGAAAAATAATGATCCTATTATTTCTTTAAGAATGATGGCTCAAAATGGTTTTATTTAATCAAAGTATTTCCGTGTTATTTATATTATGTATCATCTCTTACTTTCTCAAAAGTTATAGAAATTCACTCTCATCAGCAGCTTGAGTGCTTATGTCTCACTATAACAGAGAACAGGTATCAGTTGCTTTAACCAACACCAATTTGATGAGCAAACTTAGGATATCTCATTCTATCCATTTCCGACTTCATCACTAAACCTGCACTATATGCATAGTTGGCTAAATCTGAGGATTTTCCTTTCCCTATTTCTGTTTGCTTTACCTTTCCCTTGTTGCATTACTTTTATATTGTCATCACAACACATTCCCACCCAGTTGGTCGTCTGAGAAATAGAAATTTGATTTTCAGTCTGAAAGTCAAAAAGACAGTCAGGCAGCTATAGAGAGATGGCTCAATACTTAACTTAGAGCACTTAACTCAAGTTTGGGTCCCAGCACTTACATAGCAGTTCATAACTGTCTGTAACCCCAGAAACTGTCTGACAAGCCCCATGCCCACGTACACAAACCAAACTGTAAAACAAGCAGCACAAAGATCAACATAAGAAGCTAAACATATCAATGGTTATGCTCCCCCAACGAGGTACCAACTAGTCTAGTGAACTAGAAAAGCTAGATCACTTTGACTATCCATGTTATTTTGTGCTTCCATAATTTTCTAGCAGTGAATCATATTTCTCTCTCTCTTTCTTCTCTCTCTCTCTCTCTCTCTCTCTCTCTCTCTCTGTGTGTTGTGTGTGTGTGTGTGTGTGTGTGTGTGTGTGTGTGTGTGTGTGTTTATGTAGAATGCCATTGAAATTTTGATAAAATAATCTCTTTTGGTAAGGTAGCTATTTCCTGATGTTAATTTTGCCAACCCATTAGCATTTTAGGAGTTTCTCTCATCTTCTAGTATCTTCTCCCTTTTCTTCCGTGGTTTTCCTGGAAGTCATCTTTCAGCCCATGAGCAGGCTTATTACTATGTGTTTTAAAAATTGGTAGTGATAGTTCCAGCATTATGTGCTTTTATATAATCAGGCATTAAAATTGAACATAGATCTGTCATATATGGCTCTCATTATGTTCAAATGTAGTCTTTCTTTTCTAATTTCCTCAGGAATTCTATCATGGAGGAGTTTGGGACTGCATAAAAGGCCTTCTAGGTCTATTGAGATGATCCTGGGTTTTCTTCCCTGAACAGTCTGTCAAAGCAATATTTTTCTTTTTTAATTAATTAATTAATTAACATCCCAAAGGCTGCCTCCTCCCAGTCCCGTGCTCTCACAGAGTCCCTCCCCATGCTCCTTATCCTTCTCCTCTGAGAGGGTGCCCACCCCCAGTATCCCTGATTCTGGCACTTCAAGTCTCTGCAGGATTAGGCATATCCTCTCTTACTGAGACCAGACAAGGCAGCCATGGAGACAGAACTGTATATCTGATACATATTTGCTGGGGCCTTCAGTATGGCCTGTGTATGTTATTTGGTTGATGGTTCAGTCTCTGAGAGCTCCCAGGGGTCCAGGTTAGTTGACTCTGTTGATCTCCCTGTGGAGTTCCTATGCTTCACAGGGCTTTCAATTCTTACCCCCAACTCTTCCATAAGAGTCCCCTACCTCCGTCCAGTGTTTGCCTGTGGGTATCTGCATCTGTTTCAGTCAGCTGCTGAGTAGAGCTTCTCAAAGGACAGTTATGGTAGGCTCCTGTTTGCAAGCATAACAGAATATCACTAATAGTGTCAGGGATTGTTTTTCTTCCCATGGGATTTCCCATGATTGGCCATTCCTTCAGTCTCTGTTCCATCTTGTCCCTGCAATTCTTTTAGGCAGAAGATTTAGGTTGGAAGTTTTGTGGGTGGGTTGGTGTCCTTATCCCTCCACTAAGGGTCCTACCTGGCTTTACAAGGTAGCCTCTTCAAGTTTCATGTCCCTACTGTTAGGCATCTTGACTATGGTCACTGACATTGACTCCTGGGTACTTCTCCCAATCCTAGGTCTCCAAGACTTCCTAAAGATTCCCTTCACCCCCAGTAACTGCAGATTTCCACTGACTCTCCTGGTCCTCTGCCCCCCTCTCTCCTGTTTCTCCCCACATCTGTTCCTGCCACCCCTCCTTCTCTTCCCTCTTCCCTTTGCCACCCAATTCCCTCCCTCCTTCTGCCTACCTATGACTATTTTATTCCCCATTCTAAGTGAGATTCAAGCATCCTTGCTTGGGCCTACCTTCTTGTTTAACTTCTTGGGTCTGTGGGATATATTATGAGTATCTTGTCTATTTGGCTACTATCGATTTATCAGTAAGTAACACCATCCATGTCCTTTGGGGTCTGGGTAACCTCACACAGGATAATATATTCAAGTTCCATCCATTTTTCTGCAAGGTTTAGTATGTCCTTGTTTTAATAGCTTAAAAATATTCCATAGTGTAAATGAACCACATTTTCTGTGTCCATTCTTTGGTTGAGGAACATCTGAGTTGTTTCCAGTTTCTGGGTATTATGAATAAAGATGCTGTGAATACAGTGGAGCATGTGTTCTTGTGGTATGGTACTCATCTTTTGAGTATATGCCCAGGAATGACATAGCTGAGTCTTCAGGTAGAACTATTTCTAATTTTCTGAGAAACTGGCAGATTGATTTCCAGAAAGGTGCACAATTTTGCAATAACACCATCAATAAAGGAGTGTTCCCCTTACTCTGCATCCTCACTAGCATGTGCTATTGCTTGAGTTTTTTGTCTTAGCCATTCTGACTGGTGTATCAGAAATCTCAGAGTTGTTTTGATTTGCATTTCCTGATGACTAAGGATGTTGAACATTTCTTTGAGTACTTCTTGACCATTTGAGATTTCTCTATTGAGAGTTCTCTGTTTAGCTCTGCACCCCATTTTTAATTGAGTTATTTGGTTTTGGTGTGTCTTCTTGAGTTCTTTATATATTTTGGATATTAGTCCTCTGTCAGAAGTAGGGTTAGTGAACATATTTTCCTAATCTGTAGGTTGCCATTTTGTCCTATTGATGGTGTACTTTGCCTTACAGAAGCTTTTCAGTTTCATGAGGTCCCATTTATTGTTTTTTTAGAACCTGAGCCATTGATGTTCTGTTCAGGAAATTGTCTCCTGGACCAAGAACTTCAAGTCCCTGAAGAAAGAATTAAAGAAGATATCAGAAGACAGAAAGATCTCCGATGTTCACAGATAAGTAGGATTAACATACTGAAAATGACCATCTTACCAAAAGCAATTCATAATGCAATTCTAATCAACATTCCAACACAATTTTTTTCCAAATCTGTAAAGAACAATTCTCAACCTCATATAGAAAAACCTAAATCCAGGGTAGCTAAAACAGTCCTGAACAGTAAAAGAACTTCTGCAGGAATTGCCATCCATGATCTCCAGTTACACTACAAAGCAGAAGTGATAAAACTGGTACAGAAACAAACAGGTCGATCATTGGAATCCAATCAAAGACCAAGAAATAAATCCACACACCTATGGACACTTGCTTTTTGACAAAGAAGCCAATACCATACAATGTAAAACAGAAAGCATCTTAAACAAATGGTGATGTTCTAACTGGATGTCTACACGTAGAAGAATGCAAATAGATCCATAATTATTACCTAGCACAAAACTCAAGTCCAGTGGATCAAGGAATTCAACATAAATCTGGATACACTAAATTTAATAGAAGAAAAAAATGATGAATCACCTGTCAGAGCAATCTTAATCAGAAAGAAATGTTGCTGGTATCATAATATATGATTTCAAATTATACTGCAGATTAATGGTAACTAAAAACAAAAGTAAGCAAATAAACAAACAAAATACATACATCTATACCAACTTGATCTTCCACAATGAAACCAAAAACATACATTGGAGGGAAGACACCCTCATTCACAAACAGCACTTGGAAAATTGCATATTTACATATAGAAGAATGAAACTTGGTCTCTGCTTCTCACTCTATACAAAAACTAAACCAATGTAGCTCAACGACATAATTGTAAGACTCAAAAAGTCTAGAGAAAAACAGCAAATGCACTTCAAGGTATATACATAGACAAAGACTTTCTGAACAGGACCCAAATCACTCAAAAAATAACTCCAAGTATTAACAATGAAAGTGCATAAAATAAAAAGGCTTCTACAATGCAAAGTAAATAACTACCAATTGGACACATAGCCTACAGAATAGGGAAAAATATTTTATACCTATATATATGAATGGATAGTGATGTCTAGTATCAATAAGAACTCAAAAGATATATATAAAGCAAGATAAAATCAACAAATGAGTATATAAATAGTTCTAAAATTATTTTAAAAGTCAAATAGACAATAAATATATTTAAAATGTTCAATACCTTTAGCCAAATAAAGACTATATCCATCCTACCCTAGTCAGGGTAGCTAACATTAAAACAAAATGACAAATGCTGGTGGGTATACAGGGAAAAGAACCCTCTGTACTACTAGTGGGGACATAAAGTAATCCAGTAACTATGGAAAACAGGATGAAGTTCTTCCAAAATCTAAAAATAATCTTCCTTATCACATGGTCCAACAACATCCCTCTTGAGAATATACCCAAAGGAATCTTAAGTCAGCAGGCTACAGAGATACCTGCATACTCAATAAATATTCAACTTATTTCTTACTGGTATACTTGCATATTCGTGATCATGTGACACTACTAAGAGTGGCTCATGTATAGAATCAACCTAGGGATTCATCAAAAGATGAATAAACAAAGAAAATGTAGCATGTATACATACTAACTTTTATTCATCCATAAAAATAAATGAAATAAACTCATTCAAAGGAAAATGGGTAGAAGTGGAAGAACTCATCAAATTAAGTGAAATAAATGAGACTCAGAAAGTCTCTACACACACACACACACACACAACACAAACATACACAGTGAATGACATGAAAGTAGAAGAAAATTATTAGGAGAAAATGCAAACTATAAGAAATGGGGAAAAAAGATGCTACAGTCGGGTGAATATGGTCAAAGTACATGATAGATGTGAATGAAAATATCATTATCCATTAAATCATTATGTACAACAATTACACACTAGTAAAACCATTTGTTTTACAAAACAATGTAATTTTTGTTGGCAAATGAGTCTCATTCTCTGTGAGACTCACACCCATCCACATACTCTTTTTTAAGATATATAACTAGAATGAGATTCCATTATAATGTAGAGATAAGAGTGTAAACAGCATATATTCAAATGTATACCTCTGTACACATTAACAGAATTAAAATATTTTGTTAGCTTGTATCAGTAAATACTTACAGATAATTTATGGACAGCTAACCAAGATGATGCAGAATAGTGATGGAGAAAGAGAAATGCAATCTCAGACTACTTTGTGCATATGGATACCCTAACCAGAAATTCTGATTCTGTACACTAGATAAAGCATCTAGGAGTGATTTTGGAAGTTTCCAAGATTGGTTATCTGGAACCCACACTAAATGATGGACCGTCTTAAAGGAGAACACTAAGAATTCTTAAGTATAGCCTCTAGAGAAAGCAATAGAAATATTATGGAGATAAGAATATTGGAGTATATTTGTCATGAGTTAGCTACTCAATGTACCTAGATGCATCTGCCAAGAGACATTTAGGAATGACATTTTGTTAGACATTAAAAAGTATATTGATCAGGAGCACTGGCATTATTACCAAAGCACTGTAATGTCTATCTTTGCTGGATAGGAAAAATATTAGTGGATAGCATGACTGAATGAGTTTTTGCCTATAGTTTAGATGACAAAATATATTAGTGTGTCTAAGATTTCAGTATATATTCAAATCTCATGAAAGGTTTGTTTAATTGCAGGGTATTGAGCCTTATTCTCAGTTTCTACCTCAGTAAATCTGGGTAGAATCTGAAATTTTGCCTTTCCTAAGTGATGATCATGGAAGTGTTTCAACATATCCAAATTAATGAATAAAGCAGGTAATTCAACTACAGACATGGGAGAGATATGGTCACTACAGTGGGCAGCAAGTTTAAATCATTTCATCAAAATATTTTCATACACAAGAATATTTGTCAATAGCCCCTAGATCTCAATAGCTTAGTAGAAAACTAAAGTCTTAATTGGTCTCTCCAGTAAACAAATAACAATAAGCAGAACACAAAGATTGAGGATTAAGTCCAGTGACTATACAGTGGAGATTCCTTTCCCTTAATTTGCTGAGAGTCCCCACTTCACAAACATGAAGCACTTGACTGGAAGAAGCCTAATACACTTTCACACTCTAAGTTACACTTTCTATCTCCTATCTCCTACTAGGATCTTCATATGAACTGATGGTGCCAGACTTGTCAGAGATTGCTGGACTTGGAGACTGAATTGAAAATTGTCCCTGAAGCTTCAAAGTGGTGCAGCATCTTAAAAGTGAGAGTTGGGTTCATGTAAGACCGGTGATGCCTAGAACTCCTATCTCAGGCCATTTCACTGTTGGCCAGTCTCCATAACCAATTCTATAGAAATGTACCTAGCAACTGAACACAAAATACATGCTTTCATTTCTCGTCATGTGAAGCTCTGATGAATTAAAGTTCATAGTTACTAAGGGAGACAGTTTTCTACCAGAAGCACTAGAAATTGAAATTCTCCTTTGGCATTAAATTGAACCAGCAAGCAATAAAATGAACTCACTCTACATAGGCAAAGTTATCCAATCTTACCTAGAGACAAGTATTGTTGTTATCTGATAGTGTCAAGAAAGAGCATCTGAAAGTGTGTGTGTGTGTGTGTGTGTGTGTGTGTGTGTGTGTGTGTGTGTGTGTAAAATGCTAAAGGTTATATAGTTATATAAAAATATGTAGATATGAAAATAACCAATGAAGAATTTTATGTATAGCATAAAAGGTTTTATTATGATTCAAAACAAGGGCAAAATTAAAACATATTTCATGGAGCCTGAAGAAATAGCTCAGTGGTTAAGAACACATGATGCTCTTCCAGAAGACTTAAGTTCAGTTCCCAACACACACAATGGAAAGCATACAATTGACTGTAACTTAAACTCACAGACACACACACACACACACCAAGTGAGTATACATACAGAGAACCAAGACCTCTCTCATAAATAATAAAATAAATCTTTAAAATTGACACACATTCTATAACCAAAATCCTAAGGAATGTATACTAGGTAGAAAACTAAAGGAAATGTCCTAAGAAGAAGAAAAATAACGCTAAGTAAAACCATAAATTTCCAGAAAACAATGATAGACATGAGAAAGGACATTATAAATACAAAGAAATATTTGAATGAATATTGACTGTAGTAAATAATAATGATGATATTATATTATAAGGCTTAACAATAAAATTGCAATTAACATGAGAAAAAATAAAACAAAACACATGAGTTTTGTAATGCATTCAAAGTTTCTTAATTTGTTTGGCATATAAACAATCTTTT